>ML681964.1:42115788-42342498 GCA_007922195.1 Podocnemis expansa
CACACACACACACACACACACACACACACACACACACACACACACACTAGAATTACATATATTATTGTAGCATTAGCATTTTTACATCTAGAGAGAGGGGGAGAGATTTCCACTTAACGGTACCACTCAAAAATATTCAAGTATGCTAAAATCAAGTAACAATAGCACACTAAAAATGTCACGGGTCAGAGTTAAGGTTGTGTTATGATGGAATATTTGTATATATTTATTACAGGACTAGTGAAGATCTATAATGGCTATACATTTCTCTAGCATTGCTCTTACATACTTGTCACTTACTAATCTTAACTAGGTTTTTGTTCTCTTTCAGCAAAGTTTTATTTTAGTAAAGAGGGTTGGAGGCATGATCTGTACCAGCTCATCAAAACAAACGTGACAAAACAAGCAAAGCTATATCTCGGATACAATGTGTTGAATTTACTGTGCAGAATGTAACAAAAACAGGATTATTTTCTAGTTACTGAGATATTTTTCCTACACAGATTAAGAAACAAGGCCATCCTAATATTGCCAGAAGAGTGATCCACAAATGATTTGTAACTGTAAAGTATGTTTAATTCAGATTGTTTCATAGAAAAAAGTTAAGAATCTAAACCATCCTATAGTATTTTATCAATTTAATCAACAGCCTAGAATTGATTAATAAAGGAGAAATTGCATCTGATGTTTAGATCAGTGTTTACCAACCTTTAGTGGACTAGGAAACACTTAAAGGTATTAATCACTTTATGTACAACACATGATGAAAACTTCCTTTAAAAAGCCAGTATATACCAGCTGTAATGTTTGCAATATCTGTGCAATACATATTCCTGTGAAAATTCAGGAAACAATACAATTCTATTAATACAATATGCTTTTATTTCTAAAAAATAGATACATAATTAAAAATAGATACACAACTTAAACCGAAAATTCTATTAGTCAAGTTTTAATAGGAATTTTGGCCCTGCATGTTTGAACAAAGTTCATCTATTCTTGGAGTACAATTTGTCAAAGGAAGTCTTTCTGTGGAAGTTATGTCCAAGTAATTTTAATGCCAGTAGTAACAGCAACAGGAAATTTAAAATGCACCATCCAAAGCAAAGGAGCAAGGTGATGGTGGACTTTGACATGCACCTGGAAGCTTTTCTGTGGCAGGGGTATTTTAAATCTCCTAGGCATGCATCATCTTGCTGTGTGTTGCTACTTCTCCCATCCCCATTGAGACCTCCTCCCTGTCAGAGTTGATTGTGAAGCACCTCCTCTCTGTGGAGCACCAGTGGTCCACAGAACACCAGTTGAGAAATACTGGTTTAGATTGTGGGCTCTGTCAGACAAATGCAAGGTTTGGACGAATAATTACTTATACACATGAAGTTTAAAGGGATGAGTAGCTACTGAATTTTATGCAACTGGAATGAGCTTTTTGTTCTATTTCTATCTATATTTTGTATGTTATATATCCTCTCCATTAATTCCAAAACATCAAGGGACTCCTACTGGCAGAGAAGTCTCCATTAGAAAGATGAATTTACCCCTATCCTACCCCCGCCCTGATGCACTTTCCTTACATACTAATTGGTATCAATATATATTCTGACCATTTTAGTCACCAGTTCTCTGTTTTCTCTTACAAAGAAGAATCATCACCTGGCAAGAAAAAGGAGCAAACATGGGAGATAGCAAGAAGTGGTGCAAGAAAATATTATTAGACAGTCCAACAAAAAACACACTGAAGGTTCATTAATACAAAATGTCTGTCCTAAGTGAAATTAGTTGGTAGTCCATGACCTGTTCTGAGTGGGCAGGTGACCTCATTAGAAGAATCACCATTGAAACTGACATCCTCTTTGGAGAACTCAGCAGAGAGAATGAATAGTTAACAGGCATGAAAACTATTAATATTCTGTCAAGATGCCTACAGAAAAACACCAAACAATAAGCAGACAGAGTGCTAGCAGTAGCTGTTGATGCTTGCTTTTTAAAAAACATGAATTATTTGGGTTCAGTTCTGCAAGATGCCAAACAACTCATAGAAGTGCCTATCATTCTAAGCACCTGATGAAATCAAGGAGAGTTGAGGGTGCTCACTGTCAAAACTGCAAGGTAACAGCACCTGTATTCCCCCTCCATAGTTCACCAAGGACATCCATTTCAGGCTTCCAGCTCCTAGCCATTAACTTTCTTGGGCAGAGACCTACATCTCACTCCCACCTCACAAAGGATTTTGAGGCTGAACAGCTTCCTGCCTTACACTGGGATATCCACAGCATGCCAGATGGCCTAAAAGGCCAGCAGGGCCTACACTATGTTTTCTCTTCAAGAGCTATGATTAGTATAATTGCACACAGTTATACCACACAACTCCTTCCAGGCTAGTGCATTTATTCTTAAGGAAAAAAGACTAGAAAGAAAAGGTATTTAAAAAATAAAAGCAACTATACACAAGTTTGGGGGAAAAAAAAACAAACACACACACACCTTACCAGGGGTCACCCCAATTCCAACCTAGGGCTATCATAGGTTTTAGTCCTTCACAACCGACAAATGGGTTTTTCCTTGTGTTTGCAAGTTCATCCATCTTAGATCTAGAACCAGAAGAAGGCTGAGCAAATTAGTCATTTCTTTATCCATCTTGGACCTTTGATCTTGGCTTTCTGTAACAGGTGATCAGTAGACAATGGCCTTCATCTCAGGGCACAGCTTTACGAGGCTGGGTTTTGGCTAGGGTTGCCAGACGTCCGGCAAAAGGAGGACATGTCCTCCTTTTTAACTTCATGTTGTCCATCTAGCAGGCATTTTAAAAATAGGTGATTTTGTCCAGCTTTTTACTAATCATGAGTAGAAAAAAAAAACTAACTACCAAGTTCTTGAGCCCAGCAGAGAGATCTTCCCTCAGTGGCTGGGTATGGGAGCAGTGAATTTGGAGGTGGTCAGATGCACAAAGAGCCCAACTGCAGCTCTTTACAAACCAGTTCTCACCAAGAGGTCAAGAAAATCCCCTGACTGATTAGTGTGCGAGTTTGGCTGGCTCCCGTCTCTTAATTATAGTCTAGTTAGGTCAGCTGGTAGAGGACAAGCCTCTTAATCTCAGGGTCCCGAGGTTAAGACCCCTGTTAGGCACTGTAATTTTTGGCCTGTTGTTCCCTATGAAAGGGCTAAATTGGAAAAAGAACTATAGGGACACTAATAAAATAAAGGCAAATAAAGTATACTATAAAACAAAATTACTAACAGGGACTAATTAAGTAAAACAAATAAAATGGGCACATTTGAACTAGATAAAAACAATTTAGGACTTTTTTTTTTAATTGTAAAATGGGCTGCTATGGAAAATGAAAAAAGAGCTGAGTTAACTGATTTTTTTTTGTTTTTCCTTTCATAGGTGCTTTTCAAGTTTATATTTGCAAATTTTGTTTTTTAACATTTTTAATCTCATGAACATTAATGAAAGGCTCATGAAAAACTCAATGAAAAAATCCAGTTTTCAGTAAAAAAACATTTTGGTAATCTTTTTCATTTTAAAATAAATTTTAAAACCACACGATATTGCATAGTTTTAATGCTGCATTCATTAATCATTACCCATTTTCCATGAAATAATATAGGAATGACAATTATATCAAATACTACATTTTCTCTATGTTCTCCAGTGTTCTTGTCATATTCTCCTGTTCTCTTTTCCATGCTTTGGTATCTGGTAACCCTAGTTTTGGCAGAACTAGAGATGTGGGATGTGCCTTAGGCACACCCCAGAGATTCCCTAGGGAACCCATTTAACACTTATTGTCTCAAATCAGTCTTTGAACTACTTCTTCCCAGGTGTCATATCTGTCACATATCAGCCCAAGGAATTTATATATCACCCCAATACACCACACATAAATTTAAGGTCTTCCAAGGATATTGCAGAAAATTGCCATTTCTGTCACACCCAGCACCTGTAGGAGTTGCTCAGCACTCCAATGATTAAGCCCAAAGACTGCCTAGATAAATACTTCACTCTCCCTCCTCTTCACTCGCCTTCCTCTCCTCTTCTTTATAGACTCACAGACTCTAAGGTCAGAAGAGACCAGGATGATCATCTAATCTGACCTGCTGCACAATGCAAGCCACAAAACCTCACCCACTCACCCCAGCAATAAGCCTCTAACCCAGATGTAGCCAAACTGCAGATCAGGAGCCACATGTGGCTCTTGAATGAAAAAGTGTGGCTCCTGGAAGAACATCAGCAAATCAATTTAGTAGGTAAAAGTATATGGCTATACGCCTCAGTGCGGCTCCTGAAGGTTTAATAATCAACTTGTGTGGCTCTTGAGTTCCATAAGTTTGGCCACCCCTGCTCTAACCTATGACTAAGTTATTAAAGTCCTCAAATCATGATTTAAAGACATTAAGATACAGAGAACTCACCAGTAGGTGAGCCATGCCCTACACTACAGAGGAAGGTTAAAACACACACACACACACACACACACACACACACACACACACAGTCCTAGCCAATCTCCCCTGGGGGAAAATTCCTTCCCAACCCCAAATACAGCAATCAGTTAAACTCTGAGCATGTGGCCAAGTCTCACCAATCAGCTACCCAAGAAAGTAGTCTCTGTAATATTTACACTCAGAACCCACCCCCATCCACCTTCCCTTCCTTGTTTCTTACGCTTGTGGTATTCTGTCTTCGAAACAGATCCTGAACTGTTCGGACCCTGGATCATAACTTCCTATATGTCCACACAACACCTAGAAGGGTACTGTTCCAGTACAAATTAGGGCTTTTAGGCTCTACTGAAATACAAATAATAAATAATGAGAAGTGCTTACACAGGGGATAATTCCAACACTGCACTGAAAAGACAGTATCGAGAAGTTTCTGCTGCCACTGTTTTACCTTGCCAGTGGAAAAATAAATAGAGGAGTGCAAGCCTGAGTGATATATAAATACAGCAGCTTCACAATCACAAATTGCACTTACAAAGTAAAATAAAAAGAATTGTGAAATGTCACCAAAAAACATCAAGGAGTCCAGTAACCTCATATGAATACCAATTGTGTCAGACCTGAACATGATTCCTGATTAATGTTCCCAGACTATGTACTAACACATCTCATTTCACTGAGCTTCAGACTAAGGAAGGAACCACTGAGTTAAACAGCAAATATTTTATCCAGCAAGCCACCCAGCCCAATGTTTAGATCCAATGCATCCAGGCATTTTCATTTCACTTCAACTTCTTTCTTGGCATGCTGCTTTTCAAGGCTACTCCCTTTTGCATATATATCCACTGGATTTTTCTCTTTTTCATGACAGATGCTTTTAAGCACAAAATATTAGCTTGACCTGAAACAAGTGTGAATGCTGTATATTAAAGAAGTAAAAATAAAAAAGAAAACAGCAAACACACACACACACCCCTACCTCTCTGCAAAAGCATTATCTAGTAAAAATAGCTACATCTAAGATATATAAAAGATTTCTCAAGCAAATGATGAAAATCGTTTTCTTGTAAAATATACTACTTGCATACACACAAGCAATATGCATATTTCTGCACAAGGACTTTTTCCATGCATCCATCCATTTATTGATATTTGTAATGCTCCTAGCACTTTAGAATGTGGGGGGGGTCAATGGGTACATATCATCCATTACCCAGCATTCATTGCCTCTAATGGCTACACACACCACCATTAATGCACACAGATCACTTATTGACAGAAAAGCAGTAAATGGCTACTCTGTGTTTCTAAATTAAAGAGAAATCAATCCAAACTTCATTTTATCAACTTTTTGCAATCTCTGTACTACATATTTCTCAACCATTAAAATAAATGTGTGGTCTGTTATAAAATTACTTTTCACTGAATGTTTGAAATTTTTAAATATTGTTTTTGTGAACTGCCCTACCAAACCTTGTCTTATACCAGAACTTAAAAAAAAAAAAAAAAGCGGGCAAAAGCTAACTACCATACATGATTAAATAAAAGCAAAATACTATTATAGACATGTCTGCAGTGTACTGCAATAGATTTTGGGTTTTTTTAATTCTTCTTAACAATGGTACCCAGAACAGCTATTATCTAACTGAATAACATTCATTTAAAGCTTCATTAAACAAGGCAAACAAGGCTACAGTCCATTAATTTTTCACTTTGGTCAAAAGCCAGTACTCGTTTAAATGCATCACCATCTTTCATCCTGCAAATCATAATAGCTTGTTTTTCTCATCCCATACAGAGACATACACACAATTTCAGCTAAAGTTATTTTCAAAATTCTCTAAAACAGTGTTCAGTACCATTTATAGTTTAGTCCAATCAAACAAAGAAACAAATGAACCAAAACTCCTAAATGCTAAGAAACAAGGTTGGAATACAAGGCCACAGTCTTTTCCTTTGTATCCTGGACACTGGCAAGTACATTGTCAGTTATTAAACAGAACATGAAGACATTTATAAGAAAGAACAGCAAAATTTTATAGCACAACTGTCTGCTGAATTTTTTGCTATACAAAAGGAAAAGGCATGGAAGGAAAAGTTGGCAACGCATCTTGCCAACTTCTGCAATGTGTTATTTGTTGCTTTGCTTGAATCCCCAGTTGCCAAGATCATGGGATTACATTAGACTCTCGACAATCAGGTTGTGTCTTTGATATCTTAACAAATTTACAGGTAACTTAATTTAAGCAGATTGATGTGCTGAATTTATTCTATGGTTAGCCTGGTTTATAACTGGACTTCTGAAGCCTTGTTGTTACTACTTATCTTGAATGTTTCATTGTTCACTGCTGTCAAAACAATGTGATTTTATTTATTTAAAGTATATCACTTTTTCTCAGTACATTATTGCTTCCATATTAGAATCAGTATCAGGCCAGGTAGATACTAGGAAATAGACACAGACCTCTGAGCATCTAATATGGGCCTTTTTGCACATTCAATAAAGCTCTCTTTCCTACAATGCTGGATGCCTGCCATATCATTCCTTGCCAACAGAACATTGTCTAAGTCATTTTGACATTATTCATTTTCTTTTTGGGTTGGTTATTTATGACAGGCAAGTCCTCCAAGAGGGGGCAGGTTTTAATAGTTTTGATAATATATTATTCCAAGAAATAATTATGCATATAGACTGACAACATAAAAACAGACAATATCACTATTCTAAGAACACGACAGACATTAAAAAATATTTTAGAAAAAATAACTCAGCTAAAACCAGAAGCTAACCGAATAAAAACTAAATTTGCAACCCTCCTCAGTCCCATCCTCCCCAAAACTCAGAATGAAAAGACAGACTTTACACAGCACCTGGACAATAACCTGAGTTGTTTTGGACTATGCTTTCGAAGCAGGTTCCAAATTTGAGGTCCTCTCATCAAAAACATTATTGCTCACCTACACTCTTCTAACACACCAGGACCCAGCTTGAGAACTTCTGCCAATCACATTGGCAACAAGACGACACTGGGAGAGAAATAGTCTCACCTATTTTAGGCAATATCCAAGCCACTTAACATAAGAACATTGGTCTTTAATAGGTAAAAATCAATGCCTGTCACTGTATATTTTATATGAAGTGCCTAGCTTAGGCACCATATAAGTCAATACCTAGATTAAATAAAATCAGTTAAACAATATATTTTACATTCAAAGTGTGACTTCTCCTATACTTCCTATTGTTGAGATCTAATAGACCATGCCTGTGGAATAGTGATGTGATAGAATCCACATCATTTCCATTATTTAAAAATGACTTTGGCAAAATGCTGTGGGGAATATAGTAGTCTACTAAATATTTATTTTTTTTATGTCCCTTTTCCATATGACTCAAATTTAGTATTCTCTCCTTTCATTTAAACATACCAATTGTCTTTCAGATAGATTAACATTAAAATTCTTATGTCCATAAATCATCCTGTAAGAAATAAAAAAGATATTTGCAGCTCTAACAAAATCATTGATTGGTGTTGCAAGTTCATGCTGAATATGAACTTTGAAATTAGTCATTTAATCGTAAACACCATTTGTAAAGTTGTGTTAGTGGAATGATTTGAAAGAACTGTTAAATTAACATTCCTTATGGAATCATAGATGCTACATGTATACACCAACCATTGGTCACTCCAATCAGCATTTCAGCTTCACTTCAGTTGCTCAAAAGTATTCAGCTGCACTTTGATGATAATATTAGGTCTTGGATAATTCTTGTTGTAATGTTAAGTTACAGTGAACTGCCATTATTTGAAGACTGTCATTTACTGTTCCATACTTCAGAGGCCTAATCTTTACAAGCTTTATAATCAGAAAATAAGAATCTCTCAAACCTATAAGCAAGACTTAATTTTTCTAGTAATAAATTAATAATCTCAACTATATCTCAGCAAGCTCCATTTCAGATATCTAACTTGTAATAAAATCTCAGGGAATAAATTAAAAATGTTTGGTTTCCATAGTGATGTCTTCAAATTCAGCTGATCTTTGTTCTGAAATAGAAAAAAATCTGACAGAAAAATTAAGGAGGCAGCACTGACTAGTGGTTATGAACAAGAGCCTGGGAGTCAGTGGATCCAAATTCTACTGTCATCTCTATCATTGACTTGCTGTGCGATCTTGAACAAATCACATTCCTTGTGCGTTGATTTTCCATTTTAAAAACTGTTGATAATATACACCTATTAAATAATTCCTCAGATGAAAGAGCTTTGTTTAGATGATATTACATTGGTGTGATCACCTCAAAGTGTAGTTCCAGTTTAGCATTAGAAATCCTATATCATCGTAGTGCAAGGCTGGGCAAACCACAGCCCGCGGGCTGCAGATGGCCCATCTGATCCTTTCTTCAAGCCCTCCAACTGGTCCTGGCTGGAGCCCAGTCATCACTCCCCTCAGGCCCCTGCCTCTGCCCCTCTCCATGCGGGCCCAGCAGCATAGTGCCTGGAGCTGCTCTAGTGATAAGTAGCACCATGCAGCAGACACTTCTCCCACACAGCCCTGCTCCTTCTCCTCCCTCTCATCCCTTTTTATGGCCCACCATACAATTTCTATTTCAAATGTGGCAGCCACCCATCTACTGCATGCATGTTACAGGGTTCATGAACATAATTTTCACACTTGGGTACGTATTCACTGATGGGAGAAACTGTTAAATTCTGGTATGTTTTCCTATTTAAAACATATAAGATCATGTATAAAACTGAAAAGAAAACACTAATTTATTGGATGATCAACTACAAGATCATTAAATTGTAAACAGAAACTGCATGCTTATGCCAAAGACATCAAAATCAGTTTTCCCCCCAATTATTAAAGTATAGAAGCAAAAGAATTAAAAAGAAATCAATATAGAAATTGAACAGATGTGCTTTTTCCCCTCCCAACAATTTGTTTGATGGCCATCACAGTGCCCTTTTAAAAGAAATCCATTAAAACATAGTTGAGATAGTCACTTTTTTAATATTATTAGTCTACATTGAGTAATTTGCTGCATGTCTGTCATCTGCATTTCAATACATTTTCTTGCACTAACAGGAAACCTTTTAACAACCATTGCAAATGCATAACGGTTATTTTTAGCATCCATTATATTGTTAAATACACCCTAGAAGCAAAAGAAAGAAGTCTGATTTATTTCAGTGTTACTCTCAATAAAAGGAATGATGTTTCTTCTATGAACGCTCCCTATTTTTTAAAAAATTTATTTTTGGTTTGCACAGAGATTGTTAGTGCACAGCCAAGATAAGCAGCTGTGACTTTTTCCTCAAGGGAAGGGTGTTTCCTTCCCAACAAAACAATTCAGGTCATGTGCCACAATAAAGGCATGAACTCAATGCAGAAGTAATTTATTTTTAAACACTTACAAGTTTTGGTTCACTTCACATTGAGAATTTTCTAAGAACTCACTTTTGTGAGTAGCATGCTTATTTTTATCATTGGAAACCAATTTATGCAATGTTTTAGATCTCTAGTCCGGGCTTAAACCTTTTAGTTTAGATGCATTAGTTCAGTGGTATGCTGGCATCGTGGGAGAAAGATCAGAGTGCTGAATGCTTCAGTAACAGAACCAGACCTTTCACCTAGCTCTGACTCTACTTTTCCTCCACCTGCTGCATCTTTCTTTCTTCTCACTTCCACATGGTCCTCCTTCCCCTGTACACACAGGTGTGTCTCTGTGAATCAAGGTGTGTCTGCAATAGGAAAGGGAGGCACAAATAACAAAACAACTGTCGATGACTCCCAGACACCTTGTAGAGATATGGTGTTAATTGTTATCTGTAGCTTTTCATAAATTCATTGGGCTCAATTCAATATAGTTATGAGTATGGTTCTAATTCACTCTTGTACCACTTTCACTGAGGTGTAACTTGTTTCTTATTTTCTGTCAATCTTCATATATTGTAACTATGTTTCTTATTGGCAATGTGCTTCCTAATTAATTACTTCCCATTTGTAATAGCACCCCTATATGTGTATGTTATCCCTGCCAATCTTTGTTTCATTTTAATTGTTTCACATTGATGGTCTTATTTTAGTATTTGCAACTTTGCCACATTAGTCATGTCACTCTTCATTTAGCTTTAGTGGAGTGTAATAAGTATTTTCTCCTGGACAGGCGGCAGCTTTTCGGGAGAGCCTGGACTCAAACCATTGCCCCCTTTGGGTTCACGTGGCTTCAGGGGAGCAGCTCGTTCCCCTGAGCCACGCAGCCCCAGCCTGTACTACATGTGAATTTGTACTTGTTTATCTTTAAGGCTCTGGCTCTACAACTACCTTTTCCCCAACCCCTGTAACCTTCTAGACTCCATATTGCAAATGGAAACTCCATGCTGATCATTGTATTCCCCAGTCTCTGTCATATTGTAAAGGGCAAGGTGTCGATGAAGGGTGTATGCTGTATGTGTGAACTAGTCCCAAACTGCCAGTTGATCCTGACGAGGCATGAAGTCCATCCAAGGCTGAAGAGTGTGAAAAGGATCCACCCCAGGAACAAAATAATTAAAACTCAATCAAACCATCAAGATCAAGCTGGAAGTCACATCTGCTAACAGGAGCAGTGTGACTCAGCAGCACCCATGGACTTTTTGTCACGTCTGCTATTGTTCAACAATCAGTAGTGGTGCAGAAGCGACGTGACCCACCAGACTTCCATTGAAGCCAAAACTGTATAAAAGACTGGGAGAGATCTCAAGACTTTGGGGAACTATTCTGCACAAGATCCAGAAGCAAGGAGCATCGGTGCATCCCCAACAGAGACTCTGCTCCCCCCTCGTGCCCAGCTTCCCTGGCCAGGTAGCTGCCATGAGCCACGAACTCCAGCAATGAGCCCACGCTGCGATCTCAAGCCACGACCAGGACTGGTAACTAGCAGCTACAGGACATCTACTGGGGGGGGGGGTGTGATAGGAATTAATTTTTTATCTTATAATAAGTGTGAAACATTGCCTTTTCCCTCCTGAAAAGATCCTGAGTGCTCTTTGCATAACAACCTGTCACCCTTGTCTGAAAATGATTTAGTTGCTTGTATAACTATTTAGCCCGCACCTGACAGTGCAGCCGAAGTGGAGCCAAAGGTAGTGGTGGTGTTCCACAAGTGGCAATCAAGACACCCTCCCTTGTGACTTATGTGACTTTAGGCAAGCCATTTAGAGTATGTCTGCAGCTGGAATTATGCTCCTAATTGCTACCTTAAGGAGATCTACCTATATCTCAAAGAACAACCACCTCCAGTGTGTCCCTTTATTGCCTTAACATAGCCATGAAAGCAGCTGCTTGCTTTGATTTCCCCCTTGAAGGCACCTGTAGTTTCCCTCTTCCAGTGGTCTATCCCCTGCCCATATCTCCACACTGTGTGACAAGAAGGCCTCTTCCTATTGTGCCCTCCCATTCCAAGCTGTTGCACAACAAGCGTGCCTGCCTCAATTTCCATTTGCTTCGGGGATCCCTAGTAACTCTATGAACGTTTTTCATATATAAATAGCGCTTTGCAGGGTTAATTTATTACAAAGACCCCATAACCATAACCTAAAATTCCCAGCACAGTCCAAACATTCACTCTTTTATACCCAAATAGTCCATCATCACACCAACCCATCCCTCACCATGCTCTCTCTAGCTCTCCAGTCCCCACTAGCTCAAGTGCACATACACCCTCAGAGTGGTATTTCCAAAAGTCCCTAAGGAAATTGTACTGCCAGCTCCTACTGGAGTTGGATGTCTATTTTAACTCCATCAGGAAGTTTTGTAATTCCCATCCTTAACCTCTAAGTTCCAAAGAGGCAACCATGTTAGTCTAGTTCAGGAAAACAAACAAGGACTCCTGTGTCATTTAAAGACTAACAGATTTATTTATTGCATGAGCTTTTGTGGAAGAAAATCCCACTTTGTCAGATGCTTTGAAGATGGGGGAACTTACAGAATGGGAAGAAATAAATGCAGGGAAGTGTACGTCATGGGAACAGGTCACACTGTTGTAATGAGAGAAAAATCAAATGTCCCTATCAAGTCCTGAAGCAATGCAACCAAATTCAATCTCAGCAACTTCCCTTTGAAGCCTTGGTCTGGTATTCATCTGTCTGAGCACCACAATTAGCAAATCATGAATGGAGTGATCACAAAGACTGAAATGCTGACCCAATGGTTTTAGAATGTTGTGATTTCTGATGTCAGATTCTGAACATTCTAAAACCAGTGGGTCAGCATTTTGCTTTTTGTGATCACTCCATTCACAATTTGCTAATTGCGGTGCTCAGACAGATGAATACCAGACCAAGGCTTCAAAAAGAGAGATTTAATTTATTTGCAAATTTGGTTGCATTACTTCAGGACTTGATAGGGACATTTGAGTTTTCTCTCATTACAACAGGTAATTTGATCGCATCTTCCTCTGTATGCTGTTTGCCAGTGTTTGAATCTTAACAACTGCTTTGATTTGCTGTTACAGTGTGACCTGTAACCATGACTTACAGAATGGGAGGAAATAAATGCAGGGGAGTGTAAGTTCCCCCATCTTCAAAGCACCTGACAAAGTGGGATTTTCTCCCACAAAAGCTCATGCAGTAAATGAATTTGTTAGTCTAAGTGCCACAGAACTTGTTTGTTTCAGTAACCTCTTTACGACTCACTTTACTCAAAATGAGAATAATAATTGTACTTGTTTCACATGAAGTGCAGGATCCTTGGATGAAAGCAGCCACACTAAGTACAAGCCATTGTAATTAAGAACAATAAGCTCTGAAAAACAATTTCAAATAGATGGGGAAAAAATGAGACCACCACTTGATTGTAGCTTCTAAATTGGTAGTTTCACAAAAACAAGTCTCTGATGCAGACGTGGCCAAACTGCAGCTTGCAAGCCGCATGCGGCTCTTAAAGAAAAATTGCGGCTCCCGGAAAAGTGCAGCAGGGAAGGGCGGCATGGCAGGAGACAGGGGCAAGAAATTTGCAGTGGTCGGGGACAGCAGAGAGGTGGCGACATGGTAAGAGGTGGCAGCGGAAGAGCAGCATTACGCGAGCTGCAGGAAAAAGCAGCGTGGTCAGAACCGGGGGAGGGGCAGCATTGTGAGAGCCCTCAGGGAAAAAGCAGCCTGGTCAGAGCAGGGAAGGAAGGGAGGGGGCAGCATTGAGAGATCCCACAGAGGAGTGGCCGCATTGTGAGAGCCGGCAGAAAAAAGTAAGTCATCAGTTAGGTGCAAAGAGAAGCACTCAGAGCAAGTACCTGCCAGATTCTACAGTTTACCCACACAATATTAATTCTCCCCTCCTTGTCTGTGTGCATTATGATACAGTCTTTAATTACATCAGTGCATGATTTTTTAAATACTTTTCTTTTTTTATATTGTTTTCTGGGTAAATATTTTTAAAACTAGCAACATAAACTGATCAAGAACAAATCTACAATGAACTACAGATAAGTGATAATTCGCAACTGAAACCTGAAAAGCAATTGTAAATTAATTTTCTCTTTTAAAAATCACCTGGTATTTCCAGATATTGTAATATAATGCAAAATTATTTCTCTTGTATTTCTATTTTGAGAATTAAATAAGAATCATCAGAAATGACTGAAAATTGACACAAGTGTTACATCCAAAACCACTGACTACTGTCAAAAGGTTATTAAAAAAAACCCTCTATTTAAAGAATGTTACAAGTACTTATTATGGATCCTGGCTCATTTTCAGCATGCAAAATGATTTAGACGTAACATAGACCACCACTACTGAAAACTGGCTTTAGAAAAAAAAATTCCTTAAGTCCTTTGAACAAGTGTGCCTGAGACATCAGTATGTCATCTGTTTGCAGAAGGAACATTTATTTTATAAGAAAATTTTAATTAATAGAACTAAGTCAATTACCAAGATAATTTACATTCACTGCAAAGTTCAATAGCAGCACTATACTTCTACTGATTAAATAGCATTCAACATGTATTAATTCTTTGTTGTTGTATACTCAAGATCTATTTATATTTCAGTGCAGTCTTCATGAATGACTCTATGGGTATCTGTGCCCATTAGACAAGAGTAATTGTTGTGAAGGGCTGTGGATGGAAAATTGTGTTATAAAGTTTCTGAAAAAAAAATCTCTCACCAATAAAGATTTTACTCTGTATTATAAAAACCAAATAATCATATTTAGAATTTATACATGGCCTGACCCCAAATTGAATAAACTCAATGGGATTTTTTCCATAGTATCTTCTGTCCATGGACTCCAAAGCACTTACTGAAATAGGCTCTGATCTTGCACTTTCTGGCCCCATAAATTCTCATTGATCTGTTGTGATTCTGAACAGTTGAAAAGGTGTCCCTGTGTGCATCTCTTCACAGGATTAAGATGAGAGCAGTATTTTCCCTTACTATTACTCTCATTTTAAAATTAATTGTGTCTGAGTCCTCACATCTTTTGTCTTCGCTGTCCATGAGTATTTTAGTGAACAAGTTTACTGGTAGAAATACTGGCAGGGAAGTGGGGGCATGGTAGGTGCTGGGATGGGGTGGGAGAAAGAAGTGCGGCATGGTTGGGGAGAGCAGAGAAGCAGCAGTGTGGTAAGAGACAGCAGGGAAGCAGCAACGGGGGGGGGAGTGGGGGAGAGAAGCATGACATGGGGAGAGAAGCCATAGCATGTTTAGATTTTCTCATAGGCCCTAATGCAGCTTACTCTTTGTTAAAATAAAATCATGTTTTACAAGTCCTAAACATGAAGTGGAATACTAAGAAATGAAAATACAAAGGAGAAAAGTATAAAACTGAACATAGATTACTTCCAATTTTTCGCACAACTTACTGCTGTGAAGCATCATATTCCACAATGAAATTCTAAACACTGTGCAATACTTAGAGATCAGCCTCCCATAGAGCTTTTACCTGCTGCATTGACAAGTTACTGCCCAGATTTAAAAAAAACTTGGCACAAGCCTGTAATGTTCTACATCTAGCAACAGCTAAATTTTTTTACTGTATAGGCCTAGTTTCATGGTAATCTTAAATAATTATTAGAATCTGACCTTAGTGGATCAATATTCGCCCTATTTTTATGATAAAATTAAAGTGTGCAATGAATTTTAAGCTTAGTAATTTTGGAGTACGTAAAAATATGTGGTTATATGCCTCAGTGCGGCTCTCGAAGGTTTAATAATTGACTTGTGCGGCTCTTGAGTTCCGTAAATTTGGCCACCCCTGCTCTAACTCCTCATTTCATAAGCAAATAGTATGCATGGTTTTAAAAGATGAGAAAATATTTTTAAAGATTACATATCTGAATTTGTACTTTAACAAGTGGCTCAAGAATTAATAGGCAATCATTTTAAAACACAGTGGCTCTTATTCACATGGTGTTCTTTATTCTGCTCCACACTAGCACAACATGACTGCACTGTTTGTATTTTATTAAACAGGTGTGGGAGTTATGGATAAAGTTGCATAGTCTCCTAACGATTTAATCAGGTAGATAAAAGGATCCTTGAATGAAAATGAGCTCTTATTAGCTTTGTTTATATAAATAAAGCAAAAAGTACCTCCCCCAATTTAAAGAACCTGCAAGCCCCAATACATCCCAATCTCAACTCCTGTCTTAGTTTTATAACTAGTTTTAGATGTTTAATATGCTACGACAGGCATTACAGCTAATTTGACCGCTATAAGCAGGAGCAAAATACAAATAGGCCTATTTTCCTAAACTGCAGTTTTTAACATGTATTTCATTAATACCAGCCCCAAAAGATCAAAAATCATGAGTGAGACACTCCACTCATTCCTCCCCCCCAAAATCACGTAATTTAAAAAAGATTAAATAATGTGTTTTGGACTGTCTTTTGATTTCAAACTCTCTCTGTCCGCCCACCAGGCGTATCGCTGGTGCAGGGCTTACAGTCAAGCCCCGAGCCCCAGTGCTAGAGCCCTGGGTCCACCACCGCCACAGCGGCAGCATGGTTAAAGAAAGCAAGCCCCAAATCTTGGGGTCCAAGCCCCAGGTCTTTTTCCAGGCCAGGGGAGCCCCCGCCACCCACAGTGCGTGTGGGATAACAGAGTTACTATTTCTGCAAAGTTACCACAAGTAACATGATTTTTTTCCCTTCTGCAAGAGCTCTCCATATAGAAATGAGCTGACATCAGGGTCCACTCATTTCCTAGGCACAACATAAACAAGAAGAGAACTATGAATTTCTCCTGGCGCAGGCTGGATACAAACCAGTGGTCACCTATAAGTGACAGGCACAGTAGCTCGCCCACAATGTCCTGAAGCATCCAGTCCCAGAATAAGTGGGACTAATATAGCTTTGAGAATATGGCCTGCTTATTGGAAAGACAAGTTTATTTAAATTGAGTTTTGTCCTTTTTGGAGCTCACGCAGGCATGATCTTCCACTTTCTAGACATAAATGGACAAAAATTCCCACACTGCTCAGCCCCAAACACATGCTACAATAAAGTGCCCTGTGTTCTTGTAAGACAGCTCTTGCTAACCAAAACACTACAAATGCAACAGCAAAACAAACAATACTAAAACACTGAAATTCACTTCTAAATGCAATGTTCTGCACCATAGATCAATCCAACAATTACAATGATTCCAGCGTGCTTGCGCTAATATATACATATTTTCTCCCCTAACACAGACATTATCAGGTTGGACCTATAACTTTCAGACGAACAGACCTCTCACTATCAATTATGGCAGAAACTAGTAAATTAAAAATATTCTGGCTTAGACCATGCTGAGGGAAAGAACTACATGTTAGAAACCAGGTTTCTTTTCCTAATTCTAGGAGCAAAGACCGGCCTACTAGTTATAAAGTTCCAAAGGGGCAGTCGTGTTAATCTCTTACGGTAAAACAAACAAGGAGTCCTGTGGTACTTAAAGACTAATAAATTTATTTATCGAATAAGCTTTCATGACGAAATGGGATTTTCTCCCATGAAAGCTCATGCAGTAAATAAATGTGTCAGTCTTTAAGTGCCACAGGACTCCTTGTTTGTTCTACTAGTTATAGACTTCATAACCAAGAGGAACAGTGTCGCTGCTTGAGTTTCCTGCAGGGAACAAATTTGAGAGCTGGCATCATTAGCCTGAATCACTTGAACTAAAAAAAGGAAGGTTACTCACCAGGTGCACTAACTGGAGTTCTGTGAGATGGGTCTCCCTGTGGGTGCTTCACTCTAAGTTTTAGCATGTCCCCATGCTACAGCTTGGGGATTTTTTAAGCAGTGCTCATCAGGTACACGGGCATTATGTGGCAGTCTTGCACCAGCTCTTTGGTGCCCTTTGAAGTGCATGAAGCCCAACACCTCTGAGTTCCTTCTCTAACTGGGAGCCACATCATGACTCCAAAGTAGAAAGAGAAGGGGAGGAGAACAGGTAGTGGAGCACCCACAGTAAAACATCCCAAAGAACTCCAGTTACTGCATCTGGTGTGTAACCTTCCTTCCTCCTTTGAGCGGTGTCCTCATGGGTGCTCCACTCTGGGTGACTTCTGAACAGTGTCCAGCAGGAAGGTGGGACTTTGGAATTTGTGTGGGCAAGTGTAGAAGGTACTGACTGGCCAGCTGCCGTGACTAAACCGGTTATTTGATTCAGTGTGTAGTGTTTTTTGAACATATGGAACAAGGACCAAGCAGCTGTTTTACAAATCTCATGGACAGGGGATGTTTTGAAGAAAAGAGGCAGTGGCAGTAACAGCCCTTGTCAAATGTGATTGGATATGTTCTGGGGGAATAATGTGTGAGAATCTATGGCTTTCATAAATGCAGACTGAGATTAAATTTGGACAGCCTTTGCACAGAAATGGCATTGCCCATAGATCTGTTTGCTATTAATACAAACAATTTTTCACTTAATCTAAACTGTTTTGTCCTTTCTACATCAAAGGCAACTGCACGACAGACATCCAGAGTGTGGAGAAAAGCATGCTGTGGATCATTGTGCAGCTTCAAATAAAAGAGACAGGTAAGTTGCTAGACTAGTTGATATGGAAGGTAGAAAATATCTTAGGGATGAGATTTGGGTGTAGTATGGAGATAACTTTGTCCTTGTGAAACATACATGGAGTCCCATGGCACTTAAAGACTGACAAATTTCTTTATTGCATGAACTTTTGTTGGAGAAAATCCCACTTCACAAGATGCTTTGAAGATGGGGGAACTTACAGAATTGAAGGAAACAAACGCAGGGGAGTGTAAATTATGGGAACAGGTCACACTGTCACAGCAAATCAAAGCAGCTGTTAAGATTCAAACACTGGGAAACAGCATACAGAGGAAGATGAGATCAAATCATCTGTTATAATGAGAGAAAAATCCAATGTCCTTATTAAGTCCTGAGGCAATGCAACCAAATTTGCAAACAAATTCAATCTTAGCAGCTTCTCTATGAAGCCTTGATCTAGTATTCATCTGTCTGAGCACAGCAATTAGCAAATCATGAATTGAGTGATCATGAAGATTGAAATGCTGACCCACTGGTTTTAGAATGTTGTGGTTTCTGATGTCAGATTTATGCCCATTTATTCTTTGGCAGAGAGGCCGTCCTGTTTGTCCAATATAGAAGGCAGAGGGACATTTCTGGCACATGCTGGCATAAATCACACTGGTGGATGAGCAGCTGAATGAGCCTTTGATGGAGTTGCTGGTTTTATTAGGTCCTGTAATAGTGTCTTTTCTCCAGATATGTGGGCAAAGTTGGCAGTGTAGTTTGTTGCAGGGATATGTGCCTGCTTTAATGGTTCTGTTGTTTGGTCTGTAGTTACTGGCAAGTATCTGCTTAAGGTTGGGGGGCTGTCTGTAAGCAAGGAGAGGTCTGTCTCCCAAAGCTTGAGAGAGTGAGGGATCATCTTGTAGAATAAGCTGTAGATCCCTGAGGATGTGCTGCAGAGGTCTGACTTGGGGGTTGTAGGTGACGACTAGAGGCATGCTGTTGTCTTCTTTCTTGGGCTTCTCCTGTAGTAGTTGACTTCAGGGTACCCACATGGTTCTGTCAATCTGTTTCTTCACTTCAGGATACTGTAAATGGAGGATGGGCCATCAGAGTTCCATTTCACTTATGTGCCTGACTGAAGTCATTGCAACTGAAAACATAATCTTCATAGACAAATAAGGTAAAGAGCATGTTGCTAGAGGCTCAAAAGGTGGTTTAGTCACACTAAGACCAAGGTGAGGTCCTAGGTCAGGGTGGGAGTCCATACGTCCAGATACAGGTTTTGTATTGAGGCTAGAAAACATTTTGCAATGGGAAGCGTAAATACAGATGTGCCTTTGAGGCTGTTTTGGAAGGCAGAGATCAAGGCCAGATGTACTCATAAGGAGCTGATGGATAGGCCTGAGGCCTTTAGCTGAAGGAGATATTTAAGTATGTTGAGATAGGTGTAGGTATAGATGCAAGTTGTTTCATATTGCACCAATTAGAAAATCTGGTCCATTTTTATGGGTAAGTTCATCTGGTGGATGGTTTCCTTCTATTTAGAAGAACATGCTTCACAGGGTTGATGGACCCATGCAGGAACCAGACTTTCAGATGCAGGGACTGGTGATTCAGGTGAAAAATTCATGCCTCATCCTGGGAGAGAAGACTGTATCAATGAGAGAATAACTGGCTCTTTGATGGACATCTGTGAGATTAGAGTGAACCAAGATTGTCAAGGCTATGAAGGTGTTACCATGATCACCTTCACTGCTTCCTGCCATGTTATTATTAGAGTCCTGCGTAATAGCGGTATTGGAGGAAAGGCATAAAGTAGATGCCAGTGCCAAGATCATATGCGCCTAGAGATCCCTTCCCTAAGCCCACTCTTGAGCAGAACAATGGACATTTGAGATTTCTATAGGTTGCAAAAAGGTCCATCTTTGGGTAGCCCCATCTCTGAAAGATGTGTGTTAGGACTTCAGGGTAAAGTTCCCATTCATGATCTGGGTCAAGGATCTGCTGAGGTGGTCAGCTATGGTGTCAGGGATATTGGGAAGGTAATATGAGGAGACTGTGACATCCTGTCTTCTGCACCAGTTCCAGAGCTTCATGGCCTCAATGCAGAGAGAGTGTGATCTGGCACCAGGGCCGTCCTTGGAGTAGGGCGAGAGGAGCAGCTGCCCAAGGCCCCACACTTTGGAGGCCCTGCTGGGCTGCACTGCTGCCCCCCCCCCATGCCAGGGACTCGGCAAGCTGGCCAAAAGCTGCAGCCGGGTTCACAGGGCCAGCTCATCTGTAAGGCTAGAGGAGTGGCTTGCAGGGAAAGCTGCTTAAGGCAGTAGATCAGCACTACAACAAAGTTGAATCATTAGGACTAACAATGATTTGTGGCTAATTGTTCAAAGAACCTCTATGCCTCTTCTCTGAGTCTTTGGGCTTCTGCCATTCATATGAAAAGGACTGAGATCACTGACAAGCAACCTTTGTGTTTTTTTGTCAATAGACTCAATGAAGAAAAGAAAAAACTGAACACCCACTTATTCCACCATTTCTGGGATCTGGGGATTGCAGTTATTTTTGCAAATTAGGACTTGCCTCTCTTCTCAGTGAGTTGAGAATTCCCTTGCTTGCAAAAAAATAAAAGTTATAGCTTGTAGATTTTAATAAAAACTCCAAAGGTTTTTTGTTTTTAGACTGGTAATTAAAAAGAGAAGAGTAAAAACAAACTGTTCAAGCAGGAGCCTGTGTTACAAAGTATGGTATTTTTTCTACAATTAGAAAGCCTAAGTAACAGAATAAAATCCAACTCAAGGATGGATCTGCTGGAGGAAGTTGTAACAAGGTCCTAATCTGAAGGGGGGAGTGGATAGCCCCATTGTGTTGCTGCCTTATGCACACTGCCAGGGGTCACTAGATGAAGCAGAGAGGGCTAGCACCCCTCCAATCACAACATTGTGGACAACTGTGTGTTCATGAAAACTCATGCAGACTCAGGGAGCAGTTGAAGTGCAGAAGTGAAAGTGGAACTCAGAGGGGCTGCTTCAGTTCCTGGGATTTGGCAGTGGAGAAGGGAGCAGGACCTGGAGGGACTTGGACAGGCTCAGCAGCAGACAGGCTCTTCCAGGATCTTTCTTTCCAGCCTGGCATTGGCTCTCTTCTTCCTCTGTCTCAGCACTTCCATCTTATTTCTCCACCCAGTCGTGCCAACCCCCCCTCCCCCATTTGCAAGGAGCTCCCGCACACACACACAAGGCTACTACATGCAGTTTTAGAGACTTGACATACTTCCTGATCTGAGGCAGGAGTATGGCATGTGGGATCACCCTCTGCATGTTCCATGTAGGTGATCTCAGATTAGATATGTAGAGATGCAATAGAAGCCTCAAGAGAAAGGATGAAAGCCATGAGGGATTGCCACCCCCCAATTGCCACCCCCCCACCATGGTCACTGTTCAATTTTCTGGCGGTGGCTGCTTTTTTCCAGTGGAGGGTTGCCGCATGGCAGAGGGGTGCAGAGCTAGGTCCCGAGGAAAAATGTTTGACAACCACTGGCTTAAGGGCAGCTGAGAAACTAGACCCTGCACTCCTGTCCTGCTGCTTTTGGCTGGCTCGCCCAGTCCCTGGCATGGGATCGCCAGCGCAGGGGCTTGCCCCAATGCTAGGCCAGCCCGCCCCACCCCTCACTGCCCAAGGAGGTGAGTGGGGGCCCCCCAGAGGGTGATTTGCCCAGGGCGCTGCACCCACCTAGGGACAGCCCTGTCTGGCACCACCCTGTCAGTTCATATAGTAAAACTGCTATCCCTTTGGAACTCAAGAATACAGTTACGCCTCTAACTAAAGCATAAGAAAAAAACGTTCCGGAACTTTTTATTTATTTATTTTGCCTACAGGGCCTATAGAAGCTGCTTCCCCACCCCCTCAAACAACAAGTCATGGTGAGGAAATCCCAGTAGGGAGCAGACTTAATTCAAAGAAGGGAACCATGGAAACAGGAAGAATAGCAGCTTGTCATCCATTTTCTCTGGCTATTCAAACAAATCCCCTCCCACACTAACAGTAGATGGTTGCAACTGGTCAAGCTGGAGAGGATGGAGTCTGCCAGGTGGCTGATCTACACAGCTTGCTCCCCTAGCTATCCAGTGGATATCCAGGAAGAACAAGTAACCATACAACACTTCAGTAAGCCTTGTGACCAGTAGAAGTGAAGCCTGGGGGAACAGTGTAGAGGAACTTGCCTTTCACAATAGAAAGGTTAGCATTTTTCTTAGGCTCTACAGCTACATAACAGTTTTAAGTTTGAGTCCTCTACCTCTTCTGCAATAGTGCAGCCCCCAACTTCATAAGGCAGAATGTGATAGAAGAGCTGAAACCAAATTCATGAAGTTTTAGACCCTTTTTATCTACTATGTAAAGGGAGTACACACTCAAAATAATTTTCAAAGCCCCTCCTCAGTAAAGTATGGCCTACCATAGTAACAGCAGTTGGAATATCACACTCAATAGAACACCCTCATTTGAATTAAATCACGTCGAGCTAAACAGAAGAAAGCAAAACAGGAAGAAAGAAGTCAAATGCAGAACCAAGAGATGACAATCAAAAACTTTAAAGGAATTTGAGGTTTTTCTCATTGTTTTTGCAGAAAGAAATGAACTCAGACAGATGTGACCAGGAGAATTATCAACATCTTAGGACTCATTAGCAGAAAGACACTAAGTCACCCAGCAGCACAAAGGTGTAAAAGTGGATGGTGTCTGTACAAACATTCCCTTCAGGAGGATATAGTCAAGACCTACACGTCCTGGCTCTATTTTGTTACTTTTATCTTCATGAAAGATGAGAGAAGGGATAATCATGAGGTAGTAATGTGACCTAACATCATACGTTTGAATCTTAAACACTGTCTCAGGTGAAATGTTTGTTTTCATAAGTAATTTAAATAAATATAACAGAAATTTTAAAAATCTGTCAAAATAGATGTTTTCTTACTTCCTCACGAAGAATGCTACTCACTTATCTAGGGTGATCAGATGTCCCAGTTTTATAGGGACAGTCCTAATATTCAGGCCTTTGTCTTACACAGGAGTCTTTTACTCTGTACCCATCATAGTTTTTCACACTTGCTGCCTGGTCACCCTACTCGAATCTAAATCCTGTGAACACTGCAATTTTAACACTGTTCTGGAATGTGTACACCTGGTAACCTTCATTTTGACAGGATGAATTTATAACTGTTATAAACTAGTAAGCACATGTAAGAAGAAAAGCATTTCATTTTTTATCTGATGAACTAATATTGCATAAAAACACATAGGGCCAGATCCTCATATAGTTTCAGTTTGCACTAGTTCAAGATCTAACCAACAGACTCCCAGGGAGGTTAATGAAGCAATAACAGCAGTGTTATATATTTCTCTTTTGCAATTTTTAGTCAATAAATAGAAATAATTAACTCTGGCTTCCTACTTCTACATCCAGCTGTAATTTGTACTTGCAATTATCTCTTTTCTGAATGGTTTAATTTTCTTCCCACTCATACACTGAATAGTGTATATGGAACTACAATTTCTGAAATATGAGCATATGTAAAGAGGTCTTTAAGAAAGAGCAACTTTAATCAGCAAGACAGCTTCTAATAAGTACCACAAAAGAAGACCTTCCCCTCTAGTAGAGAAAGGATGCTTTTGGATGCACAGAACAAATAGTTACACTGCCATTATAAATGGAAATGCCATATGTTTTGCATGCAGATTTGAGACACCATATCCACAGTAGAGGTGCTAGGAAATTTGGTGCTATGACCCCAGGATTTTTGAAAAGAAATAAAACCTCCTTTCAAAAGATGTCCTGAAGCTCATCTCTGAGGGAGTCCAAGCAAGAGAAGGGACAGAAGACGGGACTGGGGCTCCCAACTCCTCATCTTCTCAATGGAAAGGGGAAGAGACTTCAATAGACCATGAGAGCAGCAATCAACTTCCAGCCAACTTCTGTAACAAAAGGAGAGTGACAGAAAACTGAAAAATAGGGGATACAAGCCACAAAGAAAAAGATGATCCTCCCAACTCTAATAAAGTCAATTCCAAAAGGTCTGGGTCCTGAAGAAAAAGAACAGTAAGAGAGAAGTGGAACATTTCTGAGGTGGGGAAGTGTTGTTAGTTTAGAGCCATGAAGACTTGTTTCCATATTGCACTAGTCATC
This sequence comes from Podocnemis expansa, assembly GCA_007922195.1. Lineage (NCBI taxonomy): Eukaryota > Metazoa > Chordata > Testudines > Podocnemididae > Podocnemis > Podocnemis expansa. Next base: position 42,140,387 of record ML681964.1, read on the forward strand.
ATGGGTGAAGCTAGGACTTGAACCACCATACGAGCCTGTCACAGGGATTTGCTGAGCATGCACAGAAACACACTTGGCATGTGAGGTAGACAGGAAAATAAACAATAGATTTGGTCAAAAAATAGAAAGTCTTCAGTGAAATTTTTCACTGAACAGTTTGTCTACCTTTCATTGATAATATTTGAAATTTTCTGACTATCAACATGCCAGAGCAGGGTATTAGAGCCAGCTTCCTACCTGTGAATCACTGACAATAATCCAGCATGGGGTGCTGAAGATGACAAGAATCAAGTCACAGAAGATCTAGAGAGAAAGGAGAGCAGTTTCTGTTCCTTTCAACACAATTCAGCACTGCTAGACCCAAAGATACCAATCTGCTCGAATATGCTAAATGCTTGTGGGTAGCTATCATAAAACAACAAAGTAGATGGATATTAATCAGTCATTGCTTTTGCACTTATTTCTTACTAACCCTGAATTACAAATCTTAATTGTGCACTGCAGTCCATACAAAAACTTAGTACTTGATTAGCTAATGAACTGCACATTCATACCTGGTTTACCACACACCAAGCTGCTGTGTGGGCAAGTCCTGAGATTTATACCATATACAACTCACACAAATTCTAGTGATTGACAACACAAGCCAACTCATAGTTAAGTTAAATATTGTGTCCATTTTAATAAAATTGACCAACTGTAATGTACACTGGTGGTGTTCTACACTCGCCATAAATGAGCAGTGACACTGAGTCCATCTGATTAAAAGGACTGAATGTGTACAGTGAACACCAAGCCATTTATCCATGGATATCCTTAATTAAAATGGCAGAAAATGTCACAGAGTCAGAACTTTCTACTTTCTGAAACTTATGTTTTAAATGTCTGTTCCTTTAAACACAGCATTAGGTTAGAACTCTCTTTCCAGACAGTGAAATACTCTGCCTTCCAGTGCCTGCCAGTAGTGGTTAGTCAAATTATTTAGCAACTAAAAAATAACTGTCCCATAGTAATGAACTGCCTCTCATTTCTTATAACTCAAGACACTTACATAATCAGTCTATGGGTTTTAAAACTTAGAGAGTTTTGCAAGTAAAAAAGAGACAGGGAATAAGACCCTTGCCATCTCTATCAGATTAATCATCAACAGTTCATGATCGCCTATGTCAAATTCTGTAGAAAAGTCTCAAAGAACAAGAATGCACATCTGCCCTCATCCACTGACAGCAAGAAATCTTTCATTTGCGTTACATGCTGTTTTCATTCCAAGTCCTAGTCCAAATCCCGACTGTACAGCAGCTGAGATACAGGCTGTGGTCTGATGTGCTTGCAAGCGGCCATTGGCTAGCTTGTCTATGAACTTACTCTAAAATGAAAGGATTCATGGTTGGCAGTAAACAGCTAGGTTCCATTCAGTCGAGTAATTTGATAGAGTTTTTTCATTGTTGGTTACACTCTAGTGTTTTTGAAGGAGGGAGGGAGGATTCATTCACTGAATGAGACACAGACTAGTCAAAGCCTAGTGTGACCATAGGCTAAATTACTCTGGACTAAGATTCCTCAGTCCAGACTAATTGGCCAATGTAGACATAGCTGCTGTAGACATAGCTGCTGTGGCATTGAAAGAGAGGATAGCCAGCCAGTGAAGAGGCTGCCTTCCTCAGAGTGGACTGGGTAAGGAGACATGAGACAGAGACAACAGGGCACATGGGGCGGGACTGTAAACCATGATTCAGAAGGTCAAGCGAGGGGACAGATATAGGTGTGGGCTCAGAGCTAGTGGGATGACAACATTGAGCTAGGAGTTGAATAGGAAGGGGCTGCAGGGCCACAAGTGGGTGGGGAGTAAGAGGATGTAGGGACATGAGCTGCAGGGGTAAGGACACAGGAGGATGGGGGAAGGGAGGTTCAGGGACAACTAAGGAGAGAGGGGGAGACAGCAGTGACACAGGGATAAGAAGTGGTCGGGGGGCAGCAGTGAGGAAAGGGCGGAGCAGGGGAGCAGCAGAGCAGCAGAAGGAGCAAGGGCAACAACAGGGAAGTGAGCAGTGGGGAGCAGGGGGCAACAGCGAGGAATGGACAGTGTGGGAGCAAAGGAAAAGCAGCAGTAGAGATTTTGGGGGTTAGGGAAGCTGTCAGGGACTCCAGAGGAAACCACCAGCACTGGGTGAGGGGGTTGGGGGCCAAGGGCAAAAGGGGACCTCGGCTTATACCCGGGTCACCAATTTTTGCCCCTTTTCTGGGCTCAGAATTGGGGGGTCGGCTTACGCCTGAGTGCATACAGTAACTACCTTCATGGAGAGAATATACCAAGGAAGCAGGGGCATTGCTGGTGTTGGACACGCCAGGGCATGTGCCCCGGGTCCCAATGCCGGTGCCCTGGGTCTCCGGCCCAATCGGGCTGGGGATCCACAGCCTAATCCCCGGCCGGCTGCAGCCACGGCCGCAGCCAGGGATCCAGGGCCCAGCTGGCCGCCCGGCAGGCCCCGCCCCCTGGCCAGGGATAGGGCCAGGGGGGCTGCGCTGCCGCAAGCGGCTAGGCCATGGCTGGGCCAGGCTGGGCCAGGCCAGAAGCGGCCACAGGCAGCCAGGCCCTGTGCCTGCGGGCCACCGCGGCTGCCCACAGCCAGGCCCCAGATCCCCAGCCGAGGATCCGAGGCCCAGCAGACCGCCCACGGCCATGGCAGCACCATCCCCGGCCGGGGATCGGGGGCCTGGCTGTGGCGGCACAGGGGTGGGCCTGCCACGGCCTACCTGCCTGCGGCAGCGCAGCATCCCCCCCAGCCCTATCCCTGGCCAGAGGGCGTGGCCTGCTGGATGGGGGCGGGGCTGGCCATCTGGGGGCGGGGGCTGGGCCCGGGCCCATGCCCCAGGTCCTCCCTGCCTCAGCACCGCCCCTGCAAGGAAGAAATGTGTAAGAGTGTCAATAGCTGGAACAAGAGTGAATAGCTGGAAGCCAAAGCCCGACAAATTAGAAATTAGGCATAATTTCTTTTTTAAAACAGTACAAGTGACTAACCACCAGAACAAACTACAAAGGGAAACGGTGGGTTCTCTGTCTCTGGGTATATCCACCCATATCTTTCAAATAGAAACAACACTGGTTATTTTGATTTTAAAAAGATTAGGTCCACACAACGTTTTCTTGTTTCAAAATGACACGCAGTGAAATGACGTCATTTCGAAACAAGACGTTATTTCAAAATTGCTTAAACCTACTTTAATTTGAAACAGCTGTTATTTTTAAATGCTTTTTTCGAAATAATGCCATTTGGACATGTTATTTCGAAATAACCATTATTTTGAAATAACACTTTTGCCCTTCGCCTTCCCAGGGTGCCTTCCTTTTTGTATATATTAGGTGGGGGAATGGTCCAGTGAGGGGGCCATGTTGCCACACCTCCCATGGTGCCCCTCTCCTGATTTGAAATAGCAAGTCCTGTGTCTCGACTTGCTATTTCAATTTGAGGTTTTTGCTTAGTTCGATTTAAGTTAATTTGAATTAAGGATTTTATTTCAAATTAACTTATTTTGATTTAACTTAAATCGAAATAAGTATGTACGTGTGGACATAGCCTCTGTCTTTAGATCACAACTGGATGCAGTTCTGAAAGATATGCTTTAGTCCAGTGGTTCTCCACCACTGTGTTGGGACACATTGTTTTGCCACACAGTGGTAAGTGTGTCACAGAGAGCTGGGGAGATGGTTGGATTTGGCCTGGAAGGGGTGAGCTGCTGTGTCTTGTTGGCTCCTGATATGCCTCCAAGTGTGTCATGACCTGCAGAAGGTTGAGAACCACTGCTTTATAGTCAAATCCAGTTATTGTGCCCAATACAGAAATAACTGGGTAAAATTTAACGGCCTACTATGGTACACAGGAGGTCAGATTAGATGATCTAATGGTCCTTTCTGGCCTTAAACATCTAAATCTATAAACATCTCATTGTCATTACAGCATCATTACTTGCCTGGAGATGATCAGCCCCTTCAGTTTATGACTCTGGTTCTCTCATTTTCCCTTACAATGCTTAGGTTCTTTTTAATTGATTTATGCCATGTACTGTAGTTGCATCATTTCTCATGCTTTTAAAGTAGCCTAGGACGGTGGTTCTCAAACTTTGCGATACTGCGACCCCCTAAAATGATAAACGAATTTATGCAACCCCACCCTCTAAGTTGCTTGCAACCCCCAGGGGTCCCAATCCACAGTTTGAGACTCCCTGGCCGAGAGTATTAGAGTGACCTGGCTCTAGCAGACTTCCTCAACCCAGCTTTTCTACTTTACATTTTCAGTCTGTACTCCAGAATTTTACGCTTTACCTCAAGAATGAAGAGGGATGTTCCTCTTTTCTGCCTGCTGCCTGGAATTTAGAATGCTGCTATCGATCTCCAAGTATCTCCTCTGACAACCGTAACCACCCTTTATTATGACCTGACCCTGGTTCCAGAAGCTTCTCAGTTGATTCACAAACACGAGTCTCACTCTTTTCTCTTCATACAGACACCTGAAAAAAATCACATCACTTCCTTGTCACCCTTTTTTTTGTGCACTTCTTATTCCTGTATCAACCTCTGCTTATACCACATGCTCATTCTGTACCTGTCTGCTGAACCAGCTAACCTTGAACAAATGACATTGCCTCTCTAGTGAGACAACATTCTCTACCAGAGATGCTGTCTAATATACTTAGAACCATAACTTAACTTTTCTTTTTCCCAGTGCATCAGGATGCCAACAAAGTGCTATAGAAATTTAATCTTTCTGCAACTTTTTAAAAAAAATAAAATTCTTTTTTCTCTGTCCCCCTCCCTTTCCTTTCCAGCAAGACATCAGCACCTTCATATTGCTGCTAATGGTATCACAGTAGTTTTTCACTACCAAGTCTGATGATTTTGTGAATACCGTTATTGAGCGTTCCTATTACCCAAGCTCCTGGAGCCATGGGATTAGGTAAAAATCTCAACTTTCATTAAACAAAATTTTAAAATATTCAGGCCTCCTGGTTACAGAGAAAGGTTTGAATACATGGGCACTAAAAAGTCAAAAATCAGAAGGCAAATTTTAAACAATACCTTTTTTTAAAAAAATCATGATTTTTAAGCCTATTTTATGATTTTCTGGTATTCCAACTAATGATTTTTCAATGCATGAAGCTGGTAGTTCTATATTTGGTAAATGTATGGACCCTTACAGACTATTTAGGAAAAATGTGGGTGGGGTGCTTTTTGTGTTTTTTAAATGCAGTTCTACCCTGAAAAAGTTTCTCTATAAATAATACCTGCTTACTCTGTGGATCTATTCCTTTTGGTATCCAGAGTTCTACCTGTATGCTCTAGTTATAAATTAAATTTCACTGCTTTTTAGTTCTGGAAGTCACACAAAGACCTTGCACATCTAAGAGTGAGCAAACTAGACCATTTCCTTTTGAACAGCCTCAAATAAATTTTTATTAAATTTTAACTTAGCTACATTTATGCAAATCCACTGTGAGCCTAATTTATCCTAGAGAGCCTTTATAATTGGTGAATATGCAGAAGGAAAGTATACCAGACAGAGTTTACAAGAAAGAAGAACCTTTTCATTTGTAAACTGAATACATTATATATGGAAATAAAAAAACTAAAGTAATGGAATGCCATAGTGAGTCACTTTTCAGAGTGTTACACCAAATGGACTAGGAAGAATTATGGACTGGAGAAGAGAAAGAATGCTGCTATGGTATGATCTCCTTTTTTTATATATGTATGCATTTTATCACGATGATCTAAATGTATAGACACTTGTTTCCAGTTAAAGTACCTTATCATCCTCTCCAGGCTCATTTGGTTATCTGCCCTTAATTATCAGCTACTGCACTGCACCCATGCAGTTGAGGGCGGCTCTTATTCTAAATCTTTGATGGCTGCTGCAAAGTCTGTAAGGCCAGGTCTAACAGACTAGTCTTTCTGTCCCTGATGAATGTCTGTGAAGCGAGAGCCACAAATGTAGATGTAAACAACCTCTCTGTGCAAGACAGAGATACTCTAGCTTACATCCAGATGCCACAGGCTATACCCATAGCTGAGGATCACTTGGTGATTATGGCTCTGCAGTCACACCCCCTTTTTCTCAGGCACCCCCCAGCACTGGGGGCTGCTCCGGGAGGCATAGCACAGAACTGGCTATACAACACAGGAATTCCCCTCAGAAAAGGGGAATCTCTAGAAAGCAAGTTTAGTAGGTTTTAAGGCTGCTTTGTCTCACTGCAGTGACATACAGCAGCATGAGATGGAGCCAGAATATGGTCTATGGATGTTAGGATATGTTTTGGTGCTTAAATAAGCTTTAATCACTTCTTTGAAAAGCATGTGTTATATACTGACAGATGCACTCATTTGTAACCCATTGGAAGTTCTTTTATGACAGTCATTTGTGATAAATTACAGAGTTTGGGGGTGGGGGGGTTGTTTGCTTTTGTTTTATTTTGGTTGGGGTTTTTTTGTTTTTGTTTTTTGCTTTGGTGTTGAGACAATATAATAACTTTCATAATTAAGCTTAAGATGTCCTCTGTCACGCACTTTTTCATGTGGTTCACTGAACAATACAATGAGGGAAAAATAGTTAGAAACCAAATCAACTTCTAACAATTCAGTTCAATAAACCATTCTCTCTATTTAGAATATGTAATGTCACAAAAAGCTCTTACTGTTAACAGCCCTCTCATGCTAATATTTTTCTTTGTTTCTCTGTGCTCCACAGAAGAAGTGAATCTTTAGGACGGTTTGAGAGAGCAGACGGTGGAATCTATTCCCCTAGGATCAGAGAGATGGTTCAGGCAAAGATGAGCAACATGGAAAAAGGCAGAAAGTTGTAAGTCAAAGAAAATTAAGATGGCACTAAAATGATTGGCATAGTTGATGAAGCAAAGGGTGTAAGGGAAAATATTAAGCAGCAAAATCCAAGATGAAGGATGGTGAAGCGTTGAGTAGAGCTTTATATGACAATGCTTGGAGAAGGGAAAGGTTCAACTAAAGAAAAGTGGGGAGATTAAAATAGAGAAGTAACAGTTAAATTAACAGGTGGGGAGATTTACTAAATAATCAGCATAAACAAACTGCTAGTGTTCTTAAAGATAAAAGACCCAAACCATTGACCTTTCTAGAAAAGTATAAATGTCATGCATCATAAGCAGATGCATTTTTACATGTTAAAAGAATATTAGTGAACAATACATTAGACACTTCTAATAATCCAATTATTATATCCACTTACATAGGACATAAGAACAAACAAAAAAATTAGAACATTAAAAAAATAAACAAGACTAGCTTGAAAACTGGGTTCAAGAATAGAAAGATGATAAACTTCAGATTTTTCCATTCCAAATGTAGTTCTGACAACCTAAGTACTTCTTCAGAGTTCTCTTCTCCTTCAGCTCCTGTCTCAGAATAAGTCTATACAGATGGCTGCAAAATCGCTGCCATCAGCATGATCCTCCAAGTGCAATTCAGCATTCAGTATAAACCCACTGAATCGCTCCGGAAATCACCATAGCATGTCCAGCCCCATAACTGGAGTTGCTGTAAGACAAGGAATTTGCGGTCAGCTTACCCTACTGCGTAGGAGCTGCTTAGTGAGTTGTTGGGAGAAACGCAAGGTATTTTACATACCTTGTATATCTCCCGTTGACTACCACCGAAAAACACGGCAACTATAGACTAGGGCTCAGAGACGGGGCAAAAGATCCCTATTGTAACAAGGTTCCGGTTGGTCTCCTTGCCCAATCAGCAGGGTTCCTTCTCTAGATGGGTGGAATTTCTCTTCAGGCTACATAGCATTGCAGGGAACTACAAACCTCAGAATTTTAGACTACAACTCTAGAGAATCCCTGAAACAGAGGTCCATAAACATCCCAGGAATGGTGGCATGAGATAAAAAGTCATATTAAAACTGACTGGCATACAACTGTAAACTCTTGGAGAGATATGTGGTAAAAAAAAAAAAAAAAAAAACAAATGTGCTGGAAGACACTTGACTGACAGAATGGTCTGAGCTAGATTATCAGAACCAGATTATTCTCACAACAGAAAGCCTCCCACTGACCCCACCCACTCAGGCACACACCCACCCTATTTGCAAAAACCTACACTGATATTAGAAAACATTCACATGACCTCCACACAAATTAAATAGCGATTAATCAAAATGATTACACAGTTTCACTGGAAGTTAATGCAACTTAAAGAGGATATTAGAAACACAACTAAATAATAGAAGCTATAGAAAACTCTGAAGTCACTGAATAAATGCTGTGTGCTGACTAGGAAACAACACATTATACAGCTTGATATCAGGTCCTAAGAGAACTATCCAGTACAGAAGTTTAATCAAAAAGGAAAAGTACGTGTGGACCTGCATTAATCCTTTTGTTTATTACATATGAGAGCTATTAATTTACAATTAGTTCTTAGATTTTAGAAAGTTAAAATTTTGCTTAAGTACCACAGGGAATTATAAGAAACCACAGATGGAATTAATTGCACTTGGAGGAGGAGAAGGAAGAACATTGTCTAACTTGACAGTTTAAACACAATGTTATCATGTTTTTCCACTAATTAACAATTTGTTCAGTGTTCCCCAAAAAAGGGTATTTAAGGTTAAGAATTTTGTTTGCTTGCATAAAAATGAGTTAAAATATGTGCGTGCATAGCAATTTTGAGAACTTCAATGACTGGATTATGGCAGTGATTTATGAAAAATGAAATTTTGTACTTTTAAACTATTAAGGGAGGAATATTCTGGACAGCTGATGTTATTCTGTGGCATTTGATACCAGAAAAAGCCTTTGATGCTTGTAAATTGCATTTCCGTCAGCTTTGTTCCTATTAAAGAAGAAAAACAATTCGGATTAGTCCCAGGCAAGTTCCTTCAATCAAGCGTTTTTTGGGTGGCAAAAAATGCAGATTTAGCAAAATATCTTGCAAATTCATGTCAGTTTTGCAAAATTGTTTCAGTAATAAAAGAAACCCTTAAAAAGTCTGGAAAAACAAAACCCCAAGTTTTTACTTAGACTCAGTCCAACCAAAAGTTTTCATATTTCAATTCAAAATTAGTTTTCATTTCAAAAGTTCCTTTAATATTATTTCCTAAAAATTAAATTTACAAAATGATCATGACAAAACATTTCATTTCAGAGCAAAATATTTTGTTTAACCCAATTATTTTTGTTTACTTTTCAATTTGCTGAAAAATAGTTTTTAAATGTTATTTGTTGCAACACAGCCCAAAGCAATCTTTTCCCTGATTTTTTTAAAGTGTCAGTAAACTAAAACATTATTTATTCACATGGATCTAACTCAGACGAACTATATTGTTCAACAGTGAGACGTGGTTTCATTTAATACCAATGTGAATCAAGAGTCACACTGAAGTCAGCAGAATTACATTGTTGTAAAGATAGTACAAGTGGCAAGATAATCACACCCAAAATGGTGGAGTTTTGTATGGGGAGAAGGAGGTGGTTTTGTTTTCCATGTCTTGTGATAGTTTGAAAACACTTTCCTACTTCTTTCCCCATCTTTTCATTCACATCACAGTTCAAAAATGACTACCAGAACAACAACAACAACTGGGACTAGGAAAAAGCCATGCATAACTTGAAAGTCATAGAAAGTATATTTGTTTAAATTTTTACCTAGTTCAAGAAAAACTCAATGTTGTGGACTACTTCTTAGTGCAAGTACTGGAGAAGCCAAGTAGGGCTGGTGCTCTTCTTTACCTGCTGCTCAAAACAGGGAAGAATTGGTAGGGAATGCAGAAGTAGATGGCAACCTGGTCAGCAGTGATCATGAGATGGTCAAGTTCAAGATCCTGACAAAACGAAGAAAGGGAAGCACCAGACTATGGAACCTGGATTTCAGAAAAGCAGACTTTTTGACTGGGCAGGATGGCCTAGGAGACTAATATGAGGAGGAATGGAGTCCAGAAGAGCAGGCTGTATTTTAAAGAAACTTTTTTTGAGGGTGCAGCAAAAACCAACCTGATATGCAGAAAGAAGAGCAAATACGACAGGCGACCCAGCTTGGCTTAACACAGAAATCTTTGGTGAGCTTAAACATGAAAAAAGTTTACAGGAAGTGGAAGTTTGGACTGATGAGCAGGGAGGAGTATAAAAATATTGTTCAAACATGCAGGGGTGAAATCAGGAAGGTCAAAGCACAAATGGAGTTGCAGTTGGCAAGGAGTATGAAAAGTAACAAGAAGAGTTTCTACAGGTATGCTAGAAACAAGGAGAATATCAGGGAATGCATGGGCCCCCTCACTGAATGGGGAGGCAACATAGTGACAGATGACGTGGAAAGGCTGAAGAATTCAATGGTTTTTTTGCTTCCTCTTCATAGACAAGGTCAACTCCAAGACTATTGAACTAGGCAGCACAGTATAGAGAGGAGGTGAGCTGCCTCAGTGGCAAAAGAAAAGATTCAGGACTATTTTAAAAAGCTGGACAGTCCATGTGGCTGGATGTAATGCATCCAAGGGTATGGAGGGAATTGCCTAATACCATTGCAGAGCCGTTGGCCATTATCTTTGAAAATCCATGACGACTGAGGGAGGTCCAGGGCAATTAGAAAAAGGCAAATATAGTGCCGATCTTTTAAAAAAGGGAAGAAGGATCTGGGGAATCACAGATCAATTAGCCTCACCTAAGCCCCTGGAAAAATTATGAAAGAGGTTCAAGGATTTCATTTTGAAGTATTTGGAGGAGGGGAAGGTGATCATGAATAGTCAGCATGAATTCACCAAGGATAAGTCATGCTCCACCAATCTGATTGCCTTCTATGATGAAATGACTGTCTCCATGGATGTGGGAAAATAGGTGGACACAGTATACCTTGACCTGAGCAAAGCTTTTGATTTTGTCTTCCATGGAATTCTTGCCAGCAAGAAGTATAAATTGGATGAATGGATTATAAAGTGAACACAAAACTGGTTAGACTGTCGAGCTCAATGGGTAGTGATCAACAGCTCAATGTTGAGTTGTCAGCCTGCAACAAGCAGAGTGCCTCAGGGGTTCGTCCTGGGGTCTGTTTTATTCAACATCCTCATTAATGATCTGCAGGATGGGCTGGATTGCACCCACAGCAACTTTGCAGATTATACTAAAACAAATTGGAAGATTGGCCCAAAAGAAATCTGATGAAGTTCAGCAAGAAAAAGTGTAGAGTGAAGAATCCCATGCACTGGTACAGCCTGGGGACCAACTGACTAAGTAGCAGCTCTGCAGAGCAGGACATGGAGTTTACAGTGGACAAGAAGCTAGGTATGAGTCACCAGTGTGCCCTTGTTTCCAGTTTCTCCCCCTCAATACAGAAAGGATGTGGACAAACTGGAGACAGTCCAGCAGAGGGCAGTAAAAATAGTTAGGGGACTTGGGCCCCAGGACTCATGAGAAGAGGCTGAGAGAACTGGGCTTATTTAGTCTGCAGGAGAGAAGAGTGAGGAGGGATCTGATAGGGGAGTTCCAAAGAGAATGGAGCTAGACTGTTCTCAGTGGCATCAGATGACAGAACAAGGAGCAATGGTCTCAAGTAGCAGTGGGGATGGTCTACGTTGGATATTAGGAAAAACACTTTCACTAAGAGAGTGATAAAGCACTGGAATGGGTTACCTAGGGAGGTGGTGGAATCTCCATCTTCAAGAGGTTTTTAAGGCCTGGCTTGACAAAGTGCTGGCTGGGATGATATAGCTGAGATTGGTCCTGATTTGAGCAGGGGGTTGGACTAGACTAGATTACCTCCTAAGGTCTCTTCCAACCTTATTCTTTCTATGATTCTATGAAATGCCACCCAGACTCAGCAGACTGAGGAACTTGATGGGGCCAGCAATGAAAGGAGACAGACTCAGCAGTGAGGGACTTGCTGAATTTCAGTCAGTAATTCTTCTATCCCTCTTGGAATGTTTGTCACCTGTAGGCCAGCTGATGGGGGAAAAGGTACTGAATGCCCAGCTTTACCCAGGTCCCAGGACTTAAGCTGGAGCAGCAGCCATGTGAAGCATCTTGAAATCTGTTCCAGCAGCCTTGACAGATGCTGCAGATCTTGCCAGTTGCCTATCTGGGAGTCAGGAAGGAATTTTTCTCCCATCAGCCAATCAGCAGAGACCAGAAAGTTTTCACCTTCTTCACAGCAATGCAGTATCTTAAATAGGAATACTCTCAGTACCTAAATCAGGCATTAATTGAGTTGATAATCTGGTCCAATTTGTTGCTGATTTCCAGTGTGATTAGCAGGGCCATCCTTAGGGGGAGCGACTGGGGTGATCGCTCATGGCCCCGCAGTTCCGTGGGCCCCACGCTGTCCTGCCCTGAGCAGGGTGGTGCAGGGTCTACACCAAAGCCAGCCGGGGGGGGGGGGGGGGGGAACATGGAGCCAACCTCTGCTCTGGGCCAGCTTGCCTCTTCCCCAAGGCAGGGAATAGCCAGCCCAAGGGCCAAGCGGGCCAGCCCAGACGCCAGGCTCCTCTCTCCCACCCCACCCCCAGACTAGCTATTCTGCCCTGGGGATGGGGCAGGCCAGCCCAGAGCCAGGGCAGTAGAGCAGAACCCAGGCCCCAGACGAGCCCACTCCGCCTCTGGCTCAGGGGAGGGGTGGGAGTGCAGGGCCAACCTCTGGGTCGGCCACTCCTCCAAGTGGGGGGGGGGGCTCATAGGCTGACTGCCTGAGGCCCTGAGATCCCCTACAGTCAGACCTGGTGATTAGAAGGATAAAATGAGCAGTAGTTAGAGCAAAACATCTTGGGATTTAGGTGACGGGCCTTGGGCTCTGTAGACTGGATGAGAATCCACGTTCTTCACAGAAGGATATCCTCACTCTTCTGCACACTGGTTCCCCTCAAAGGGGGTAGGAGAGGGTAGGATTCAGAGCCAGCTGAGTCCTGTGGGATGGCTGAGGAGGAGAACCAAACCCAAGTCATGGGGTACATACTCAGAACCCTATCACCCTTGTACAGGAACCATTCAAATGCCTGATACAGGAAGGATGACTGGCAAGTAGTGCAGTTCCCTTGTATACAAGTTTATTAAAAGTTGCAGTGCACTTCTTAAAATAGATCCATGTGTCAGTCCTCATTTTGCTCCTGTGTTTAGCTCAACTTTATACATTTTAGTCACATGTAGGACTTCTTAAAAATACCACTATATTAATTCTCAGAATAAATGGTAGTTGTAACAGGAAACACAGGATTACATCACTTGACATTTTTAATGAAGAAATTCTGTCAGGTACTCTTATTCAAGATCCACTTTGTTGGTCTGAGCCAGATCTCACTTGCTGAAATGAATTAAGTTACTCCCAGTTTCCTGCAGTGAAAAAACTAAATAAAAATCTCTAGCTCACTCGCTCGCTTTACAGCCTTGCAAACAGGAAAATTACAAAATCCAATGACCCTTAATCACATAGAACAAACTGAAGGTTTATCTGATTCGCAATGCTAGCTTCCCAGTTGAAAAAGTATCTTCAGGAGAGATTACATCAGAGCATTGTGGTACTTACCACTCAATGGACACATCTACACAGGGATACTGAGATAAAGTCAAATTAACTAAAGATATAAATTTAAAGTATATTAGTTAAAGCGCATTAAATCCTTGTATGGATGCTCACATTCAAAATTCAAGTGACCTACTTTAATGCACTTTAGCTAATGTGCTTTAAATTGACACCTTTAGTTAACTCAGCTTAACTTTCTTCATCATCTCAGTATAGGCATATCTTAAGAGTCACGCTACCATCAGTGAAGTGCATGTGAAATTGTGTTTGTCACTACAAGAACCAATATTCTCCAGAAGGATTGATCCAACACTAGTATTCTTACTATGCCTCCCATTAACAAGTAAAGCTTTATTATTTAAATATTTTAAAACAACCACTACCACACAGCTTTCATCATCTCTAGCTTGTTCCCACATTCTCTTCCTTACAAGATCCACATGCACAAAGTAACTTTTATCTTATGTTTATTGTGCATGTGTTTGTAAAACTGAGGAATTAAATATATTGGCCGTAGTCAGGCATACTGTGAGCATTTCCAAACAACTCTGACACTGACTCTTACTTCTGACTTGTAACAGCCCTGTTCTTTATTATGCATTATTTGTGTTACAATAGTGTCTCAGAGCCCTAGTCATCCTCCAGGACCCCAAAGAGGTTACTATCTACAATACATAAGAGACAACAGATGGACACAAACAAAAGATTACAAAGCAACAATGAGAAAATATTAATCAGCAGTTTCAGGCAGTGGTCTCAACATACCTACAGCCTAGCCACTGCCAGGCTTGAGGTTTTTTCTTCTGATCATGGGCCTCTGCAAAACTCATTATCTATCGTGTCAAATTGTGTGCACTTTTATGGAATGGACAAGTGGGAGGCTAAGACAAAGCTAAAAAAAATCTTCCATCTCACACCACCACCCCTACATTTTCACTTGTCTTTCTTAGTTAGGTTCATCACCCTAGCATGTAGCAAATAGGCTTTGACTTTCACAAAGCAGTAAAAAGAAAAAGAATGCTTAGATTTAAAATATTGTTCATATCACTCGGGATAAGTGATAAAATAGAGGACCTACTTCCTATCAGTTGCTAGACTGCATCCAGCCCTTGTCTGCAATGACTGCCATTTGCTACTATCTAATGGCTGTCCACTGGTCTATGTGAGAAAAGGTGATAGGTTCAATTCCTAATTGGCAGGAATTAAAGCTGTAAAGCTGTCATCAATTCGTCATTCACTGATACCCTCCCTGACCCCTTAGACAAGTTAGGGCCTGAATGAGCACCTCTCATTGCTATAGGAGATCTACCCAGAACATGGTAACAAGATTGAAGCACAGTAGCAGAGGAACGTAAGAAAAGCTACATTCTTATCCCCGCTGTATCCATTCAGAAGATAAATGGAAGACTATACTCTTCAGATCTGTCAGTTTTGTCAATTTCATAGCAATAAATTACGTTTTAAAATAACAAGATACAGGAAATGAAACTGAGTGACAAAATCTTGCGAGTGACAATGAACCAAATTCTCCACACAAACATTACAAAAGACAATCATTTTGTAAAATCTCAGGGGAAAAAAATGTAGTATTCATACAGTCTTAATTATGCAAAATTACTGACCTTCTTTTGTGCAAGGGTTTTCCTAGATATCACAAACTGCTTTATAACTTACATCATAGAATCATATGGTTGGAAGGGACCTCATGAGTTCATCTAGTCCAACCTGCTGTTAAAAGCGGGACCACTCCCACTAAATCATCCCAACCAGGGTTTTGTCTAACTAGACCTTAAATATCTCCAAAGATGGAGATTCCACCATCTCCCTAGGCAACCCAATCCAATGTTTCACCACTCTCCTAGTGAGAAAGTTTTTCCCAATATCCAGCCTCGACCCCCCTCCCCCCCCCCCCGCTGTAACTTGAAACCATTGCTCCTTGTTCTGTCCTCTGTTACTACTGAGAAAAGCCTAGCTCCCTCCTCTTTGGAGCACCCCTTCAAGTAGGTGAAGGTTGCTATCAAATCTCCCCTCAGTCTTCTCTTCTGCAGGCTAAATAAGCCTAATTCCCTCAGTCTTTCCTCATAAGTCATGTTCCCCAGCCCCCTAATCATTTTCGTTGCCCTCTGCTGGGCTCTCTAATTTGTGCATATCCCTTTGGGAATGGGGAGCCCAAAACTGGACACAGTACTCCAGACACAGCCTCATCACAACCCTCAATCTTCTGACAATGCTCCTACTGATACAGCCCAATATGCCATTAGCCTTTCTGGCTAGAAAAGCACACTATTGATCTTTTACCTAATCATATAAAGCACAATACAGTTCAGATCATGCAGAACATAAACATCCTGACCACTAACGCTGTTTTAAGTTTTTGTTTTTTTTTTTCCTCCCTCACTTGCTACTGACTCTTGTTTTGCTAATCCCCAGCCAGATGCCCACCAGACTGCTCTAAAGGGAATCCAAGCCTTTTCAACCCCAGGTGTCCTAAACCACCCAGCCACTGCCCCAGTCTGTGGTGTTCTTAGATGCACACTCAGACAACAGACCCTCTGCCTGTCTCTTCTTCCTGAGAGCAAGAACAAGAACCAGCCACCCTACCACCTGAGCTCACGTGTGATCCTCCTAACTCCCCTGTCATTTCAATACACCCTCTCCCAGAATTCCACTTCAAGATGTTGGCCTTGTTTAATTCTCTCAGAAGCATGTGGCAAGCGGAAGGCATATAAAACCAATACACAGTGACACTTTGCACAGATTCTAACACCACTTCTCTTTTACACTCAAGATACAGCATAAGACTGTGAAGTTCATGTGGAACATAAACATTATACCAAGTTTCAAAGGGGCAGCCATGTTAGTCTAGTCCAGCAAAAGAACCAAGGGGTCCTTTGGCACTTAAAGACTAATAAATTTATTTATCTCATGAGCTTTCGTGGGGGAAAATCCCACTTCAAAGTATTTGATGAAGTCGGATTTTCCCCCGCGAAAGCTCATGCGACAAATAAATTTGTTAGTCTTTAAGTGCCAAAACATCCTAGAATTACAGAAACTGGAACTGACAATGAGAGGTCATCAAGTCCAGTCCACTGCACTCATGGGAAGACCAATACTCTCTTAAACTATCCTTGCTTGTCTAAAAGTTTGTCTAACCTGCTCTTAAACACTTTCAATGATGGAGACTCCACAACCTACCTAGACAACTTATTCCACTGGTTAATCACCCTGACAGTTAGGAATTTTTTTCCTAATGTCCAACCTAAACCTCCTTTGCCATACGTTAAGCCCATTGCTTCTTGTCCTATCATCAGCAGTTAAGGAGAAAAGTTTTTCTCCCTTCTACTCATGACTAGTTCATAGATACTTGAAAACTATTACAATGTGCCATCTCAGTCTCTTCTTTCCTAGACTAAACAAACCCAGCTCCTTCGATATTCCCTCATAAGTCAAGTGTTTGAGACCTCTAATCATTCGTGTTGCTCTTCTCTGCACTTTCTCCAATTTATCCCCATCTTTCCTGAAATGAGGCACCCAGAAATGAACACAATATTCCAATAGAGGCCTAATCAGGGCTGAGTAGGGCAGAAAAATTACTTCCTTTCTTGCTTACAATATTACTGTTAATACAACCCAGAATAGTGTTTGCTTTTTTTGCAACAGCATTACACTGTTGATTCATATTTACCTTAAGGTCCACTAAGACACCCAGATCCCTTTCTGCAGTATTCCTTCCTAGGCAGCCATTGACCATTTTATGTATGTGCAATGGATTGTTCTTTCTTAAGTGGAATACTTTGCACTTTATTGAATTTCATTCTGATTACCTCAGACCATTTCACCAGTTTGTCCTGATCATTTTGAATTGTGACCCTGTCTTCCAAAGCACTTGCAACCTCTCCCAGATTGTTATCACTACCTAACTTTATAAGTGTACTCTCCATGCCACCATCTAAATCATTGATGAAAATATTGAACAGAACCGGACCCAGAACCGATCCCTGTTGTACCCCATTGGTTATGCCCTTCCAGGATGACTGTGAACCATTGATAACTACTCTCTGGGAGCAGCTATTCAACCAATTTTTCACCTATCTTATGCTAGCTCCATCCAGGCTGTACTTCCCAAGTTCGTTAATGTGCAAGTTTATAATCCTAAACACAGTTGTCACTTGATGCACAATTGACTATAATCTGTGTAATTTTTCTGTTCACTTTTGCAATGTAGTTGTATAGTTTGATGCCAATTATGCAATGCAAGGTTCCCTTTTGAATGTTCTCCCATATTGTTATCGTGTCACCTGTCCTGCAGCATCATGTATGTGGCCAAGCATGATGCATAGACCCTCAGGGCTATCTCTAGCACAGATGCTGGAGAATTACTTGAGAAAAGCAATGCAAATGGCCCTCTCTGGCTCAGGAAGAAGTAATAAAATCACCGCACCCCAGGAAGAAGGGGGGGCCAGGAGGAAAGAGAAAGCAATGCAGACACTTTGAGGGAGAGGGAGAGAGAAAAGCAGCTGGCTTTGGTTAGAGAAACACCATTTTAGAAGCAACTGCAGGATACTGAAGCTATTCAGATGGCCAGGATGGAATGAGCTGGTTGAAACCCACCAATAGTCAGACTTGTGAGTAAGAATGAGGAGATGAGACTAAAGAGTAACTTTAGAACAGCGTTAGTAGAATAGCATGTGTTTTATATCTTTTATTTCCTTGTGGTAACTCCTGACTCCTTTATTAAATGATTGTGTATCGATTTGCTACATATTCACTTAGAATCATATCCTAATCAATAAATGAGTGTTTATTTTATCTAAAGCTGTACAGACTTTAGAAGGTGTGAATGAATGAGGCTGGACCTATTCATTTCTATGTTAAATGGATGGACATGAGTCTACAGTGACTGGGGAAGGGTCCCAATTCCCATCAAATGGAAGTTCCCAGCATGGTGTCTGGAGGCACTCATACGGGAAACTATTCTCTGAATGGCCAGAGGTCACACACCCAC
Organism: Podocnemis expansa; assembly: GCA_007922195.1. Taxonomy (NCBI): domain Eukaryota; kingdom Metazoa; phylum Chordata; order Testudines; family Podocnemididae; genus Podocnemis; species Podocnemis expansa. Next base: position 42,158,920 of record ML681964.1, read on the forward strand.
TGCTCGGGACCAATTACATACAGGAGGCTAGTGTGGACTAATTCAAGAGTGAGTAGTCACCAGGGTAAGTCAGGGTTCAGGAGTGGAGATCAGGGGTCACAACAGCACACCAGACCAGATTCTGGGAGCGGCCTGGCAAACAATGCCCCTCACAACTGTTCCCTTCCTCAGGGAATCCTTAAGGTATCATTTGTGTTCAAATGGGCAGGCAGGGTACCCTCCCATACCCAGGCTTCTACGCGCTGGGGTGTTTCACTCTCATGGAATCCTCCTATTCCTCAGCTTGCTTTCTTAACTTTACCCTTCCTTTCTTCTGCACAATGCTTTCTGTTCATGTCTCTCTCTCCCTCTCTAGTTTATATGCCTTCCTTCTAAAACCTGCCTCTCAGTGCTCTCCCAGGTAATTTTCCAGTGCTTTCATAAAAACCATCCCTCAGAGAGGATGGGTAAAACTGGCTGTCCCTTAGGGTGCAAGCCACTCTTTAACATGACTTGTGTGGCCAAAGCAGCATCATTAACATCATGTATACCCCATTGTCCCATATCAACTGCGTACCTGGTTCAGGGCCTCTCCACAGTGGTGGGTATCCATACATAGAGGAATCCATGATACAGCAATTTTCATAGTAACCCTTCTTCATATTGACCAGAATTCTTAAGTTTATGCAGACAGATTCACAGCTCATCAAAATCATTACTAAAAAATATTTACAGATAAGCAAGGCTAAACGGAAATATTCCATTGCATATACCTTGTATTCACAAATAAACATCTCTATTAAACCCTTTGTTATATCACATGTAAAGACCTACTTAACCTTTTACAAACATGCTTTATGTACAGTTCTTAACATCACATGCCAGTCCATGTGTAACTTTTGTAACAGTATTTGTGATAATAGAAATAAAAATACCATTCCAATTGTTTTGGTGTCAGCTGGAAGTTAAACAATGTGATTTGTGGGTGACAACACCAAAACCAGACACAGAAGTCACAGAGGCCTATTAAACAGCTAAATCTGTGCTGATTATAAATAAATCTAGCTGGCATGGAAGGATCTACTATCTCACTAACATTAAAACAGCTGGTGTTACCCTGGAGCATGATATGAAACTACAGAACAAAAATGACACTGGACTCCTTGACTTACGTCAAGTCACTGATGTACAGAGAAAATTTTCAGTTACCCAGTGGCAATTCCCCTCTGGATCTGAATTTTCTTCTTGTCTCATAGGTTTAAAAACAAACCAGCAGGTCATGAATTTTAATGCAGAGCTACAGCTAGAATGCTAATTTGCTGGATTTCATCTAACTACATTTTATTGTCAACAATTCCAGCAATAACATTTTGGTACAGACACTGACCTAGTATCAAAAGTATTCTTCAGAGAAAAGACAAAAAAGATCAAATAAAAAAAATATCTATGGGAATGGTACAGATGCCCACACACTTCTAGAGAGGAGTTTTAAAGCTGCACCTAGCCTTTGCCTCAATAGGAGAAGACAAAGAAATGGATCAGGTATATTCTGCATAGGATTGTAAAAATACTACTGCTGTAGTATGTGGGAGACAGAATGGTTCACTGCCAAGGAAAATATGACAGTGGAAATTTCCATTCCTTTAATAGTTTAAATCTGAACGGACAGCCCATACACTAAGAATATTGCAAGTAACATTGAAGAGTGCCTTGTATATGTCACCACAAATTCAAAATCAGTTAATTCTGGTCCTGCAGCCACACACACAAAAATTAAATCAGTCGCCTGATTTTACTTTATTAGCTAGTGTGAATCTCAGTCCTTCAGCTAAGGCAGCATGGATTTCATTTGTTTATAATGCTCTTTGAAAGATAACTGGTCAGGTAAAAATTATTCAGGATACAGCAGTTTCCACACTTGACATTTCCGCATCCCAGCTCCACCTCTGCTAAAAATCTACATCCACGCCTGAAATTTCTTCTCACTTCAATTATTTGGACTACTTTTTTCTACAGCATCCCTAAATCCCAGCTATCTATGCCAAATACATGCACCTTGTTTTTGACATATATAGCACAGTAAACGCATATCATCATTTCTGTCCTCAACAATTGCAGGATGCCCCATTTGTTTCAGGAACCAGTTTAAAACTGCCCTCAATCTTAAAAACATGCTATGAAGATGTGCATGCTCTCTCCCTCCCCCCCCCCCCTTCATGCAGCGCTGGCACCTCCATGCAATCTCCATGTAGTGTCTTTGCTTACGGAGGGGATGTAAAACTGGGGATTGGGAGTCCTCAAGGGATCATGAGGGTATTATGGGGGGGGGTGTTGTGAGCTATCAGCCCCCACAAATGCCAGGGCAGCATCTGCCAGCCCTGTGCACAACTGCCAGCCAGAGCCCTTCTGAGCTGGTTGGCAAGAGAATAGCAGGAAGAGCTTACAATCTAAACAGACACCATGCAATCACATACCTCAGGATGAAGTAAAGCACAAACATTATAATTTTCAATGAGGAGAAATTACAGGCATATGCAGCAGCATGGAACAGGAAGAGTAAAATGACCAAATGATTAGTCATTCATCTTGTGCCTATATGTGACTGGAATGATAGACAAGTAGAGTATTTTTGTGGTAGCATTTGGATGTGCAGAAGAGATGGAAAAGCAAGCATCTCAGAGGTCAGAGAAGGAAGAGGTTATACTACAGTTATCTAGACAAGAAATAATCATAGTTGAAACAAGGGCTTCAAAGCAAGAGTGAAAAGGAAGATGGAAATTTTGGTGTTGTTGTGAAAGAAAAAGCACTAGGAAATGGTGCTGAAGTGAAGAAAAGAAAAGAGAAGTCCAAGTTATACACTAAGATAGTGAGTATGGAAGACAGGAAGGATCGTAAAGTTTCCAACAGTGACTGAAAGAAGTGGTGAAAAAAGGATGGTTTAGAAGGAAAGAGAAGGTCAACAGAAATCTTTTATCTACTGGTATACCAATGAAAAAGAGTGATAGTCACTTCAGCAGAGTGAAAAGACCTTCGAAAAATCAGGAGGGAGAACAAAGCTTTAGGATGTGGCCAAGGAGAAAGACTGGTGGTGACTGATAAGTGAAGTTTTTGTGTAATGAAGGGGACTGAATCCAGATTACAGTGGTGGAGAGAGTCCAGTGCAGACTTAGAAATAAAGAAAATCAAGGATGGGAGAAAAACAGCACAACTGAGAAGAACAGAGACAAAAGGGAGGAGGAAAGTGCAGTAGTAGTTGGTGATGGAGCTGGGGCAAATGTTGCCAACACCTTTATCATGAATCTTGTGCTATTTACTACTTTTCTTAAGCCCCATCTCCTGGACTCATGTTTTTAATACAAAATTCTCAGCATCAAATTTTTTTTAAAGTTTCTATCCTTCACAATTGCACAGAACAGCTTGAAAATTTGTACTCTAAAGACTCAAAATCCAGAAGGCAAAAATACACAGAACCCCACAGTTGTTATTTTTAAAAAATACATTTTTAAAATCAAACTCATTACTGGGGGATGGGAAACTGCCTCCTGATTGATTTTTACACATGTGGATTGACAATACTCACTGAGGGAATAAGGACAAAGAAAATTCTCCTTTGTCCAGATAAGGGGTCTCAAACTCAAATCACCATGAGGGCCACATGGGGACTAGTACATTAGCCCAAGGGCCACACCATTGAAACTTTTTCGTACAACAATATTGCAAATATCAATAACAACGGTGTTATTGCAGGCCACAGAAAATAGCTTTAGGGGCAGCATATGGCCCGTGGGCTGCTTGTTTGAGACCCCTGGTCCAGATGTTGGTCACTTCTCACTTTACTCAACCCTTCCTTAGACTTCCATCTTTTCCACCTCTCTCGTAGCCCACCAAAGTTCTCCTGCAAAAATCACTTCTTCACCTGACCGTTATTAATGTATACTTTCAGAACACACATGAAGACATAATCCCGGTCCCAAACCACTTACGTTTTGGTGGGGGAGTGGGGACAACCTCAGGCCAAGGACAGGGAGAAGGGATACAACATAATAGTGAAGTGATCAGTGTGATGATGGCACAAGTTTTGTTAGCTCTATGTTTTTATTATTATTTTATTATTATGCATCAGAGGTGGACAGAGAGGAAGTGGCAGGAGCATGTAAGTTCATAGGAGCAAAACAAAATAAAAATGAAGGAACAATAGGAAGAAGAAAGGGCGTGAAGAATGAGGCTGACGGTAGGAGTGCAAAGTCTCTCCCAGCCCACCAAGCAAGATGAAGAGAATGGCCAGCTAGGGCCTGGAGCTTGGGCTGAGTATCCCCATACTCCCTCTGACTGCTGCCAACACCCAAGTCCAGAGCTTGGCCACAGTACCTCTGCTTTGACTTACCATCCCACCCCAATGTTTGACTATAGCTGTAATTCCAATAATTTATATGGCTATCATTTTTGGCCAAAATGTTTATACAGAAAAGCAGAGAGTACTTTGAGTGCTACACATTCTCAGGGCTTGTCTTAAATAAGGGGGAGATAAAATGCTTAAGGACAATTCTTTACATGGCTGGAAACTAATGCCAAACAAGATAAGATTAGAGACACAGTCATATATACCTGATTAGTTCTGTATATTCCTTTTGAATAAAAGTGATTATGTAATTTTATTTGATTGTAACTATTTTACTTAAATATATTTAATAGTATCTGAACAAGCTCTTATAAATGCTATTTATAAAAAAAATAGATACACAAGTCCAATGATCATTTTGCACTGTTTTATTACAGTGCCTTTTTTTTTTTTTTTTTTTTTGTTAAGATAATGGCATGACCTTTCTCCATTAGAAAAACTTTGCAAAAAAGTTTTTGTCATGCATTTGCTCTGGACATGATCAGAAAGTGTAAGGTATGTCCACATCAAGCACAGTTTAGCACACTTATTGCTTTTTCTACCCACTTCTCTTCTTCTTCCTTATTTGTGCTTTCCTCTCCATCACCATTTATTGGAAGAACCTTTCTATCATTTCCCTGTTTTTCTGTTCTTAATTCTTCCTCCTCCTCTCATTTTTGCTGCTTTTATTCTGCCTATTTTTCTCTTTCTCAGCTCTTCACTCCACTTCAAGAAAGATTTAAGTCAAAGATCACACTTTCAAACTCGGTTCCCCTGTCAGTTTCAATGGGCTAGAGTAGTTCAAGCTAGTAGGAATCATGTTGCTAAGCAACACTTTAGCACCCTGTATAAGAAAAAGGGAACATGTTCTTGTCTGTGATGATGCAGTGGTCTGATTTGCAGTAATCAAGAAGCATGCATACCTCTACTTCCATTACACTAAAATCCTAAAGTGTGAGGGAGTTACATGAAAAATTTGAAAATAATCTTTCCAAGTCCTTCCCCTATATATCACCCCCTCCTCCACAAGCTAAAATTATACACAGCAATTAAACAACAATTTCCATTCAAAATATTTTACAAATATAAAGTGAGCATTATCATCTTCACTGTACAGTGGAGAAACTGAAACAGAGTGGTTAAAAGTCATTTTGCCCAAGGTCACATAGAAATAGTGACAGAACCAGAAGCAGAAGCCAGGTCTCCTAACTGTTAACCTGGCAATCTATCTATAGTAGACTATGCAGCCTCTCTAATACTTGTCCACTGCGGGCAACATGAGCTTAGGGCCACCTAACCCTAGAACAGGACAGTGATTTTATACATAACATAGCATGGAAGATATAAAATACAGTATCAAACCCTTAACTTTTTGGTGCAACCCCTTCAAAGTGCAGAAATGTAGAAAACAATAGAAGCTTAGTGAACCCATATACCACTAAGAACTATCTCACACACTGACATCCTACGAGATTAGCATGCAACAATTCTGAGTCCTGTATCCATTTCGCAAAAAGACAGGCTGAAACAGAGGAAGTAAAGACCCAGTCTATCCCTGCTCTGGATGTTCTAATTTACCTTGGGACCCACCCTTATCTGTATGCATATATTTACAGCTAACATGCCACATTTTCCATTTCATGAATCTGATGATGTGGGATTACACCCACAAATGCTTATGCAATAAATAAATTTGTTAGTCTTTAAAAGTGCCACAGAACTCCTTGTTTGTTTTAGTTTTGCTGGACTAGATAAATACAGCTACCACTCTGGAACTTTTCACCATCAAACTATGTGCATAATAATGGAAAGGGGAAAGCAAAAAAAAAAAAACAAAAAAACCAGAAGTGGCTTATATATTATATCTTAATGGAAGCTTTGATAACCATTACAATTAATAAATGCACAAACTGTTTTATTATGACTATTATGCTGTATGTGGAAAAAAAAATAAGTTGAGGGCTCACAAAATTATACCAAAACTTTTCTCAAAGAGTACATATTGAGAGCAACACCAAAAGAATTTTTTGGGCTGCTTCAATTATTTGGCCCAGGCCACCTACACAGACTCTGATGCTAGAGAGTATTCCATGGCAACGGAGGCAGAAGTAAAGAGAGCAATATTTTTTTTTTTTAAACAGAGGAGTACAACAGAAACATTTAGAAAGACAGCACAAGCAGATTGTGTTGAGGTATTTTTCTCAGGCTATCTATACTGACTCCAACTATTACAATGGTTACCATTAAAAAATTAATATTTGTCAACAGACACCACAGTTTTTCCCTACCAACATATTAAGAATTGGAAAATAAGTCCATTATTTTAAAGGCATGGACTGTTTTTGTATCACACATCTAGCATAATTGGGCCCTGATCCTATTCAGAAACCGCTTAATATAAATAATACAGAATTCTTAAAACTAAAAATTATCTAATTTCTCTTCAGATCACACCTGGGCAAAACAGCATGCACATAGCAAACAAGATTTGGAAACAGATCAAGGTTGAGGGTAAAAGGTGTCAATCTAAGTTGTTTTGTAAGCTTGCAATATGAATATGAATATGCTAAAACAGATTTCAGGAAAATGCTAACATTTCCAATAGTGACCAACCTGCCTGTATAAAGAGATACATTTGTCAGAAGGTGCTGAACTTGCTCAGCTGACAGAGAAGAAAGAAAAAGGAGGAATCTCACCTCCAGCATGTGAACTCTGTGCTCAAATACCCACCAAAAGCAAATACACATATTCCAGTGACTTTCCCCTTGCGGGATAATATTCAGCAACCGCATCAGACATACCACACAGAAGATCCATACAGAATAAAACAGGCAAGTGAGAGAGCAAGTATTCAAAACATGGCACTTATGATGCATGTTTCAATTTAAAAATTAAAAGGCAACCTTTAAAAATTAGTCACGAACATTCTGTTAAAGCCACATGTCAACGAGATGTGCCAAATCCATTGAGAGGAGCTTACAAACGTGGATTTGCTACCCATGCTGTTTTCACCACATCAAATTAAAGCATTATTTACCAACTTAATGAGATTATTTCTGCACTTTACTGAAACCGAACTAGCATCTGGCTAGAAGGAAGGGTAACAATTTGGATTTCTCAAAAAGGACAAGAGTTATACTAGAAACTCGTTGCACACATATAGTACATAGTAGGCAAGTAATACACACTGATTTATAGTAAATTATTTTATATAATATGCACACACAAACAATGCTTAAAGTTTTTGCACCATTAGCTATTATACAGTTAATGTACTGTACCTTGACCAATAGATTTGCACCTCTGACTTTCTCCTCCATTAGAGCTTTCTTCCACACCCCACAGAAGCGTGAGCCTAGGGATCACCTCATAATATATAAATGAGACATTTCACTGATCCATTTGAAATTCCCAATATCTGTTTTACTTTAATTTTGGGTATGGTGCTTTACTATATTGTACAATAATTCTCATAAAGCTTAAATCTTGTAACAATAAGGTTTGTTTTTCAACAGGAATTTTTGTACTTATGCCACAAAACGGAAGGTTTTGAAGAGACTGGGGAAACACATCTAACTCCTAGTTAATCATTACCATTTGAGACTTTTCTCAAGATAGAGGTTAAGCTGAACAATCAGAACTTGTTTTCAAATCAGATGAATAACCTTATTTGGAAGCTCCTGAAAAGAAAGCATCAAGTACCTCAGGCAGCTCAGGAGAGCACTGGAATATTGCAAACTTGCAGTATCAGTGGAAAGTAATGTTATATAGAGGTCTTAGATCCAAAAGGATGTTAGAAACACACACGCAACGATGACCCTAAAATGTGTGGCTTCATTCAGATAGAACTAAGAAGAACTAACAAACCAGTCAGACAGGTTTCACCTACATCTATTACCATGGCAACCCAGCATCTGCCAGGAAGGCAACCTAATATATTACAAGTAAGACCAGCAGTTACTGGTGCTAATACTACAAGGTTCATGATCTCATCAGCAGCAATAACCAGTTCCACATCCTGCTTCTAAACTAAGTTCACTGGATAATGCCCCAATTTTTACTCTGTCTCAGATCACTGACTGGTGAAGAGTTGCCCAAACCTGGGACTGACAGCAGAAGAACCACTTCCAAATAAGGAAGTGATGATCCTGAATCTTTATGGGCAGCTCACCTTGACATTGCAGCATGACAGCCATTCTGTCCAGGGTGGGGTTGGGGGGAGGAAAGAGAAATGATTACCCTAAAAAAGCTGAGTATTCAACTACTCCAGGACATTTGGGTACCCAGCTTAAGACTGAGAAGCCTTCAATGAGTGTTACTGTCACGCTATCACATGAAGTACTGCAGGGCTACTTAACTGAGGTGGCCAATATGCTCTAGATCATTGAGGGATTTCAAAACAGTTCCATTTCCCAGATTGTGCTGGAACTTGTTGTTGTTTTGTATATCCCAGGGGTGTCGCTGGCACCAGGCACACGAGGCCCGTGCCCCTAATCCCAGCGCCAATGCCCCAGGTCTGGTGGGGCCCTGCCTCTCCCGGTCTCCGGCCCGATGCAGGGCCCAGCCACCCGCAGCCACGGTTGCCACTCCTGGCCCCAGCCCCAGCATATCCTGGTATATACTCACCCTTCCACACATCTAGTCCAAAAGTACACTAGCAGAAAAGGCTGGCACTCTGATGACATAGCAATTCTTGGTGAATCACTGTGGTCAATTCCTCTAGACACAGAATGGCAAAATGAAGTACAAAAAGTCAGAATTTTAAAGAAAAAAGAGATAGTGTACAGTAGCCAGAGCAGAAGGTAGCATCCAGGGCATTGTCCCATTTGTCTTTTCTTTCCTCTGAGTTTAGTTAAATATTCAACCAAATATGATTATTAAAAAAACTCAACACCTATACTTGACCTAATCTCTCTGTATTCAGGATTTTAAGAGAAAAGGAAGGCAATGTTTGAAAAACGGCAGGCAAGGCTTCTAAACATGCACTGACATATTTCTCACAGATGGTATTAGAGTGCAAGCTCTTGCAAAGGCAAAAGTTTCTATACTCATTGTCAAGCCAATGCAAACCCTGAAAGATTACCTTCCTTGCAGGCCAAGCACCACCTGGACCAATCTCTAGCTGATCCTTAAAATGGTCTGGATGGATATGAAGTCTCTATCCATCACCAGTAGTCTTATCACCCTCCAAAGCTTTTGGCAATCACATCATTGCTGGCCATGTAGTGGCATTCCCAGACAAACATGACTAGCAATTCATTGGTCTTCCATCCCAATATATGCGTAACAAGTAAGCAGCCAAAACAGTGCTCATGAAGGTGTTTTGGTGTTCAGCTATGAAGTCCTCTTTGCTGATCTTCTCCTGTCATTAAATATGGAGCAGCTGACCCAGATAACAAGAACTAAAAATGTCTCACTGATGCTGTTCGACCTCCCTCAGTGCATGTTTCCCTACTGGACAATAAAGTTAATATCTGTGTAGTTTCACAGATCTACAACTTTGTGAAAAGCTCAATGTCATGACATCTCCACAGATGCCACTACAGACCCCAGAACATGGCAGGAGTGCTGCTACTAGATGAGCAGTTTCCAAGTGTTTGACCATTACCGCTTGCTCAGCGTCCCACTGGGACAGATTAACACTGTGTTGGCTATAATATAAAGCTGGAGGATGCTTGAGATCAACAGAAAGTGGCTCAATTTTACCTGGAGTAACAACCAAACCAATGTACACTGATTCTTATTTGACCAGATCAGAAATCAGCTGCAAAAATTTACCAAACTGAGCTATGATGGTGCAAAGTAACTTGCATTTTTTTTTTCAAAATAGGATTACCAGCTAGGACAAGCTTTACCAAAAGTTTGCTGGGCTTAGTCTGGAAAAAACTAGGGAAAGGATAAATTATCTCAGAGAGCTTTTTATGCATTAGCTAACAGTAAGATGTATGACAGACATTATTAAACCCCATTGTGTATAGTGGTTATAGAGCAGTCTGACATCAAATAATGCTTGTCCCTGTGTTTTGTACATTATCATTTAGTTAAGGCACAAACTAGTATCACCTCATCCAGTTCCTTAATTATGGTCTCTGCTGAGGACATTTTTTCCCTCCCTCTGGTCCTTCACAACAGCACATTACATCTATACAGTCCAGCATTATCCTGGGTTGCACTAGTGCCTGTCATCAGAATCGCCATCAGGTAACTCAATTATGTTAAGACTCACAAGCCTCCAAGTCTTATGATAACTAAGCTAATATCATATAGATTGCAGGCCTATAGGCTTCTTGTGTTACTGCTAAATAAAATATTTTAAACTAGTTTTCTGAGCTATAAAATACACTTCCTAAACTATGCTGGTTACTTCAGGCCTCAATGGAGTGGGCCTCTGGCTTTCTTTTTTAATGATACTGCTTTGCCAGACCAAGCAATACCCTGCTTAGCACAAGCAAGCCTAAGAGGAATGTGAATGTGACTGAAACAAGTTCAGCACTTTGAACAGGTATTCACAAAACAAAGATTGCAGCATTCACCCCACTCTTCTTTTAACTAGCCAGTTACCAAACACCAGTTAAAAAATCATCCATCCTTTAATCTAAGTTACTCAGAAAAGTAAAAGATGGCGAAAAGGAAGTATGTTAAAACTGACACAGTATCGTTAACCAACTTAAATTAATCTCTACCTAATGTTTGTTTTGTAATTATTATGAAATTGTAATGCTTTCATAATCTCACTTTGCAAAGGGGTTATCTGTCGCATGATTGTGCAGTTCACACTTTCAAAAGTAGTTATTTTCTCATTTTAAAATATGATTATCCTGGGAATGCCATAAAGATACATTGTAACAGGTTCCCTTGGTCCGTTTGATATTTTTTCTTTGTAATACCATCCTAATCTTAACAAGATCCTGGTGTGAAGGAGGGACAACATATGAACTACTACATTTAAGAGAAAAAACAAATACAGAAAAACAAAAGGGGGATAAGTGGGTTGGCAACAGCACTATTAAGAAAGATCTGAGAGCTGTGGTGTACTACTAACTCAACATGAGTCAGCAATGCGATGCTGTTGCTAAAAAAGCAAATGCAATTTAATGTTGCATTAACAGAGGCAAGGTATGCAAGTCACGTGAGATGACAGTACTGCTATACATGGCACTGGTTAGGCTTCAGCTGTAGTACTGTGTCTGGTTTTGGTCACCAATGTATAGAAAGCAAATAGAGAAACTGAAAAAAATCCAGAGATGAGCAACAAAGATGACGAAAGAGATGGAATGCGAGCCATACGAACAAAGCCTGAAGCAACTGGGTATGTTTAGTTTGAAGAGAAGATTTGTAGGGGAAGAGAAGGATGATATGAGTCTTCAAATACTAGAAAGGCTGCAATAAAAAAGGATAGAGGAAAGTTGTTCTCTTTTACCACAGATAGCAAGACAAGGGCGAGTGGGCTCAAACTACAGCACAATGGGTTTAGATAAAATCCCAGGAAAATCTTCCTAACTATACAAACAGTCGGACAATGGAACAGATTGCCTAGGGAGGCTGTAGAAGCTCTTTCACTGAAGGTTTTCCAAAGGAGGATGGATAGCCACATGTCTTGGATGGTTCAGATAAAATAAACCTGCATCTTGGCAGGGGGCTAGACTAAATGACACTTGGGGCCCCTTCAAACGCTGTGATTTTATGACAAAAGAGATTTTTTGACAGAGTGGAAAAGATAAGACAGCTGAACAATGGAGCAAGAAAAAATGTCAACTTCATTTGAAGCTCTATACTTAGACAAGGAATATCTCTGTGATGCTCTCTTAGTGACTTGATCCTGCCTTCTGCTGAGCGTTCCAATTCAACCCAACAAAGCACTTAAGCATATCCTTAGCTTTGGGCACCAGTAGTCCTATTGGCATCAGTTGAACTATTCATATCTCTTAAAGATAAGCACATGCTTAAGTGCTTTGCTGGATCAAGCTAGAGTCCTCAGCACAAGGCAGGATAAAGCAATATATCATTTAGACTACATCTAGAGTGTCTGGAGGGAATTCAGGAAAGAGTTGCAAAACCAGATAAGGAGCTGGAAAAAAGCAGAACAGGTGATTAGTTTCACTACCTGTTAACTAAAAGAAATATGATAGCCATGTACAAGCATCTGAATGATGTGAACAACGAAGAGGGACAGAAATTATTAGGTTAGTATAGAAAACAAAATTTAAACTGAGTAAGATGAACAATCTCCTAATAGAAAGATCCTTTGGACAGTGGAACATTAAGTCCTATTGTAAAAATATTACAAGAAAGTAATATATTGGTAGGAGAAGGGACTAGATGACCTAAATGCTCTAACATCCCTAATACCTTCAATTAATGGAATCAGTCTTAGGTCCTGAACTAAAGTCACTGTACCTTAGCAAAACTCATCTCATGTATGTTGGGATTCTTCATTAATCTGAAATGAGGTTACCATGAGACCATTCTTACAAAAGAGAAATCCTTTAAAGTGAATGCCAAATTTGCATCAGTGAATTTTAGGTGTGTATTTTTTCTTTGTTTTGTTTTAAGATGGCCACTTTTGCATATACGGAAAGAGAAATAAAACAACAGCTTGCAAATATCAAACACAAACTACCTTTGACCTACATTTTTAAAAAGAGGATATGGAACTACAGATAAAAATTATTTTGGCTGTCAATTTTTTTTGAAGTGGCTTCATAGTTATATTTATTTTAATTTCAAATTTACAAATAGACATCTGTCCCAGCCCCTACATACCCTCAAAAGTATTACTATGGCTGTACTTTTAATAAGAGACAACTGTAGAAAGATACTAGACAACTAGAAGTAGATTCCATAAAACCCACCCTTTCTGCAGCTCACACAAAATTTTCCATCCCTCAGTACACCAAGAACCCTCTTCATCTCAGTCCTCCCCAAAACGAATATGCTATTTTATTCCTATAGATTTTTATAACATTCTCTCTTTCATTGAGCTACGGTGATGAACGACTGTCACATGAGGTTTGTTCTCTCTCTCAGCCTCTCTCCATGGACAGAATTGTGCGTGCAGTTTTTTGTTTTGGTAGGTTTTTTGTTTTTTTGTTTTTTTAGGGTATCTACCTACCTTTAAAAACAGCGAGAGTCCTGTGACACCTTATAGACTAACTGATTTCTTTGGGCATAAGCTTTCGTGACAACCCCCTTTGTCAGATGCATGAAGTAGAAACTACAGTAGAGGGCAGGGGTGTCGCTGGCACCGGGCACACAGGGCCCGTGCCCCAAATCCTGGTGCCAGTGCCCCGGGTCTGGCAGGGCCGCACCTCTCCCGGTCCCTGGCCCAATCGGGCCGGAGATCCAGGGCCCAGCTGCCCGCGGCCGCTCCCTTCCCCATCCCCAGCTAGGAATCCAGGGCCGAGACGCCTGTGGCTGCCGCAGCCGCTCCCAGCCCCGTCCCCGCCCCGGCAAGGCCTGCAGCCTGGGGGCGTGGCCTCCGGGTAGAGGGCAGGACCTGGGCCGGTGCCCTGGGTCCTTTCCCAGGGCAGCGACACTCCTGGCTGAAGGGTATATATACGTATGCCAGGGTGGAGGAGGGCAAGGTTTAGAGAAGTCAGTTCAGGGCTGATGGGGCCCATTCACATCAGCTGATCAAAGAGACAGGATGTGTGAACAGATAAATCACTTTTTGTAATGTGTTAACCATTCCAAGTCTCTATTCAGACCCTGTCTGATTATGTCAAACTTGCAGATTAGCTCCAACTCTGCAGCATCACACTAAAGTCTGTTTTTGAAGTATGGCAGCTTTCAAGTCTGCTACTGAGTGTCAATGGAGTTTGAAGTGTTCTCCTACCAGCTTATGGATGTTGCCATTTTTTATGTCTGTTTTGTGTCCACTTATCCTTTTACTCAAGGACAGTCCCATTTCCCCAATGTACGTGGCAGAGGGGCATTGCTGGCACATGACAGCATATGCCACATTAGTGGATGTGCAGATGAATGAGCCCCTGATGGTGTGGCTGATGCGTTAGGGGCCTGTGATGGTATCTGTGGAGTCGATGTGTGAACAGAGCTGGCAACAGGGTTTGTTGCAAGGATAGGTTCCTGGGTTGATGTTCTTGTTGTATGGTATTCGGTTGTTGGCAAGTATTTGCTTCAGGTTGGGGAGCTGTCTTTAAGCAAGGATAGGCCTGCCTCCCAAGGCTTGAGAGAGTGTGCGATCATCTTCTAGGACAGGTTGTAGATCTCCAAACACATCAACAAAGATCAAAGTAAAACAATCAATAGTCAAAAAATTAAATGGAAATGCTTAAAAACATGAACTACATTACCACTGAGCCTCTAATGAAAGTTTTTCCTCTCTATTTCTTCTAATGAAACTTTTTCTTCTCTATTTCTTGCTTGGGATATTAGAGAAACAGCTGACAGAACTTTCCTTCCCCACACATACCACTTCTGATCACAGAACAAAAAAACTAACTAATACAGTCCATCCTCGATTTCCCGGACTATATGGGGGGGAAGAGGTGTCTGAATTTGTGAAAGTCTGGAAAATTGAAAGCTGGAGAGGGGGCAGCCTAGGGGAGCACAGGGAGCTGGTGGCGCAGTGGAGGGGTGCTTTTCCTGCCAGTGGCCACAATGCGGCAAAGGCCAGGCAGAGGCCTGCTTCTGCTGCTGCGGCCAGAGCCTGGGCGGGAGGGATGCTTTTCCCCGCCACAGCACCCCTCCCACCCAGGCTCTGGCTGCAGAAGCAGAAGCAGCCCCCCCACCCAGCCTTTGCTGTGTTGTGGCTGTGGCGGGAAAGCACCCCTCCCGCCCATGCTTTGGCCGTGGCAGCGGAAGCAGCCCCCCACCCACCCTTTGCCTCATTGTGGCCACAGCGGGGGAAAGCACCCCTCCAGCCCAGTCCTGGTGAGTCACGGCTGCCACAGCCACAGCATGGTCCACCAGGGCTGGGATGGGGGGTGCCTTCCCCACCGGGCTTGGTGGAGTGCAGGGCGCTGGTGGCAAGGTGAGGGGGAATTATGGATTGGTTTGGGGAAGCTGGCAGCAGGGCAGGGGAGACGGTCTGGATCATCCGAAGTCCGGGAAATCGAGGACCGGGAAATCGAGGAGGGACTGTATATCTATAAAATTAAAGTCACATTTACAAAAATGTCTAAGATTCAATTTTCAGACTATTTCTGGGCATATCTGGCTCACAGCTAAGACAGCAGGAAGAGAACAGGATTCCTTAAAAAGGTAGTAATTGCCAAACAAATTAGGATATTTTTCTCCTTCACCTTGATATTTCTGATAACGGTTTGCTTTGGAGGTCAACTTTATTTAGAAATAGGGCATACAACAAAGCTCTTTCCTCCCTCTTTTAAACCATGACAACATTCCACATCTCTTTACTTGCTGTACTACTGCTTGAAGTTCTCTCTCTATAAGAGGACTTCTCCCACCTCCCCTGAACCTAGCTTCTTTAGAATTTGGTTTTTATCCCCAAGTCAGCTACAGGAAAAAGGCAAGAAAGGAGCAGCACCAGCTGAACTAATAGATGTAACTGTGCCAACTGTTTTTCTTTTTTTAGTACATTTGGATAAACTGGTGAATTTGGCAGGTCATCAACAGAAAGTTGACCACCTCACAACTGTAACAGAAACAAAAACTCTTGTTGTTTCTTTATAATATATTCCACTCACTCACATGATTGAATATTTTAGTGAAAATCCACTGGGAGTCCGTAGGATTGAAAGCGGTGTCAAGATTCCCAGTTTCCAAAATATAAAATAAGTTGTTCTGAAATACCCCACCTCAGAATGGCAGTTGTCCAATTTGTTGTATTCATTTGTCCCTGTTGCCTTGAGTGATTAACAATACCAAATAGACAATAGCTATTTGTTTATTATGTTTCCAAAAGTAAAAATGCCAACTTCCCACAGTACATTCAGGCTAATGCTTCAAAGCCGCATCAGCAAGCGGCCTGACTGTTTCTATACAAGAGTAAAACAATATCCTCAAGGCTGACAAAGTGGCCACTGGCTTTATGGAAACTGGACTACTAATGGAATAATTTTGTGTTATGAAAAACAGTAAGTTGCTTTTTATTAGAGGAAAGCTTCCTGAACCCACTGTAGAAAAGTAAGACTTCTAACCATTCTCTGGAGAGATGTCAACCACAATGGTGGGGGTTTTGTTTCAATTTGTGTTTAAATTTTTATGCTTTGTTTTTTCTTTTTAAAGTCACTCGAACATGCCAAGACTAGAAGTAGAGTTCTGCACAATCAGAAGGGTGAACCAACAAATATCCTGAACTCCAGTTCCAACTGTAAATAACTATAGCCTGATGCCAGGCACTCACCTCAATTAATCAACATGTAAAGGCATTCATTTCAAACATCATTTGTTTATTCCTACACCAACACAGAGAAAGTACTTTCTTCTTCAGAGTACAGCCTGTTTACTCAACTTTTTAGCCATCATTATAGACTTGTCATTTTACCCCTACATATTTTTTTCAGGTTCCTCATCTCTGAGTAATCAAGACAGATTCTGCCTGTTAAGGACCTAGTGGGCACAAATGATATTATGCACATATATTTTTATTATACATAAATAGCCACGCAAGCAGGAAATATATAAAGTTAGACATTTAGATACAGATAATCTTTTAAGGAAATATATAAACAAGTGTGGCATTTGCAAGGGGAAAAAATAATCTGGGGAGAAGAAAATACTGATTTTGAATTAGCAAACAAACCTTTAAGAGTGACCATAGAAAAGCTTTCCAGACAATATACCCTACATAAATACCCTTTTTCGTGTTATCATCAGTATGTGGCCTAAAAGCACAGGTCACTCAGTGTCTGCCTGATGTTTTTCTTAAAAACTTAAAATTCAACTAGAAAAAGGATCTTTTCAGAACACATTCTTCCATTTTAATATTTAAATTCTCACAGCAGATGCAGGAATATAACACAGTAATATTAAATTACTTTTTAATTTAAGATGTCTTGTTTTTAAAAAAATCTATTGGTACCTATTAAGCAACCATAGGCACTTCCAAAAAGGTATTTTAATCATTTGTACTACAGAATTGCCTAGGGACCTATAAGTGGTTTTTACTGCATTATGGTCACTGTTGATTTCTCATAAAATAAAGATCCTGCTTCTATACAATTGTATTCACCAGACGTGTATTACCAGTCCTGCTCTGTGACAATTCAGAAGACACAAATTGATACAAACCAATGGTTCTTCAGTTCAATGCTGCAGCCTTGAGGTCTGGAGGCCGGCAGTTCAATCCCTGGTATGTTGACCAAGACGACGTCTGTCACAACAAACATCCTTTATAACAAAGGATGAACACTTAATTCACATTATATCTATATCTAACTACATGCACCCAAGCTGTGGCTGGACTGGATATTCAACTTCAGAAGCAAAAGCCACTTTTCATGTTTGTACTCAGTAGATTTCTGTAGCTCACACTACACAACTAGCATTGGAATTCTAGGGACAAACCATACCTCATCTGCACCAAGTTATTTCCTGTGCATCTTGTAAATCAGGTTTAGACAACACCATCTTTACTTTTAGAATGTTGACATTTAATCAAATTTTTTCTAACCACGTTGCTATACAAAGTTTTCCCATCTGTGTGTTACTTTTGTTTTTTAAATGACTCAAGAAGTAAACACATATTGAATAACTATGTGACCAATAAAAAACAACTCAGTAATTCTTAGGAAATATTCAAATAAGGTCCATATTAAATATATATCTAACAAGATGGTTACAGTGTTGAATGAATTTGAATAGGCGAGTAATGATGATTTTCTTTCAGTAATGCTCAGCACAGAACAGCTATATTAACACCTCTAAAGAGGATCAAATGGAATACAACTAAACACAAATTTTGTGTAAAATTCTCTCTTTTGACCTGTGGAATGCACTGTACTCAGGGAACATGTTAAATGTTAACTTGAAAAGGAGCATGGACTAGAAAATAGCTGAGTGAATTAATCCTGCCCGGTTTGATTCTAAAATGGGTCAATAAAATTGTATCCAAGACCCAGTTTGCATGGTTTCACAGACCTGAAGTGAAAAAATGTTGACATTTGAATTAACTCAGTTTTCCTCTAGTTTAACTTCACTGTGAACCCACAGGTAAGGTGTGGATTTGATTAACTCACACCATATTTACTGGGTTGCCAGAAGCAAGGCTAGAATTACGTACAGCTCTGATGCAACACCAAAACTTTGACACCAGGAAAGCAAGTTTTTATAACTAAGATATAATTAGTAAGGAAACTAAAGTATTAACAACAGTTTTGTTTTTATTATTGAGACATTTCTCCATAACTGGGAAACCAGAGGAGCCAAGATAAGCATACGGCATCATCACCTGCCAGAATTAGGCAACCAAACAGGTGACAAATTTGTGTGTTGGGACTGAAATGATATATTATAAGGAAGAGTTCCTATTGAAATTCTCACTATTAAATGCACATTATTTCAACACGAGCATATGAAACCCTGAAACCATGGAAGTTTTTTGAAAATGACAATATTTGGTCATGAGAGTTATTCATAAGTAACCATTGTGGGTTAGCTCAAGCACAAAGTCTACAATGAAGTAATAAAATGTCAGTGGACAAGCTGTAATAGCACACCAGAGCTTGAAAACATTAAGTAAGATGTTTATATATAAACAGTGGGATGGGTAAGGTGCTTTTTGAAATATCCATTATCTCCTGTATCCAGACTACAGTAGCCTTACTTAGTTACAAATGGGGTGGGAGAGCCTCTGAAGATGTGAAAGAGAAGAATCCATTTTGTTACCATAAAAATATTGACTTGAATGGACTTCTATATATTTTTGGTTCTAATGAGAACACAGGGAACTTTGTTCCACAAGAAACTGAGCAAGATACATTAGACGGAAGGTATAGGCAATTCTTACTGGTTAAACACAAGGTGGCCAGATAGGAAGTGAAAAAGAAAATCAAGATGGGGTGGGGAAAATGGGTGCCTACATAAAGAAAAAGCCCCAAATATCAGGGCTACCCCTATAAAATCAGGGCATCTTGTCACCCTAAACACCAAGAGTGTGTTTGGCATTGCACAATGAGACAAGGTCCCTGCCCTGTAGACTATTCCAGTTATAAGACCTGAAGGGCACGCTGTCTTTTTATGCTTCAAAATATACATAGAAAGGCTAACTAAATGCAAGAATAATGATAGAATATGTTTAGCTATACTGTATTTATAAAAGTGACAATTTTATTTGCAATTTTTTTCTTTGATTGGGTCTGTGTTCACAGCGAAGCACTAGGGGTATGTCTACACTGGAGGCTCTGATAAGTCAACTTAACAAGGTAGACTTTAAGTTGACTTAAAGTTGACCTTTTTAAGTCAACATAGAGAATCTACACTGGAAACTCCTGGCTGCCTGTGTCCACGCTGACAGGTGCTTGGTCAACCCTTCCTGGTGGCCAGGAAATCTGGAGAGGGGACCTCGAGGCCACTTACGTTGACTTAAGGGCTATTTCCCACCTACATTGGCGTAAGTCAACTTAATAAGGTCAACATAAGCACTAAATCAACCTTAAGAGATGGTGTTATTAAGTCAACTTAAGGAAGCAATTGGGTCAACTTTATAGAAACCCAAGCTATGCCTAGACTTAGCAAACTTAGCTCGAATCTGTTAATTTGAACTAATAAGTTCAAATGAAGTTTGAACTACACTCAAACTTATTAGCTTGAATTAACAATGTGGACTAAGTTGAATTACAGTTAATTCAACTTAACCCACATTGTTAATTCAAACTAACTGCCCTTAGTTCAAACACAGAAAGTGGACTTCAATTTCCACACTGTGCCAAGTTCGAACTAAGGGTTTAGTTCGACCTAAAGGGCAGCTCTTACTAGTTTGAACTAAGCTTTCATTAGTTCAAATTAAGGAATTCTTTAATTCAAACTAATGAAAGCCTAGTGTAAACAGGGACTAAGTTAGTCTGAATTAATCCTCCTTAATTTGAACTAACTTGCAAGACTAGACATAGCCCCAGTGTGGTCGTGGGGGTCTATAAGTGGACTTAAGCTTCCTTAAGTCAACCTAAGGCTCCAGTGTAGACATATCCAAGAATTTTAATCAGTGTCTCTCTCTCTCAGGGGTGCTGATTAAGTTTTTGCACTCACAGAATTTCTACACAGAGAATATGGCAGCACTAAAATTTCTCAATTTCTTAATCTCTATACATGAACTCAGTAAACAATTTGCATTTAAAACAGGTGGAAGACCTATTACAAGGTGCCAGAAACACTAATACACACTAACCCATACACTCAGACACATGTAGTAATCAAGGTTTCTCCCAAATCTTCCCCTAGCTCTCAAAATATGTGACCTTAAAAATCTTATTGTCTCTGTTCCATAACATGCTTTGCTTTTCTAGGAATAGAAAAGATGTATTCTATAAAAAGAATCTAATGCTCCTCATCATTTTCCACCTTGGGAAATATCAGATTTACTAAATAGCTGCTCTACTGAGATTTCAGTTCCTACTCTGCACACAAACAAGCTGCTGTAGCCCAAGTCTAGAGAAACATCCAGATTGTGCCACTTCACTGGGGTAATTTAATATGATATAAAGCTAAAACAAAACCAACACACACAAAAATTAGTCCTGTGTTATATGTTATTTAATAAATAAATCAGTACAAATCATTCTATCTTGGGATCTGACCATATATCATGAACACAGAGCTAAACAAAATCAGTTGGTAGAAATGCATCATTCAAACTATGTGCTTGCTTATCTTGCAATGTATTTAATTATAGAGGTTTATATGATACATCATCATAAATCAACAGATCTGTTTCCAAAATGTATGTTACTAAGCAACTGTCACCAAGATTTTCTGTAGTATGATTAAAATTCCAAGGTAACAATACCCAAACACAACATAATGCTTGATAGACAAAGAGAACTGGATACATTCATATTAAAAGAGAAAGATAGTTAATTGAATATAGTTTACAGTTGTTGACAATCTTAACATCTAAAAGGATGCTGTGTGTGTCAGTAGCAGGTACATTCTGTCACATACAGATCTGGTGCAAAGTACGCAGTTTACAACATGGAGACCTGGCCACATTTATCCCTCCTGTATAGCTTTCAAAGTACTGCCTTGCTCCACCACCCAAGGGAATTTCATTATTCGGCACATCTTTCATTCCTCCATTTAGTGCAATGGAATAATAAGAATGTCTGTTTTCCTATTTTACAGTTTTAATAATTAAATTATATACAAGTATTGCATGCCATAAATTGCTGTGTATCAGTGGATGAAGTTGAACTTGAGCTGAAGAAAAATAGAGCTGACGAGAACTCAACAATTCTATTTAATTATTTAAAAATTTCTTTTCAGACTGAAATATGAGCTTTTCAACTTAGGAAGAGAGTGAGTGAGTCAGACACAGAATGTGTGCTCCATCCAGGCAAGGTAGTGGCTTTTAACTCTCCAGATTACTGTACCCCTTTTGGAAGTCCAATTATGTCTTCCATCCCCAAGTTTCACTTCACTTAAAAACTTCCTGCTTACAAAATTAGACATAAAAACACAAATAAGTGTCACAGCACATTATCACTGAAAATCAGTAGTGCCACTGGCCCAGGAAAAGACCTGGGGCTCGGTGCTCATGTGCCACTGCTGCAGCCACTGCCACGGATGGCCCAGCGGTGGACCCAGGACTCAGGCACTGGGACTCGGGGCTTGAGCCCCGTGAGTCCGGCAACAGCGACACCCCTGCTGAAAATGGCTTACTCTCTCATTTTTACCATATAACTATAAAATAAATTGATTAGAATATAAATATTGTACCTGCATTCCAGTGTTTATAGAGCAGTATAAACAAGTCATTGTCTGTATGAAATTTTAGTTTGAATTGACTTCCTTAGTATTTTTTATGGAGCCTGTTGTAAAACTAGGCAAATAGCCAGATGAGTTGATATACCCCTGGAAGACTTCAGTGTAGCCTCAAAGATTTGTGTACCCCTGGCTGAAAACCACTATGTTAGGGCACTGGTCTGGGAAGCAGGAGACCCTGTTCAAGTCCCTGCTCTGCCTGATTCAGAGGAGAGCTTTTGATCCAAGAGAAGTGTGACTAACAGGCTAGACAGACTTCCTCTACCCACTCCAAAAACTGACTGAAATCCCTTCATACCTGCAAAATGTTTCAGCTTTGACAAAACGGCTTATTTTGATAATGTTAGTTGGTAAAAAAAAATGTTTCAACCAGCTCTAAAGAAAGACACTGAAAATGCTAAGATAATTTTTGAACTGCATCCATAACAGCTGCCCAAAACAAGCTGGTTTTTTAGTCATAAATCCTCAGATATGAACCATCATTACATTCATCATTAGGAAGACAACTTGCCCTCAGATCTCGTTATCACACTGCCATGAACTTTGCTATACATTCACCTGTGCTAGGGCTCTTCTGAATATGTGTTATGTCCACTGCCCTCTTTGCGACCATTTCTCAAGCAAAGACTGCTAACATCTATATCTCAACTTTCCTTGGAATTTTATGTTTCTATAGATTCTCTCTTTTTACTGTATCCTCCTAGAATTTATTGTAATTTACTGATACTATCACTATTATGAGGTAAAGATTAAGTCTATGAACTACAGTACATCCTCTTTTTTCCTCTCTCTGCCATTTGAGAAACTGTTTACCTCAAAGGGGTGATTGTAAGGCTTAATGTTTTACACCATTTTTAGAACACATCTGACCAAATTCATCACCGTTTGAAGAGCGTGTATCTTCCACAGAAGTCAGCAAGTGGTATGTCTGCCTGTAGAAAGAGTGAAATTGGACTGTAGAATACTACTAAACTAATTATTGTTTAATATCAGAGCAATGTGATGTTTTTCACCCAAAACCTTTTTGGCAGAAAAATGAAGATTCAAGCTCACCAAAATAATTTGCAAATTTAAGTAGAATTTGCCCAATTGTTTCAGTTTAAAAAATATATAGATGTTCTCAAAAAATCTAAATGGCTTGTTTTAATACAAGGCAAATTGGTTGAAACTCCTGTAAAAAACCAAAATTATCTGACACATGAGTGTGATTTTTTGGGGGAAGAGTAAAGATGGCTTTCAGAAGTAGAACTCACACCTCAAAAATCTGTTAGAATTGTTTGAGGGGGTCAACAGGCGTGATTCAGTGGATATTTTCAGAAAGCCTTTGATGAGTTCCCTCATCAAGGACTCTTAAGCAAAGTAAGCTGTCATATGATAATAGAGAAGGTCTTCTCCTGGATCAGTAACTGGTTGAAAGATAGGAAACAAAGGATAGGAATAAACAATGAGTTTTCAGAATGGAGAGAAGTAAACATTGGTGTCCTTCAGGGTTCTGTACTGGGACCAGTAATGCTCAATGTATTTATAAACGGTCTCGTGAAAGGGCTGTCTTTGAGCATCATCATGGTATGGCTCTGTTATCAGCTGCCAGAAAGATCCTAGCTAAAATTCTTTTAAACGGATTTAAAAATATATCAGAAAGTGTTCTTCCTGAAAGTAACTGCAATTTTTGTGCAAAAAAAAAAAAAATCAGCTAATTACGAGAAAAGGCCTGATGTGTAATTTAGCAACATCAAGACCTCACTGCAGCATTTGTCTACTTTTTCAAGGCATTTGACGTAGTGACTAGAGACCCTATGGAGGCTGCTTAAACTATACAGCTCTCCAGAACATTTTTGTCCAAATAATACAAGAATATCATCAGTGGCATAATGAGGGTGTCCAGCAACTGGGGGCCAAGCCCATGTTTGTGTGTCCCCCCATGCCTTGCAGCCCCCTACCCACCAAGCAGGACAGAAGGGGTTCCAGCCCCACAGGGCTGAAGAGGGGATAGATAGGAAGGGGGTGCAAATGTCATCCCCACTTACCCATCCCACTACAGTTGCCCCACAACCTGGCCCT
Source organism: Podocnemis expansa (assembly GCA_007922195.1). Taxonomy (NCBI): domain Eukaryota; kingdom Metazoa; phylum Chordata; order Testudines; family Podocnemididae; genus Podocnemis; species Podocnemis expansa. Next base: position 42,183,239 of record ML681964.1, read on the forward strand.
GACCAAGAGAAGACAGCCTCACATCTCCCCACCTAGAGAGGGAAGAGGAGGGAGACTGGACTGGCCTTTCAGGATACATGGGGGGTGCTGAGGGTTGTCCCTCAGTGCCCCAAGTCCCACACCCAGGGCCAGACTAAGGAGCCCCAGCCAGCCCATTTTCAGGGGTCCCACCTCTCCACTGCAGCAGTCTGCCTGGGGTCAGGATGCTGGAGGGGCCCCGGCAAGGACTAGGGGTGCTGGACCCAGAGCCTACAATTCACAGCACTCCCCTCACATCCTCAGACTGACTGTCTCCCCAAGGGGCAAGGCAGGCCAGCACCTAGCCCCTGTACTTCAGGAGCACAGTGGGCCAGGCAAAAGCATGACGTGGCTTGTGGCATGGCCCACCAAAGCCCAGAGAGCTGTCAGGCTGCTACACCAGGACCCTTGGGGGATCAGCCAAACCAGGCCAGCTTGAGCTTCAGGGGCCCCAGTGGGGCAGCCCGACAGTGTTCTCGGCCCTGGAGGACTGCACTGCTCTTGTCAGCCTCACTTCTGAAGCACAGCAGTCAGGCACTGGCTCGACCCAGCACATCCCCTGGGAAAAGCCAGCAAGTCCAGGGGCAGGGCTGGAGCGCTGTGGACTAATGCCTCTGCCCCCGGACCTTGGCCCCCTTCAGCCTCCTGACTCCAAGATGTCCACCAGTACACCAGTGAATTTCATGAAGGAATAACTGGCAGAAATAACTGCCTCTGTGACAGGAAATGCTACTGTCACATTATATATATATATATATGCCATTTTGTAGGAAAAGGCTGTGTCTTTGCTTCCACACTTTTTACTATGTTCTTAGCTGGCAGTCTCACTACCACGTCAGCAAACCTAAGTTTAGGAGTCTACATTCATACCAGAATGGACAGGAAGCTATTTAACTTGGCCAAATTACACGTCAGCACCAATGTGTGAAAAGAATAAATTAAAGAACTTCTCTTTGCAGAATTCAGCAGCAGTTGCTCATTTGTTCAGAGACATCTAAAAGATAAACACTTGCTTTGCACCAGCAGCATAGCAATTCAACTTAAAGATAAAAACAAGTAAAACTTTACTAAGTAAAAGCAAAGCCTTCTTTACATACCATCCAAGAGACGAAATGTAGGTACTGATGCTGTACCTGAAGTTCTTGTTAATGGTGAAACTCTTTAATGTGTCAATACTTTGATATACCTAGGAAGCATAGTTGCTAGTGATAACAACCCTGATGTAGAAGTTGAATATGCATTCTATCAGCCTCCAAAGTATTTGGAAGACTATCAGAACAGTTCTGGTATTAGCAAGGCATCACTACAGCAACTAAGATGAAGGTCTATACTTAGTGCTAAGGTGCTGACTGCACTTCTGTATTCCATAGAAACAATAACAATGTAGGCAAGACAAAAGATGCTCCCAAGCCTGCAACTGAGATATCCATGGCAGATTCTATGTAATTAAATGGCAAGATGGAGTTCCAAACACTGAGGTACTGAAAACAGCTGGCATATCCAGTAGTGAGGCATTTGTATCAGCTGCACAGCTGAGATAGACAGGTCATGATGTCTGTCTCTTCTATGGTGAAGTGAAGGAAGGGAAAATAATAGAAAAGGGCAAGAGTTGGGCTATAAGGATTTTTGAAAATGAATTTGAGGAAAGCAAACAGAGAACTAGGAATAAGTTGCCAGAGTTAGATGTAAATGGAAACCCATAATTTATGATTATATCCAAGTTTCTATTTTATCCAGTAGATGTGCACAGAGAGACAGCGTGGCAACAGCCCCATATTTAATGTCATAATATCAAACAGGTCTCCAGTTTCTCCTGCCCAGATTGTCAAAAAGGCTATATTTCAAATGCTGGACTCACTTTCCATTACCAAACTAACAAATGCTAAATTTGCTTCCTTCACAGTCAACATTAAGTACAACAGACATCTGAGGAAATGATCTGGAAAAAGGGGTAAACAGTGAGGTGGAAAAATTTGCAGATGATACAAAACTAATCAAGAGAGTTAGTCCAAAGCAGACTGAGAAGAGTTCCAAAGGGATCTCACAAAACCGGTTGACTGGGCAACAAAATGGCAGATGAAATTCAGTGTTCATAAATGCAAAGTAGTGAACACTGGAAAACATAATCTCAAATATACATACAAAATGAGGGGGTCTCAATTACCTGTTGTCGCTCAAGAAAGAGATCTTGGAGTCATTGTGGGTAGTTCTCTGAACACATCCATTCGGTGTATAGTGACAGTCAAAAAAAGCTAACAGACTGTTGAGAACCATTAGGAAAGAGATGGATAATAAGAGAGAAATATCACATTGCCTCATTATAAACCATTGGTATACTTGTGTCTTGAATACTTCATGCAGAGCCTGTTGCCACATCTCAAAGAAGATATACTAGAATTGGAAAAGGTACAGGAAAAGGGCAAGTACAATGATCGGGAGCATGGAACAGCCTCCATATGAGAACAGATTAATAAGACTGGGACTTTTCAGCTTTGCCAGAGGACGTTGTGATGGTCAAGACTGTAAAAGGGTTCAAAAAAGAACCAGATAAGTAAATGGAGGGTAGGTATTAAATGGTTAAAAGCCAGGATACTTGCAAAACCATGCTCTGATGCAGGGCCATCCCTAGGGAAGAGCAGGGCCCAGGGCGAATCAGTTTGTGCAGGGCCCCCCCATTTTAAACTTTGCAGACAATGTTCCTTCCAAACCAGTGGTTCCCAACATGTGGTCCAGGGACCCCCAGAGGTCAATGTACACATTGCAGGGGGTCTGCACAGCCTCTCCTTACCTGGGGCCGGAATCCAGCTACAGCCCTGATGCTCCCTGCCATGGCTGCCTTTCCCCATCTGTGGCTGTATCCTGGCAGGGGATGGAGCCACAGCACCTCCCCAGTAGGGGCAAGGGCAGGGGACCACAGCTCAGTTCCCCGGTGGTGCGGGCAATGGTGGTGGCAGCGCTGCTCACCAGCTGTCCCACTGGTGAGGGCCAGAGTCTGCCCGTGCAGGCCAGATTACATAATCAGCTGCGGGGGTCTGCAAAGAATTTTTTTTTTTTTTTGGTTACAAAGGGGTTCCCAGCCTGAAAAAGGTTGGAAACCACTGCTCTAAGCTGATGCTGCAGCTGAGCAAGTTCCCCACTGCTTCTCCAGGCCCCAACGGGCTTCTTCCCTGCTGCCCGCTGGCTCCCCCAGTGCACCCATAACTTGTTCAGCTGCATCATCAGCTTAGAGTGAACACTGGGCAGTGTCATAATTTTTCTTTAATAAAATCACAAATGTCTAGCCCTCGGGCTAAAAAGTTGCAGAGAGAAGCAGAAAAACATGACCAGACTTTATCCTAAAGGCTCAAAACCCAGAAGTCAAAGAAACGAGCTCCCCCTCATTTATTATTTCTTTAAATATCTCTTTATTTTTAAGTGAGTTTTAATGATATAGTTAAGCCAGACTTGTGACTATTTTTTGATGTTTGGGGTAGGCAATACTGAATGTGTCATGGTGATGTTTCATCAACTCACAGCCAAGTGGACAGGAGCACCTGGAGGTACTCTTCTTTCTGGTTCTGGTTTTCTGTTCAAGATGGGCACACAATTCTACAAGTTTAATAATTTCTTAGATGAAGTTTTTGTTAAATTGAAAATCCAGAGAGAGATGCTATTTTTGGATAATATCAAGAAATAAATCCATGTCTTCTTTCACCTTAAAGCACTGGATTCCAATTGTCTAATGCATGTTATTTCCTTTGTACTGCCTGACTCTCTCCTTTCCCGTCTTACTTTAATATATGTATTCATACATTCCTCATTGCTTTGCAGGTGATCTAAGTAATCAAACTCAGGTACTGTTTGCGAATGAGAAGAAGAATCAAGGGACTGGCCTCCTCTCAGATACCCTGATGTAAAACCAACAAGGAGTCTTGTGGCACTTTTAAAGATTTTAAAAACTGATTTATTTGTTAGCTTGTAAAAGTGCCACAAGACTCCTTGTTTGTTTCGCTAAACTAGACCCACACGGCCACAGCTGCTTTCCTCTTTGCCATGCTTTGGAACTGGTGCTCTGCCTGCAATCAATGACAATAGGGCATACTTACAGTGCAGAAGGAAGGACAAAATACTTCTTTAGTGTGTTGCTTGATGGCCATTAACCCTAAAAACCCAGTATTTCCATATAAGTGCTAGCCTGGGGTCTTCTCTCTCAGGTATAATAGATCATTATCTGCACAGAGAAGTTCGCTCAAAAAGACATCCCTGAAGACCGAAAACTCTTGTTAAGTGTAGAAGGAAAAAAGTTCCTTAATATCTCAAACGCTTTCTAGAGACGCTAATGTAAATTCAAAGAGAAGGTCCTGATTTGTAAAGGGTTGGGGATGTGACATTCTCCTGACTTTGTCCCTGTTTGCTTGACTGAGGCTAGCTCCTTAAGTTTTAACTCAACATTTGACCTTTCTCTTCCCCTCAGGGAGCAGTTGTGGGAAGGTGGCTACTTAAGTCAAGAGTTACTGTAAACAAACGCTGCCTGTCTGAATTCTCTTCCCCCTTCCCTGACCAGCCGGAGCTGCTTCCTGGGCAGGCTAGCTCCTCAGCTTGAAGAAGGTCCCTGCTCCCTTACTCCCGCTGGTTGTGTGGGACCCCCAAAAGCACAAGGCCCCCCAAAGCACGAGGCCCAGAGCGGTTGCCCCTGTTAGCCCCCCTTAAGGACGGCTCTGCTCTGATGTGTCCCTAACCTCTGTTTGTCAGAAGATGCGAATGGCAACAGGGGGTGAATCACTTGATGATAATATGTTCTGTTGACTCCCTCTGAAGCACCTGAAGCCACTGCTGGAAGAAAGATTAATGGGCTAGATGGACCATTGGTCTGACACAGGATTTATGTTTTCATGTTTCTTTGACATTTTCAAAATGAAACATTTTGATCTTTCAGTTCAGTATGAATTTTTTTTTTTAGAATTTTCCTACAATTTTATTTTTAAAAAAATTAAAGAAATTGGGAAATAAACAAACCATTTTGTTGTGGGTCAACCTGAAATGTTTTGGGGTTTTCTTCCATTTTTCAGTTCAAACAATAAATCAAATATTGTTTATTCCCACAGCTCTGTTTTCTAACTCCCTTCACAAACTAAAATAAACCATAGAGAAGACAATGTCCTACCTGGATTACTTTTCACACAAGTCATAGGTGCACAAACTCCTTTGTATGATGGGAATCTCCAAAGCAGTGGTTCCTAGCTGTGGCTCAGGAGCCAAAAGTGATCTGCAGGGGTTTTCAAAATGGCTCCCAGTTCCCCTTCTGCTGGCTGCAGAAAGGACCCATTACATAGGGACCCAGATGACAGCATACAGATACAAGAAAAACAAGAGTCCTGTGGCACCTTAAAGACTAACAAATTTCTTTGAGCATAAGCTTTCATGGGCTCTAACACACTTTATCAGATGCAAGGATATAGGATGTGTGTGGTTTCCCTGCTGGAGCTAGGAAGATGGCAGATCAGCAAAGAGGCTGCCTCCTCACTGAACTCTTTCCATCTGGCGGTAGGGAGGCATGCAGCCTGCTGGCACAGATTGGTGGCTCCTTCAAGCATGTAAAAATGACATCTATGCCCCTTGAGCCAAAAAGGTTGGAAACAACAGTTCTACAGTTTCAGTGGAATCTTCCACTAGAATAAGAGCACAAATAATTGCAGGATAGGGAAGTAACATTGATTCTCTTGACACACATACATTTATAAATTCCTTCATTTGACCCAGATCAAAGAACATACGATTATAAATGACTGCACATGAGTACGTCTAGTCTCAACTTGAATTTGTTTGTCCCCATAAAACAACAAAAAATATGTTTGCATTGCAAAATAACATATGCAACATCATGACAGATCCGTACTTTATGATTATGGAAAATTGCATGGTATTGCTGTGCAGTCTTACAAATCCAGACTTTGCCTATCTTTATAGCTGGAGCAAAAATAGCTAACTAGGTTCTGCTTGAAACAGTATCTGACTTTTCCACTAAAGATCTGGGACTAGAACAGTGCTAGGAATATGGTTTGAACTGAGATTTAGCTATATCTGAGAACCAAGACAAAACAAAAACAAAAAAGGAGGAAGTAACTCCTCCCTTAAGGACTTCCCTCAAACAAGTTTTAAAAACTTAACCATAAAAATATTATGGGAATTCTAAAGAGATAAAAATGTGCCCTTGAAGACGCCATTGTTATCTTCTAGTCTAACCTCCTTTGGATCTTTTTTACAGTTATAGGAAGAAAATGCTATTAACTGTCTCTGTAAACTTATCGGACATACCAAGCTTAGATTTCCTTTTTGCTTATGCTTCCTATATACAATATCATCCTCCATGTGCCAATATCTGTCATAGCCATTTGCCCCACAATAACAAGCTCCCTGTTGCTGAACCAAACAAAGCTTGGAACTGCAGCAGCAACAGAGCTGAGTCATCAAATTTAAGCATTAAGTAACTGCTAGGAACAGATAAACTACCAGCCTGAGCCCCTCCTTCCCAAAAGATGAGAACTACAAGTAGAAAAGCCTTCAAAGTGGGAGATTAGTGAACACAGATGCTTACAAGACATCACAGATCTGGATTCTGATGTCTGGATGTATATCCAAAACTTCTGATCTATTTAATACAATAGGCATATCAAATAACAACTGCAAAATTTTCTATGATTCACATGATGTGTTCTGACAGTTATGGAGCCTACCAACCACAAGAACTCAGATTATTTACAGCATTTGACAATATTCTCCTAAGGCAATTCTCAAATTATTCCCTAATTGTTATTCATGAATAACATGGAAGTTTTAAATCCAAACCTGCAAACTTCTTGTGACTTAAAATGGTATTTTTCATCAGCTCCCCATTGCACTAACGCAAAGTTTATAATGTACTTTAAATTGCATAAAATGATGGAAATGTTTTAAGCATAACTACTGTCCAAAGTTTCATGGTACTGTCTCCACCCCCTCTCTCTCGATTTTGTCCAAGATTTCCCTTTTGTAGAAGCATTATCTGGTAACCACAAAATTGGAACACTTTGCATGATTTCTGTAATAGTAAAATAGGAAATTATACTTAACCTAGTACTTTCAAAACTACTGTAAACCAAGTATTTTTCAATCATTTATCTTCCTGACCCTGTTGTTAAAGAATAAATCTCCATGGGCATAAAGAGTTAAAAGGATTCTGCCAGCTGTGAGAACTGCAGTTTAGCTTAATGAAAGAGGTAAAAGATGAAGATTGACTCAATCAGAAACAATGCTCATCTATTTGTTTTTACTTTCACTTTTTTCTCTCTCAGTTTCACCCATCTTTGTCAATCCAGTTCACGAAATTAATTGTCATGTCTACAATAAGAGATATGAAGAAGAGTTTGCCCTAAATAATGAAAGATTTACTTGGAGATGTACTGTGTTTTCAATTGCCCTTGGGAAGCAAATAATTAGGATCTTAACATCAAAATAAATGGCATGCATGGTAAATAAAAAAAAATTACATCATCTTACTTAAAATATTATCTGTTATCCTAAGATACCCTTCAGTCAAAGGCCAGAAAAACATTTCTGGTTAAAGAAAGTTAGCATTTGCTACTGTTATAAACACATCAAAAGGATGAATAAAAATTTGTATACAATAAAAAATTTAATAACCATAGCTCCCTTCTGCTCCTTTTTACTTACATATGCATGCAGACAGTCCACCCACACCCACATCCAGGAGTGACGCTGGCCCAGGAAAAGACACCCTCCCCCCCCCCCCCCTCCCGACTCGGGGCCCAGCCTCGATCCGGTCCCATGGCCCCAGGCAGAGCCCAGGTTGGGCTCCTGCCGCTGTCAGCCCAGCCCTGGATCCCCAGACAGGCACAGAAAGACACCGCTGCCACAGGAGGCCCAGCCCAGGATCCCCAGCCAGGGAAGACAGCCGCCGCTGCAGGTGGCCAGCCCCGGGTCCCTGGCAGTTGGGGCACTGGCATTGGGACTCTGGGCACGAAACCCCTGTGCCTAGCACCAGCAACACCACTGCCCACATCCTCAATTTCTTACGTAACTGGTGGTGTGTCACAGGATGCACATAAATACACACCTAAGCTATGAGCTGTGCAACTTTCCTGTTCACTTCTGCAGTGTAATTGCATGGTTTGATGCAAAATGCACCATGCACAGCTCCCATCTGAATTCTCTGCCTTATTGTTAAGGCATCATGTTTCCTGCAGCATCAGGTACGTCTACAGATGGGAAACAAATTACTTGGCTCAGACCATCAGAGCTATCTCAGCACAGAGGCTGGAGAGACACTTGACAAAGATAATGCAAACTTAACTCCTCTGTCCCAGGAGGAGGAGGAGGGGTGGAGAGAGGACTGGAAACAAACAGAAAAACTTCAAACTGTTAGAGTCTTTTTGCTAGAGACTCTCCATCCTGAAACACAGAATCATAGAAACTGGAAGGGACCATGAGAGATCATCAAGTCCAGTCCCCTGTATTCATGGAAGGCCCATGTCCCCTCTTAAACCATCTCTGACAGGTGCTTGTCTAACCTGCTCCTAAACACTTTCAGTGATGGAGACTCCACAACCAACCTAGGCAACTTACTCCAGTGATTAATCACCCTGACAGTTAGGAATTTTTTCCTAATGTCCAACCTCAACCGTCCTTGCTGTGATTTAAGTCCATTGCTTCTTGTTGCATCATCAGCAGTTAAGGAGAACAATTTTTCTCCCTCCTACTCGTGACATTTTAGGTGCTTGAAAACTGTTACCATGTCCTCTCTCAGTCCCCTCTTTCCCAGACTAAACAAACCCAGCTCTTTCAGTCTTCCCTCCTAAGTCAAGTGTTCCAGACCACTAACCATTCATGTTGCTCTTCTCTGGACTTTCTCTAATTTGCCCACCTCTTTCCTGAAATGAGGAACCCAGACCTGGCCAAATATTCTAACTGAGACCTAATCAGGGATGAGTAGAGCAGAAGAATTACTTCTTGTGTCCTGCTTACAATACTACTCTTAATACGTTAAAGAATGATATTTGCTTCTTTTGCAACAGCATTATACTGTTGACCCATATCTAGCTTGTGGTCCACTATGACGTCCAGATCCCTTTCTGCAGTATTCCTTCCTAGGCAGTCATTGACCATTTTATGTATGTGCAATGGATTGTTCTTTCCTAAGTGGAATACTTTGCATTTGTCTTTTATTGAATTTCATTCTGGTTACCTCAGACCATTTCAGCAGTTTGTCCAGATCATTCTGAACTGTGATCCTATCCTCCAGAGCATTTGCATACTCTCCCAGCTTGGTATCATTGCCAAACTCTATAAGTGTACTCTCCATGCCATCATCTAAATCATTGATGAACATATTGAACAGAACTGGATCCAGAACCAATCCCTGTGGTACCCTGCTGGTTATGCCCTTCCAGCATGACTGTGAACCATTGATTATTACTCTCTGGGAGCAGTTCTCCAACCAATTTTTCACCCATCTTATAGTAGCTCCACCCAGGCTGTGCTTCCCTAGTTTGTTAATGAGAAGGTGATGTGAGACCATATCAAAAACCTGATTAAAGTCTAAATACACCACATCTACCACTTCCCCTCTATCAACAAGTCTTGTTACCCCATCATAGAAAGCTATCAGATAGTCAACATGGATTTGTCAAGAACAAATCATGTCAAACCTATCACTTAGCACCTTCTTCTCTTCTAGGTGCGTGCTAATGAAGCAAATACTTAAGGAATCCATTATTTTTCCTGGAACAGAAGTTAAGCTGACTGGTCTACAACTCCCTGAGTTGTCCTTATTTCCCTTTTTATAGATGGGTACTATATTTGCTCTTTTCCAGTCATCTGGGACCACTTCCATGACTTTAAGATAAAATCATATAAAAGAAGGATTGGGCCCTGCTTAGAAACAGGCAGAGAACAGCCTCAAACCATCACAGCCAAACTTCAGTGTTGAGATGAGCATAACTGCAGTAGTATTGTTAATTTAGCATGTGTTTTATATCTTATTTCCTTGTGGTAACTCCTGACTCCTTTATTAAATGATTGTGCATTAATTTGTTATATACTCACATAAAATCATATCCTGATCAATAAGCTAGTGTTTGTTTTATCTAAAGCTGTGTGGACTTTAGAGGATATGAATAAATGAGTCTGGGCCTATCCATTTCTACATTTAATGGATGCACATGAGCCTATGGTGACTGGGGAAGGGTCCCAGTTCTCACATGGAAGCTCCCAGTGTGGAATCTGGAGGCTGAGGGTGCTCAGTTGGGAAACTGTCGCCTGAGTGGCCAGAGGACACATACCCACTGCCTAAGACCAATTACACATAGGAGGCTAGTGTGGGGTGACTCAGAAGTGAGTGATCACCTGACAAAGGGGGGCAAGTCAGGGTTCAGAGCTGGAGATTGAGGAGGTCACATCAGCACACCAGACCAGATTCTGAGAGGGCACCATCACAGGGTACTTTAACTTTCCTTTAGTAATTGCTTTGCTTCTGTCTAGCTTATTACAGTGGGTCTTTCTACAACATTTTCTCTCATTTGACATAGTTTCAACTTCACTATTCTATCTCCATTCCCTCTAACAAATCTGTAGCTACCTTAAGTTAACACCAGTTATAAATGTCACTCATCAGTGTCAACAGGTAGGGAACCTGATGGGAGCAGTAGTGAAAGACGACAGTCGCAGGAGCAAGAGATGGAGATACTCACTGAAAGACCCCATACACCACCACTTCCCCCCACCAGGAGCTTCTGGTACCTACTCACCAGTCGTGTGGAAAGGATGCTGACTGGCCAACATTGCTCAGTTCCTAAAGTTGTACATAGAAAATGAACTCTACACCAGAATTTTACCTGGAGCAGGAGCCACAGAGAACTTCTTTTGGATCCATTCCAGCAGCCCTCCATGAACTAAAAATGGGAGTCTGAGCTAACAAATGGTAATCTGGCCTGACAAATGCTGTGGATCTAGCCAATCACCAGTCTGGGGGTCAAGAAGGAATTTTTTTCTCCCATGGGCTAACTAACAGAGGACATGGGAGTTTCTCACCTTCCTCACAGTACCTTCAAGTGACTTGTTAATTTTTCGCAACTTGCATCCTGTTTTCAATGTGGTTAAAAGGATAAAATGAACAGTTCCCAGAAGCAAAAGATCTGGGATTTTGGGAATGGGTGTTGGGCACACAGGATAGGGCAAGTTCTCGTGGCCCTCATGGACCAAGGTCCCCACTTTTGTGCACACTCCATCCCACTCATTGCAAGGGAGGATGCTCTAGGTCTCAGAGACAACCGAGTCCTGGAGTAGATTGAAGACTTAGTTATATGATAAGGAGCCCTATAATCTCCCCCACTAGAACTAATTAAGTGCCTGGTATAGGAGAGCACAAGTGATGGGCAAGTGGCACCCCTTCCCTATGTTAAAGTTTAATAAAAAAAAATTGCAGCATAAAGCTTAATTCCATAAGTTTGTCCTCATTTTGCCACTATGTGCACATCAACTATTTTTCTCTCTCATTTCTGGTATTCTGAAAAATTCATACCAAATACTCAAAGTGAAAAAGACATAGGCAAATGTATGAAATCTACACATTATTGATTAATATTGATATCCTTTTAATATCAAGGATTTATTTCAAATCTCTCTCCATGGGAAAGGTTACTGCTTAAAAGTACTAATGTCCTTTGCTTTGTTTTAAAAACCATTTTTTACTGAGCATTTTTGTTGGTATTAGTCCCAATAACAGCTCTCTCTCTTTTCAATATCCTGACAAATCCAACCAAGAATCCCAACACTATTGCATTCACAGATTAAAGTAATCACTGCCACACAACATGTGAATACTCTTTCCTGTACTGAATATAAGCCAACTTGCATTGTTTGAGAGGCACTCTCTTTATTTTGCTTTTAAGTTAAGAAAAAAAAAAATCTAATTTTACTACCTTGTCTCTCGCCAAAGTGCATGTAAACCTGGTTTATTTCAATTAAGTTCAAAGCAGCACATCCCTATTTTTTCTGAGTAAAACGGTGGGGAGGGGGTTACTATCATATCATACAGTCTTCTCATTTTCCTAAAAAAGTAATAACTACAAAATAAATTCACTGTTTTAATTTTTAAGGGTAAAGTTGCATGTAATTTGTAAATCTGCCATGAAACCAGCATACCTATGTGAAACATGTGGCCATTCAAAGCTTTAGAATATAAAAGGCTACATCTATACATTTGCTCTACCAAAAAAAGAAAACTGATAGGTAGAGCCCTGCAAATATGCAGATATCCACGGCTATCCAAATTATATCTGCATCCGCAGATACAACACGGATATCCGCGTACCATTTCTTGCAGATGCAGATCAGACACATGTCCACGTTTTCATCTTCAGAGCTAGAGCCCTGCAAATATGCGGATATCTGCATTATATCCACATCCGTGAATACGAGACGGATATCCACAGACCATTTCTTGCAGATGCAGATAGGATACGGATCCACGTATTTGTATCCATGCAGGGCTCTACTGATAGGAATCTTTGAAAACTGTGGAACAAAGGGTCTTAACTATAAAATAATTCAGAAACAGAAAGCTATGTCTTTTGTTTAAGAAATACTTTGAACTATATATTTTCAGGTAACCCTTTGCAATAGTTGGCATAATTACTGGCTGGAAAACTCAACAGTATTTTTAAATCAAAAACTACACTTCAAAGTTCCTCTCCAATGTGCAACACCGATCATATATTTTCATCGGTTCCTCAAAACTTCAACTACATGAGGCCATTCAGCAGGTCATACAACTCCACTGCAACCAAGAATGGAAAGTAAGTTTTTGGTTTTGGTTTTGAGTTTCTGCACTGGATTCTCAGCCTCCATGGTTGAGAGCATGCTATCAGCAACACTAAACACTGCTTGGGCAACTAACCCATGTTCTTCAGTCTATATCACCGAGACGAATAGTTTGTTCCCCTCCCTCAATAATCAAGAGAGGATGTGACATAGTGGAGATAAGATTGATTAAACTATAAACTAAAGGAATAAAAGGTCATTGGACTTTTAGGTTTAGGCTTTGATAGTACTTAAGCAATGAATTAATACTATTCAGGAATTCACTCAAAGCACCCAGTTTTATAGTATGTCAATTGTATGAGTCACTGGCTAAATACCACTCAGTCTAGTGACGTTCCTGTAAGTGTACCACAACAATTACAAATTACAACGTTATTATCAGTAATTCTGACAACAGTATGATCTGTTTGGATCATCACAGCAGGAGTTTCCAAGGACATAAAAAATAACTAGCCCTGCCTGTGTATTAACACAATGAGTTGATCACCCTGATGCTATCATTTTGCTCCAACTTCATCCATTTTGAAAACTCAAGGGAACTCAAAGTCAGAATATTCTTCTTCATGAATAACAAAATAAAAGTTTGTCATATTCAAAGAGTTTTAAGAAAGCATTCTCTGAGACAAAGTATCAGCATTGGAGGACAGTACACCACAGCAGAATTGCCAACAACCATTTTAATTCAGCAACATGGATTTTACAAATGTGACAAAGTGAAGATTAATTTAAAAGACACTTAGTAAAACAAATAAAAAATGGGAATCGATCTACAATTTTCAGTACTCAGTGTCAAGTGACAATACTGCTAGCAGAATATACCCTCAGACATCATACAGAATTAGATGATCACAATTTTTTCCCCTTACCAACAATTGCCTCAAGCAACTAAGTGGACTTACAACAAAAATTCCTCCATTTTTATTGTTCTGCTTTGTAAGTATTTTAGGAAACACAATTAAAGTGAATCTTGATCAGATTCTTAGTCCTTATTTCCCGCAATTACACCAGATAAAAAACCATTAAGAATTTACTGAGTGTTGGCAATGAGGTAGGTACTGGCAAGCAGAGCTGTTCTTTCCATTACTGAAATTCCTGCTCAAAAGGTCCTCTTCTCTCTCAATGTCATACTTCTTCCTGTAATTACAGCTACAAAGGGACTATTTCTCCCACATGCACACTCCTACTTACCTGAAAAAAATATTTACTTCTGAGGTTTTCAAACCATGCAGTGGTCACCATTAGGGGAGCTAGAGGAACTCTGAGGAGGAGAGACGAGTGACACCACCAGGCGGCATCAGCCAGCCATGCATGGTGCTGTAGGGTTAGCTAAACTGGCTCTACACAAGCTGAAGATTTTCTCATGCAAAGGGGAAATTCTGCACTGCCCATCTTGGGTAGCCTTCAGACCCTTTGCACCACTAGAGAAACACAAAGTGATTCACAACTCAACCCAGAACTGGGACCACAATCTTCCTAAGAGTTCCAAGCATCACTGGTTAAGTTGGAACACGAGTCCTGTTTTTCTAATTCTTCTACAACTGTAAAGCTGATGCAGTGGTTGCAGAAAAATGTTTTGAACTTCTACAATGCGCTTTAAGAATCATGTCTTCTTCAGCAAGAAGTGTGCTGAGCACTCATATGTCAGAAATTTTGAACAATCCTATGTAACATGTTCTCATCTTTTCCATTTTATTTCCATTGTTTGAGCAAATGGCAAAGGCCTCTTTTGTCATACTTCTGAATGTCAGAAGCAGCATGGAGTCAAATTAAGGTTTCATAGAATTATGTAGGAATACATTTTTCCCTGCACAGAAGCTTGTACATATATTATTTCCAGTATTTAAACAAACAGTTTGCATTACTGTCAACAATAACTAAGTTTTTTCTTAATTTTCTCTTTTCCTCATCTGCAGTGGCTAGCCCTGGACTTACACATTTAAATCTGGCTGCAGGAATGTATGAAAAGCTTCCATCAATTCCTTCAAACCATTCATTTTGTAGTAGTAGACACTAAGTTGCTAACAAAAAGAAGGTTAGTAATTTGGTAAGAAAATTTAAATCTTTGTCTTTCAGATGGGGTATGTCAGGGTAGAGGAAATTATTTATAGTTTTTTTTGCATCCTCTCCAACTGATTTTTGCCATTTGCAAATAGCTGTGATTAACAAAGTTTACTAGAAAATAAAGCTGATGAACAGAAACTGCTAGATGGCCTAGAACAGGAAATTACATCCTAATCACAGTTATTTCTGAATTACGGCAATAAAAAGTAACTCTTACTTGCAGGATCAGACTCAACATTCTGTTCTTTAACTTCACTAAACAATTTGGTCCAGCATAATCCAAGAAAATTGGTCATGTGCACTTTTCCAGAGGAGAATAGAGCTTCTCTTGCTACTCCATAATTCCTGATTGTATTTACATTTTATTTTAGAGGAATTGTCTATTTTCATCAACAAATGTCCATTCCATTTCTTGTTTCCTACTATTTCTTTCAATCTTAGACATACTGAGTCAGAGAAATACATGCTAATATTTGTAATCATTAAACAACATTAATCAATCAGCCATTTACAGCTGATCAGTAGCTTTCACTTTTAGTACAATTAGAATGAGAAAAATCACCTAATGAATTCAACACTGAAAAAATATCCTTTATCTAAAACCGTGTTAGCAGATATCCTGGCCCCCTTACAGAAGTTTCCTGCTTATAGGATATCAAGTCCCTGAAATTTCACATTCAATCCCCCATGTACAAAATCCAATGACAGAGGAATCCATGAACTAGCCACATCTCTCTATCTAGCTGTCAATTAGTCCCATTCACTCCCCATTCCCTGTAAGCCTCTAGATCAGAGGTGTCAAACAATCAATGTGGGGGACCCTACTGCAGGGCAGGACACATGTTGTGTGCCATGTGTCCGCACAGGCTCCCCAACTCGTTCCCCTGCCACATTCAGAGCAGCATGGGTTCCCCTTTACCCTCCCCAACCCATAGGCTCTCTGACACTCTCTCTTTCCCCTGCCCTGTGGGCTCCTCTTCGCTACTCTGGCTCCCAGACCCCTCTCCCTGCAACTCCCAGACCTCCTTCCCTGGCTGTGCAGCTCCTGGATCCCCTTCCTTTTCCATCTCCTCTACCACATGGTGGCAGGCTATCAGTCTCAGCCACAGACAGGCTAGGCTCCTCCTCCCCCAACCTCTTCCTTTTCTTATTTGTGATTCGCGTGCTGTCAATCAGATTAGCATGCTGACCGACAATGAACAGGTGGAGCGGGGGGCAATGCAGTGGCTCTCGGGAGCCTAGCCCACCCTGCTTTGACTCAGACTCTGATTGGTTGGCAGACCACAGCACAGCTGAACTAGGATTGGCTGGGGCACTTCCTTTATTCCCCTGTGCTGTGATTTGCATCTTGTGAGTAAGTCACAGTGGGCTCGCGCTTGGCCCTCCTCTGCTCTGCCAGCAGCAGGTGTTTGCTGTTCCCTGCCACTGCAGCAAGGTCCCAGGCGCAGCCCAGGTAGCAGCTCCGCAGGCTGGGTAAGTTCCCTTGGCTGGATGGATCCAGCCTGCGGGCCGTAAGTTTGACACTCCTGTTCTAGATAATTCTATAACTTTATATTGCCTCCCAACAGAAATTACAAGAACCTCTTCTCTTCCATCTAACTTTGGTTCTAATCACAGAATAAAATTTGCTTCTCACACCAAACTCTTAAAAATATGTTCACATAACTTCACAATACAGTAAAACACTTGAGACACTCAATGTATTGGTGGTTTTTCTCCCTCACGTAAACAGCCCATACTAAAACTGATGACAGTGGATTTTGATTCCAGAAGCAGTTATATAACCAATCCATATGATAGCTGTCATTAGTAAAAACATAAATGAAGTTGTACTGTGTGGAGAGGAGTTGCAAGTTTTTAGATACTGACCATCTTGAAAGGATTTATGCTGCCAGTAAAGTTGGTTGCCTGTGGCAGGAAGGTATAAATGGCCTGCACTGGTTACAGCTGTTTGTTTTGTTAGTTTCTACAAAACCCAAGATGTTTTCTTGGCTGAATGTGTTAAGCAGGAAATCCATTTTCATCAGCAGGGTATAGTGCATGAAAAAAAAAAGTGTTTCATTTTCTACAAGGCTAAAATGATTCGCATTAAAAAAAATAGACTCATATTTTGATCTGGTAACTGCCTGAAAAGTTTCTCTCTGTCAAATTAGGCAATGCAAACCCAAGTCAAAAAAAACCCACAAACTGCACCACAGAAAAAAATAAAAACAAACTGTGTGGTTTCACTTTCTAATTCTATACAAATGAATATTTATACAAATAAGTCACTATATCATGATCATAAGATGATTCAGTGACTCAACAAATTTCAGAAGTATCATGTACAGCCAGCTGCTGTCAAAATGTTATTTCCTAGTAACAATTATTAGGCTATTTACCATTGTATGGGATCAGAGTTATGTTTGTACAGTAAAAGGTAAGATGGATTTTCTTCCGATCATTGCCATACACACAACATGCAATTTTATAATCCTTTTCATTTATCCATCTTAGAAAAGCAAGCATCATTGGCCATTTTTCACAGATTAATCATAGAGAGTGATTCGCCTGAAATCACATAGCACATCAAAAGCAGAATAAACTTATAACCCAGATCTGACAGTTTTGTAGAGGAATGTGAATTAGGTGAACTGCAAGCTTAAATAGTATTTATTTCATGTATTGCAGTATCACCTAGCAGCCCCAACAGAAATAAAAGCTCCATTCTTCCAAGTGTTGGACAAACAAATAGCCTTGCTCTACATTTTAAAATGTAGAACCATTTATCACTCAGGGGTGTAAAAAAACAAAATAAAATTAAAAAAAAAAATCACAGCTGAAAACCACAGTAAGCTGACCTCCAGCAACCTAGCTTCTAATCACCATTAAAGGAGGTGGCTCACCTACATCAAAGGAAAAACCTGTTCCATCTATGTAGAAAACATCCACACTTTGACACTACAATAGCATAACTACAGGAAGCGTGGTATCACTGAAGCATCCATTGTACAGATGTCAGTAACAAGGGAGAAAGCTTACAACCTAAATAAATGAGAGAAAGGGCGGATGAAAAGAAGTGATATATCTCCATTTTACATATGGGTGAACTGAGGCAAAGAGCTGACAGGACTTGCCCAAGATCACACAGGAAGAAACGACAACTGAACCCAGATTTCAAATCCCAATCCAGATCCTTAATCACAACACAGTTCTTCCTTTCCTACCAGTCATAGACAGGCAAAGTTCCCCTCACAGGGATTGAAGAACTTCTGCAATGGAGTTGCTCCTTAAGTAAACAAGGCATTTCAGACACATAATGAAAGAAAAGCATAGCCTTAACATCTGTGCTGATTCTAGTACAACAGAAATTATCCCTTCTATCAACATGTCCTAATCACAAGAATTGTATAAAATCATCAGCTTGGAACTAGACAGACCACTAAAACAGATTCCTTTCTGGTCCATAAAAATTTCAGCCTTGAATTTGTGCTTAGCTGTATTTTATTACAAAGTGCATTGAATTAAGTTAATTCATAATCTAGTCCTTGCTCTTCCATCAGCTCCCCCACCCCCATCCCACTCCCACCCACTACACCACCAGAACAAAACATAGTTTGAAGTCAGCACATTCACCAGTCAGTATCTGTTACTGTTAATTCTAAGGGGAAATGAAGTTGGTTTCAACAGTTCCATTTCTTTGCAAATTCACCAGTGAAATGAGTAAGAAGAGAGGCAAGGATCAAGTGGACAATGAAGTTCAGAATACAGTGTAACAAACATTAATTCAGGATCTAATAAAGAAGCACTGAAATTTCTGAGGTTATATACATTTTGACTAATCTAAATGAAAAGTTAGCTACAGCTTTCACACCTATTAAATGGTTTTACAGTGTTTTCTTCCATTAAAATGTTGTGTGCATAATTCTGTACTGTTTCCTATAAATTATACTTTTGGTGATGGGTGACTTAAGTTACTTATCTAATAACTGCTTTTGTCAAGCACTTCCATAAGTCTATTTAAGTAAATTTACTTTGTTTTCCTTTTGCAGGTTTTATGATCAAGCAATAACTGAGCCAATAGGGGCATCAACTGACTACAGAAGTAAACCTCATTTCAAGTATTTATATTAGTGTCACTTAAGTAACTTAACTGAGATTAATCAGATGCAATAGTAACAAGTCAAAATAAAATAATTCAAACAGACAAATTACATTTTCAAAATGCCAGTTTGCATTAAATTGAACCGGTGTCTTGTTTTTTTCAGAAAAGTGTTCAACACTTGTTCTGACCAGAAAAATTACTCGTATTAAAAACTATACTCTGCTTGGTTTGGTTCAACAGTAAGACATATGCAAATCAATACATTAAACAAGTGTTCAATATTATTTTGATAAAAGAAGTGCAAGTTTGACAAAACTGAAGAAAAAAGTTGAGAAAACTTTAGTCTCATGGGTATTCACCTTTACAATGACATTGTTTTACTAAATCAACTCTTATTTCCTGAATTATGATCTTTAATATCATACGTACTAGTTCTTCCTGACAAATATGACAGTGATTATTACATAATTCTGTTTTTTTAAAAGAGGGCAGGAAATTCATTTTTAAGGATCACTATCACATACAAAGTTCATTAAAATGCCGAACAGGAAGCCTAGTGCCTTACATGGCTATAGGACTTATTCCCCTTGCCCCTACTCTGAAAGATCTCAGCATCCATTACAGATTGCATATCCCCAACTGAAGGATCAGTTCCCCAGTTGAAACGTAGGAACCTACAGCACAGAAATACTGCACTTACCCTGCACAATATAGAGAAATTTTCTGTTGGAGAATGGATTATTAAACAGAAGAGAGCCAACTGAAACTACTTAGGAAGCTTCAAGTGAGCAGAACAGCAGAATGGAAATTTAGCCATGACAAGGGACATACAAAAATGTACTCTTGCAAGAAAATACCAAAGCATCACGGGATCTATAATGACAACAAGTTATGTGGGCCCCCCTATTACAGACTTCATCCAAAAGATAACTTCCAAAAACAGAGGACCATATAAAACCATGTTGGGGCACTGATTTAGTACTGACTCAGAGGAAAGTGTGCCACCTATTGAACCACTAACGCCACTTCCTGTAGCCCAGTTTTTATCTTGCAACTACTGATGAAGACTGCCTATCTATCCTTGACATAAGAAGTCTGAGTTCACAGAGCAAAGCAAAATCCTAGAGGAGGAACCAAAAAACTTTGGGACAGGAAAATAAATTCTCAAAATGTATATACACACTCAAAGGAGAATCTTCAAGTTTTGGCAGCAGAAAAACAACATGTATAGAAATGTTCTAATTTTTAAAGTACACACAGGGATTTTTACATTCATTTTAAAATCATTTTTTCATGGAAAAGGATAAACATAAGTTAGTTACAAATTAATGGACTGTCCCGTATGGATCCAAAGTGAAGTGTTGCACTAATGAAATAAAACTTTTAAGATGATACTTTTTAACAAATATTTCATGTATTAATACTTTTGGTTTGGATGGGCAAGGAAATCATCATAATATGAGCATGTGTTTTAAAGAGATGATAATGTTAAGTTTGGTTTCAACTTTTATAAAGTAATGCCCTTTTAAAAGAGCAAAAACCAAACATTTCTAAGCCTGAAAAAATATACACGCAAAAGCACCTAACAAATATTAGCGCACAGTACAAACAACAAAAGGAAAGGTTTTTATGTACCAGAATGTTCCTCTATAGTGTTTGCAACCCAAACACTATAGCATTGTGTTAGTGCATCAGAACCAGAAAATGAGACTGAACAGTATCTGACTACTGTACAGAAAAGTGAAACTAAGTATTTTGACACAAATGCAGAATGTAAACCAGGCAGCAAGAACAATGAAAAGTAAAATAATCATAAAACTACCCAGTTTTAGTAAACCAAGGTGTTGTTTAAACAACTGATTTTTACAATACAGTATGATTTTTTTTTAAATTTGACAGAGCCCCACAACAACTCTTAGAAGAAAAGACAAGTGTATCTGAAACACTGATTATGGGCATAAACATGTATCGCGTAGGTGAACCTCCCTATTCTGTCAGATTCCCAGTGAAATTAATAGGGCTCAGCGCTGGAATCTGACTACACTCAATGCAGAATGGGGCTTTTCTACTGAAATCTGATATAACAACAGTATTTGCATTAAAACAGTCAGTAGACATAATGATCTCTATTAAAAGATACATTGCTGCTTAAGACTGCACTGCCACACCTATGAAATACAATTATCCAACTTTTTAGAACAGTAGAATTTATGTTTGTGATCTGATAATCTCCCCAGCCAGCATTTCCGCAAGACTTGACATTTATAATACTTACGCGTTGCAATATGGTTTCTTCTCATATCCTTTGTAGTTGTTCATGTTTAAAGCCATTTTGCAGACCTCACAATGGAAGCATCCTTTATGCCAATACTGTAAGGAAGTTTAAATTATAGTTACTTACAATATTGATGTTTCCAGGACTGATTTTGAAGTTACATTTAGTATTTGAATACAATTTGGAGAGGGTTTTTACCACTAAAATATTTAATAAGTATTTCTCTACACTGAAGAGTTTTACTTTCTTATGCAACTGCAAGAACTTCTGAAACAACTCCAAATGCCATATATTCCTTATAAAAGTGAATGCCAAGAGCTTGACAGCATAACCTTATTGGGATTATTTAAAGGACACCTAAAGCAGAATTTTTGCATTTTGATTATACAAAATAAAAATGTCAGTACTGCATGGATAAAAGCACTAGCTAGTATGAGTGCTGGCTTACTACATATAAACTGTATTTAACACACAGAATAGTATTTTCATCTAGAAGCCACTGCTCCCTTTCCCAAATTCCAAAGGGATAGCCGTGTTAGTCTAGTCCAGCAAAAAAAATCAAGGAGTTGTCAATCTGGAGCATCCATCACTAGCACCTTGATGCTTGTGCCCTTATGAAATGATCAGGATTTGTGGTAACTAATATTAAAAAGGAATAATTTCTGGAGAAAGGGCATCGAGCTTGCCCTGGTGTGGTTCAATTAACAGCCACCCAACCGAAGAGTTGTGTGATATGCTGTTGAAGCATCTGAGCTGAATCAGCATAGGAAGGAACCTGTTACAGGGGGCAGGGGCTTCGGCTTTGATACAACTTCCTTTAGGCAGGGAGAGAAAACGACCCCAGGATCGAGTCGCAAACGCAGCCCTGCTATATGCATTATAGAAAGGCCAGTCGTCTGAAATATGCAGAAAAGCCACTTTTTCTTGACGGGTGAATGAGCATTTGAATCTTGCTCTTCAATTCCAGGCTCTCTAGCATGTATTCTTAGCAATGCGTCAGCACCGGCCGCGCTGTGACATGTTAATTACTATCCGCCTCATTCCCTGGGATTAGAGGAGGAGGAGGAGCAGATTCCAGCGCGGAGGTGCGGCACTTTACTTGCACCCTGCAGGGTTTTGGGTTTTTTTATTTTTTACTCTCCCCTGTCCTTTTCAACCACATCACTTAGCTGAGCTCCCTGCGGCAACAGCCGAGCTCGCAGCAAGCCAGACGGGGTGCATGGCTTCTCCGAGGCCAGCGGCCCCCTCCCCTGCCCAGTGACTAAACACCAACCCCTGCAAACAAACAAACACCCCCCCCCCCCGTCCCCAGCACCGGCGCCTGCTGCAGGAGGCTGGGGGGTCGCTGTAGTCGCCCGTTTCAGACGATGTGATTGGCCCAGCCGGGGACATGGTGATTGGGGGGGTCACTGGCCTCAGCCCCAGGCTCGCTCCTCTCCAGCAGCCGCCCCAGGAGCTGAAATTGGGGGTGAGGGGGGTACTGGGGTGCTCACTAAATTGATATAAGGCTGTTACTAGCTGACGACTGGGGGTGTTGGGAAATTCAGGGGGGAGTAGGGGGCATTGGGGGTGCTCCCTGAATTGGTACAATAATGCTACTGACAACTGGGGGGTAGGAAGTTAGATGGAGGTGTAGGGGTGTGTGTAGGGGGTGCTCCTAAATTGGCATAACACTGGTACTAGCTGACAACTGGGGGGTGTTGGGAAACTCAGGGAGGGGGCCGTAGGTGGGTATTGGGGTGCTCACTAAATTGGTCTAACACTAGCTGACAACTGGGGCGTGTTGGGAAATGAGGGGAGGTGCAGGGGGCTTTGGGGGTGCTCCCTAAATGGGTCTAACCCTGGTACTAGCTGACAACCGGGGGGGTGTAGGGGGAGATGTAGGACGGGGTTGGGGTGCTCGGTAAATTGGTCTCCCAGTTCCTAGGTGAAACTGGGGGTGTTGGGACATTCCGGGGGGTGTTCGGGAAATCCCCATCCCCATCCCCGCACCTTATCCAGGCAGTTGACTTTCTCCGTGGGATAGACGACTTTGCCACAGCGGGCGCACGGCGGGTTCATTTTCCGGCTCCTGGCAGGCGGCGGCGGCGGCGGCTGGGCTGCGACTGGCCCCGGTGGAAGCAGCTCCCGGGAGCCGCTGTGGCATCCCCGCCCCGCGCGGGCGGGCAGGCGTCCGTCCGTCCGTCCCCCGGTCCGTCGGGAAGGTCACGGGCGCGGCGCGGCTCCAGCTGACTGCAGCGAGCGCGGCAGCATGTGCCGGGGGCGGGGAGCCGCCTGGCCGCCGCCTGCCTCCGCCCCCTGCGCGCCCGCGCAGCCTGGCCTCCGCCCACACCTGGCTCCGCGGCGGATCCGGCCGCCAGCCTGCAGGAGTGAGCGGGGATGGGCTGCAGAGCCCCACGCAAACTGCCTCCCTCCCGCCCCATTGCCACTGGCATCTTGCACACCTGGGCTGGAGCCTGAACTCAGAGCCTTGCCTTGAGTAGGGTTACCAGAGCCCGAGGCATGGAAAGGAGGACAAATGGAGTATTTCTCTGTTGTTAGGGGGCCCTGGAACGCTTCCCCCTAAAAATAGGGTGTGCTGGGGCATTCCAGCAGCCTTTAACCCCTGTAAGTAACAAGCCAGACAAAATCATGTATTTTTAAAATACCTGCCAGACAGAGGAAAAAAGGAGGACATGTCTTTCTTTTGCCTGACATCTGGGAACCCTAGCCTTGAGCTACCTGACTGGAGCTGCAGGATCAGGACCTAATTCACTAGGGGTCACCATGATGACCATCTCCAGAGTCCATAGGGGCAGCTTTGTTAGCCTTGTCTAGCCAAAAAAAAAAAAAGGCCTGTGGCACTTAAAGACTAACAGACTTATTTTTCACATGCACTTTCATGGGAGAAATCCCACTTCTTCAGATGCTTTGAAGATGGGGGAACTTACAGAATGGAATGAAAATAAATGCAAGGGGGTGTGAAACATGGGATCAGGTCATACAGTAACAGCAAATCAGGGGAGATGTTAAGGTTCAAAACCTGGGAAGGCTGTCTAACTACCTGACTAGGGGTTGGGAGGAGAAATTGCCTTTGACCCAGGATTTGAAAGTAGGACTTTGTCTGGAATTGGAACAAAATTCAAAAATTCTCAGCAAAGGGGAATTTCAGCATGGATGAAATTGTCTTGGATCAGTTGACTCATTTTGGCTTAAGTGCACATTTTCTATTTTGTATTATAGCAATACAATGCAAAAAAAGGAAACAAAAAGGTCATTTCAGGATGAAAAAATTGAAATGTTTCCTTTCCAAAATGTGGAAATGGGATACTTTGGCAGCATCAGGGTGCTTTGGTTTTTCTCCAAATGAAATTGGCAAAATCAACACAGTTTTGTGAAACATTGTGATGGAACAGCATTTTCTGACAGAAAACAGTTCTGTCAAACTTTTTCCAATCAACTTTACACCTGATGGAAACATTTGAAGCTGTATTGGGATCAACATATAGACTTATGTTTCCTTTTCTCTTGAGCCAGGAATTACTCTTCACTTTTATTGTTAATTTTAGGTTCCCCTTTCTGGCCTGACTTTGCTGGGCCTTATTCAAATTGAGTAGTACTTATACATACAATTAGTCCCACTGAATACTCACATATGTAAGTACTATTCAGCCTGAGGGAGCTAGCAGAATCAGCCTCTCTGAAAGCAGGTTTTAGTTATTTATTTCAATCCAGTCATTAGCAGTGCTTGGGAAATGTTATGGCAAAAGTCTTGCATTTTTGCCTTGAATACAGTCCTCATGCAGATTGGTAGGCAGACCTTTCAAGGGTGAAGTAATGCAGCTCTTCAACAGTACACAGCTACACTGCATTACTTTGTGATAAGACGTGAAGATGAAGTATGTATACAGTGGAATTTTAATAAGTAGTCAGAATGAAATCAGCTAAATTGGACCTTGGCTATAACTCCTAGTTTAGCAGCCCAATTCTGATAAAAGCGGCCATGGGATCTTTAATAAAGTTTTTTCTGGGAATTTTCAAGGCATGGGAAGAACAGCCAAACAATATAACTAAAATTTGATTTAGAACAGAATAAAAAGAGATAATTACCTAATGATTATGCCACAAATATCATAAGCCTTGAATGGTAATGATATTGTGTTTCTGTCTCTTCTAGATGCTAATACTTTAAACCCAATAAAGTGATAATGTCCAGATGATATTTCTGTAGAGAAAACAGATTGTAGAAAATTGTATTGAAGTATATGGTCTCTTCTAACTTTCTTGTTGCAATGGAAGATAGCAAATTATAGTCCAACTACTGCCCCAGTCCTGTAATCTGACACATGTAGGTAAAGGTACTGCCAAGCCAAAAAATTAAAACATCAAAGTTTCTTTTAATCGAAATGTTTTGCAAATTCTCATCTATAAAATAAGTAAAATTAGAATTACCTCCCCATGTCCCTTAAGGTAGAGGAATGAGGCCTGCACAGATACATTAACTGCAGTCAGTGGAACAGCTAGGCCTGGAAGTCCTGGTCTCCCGTCCTGTCTTACAATTCAGTGCATGTTCCCTTAGGTGACACAGCATTGTGTGGAGAAAGGTCCATGCCAAAATCATATGAAGGCAGGAATGGGAAAAAGCTTCCACAGCCCAGGCCTACGTTCATTAAGTTTGCAGACATAAGCCATAGCATAGAACTTCCTGCTGCACAGATTCCCACTGGAAGCAATGGGGCTATGCTTGGGAATAAGGACCTGCCCTTGCAGTTCAGACTGCAGGGTAGGAGCCATGGTTTGCTACCTGGAATGTGGCTGCTTTTCTGCTGGGATAGCAGTTCTCTAAGGTTAAGACCAATAGGTTTACTCATTACTCACTTTTCTCAGGGCTTGCAATTTTTTTTTCACACTTGCATGGCTTCTGAAAGTGAGCTGAACATGATTTGTCACAGCTTACATCTGTAATTAAACATTTCTCAGCACTGCTTCATTGTCATCCATTGTCATCCCTGCATAATTTTCCAAGTGTAGACAGCCTATAGAGGTGGTGCACAACAAAACATCAATAGATTAAATTACCCAAAAGGTTCTACTCTGAAAGATCATTGTAAAAAATTACATTGGATTTATTGATAACAATACTGAGTTTCCATTTCATCTTTCACTGATCTTCAAATCCAGTATACTCTTTTTATAAGTAAAAGTCTGGGATTACTTGCAGAGCATAGGGTGCTAGGCTCAACATTAGGAAGGCAGAATCAATAGAGTTCTTCATGAATCCAAAATTTGTATCCTCACCTGATCCCTGTCCTACAAAATGATCCACAGACATAAAATGGATATCCGCAAATTTGCAGGGCTCAAAAAATCAGCCTGTTAGGAATAGGTATTGCTAAAGTACATAGCAAACATTTTATAATATGTTTAGAGGAAGGATAGTCCTATGGCCAGAATAAGTCACTGGACAGGGATTCTGGAATGGAGCCTTTAGGCATTACTATATTACTGATCATAAATAATATTGAGAAAGTCTTAGAAAGCTGTGTCTATACTAAATTATATGGAGAAGAGGGAAAATGAAATTCAGGCAGTGGGCACAGGAAGAGCCAGTCAGTTGTCTACCCCCTTCTGTCTGAGTTTACTTTTAACCACATAGGAGAAGAAACTCCACAGAGTTACATTTCCAATAGGAACACAAGTTTAGCATGATTCTACTTAATGCCGTATGAAGTGTCATTAAAGACATGTGCATTTAAGTTGCCCATTGGGAAAGCATCCACCCTTGGTATATCGCCTTCATATACAATGGTCAAAGGAAATATGCTTTCAACTTTAGTTTTAGACAAGCTATGCCCGGAGGCTCTCTGCTTTCATAGGTAAACTTCAACAAAAATATCATGGTTTAGAAACCATTATTTTCTATAATATGGTTCCAACATCATGAATCTATGGAGAAATCTTGATAGACGATTTTATAGCTCAGTAATATAGCTATTTAACTCCTGAGCTAAGCTCATAGAGTAAGGAAATTCTAAAAGGGGTCAGACAGTCAGCAAATTGTATAATGTCTGATTCAGCCGCTTGAGTAAAGTAGACACTACAGTCAGCAGCAAGAATAATCTTAGCATCGCATATGAAGTACTACTAACGGGCAGCCAATCAGGTATGGTCAGCAAGCACAACAAATAAACATGTAAGAATCACATCCTACTGGATCTTGGCACATGCTGCTCTAGTACAGAACTGACTGGTAGCAGATACCAAACTTTTTCAGAATAACAATTGTAAAGGGACTATTCCATTATTTTCGATTATGCTTACGGATGTCTCCTTTTCCACTTTCAGGAGCACTTTGACTAAAATTTTCTCAGATTCTGACACAAAACAAAGAGAAGTTTGATCTTCATCTATGACTTCAGGGAAAAGTAATCAAAATATGTCCTACTAAGTAATGGCCTTGTCACCTGGAGCACTGCCTTGTTAAAGCAGAGGCTTGTTAATACTCAGCTCACTTGTCTTGTTCATGTTGGCTGAACATGAAATGGCCTATTTACAAATCAGTGAGCAAAAGGCATATTCAAAAGCTTATCTAGGTTAAATCTCAAAGGCTATGTCTACGCTAGGGTCTTAAGTTGACTTAAGCAAAGCCAGGGCTACATTTAGCATTTATTAAGTCAACTTAAGCACTTGTTTAAGTCGACTTAATAGCTCCTGCCCTGTAAGTCAACTTAAGCTTTTAAGTTGACTTAATAGTGTAGGAAGCCCTGGGTCCCACTCCGTGCCCCGCCCCCAGTCCCGATAGGGCTCCAAGAGCCCGATCTGACCCGAGCCGCTACTGGAAAGCAGCAGGGGCTTGGAGATGGCTCCCATGGCCTGGGAGCCTGATCTGGCTCACAGCCCTTGCACCCTAGGCAGGCAGCTGGAAGCCAGTCAGTCAATTTCACAGGAATTGAAATTGACCAGGCTCCCAGCCGCCTTCCTGCAGCACAAGCAACTTGGAGCCAGATCGGGCTCTGAGCTGGCTTCTAGGCCATGCCACCTGCAGCAGGGAGCTGGGGACCCGAGCGGGATCCCAGCCCATCTCCACGGGAAATGGGGGCCGGCATCCAACTCCTGCCCTGGCCATTTGCAAGTGGCCAGGGGCACATGGAGTCAGCTCCTGGCTGTTTGCCAGCCCCTGCCACCTGCAGAGAGGGGCTGAGAGCCAGCTCAGGGTCACAGCCTCTTTCCACTAGCTGCAGGAACATGCTGCCAGCCCCCCCCCCACCCACGAAGTGGGGCTGGGAGCCAGATCTGGCTCCCAGTTCCTCAACGCATGGCGGGAACTGGATTGGGCCCCTAGGCTGGACTGGGGCCCCAGAGCCTGATCACAGCCTGGAGCAGGGAAGGGGGCAGGGCCCAAGCCCGGGCCAGGGTATGTCTACCAATGTAGCCGTACCCCAAGTCAACTTCACAAGGTTGACTTAAAGTAGCCCCCTAATATAGACATAGCAAAGTCTGTGCGCCTCAAACAGCAGACGGACATATTTTTGCTTTTCAAAGGGAGTGGCTAGGCATTCATAGAGTACATGCACACCAATGCATGGGTGACAAAAATGAGTGAGATAACTAGTATAAGCTCAGGGATACCATGCTAAGACATTTTTCAGAATTGTGCAAAGGATGCTTAGGTTGATTTAACTGGATATATTTTTGGCAGGCACAGCCCAAGGGCAAAGGAAGAATGAGCCTCTAGCCAGGAAGCTACATGCACATTCCTTTTGCCTGGCAAATTGTTTTACACAGCCCAAATTGTGCAACAGCATAAGCTAATGGTTCACTAGCATATGCTAAGGTATTTGCTATCCTCCATATTACGTTAATACCAGTGTTTTAATGGAAAAACTGGATATGCCTCTAGAGCTTTAAACAGATACTGAGAGTCTAAACCCTGACACAAAGTCTGACAGTAAAGATGATGGAAAGTAGTTGGGAATCTCTTCTCACACTACCTTTTGATTGTCTGTGGCTCTGGAGGCCAGACCTATACTACAAACAGTACTATCACAGCTACCGGTATATGGCATTGCTCTAGATCAGTGGTTCCCAGTCTGTGGTCCATGGACGATTGGTGGTCTGCAAGGACACTGCAGCTGGTCCATGGGGGGAAAAAATGATAAGTACTACAGTTAAGTGTACTGTGATGAGCACAATATGTTTGTGAGTGAGCATAATAAATTATTAGAAATAGTTGCACTTTTAATACCC
The DNA here is from genome assembly GCA_007922195.1 of Podocnemis expansa. NCBI lineage: Eukaryota > Metazoa > Chordata > Testudines > Podocnemididae > Podocnemis > Podocnemis expansa. Next base: position 42,212,758 of record ML681964.1, read on the forward strand.
CTTGATATATAAGTTTGACTCCCATCAGCCATAGGCTAAGTCAAAAATGTTTAAAATGGCTTGTTTACGTGGTGGTCTGCAAAAGCGTTCAATGACCATGTAGCGGTCCACGTAAAGGAAAAGATTGGGAAGTGCTGCTCTAGATGCTATGTAGCTTGTTTTTAGTTAAATATATATTAATGTTTTATGCTCTTCAGCTGTTGCAGGCCCAAGCCTGTGGTATATACCTAATCCAGATTTATGATTCTACAGCCTCCTAAATTGAACAAACATTTTTCTTTTCTTTATCTTCCATCCCCCAAAAACAAATTCACTGGAAAGTTTTTGACCATCTTCAGTTATTTGTAAGTTTTCCCTCCTTTTCCCTTCACTGGGAAATTAAGGTCTAATGATAGCTTTTAGGCACGGAAATGAGAGCTGTGGATAAAATAAAATAAATAGAAAATAGAATGAAGATTAAAGAAAAATAATTTAAAAAGTAAAAATATGGGGACAGAAAAAAAATAATTGTCCTGCTATAGAACTGATGTTTTATGACCCAGTGAAGAGCTTAGGTATGCAAAGCCACGAAGAAAGCTCTCAGAGAAATTAAAAGCAGGACAATGAGATAATCCATTTTGGATAACCTCAAAGATGCATGTACACTTAAGAACCACCATTTGCTGCTTAATACTGATGCAACAGAGAGTGCTTATAAGCTTCACCTTCCCAACATGTCCCTTGTAATAAGAACCTAAGTTAGAAATTCAATGGAACGATGTTAGGAAGACAGGATATTAAGAGTAAATAATTAATAATTCTTCCTTATTAGTACCAAGTTGTGTTTTCTGCATGGAATGCAAATATGAAGTGACTTGTTCTTTTTGACTGGATTACCAGTGAACAGGAAAAGCAAGTTAAAAGTCACTGATAAGTTGTGGGTTTAAATTGGAGGTCCACATACAGCCAGAGGGTGGAATAGAAACAGAATCAGGATTCCAGACTAAAATAAAATAATAATGAAGCGATGCTGCCAGCTATGAGTGAAAGAAGAACAGTCGTGTTACTCAGAGACTATCAGTTGATCAGTGTAGTTGCTTTGCAATCACTTTCAGGAATGGTGATTAATCCAACTTCTTGCATAAAGATATAAGCAGTTAATAGTGATAGAACTCAGTCCATAAATTTAAAAAAATAAAAAAGTTCCCTTTTTTAAATTGGGTTCCATAGTCAAATACAAGAAGGGCAGGACTGTGATAAGATTGGATTAATAAATTTGATATTAGATCAACAGATTATATGGCCAGTCAAGAGCAGGTACAATATGCTTATTCTTCATACTCCATGGAAGGGTTTCCAGTAGTGGAGATGACATGTTCTGATGATCTAAGGAGAACCTATTGCACTAAAGAAACTCTGAGTCACTACCAAGCATAAATTTGAGCCTCATAGGAAGCCAGGTCCAACCGTCTTAACAAGAGTCTGGAATGGTAGTCATTCATGAAAAGAGAAATTATGGACAAAAAAGAATGAATAAAAATTGAAGCCGTTATAGAGCAGCAGGAGGCCATTTTACATTTAACACAAGACTTTTTAGTGAAAGGAGGAAAAATGGCACAAAAGGCAGTCTTGGAAAAATATGAGGAATTTGCCTAACAGAATGGTCATATAATGGCTGTAAAATCAGCAGTACTCTGGTGGAGCCTCAGGAGATCCAAAACAGTCTCACTTACAAACAAATCATTCCACAGATATATGTTTATTGCATTTTAATGTAGTATAACGAGAATCACAGTAATGACTCTATGTTAAGATAGAAAAAACAGTACTGTTACTGTCTTTCTTCAGGCTCAAACACTCCGGAGAATCAAAGATATTACCTTGTTAATAATGAGCACAAAGGTATCATTTCATCAGGGTGAAATTCACCCAAGTGCACAGAACCCCACAAAGAGAGCTATGAGGCCAGATTCTACAAATAGAGCAATCCACACATTAAGGAGTTTAATTTTCACAGAATATTATGTACATATGTATCTTGATATGAACTAGGAGTGTTTTTTGTGAATCCTGTACCACGTATATTAACATTTATTTTTATATAGAACTTTACACTTTCAAAGCACTATACAAAACATAAATACTTTTAACATCTTTGTGAAGTAGGTATACAAATACCATTTTCAATTTGTACAGATGATAAGATAGAAACACACAAATATTAGGGCCTAAGTTTTCAGGTTTGGGTTCCTTTATTTTTTAATTCCCAAATTAGAGCCTGTATTCTAGAGGTGTTGATTACTTGCAATTCCTCCCAAAGAGTGGGTGTGAAGCACTCTGCAGATCAGATTATAAAATAGCCAATCAAAAATTAGGGCACCCAAAATTAGTGTACACTTTTCCAAATTTAGGCCTGTATGACTTGCCAACAGTCAAGATTCAGAACAGTATCAGAGCCACAAAAACAGTGGCGCCAGTTTTTGAAATTTTATCGCAAGTGTTGCAATATTTAGTTTTCTTAGAGTCCAAGCTCCAGATTTAAAGTTATTATGTGAGAATCATAGCTTTCTTTTTAAAAAAGAATGTCTAGTCCTCAAAGTTGTCAAAGAAATTCTGTAAATGTGACTTGGGTGTATCCTAAAAGGCTCACAAAAAAGGAAGGGGAAAAAATCCAAAATATGTATGTGTCATTTATTTGTTTTTAAGTTTAGTGATTTTTAAGCCCCTATAATGATTTGGAGCAGGGAGCTGACTCATAATTTTTCAGTGCTTGGGGTTGACAATACTAGAATTATGACTGAAAAATCCAATCTTATGATCCATGCTTAGTCACTTAACAATGCTGCCTCCTACTCAAAATTTTTAAATTATCTTCCTTGTATTGCTAAATATTTGTGTTGCATTCAGAAAGTAACAGGAGGGTTCTCCAGTGGCTAATTCCCATGGGTTCTAACCAAATTCCTTTTAACCGTGAAAAAATATCTTCTCATTTCAGTGGTAGTGCTAAGGTACTAGTTGTTTAATTAAAAATTCTATTAGTTTTTTTCCAATTAATGCAATTTTAGATTAATGAATTTTAGTCATTTTTTTCTAAACCATAAAAAGAGATGCCTCAAAGCTGTTAAAAAGCCAAATAAATGAAGAAATGCCATTCAGCCATGTTATCATAGAAAACATAGATATGCTGCACTGGAAGAGACCTTGACATGTCATCTAGTCTCATCCCCTGCACCGAGGCAGAACCAAGTATTATCCAGGCCGTTCCTGAGAACTGTTAGTCGAATGCCTGTTCTTAAAAACGTCCAATAACAGGGATTCCCCAGCCTCCCAAGGTAATTTGTCCCAGTGGTTGACTATTCTTACAGTTAGAAAGTTTTTCCTAATGTCCAGCTTAAACCACCTTTGCTGCAAATTAAGTTCATCATGTCTTGTTATGGCCTTAGTGGTTAAGGAGAACAACTCTTTGTACATATTGAAGATTTTTATCATGTCACACCTTAATCTTCTCTCCTCCAGATTAAACACACTTAATTTTTCCATCTTTAGTAGTAGGTCATGTTTTCTAGACTTTTAATCATTTTTGTTGCTCTTCTATGGACTTCCTCCAATTTGTCAGCATCTTTCTGGATGTGTGGTACCCAAAACCAGACACAACAGTCCAGCCGAGGCCTTCTTAGTGCTAAGTAGAGTGGAAGAAATACTTCTCATGTCATGCTTACAAACACTCTTGATAATACATCCCAGAATGATGTTCACTTTTTTGGCAGCAGTATTACACTGTTGACTTATATTTAATTTCCAATACACTTTAATCCCCAGCTTCTTTTCTGCAGTTCTCCTTTTGAGGCTGTCATTTCCCGTTTTGTATTTGTTCAGTTGATTATTCCTCCCCAAATGTGCTACTTTTCATTTGTCTTTATTGAATTTCATCCTATTCATTTCAGACAGTTTCTCTAGTTTGTCAAGATCGTTTTGAATACTAATCTTGTTCTCTAAAGTGCTCAGAATCCTTCCCAGTTTGGTATCATGTACAATCTCTGTAAGTGTACTCCTTAAACCAATACTGAAATCATTTATGATGATATTGAACAGAATGGGATCAAGAACAGATCCCTCTAGTACCCCACTCAATATGCTCTTCCAGCTTGACTATGCACTATTCATAACTACTTTCTAGAAATGGTTTTACAACCAGTTATGCACCCAGCTTATAACATGTCCATCAAGGCTATATTTCTCTATTTATGAGAAGGAAGAGTCATGTGGGACAGTATCAAATGTCTTACTAAAGTCAAAATATATCACATCTACTGCTTTCCCCCTAGCCACAAGATTTGTTACCTTGTCAGAGAAAGCTATTAGGTTGGTTTGACATTATTTGTTCTTGAAAAATCCACATTGACGTATTTATCACCTTGTTATCTTTTAGGTGTTTGCAAATTGATTGCGTAATTATTTGCTTTACTATCTGTTCAGGTACTGAAGTTAAGAATACTGTTATGTGATTCCCCAGGTTGTCCTTATTTTCCTTTTTATAGATTGTCACTATATTTGCCCTCTTCCACTCCTCTGGAATCTCTCCCATCTTCCATGAGTTTTGAAAGATAATTGCTAATGACTCAGGTATCTCCTCAGTCAGCTCCTTGAGTATTCTAGGATGTATATTATCAGGCCCTGCAGTCTTAAAGACATCTAACTTGTCTACATTATTTTTAAATTAGTTCTTTCCTTATTTTAGTGTTAGCTCTACCTACTTTTCATTAGCATTCAGTATGTCATATGTCTGATTGCTACTAACCTTTTTGGTGAAAACAAACTAAAAAGAAATGCAGCACTTCTCCCAGTTCATTTTCTGTTACAGTGTTGTCTCCCCTCCCCTCTATTACATAATATGCCTACTCAGCCCTTGGTCTTCTTTTTGCTTCTAATATTTTTTTAGAATGTTTTCTTCTTACTCTCTGTGTCTCTAGGTAGTTTAATGTTGTTTTGTGCCAGGGTCTTTCTAATTTTATCCCTCTGCTTCTGTTTTGGGTGTTTTTTATTTTTTTTTTTTAATTCTTCCTTTGTAATTTGCTCTAGTTTACACTTCTTGTAGGACTCTTTTTTGAGTTTCAGATCATTGAAGATCTTCTTGTTCAACCAGTGTGGTCTTTTCCCATACTTCCAGTCTTTCCTATGCAGTGAAACAGCTTGATCTTGTGCCCTTAATAATATCTTTTAAAAACTGCCAACTCCCTTGAACACTTATTCGCTTAGACATGCTTTTTGTGGGCTCTTACCTTTTTATTCTCTGAGTTTGTTAAAATCTGCCTTCTTGAAGTCCACTGTCTTTATTCTGTTTTCACTCCCACCATTCTTTAGAGTCATGAAATCTACAATTTCATGAATATTTTCTCCCAAGCTGCATTCCACCTTCAAATTCTTAATCAATTTTCCCTGTTTGTCAGAATAAAATCTAGAATAGCCTCTCCTCTATTTGCTTTCTCTATCTTCTGTAATAAAAAGTTGTCTCCAATGCACTTCAAGAACTTGTAGGATAATCTGTGCCCTGCTGTATATATTTGCCAATAGATGTCTGAGTAGTTGATGTCTCTCTTCATCACCAAGTTCTGTGTTTTGGATGACTTTGCTAGTTACAAAAGAGGCTTCATACATATTTTCTTTCAGGTTAGGTGGTCTATAGTAGAAACCAAGATGACATCACTCTTGTTTTTTCTCTCTTTTATCTTTCCCTAGATACTTTCAACAGATCCACCTCCTGTTTCTTTTTCAACCTCAGTACCAGTGTATGCATTTTTTATATACGAAGCAAAGAGCCCTATTCCTCCCCACTTTTTTCTTTGCCTGTCCTTCCTGAACAAGATGTACCCTTCTATATGAATATTCCAGTCACCAAATTTCTGTGATGCCAATTTTGTCATAACTATCATTATTCACTAGTCTGTCTAGTTCTTCCTGTTTACTCCCAAGGCTTCTAGTAGTACACAGACATCTAAGATGTTCATTAGGTTCCCTCCTATATTTATCTCTCATCTCTGCTTTGTCCCTGCTGTGATTGCCCTTGTTCTTGCAGTTTCTAACCCTTCACCCAGGTCTCCATGTTTTGGACTTACTCATGGGCTTTTTGTCTCCTGACCTGGTTGAACCTAGTTTAAAGTTCATCTCACTAGCTTGGCCAGTCTGTATCAAAAGATATTTTTCCCTTCATTCAAAACTGGATCCCCACTCTTCTGAGCAGTCCTTTTGGGAACAGCATCCCATAATTAAGGAAACAAAACCCATCCAGCAACACCCTCCATACAGCCATATATTTGCCTCCAGGATGTGTGTGTGTCTTCCTAGACACCTGCCATTAATCAAAAGGATCAGTATGATAGGTGTATATTGAGGCTTTTTTTTTTTTAAAAAGTTTAGCTCCCTCGGTGACAGAGGCAAGCTAGATCAGTGGTACCAACTAGTGTGCCGGGGCACACTGGTGTGCCACAGCAACACCCAAAGTGTGCCGCGAGCATCCCTGAGAGCTAGAGTTAAAGTTCGCTCCCTGCTCAGCCCAGCCACGTGGACTGTGCAGGGCTAAGAAAAGTCAGAGGTTAAAGTAAGGAGGAAGGCACCAGAACACAATTCCAGGGCCCCCTATATTTAGGCAGGCAGCCTTCTGGCCTCCCTAAAAATAGAGTAAGGCACCCGAACGTGGAGTTCCAGGGGTCCCCCTAAAAATAGCAGGAGCAGCCTGAACGCAGTGTTCTGGTGGCTCCACCTTAGGCCCAGCTGGCAGAGAGGGGTGGGAGGCTGGGAGTGTGTGAATCTCCCCCTGCAGGGCAGAGCAGCTTGTGTCAGCAGCCTGCAAACAGCCCAGGTAAAGACTTTGGGGGGGGAGGGCTGCAGGGGGTTGTGTGTGGCAGGTGTGGGTGGTAGCAGAGGTGGGTGGGAGTGGATATGTAGCAAAGGGTGTGTAGACGTGCAGCTCATACACAAACGAGTGGAAGGAGAAAGGCTGGGCAACACCAGAGGACCTACATCTTCACTGTGGCACTGACGAGTAAAATTGCCAAAAAGAAAATACAGCCACATCTATAATAATTCAGTAGAGTCCACACCCCCTGAGGAAACTGATTTCAACACTTTAGTATGTACCTATGAGTGCTGCTGACTAAGGAAATCCCTGGAACTATTGCACCAGGGTAACTAGATACTGAGGAGAGCAAGTGGAGGGTCCCAAGAGCCAATGCACAGATGGTTCTATGGCGCCCTCTCATTCCCACACAGATCTCAGAGGATCTCTCAAACTTGAAGATCAGACTTGCTACTTCTTTCAGGGGAGAGTTAAGGGTTTACACACACACACACACACACACACACACACACACAAGAACTGGAAGACACGTCTACAATAAGAATCTCACAGAATTCTCTTATCTGCAGATTCCAACATCCTCTGATGAGCATTGTCATGGAAGACAGTGTTAGATTTATAACAAGGGCTAATTTTTACCTCCATCTGAAGGCAGGTCGCTCTCATGATTTATGAACCTTTGGAAGGGTAATACATGATTGCCTTTTCCATTTATTTTAAATGACAAATCATTTTCTAATGTGGTTGTATTGAGAGAGAATACATTTTTACAGCTGGACTGCATCTTTTCTGCATGTAAAATATTTTGTATTATTGTAGAAAGTTTGTGAATGAATGTAATATTCATGAAACTAAAACATTGACTTGAACTGCACATATTGAAAGCAGACATGCAAGCTTCCCTACATAACTGTGATTGCTGATTACTGCAACCTCATCTTCTTCCCTATATGTTTGTTTCAAAATGTACTGAGATTGTAAGCAATTTGAGATAGGGACTGTCTTGTTTATTACATATGTGTACAGTGCCTAGAATAGTGTGGCCTTGCTCCTTGACTTGGTTGTCCATGTGCTACTCCAGTAATAACATATAGCAATACCTTTGTCAAAAACCATGTAATCTTGAGGTATTATTTTTATTTATTTTTCTGCCATAGGTAGAACCCATTAATGGCCAGGTACTATGCCATAATTATTAAAAACATACAGAGCTCAAAACTCAAGGGCAGCCCTGCCCTTCATAAATTTCCATATCAAGTTAAATGCATTCCATCAATCAGAAATAAAAAGAGTAGAAATAAAACCAGAATAAAATTTAGCAAAAATGTCAGCTAAACAAAAATGAACTATTCTAGTCTAGACTGAGTAGAGATTTCTCAATAATGCTGGATCATGTGGTGATTTTCTAAATATAATGTATGTCTGTAGACATATCAAGTAGAGATTACTGTTAGACCAGTAAACATATTCCCTTCTGACCCTGGAATATCATAACTAGAAACTTAATTTTAGTCTCCAAAAATGATTGATTAGTAGGGTATCATTTAAGTAAAATTTTGTCATATGTTATTACAGCATTTTTGAAGTGTGCAGTTTTAGTTTTTGCCTTGCCAGTTTCAGTGAATTACCTTAAACTATATCTTAGAGTATGTCATCACTGACAGTGGGAAATTCACCACCATCAGATCAGTCTTTCCTGATCAGCTGAGCAGTCTGTGGAGACCCCCTCCATCAGTCTGGAAGCTGACATGTTAAAACCACTTCCTAAGTGGCATAGCGTTGATGGGAACACATTTCCCATCAGCACAATGCATTGAAGATGTTGCATAAAAGAGGAGTTACACAAGCAACTCCGTGTAGCTTGCATAACTAGGCAGAGAAGGCCTTAAAAGTCAGTGGCTGAGCAACCAGGGGGAGCTTGCAAACAGGGGACTGCAAAGCAGGGGAGTTTGAGAGGGAAGGAGTAGGTGAAGCCTTGAGAAGAAGGAGGCAAAGGCAATCCCCTTGCTGAAGAAGCAAGGGAGAGAATGAACCTTGGGATCAGGGAATTGCTAACTGTGTGTTTGTGTCTTTCCTACAAGTGATTTCTGTTGTCAGTTACTGTGTGGCTCGGGAATGTGATTGCTTGTGTGTCTGGGGGCTATTTGTACCATTGTTCCCTGCTCACCTTTGACCAGCCTCAATCAGCCTTGTGATCACTCTTCCCCAAAGGGGTTGGTGAACCTGCTGTGGTGAAGAGGAGCCACACTGCTTGTCCCAGCACCCCTGCTGTCTCCTCCTCCTGTGCCTGGAGCCAGACAGATATTGTGACCATGGATATCTCTACCCCGATCCTGGTGTTGACTTGCAGGGACTGTGGCCTGCATTTCCCACTCATAAGCAATCAGGCTGGGGAGATCATTCAGTGTGACAGGTGTCTTCTGGTGGAATCTGTCAGGAGGCAGGTGGGAGAGTTACAGGAGGAGGTGTCTAGGCTCATGAGCATCCATGCCCTGGAGAAATTCCTTGATAGCATCCATGAGGAGACATCCAAGGCTGGGGAGTCTATCCAGGAGGAGAGGCCTGCTGCCACACCACTGGAGAAGAAGGAGAGGGCTCTAGCACAGGGAGGACACTGACAGTTGGTTACTTCTGGCACCCGACAGTGCTCCACCCCTGCTCCCATCCATCCCGTCTTTGTGGTGAAGAACTATTATTCAGCACTAGCGAGGAGGGATGAGATGAAAAACGAGAAGCCATGCATCCCCGAGGCTCGGAGAAATACATCCACCACAGCCAAGAGAAAAAGTAGGGTTGCGATGGTTGGAGATTCCCTTCTGAGGGGGACGGAAGTACCCATCTGTTGCCTTGACAAGGCCTCTCAGGAGGTATGCTGCCTGTGGGGGCCTGTATCTGAGACATTATGGAGAGATTGTCAAGAATCATCCGCCCTTCTGATTGCTACCCCATGCTACGCATCTGTGTGGGAACCAGGGTACTGTGAGAGGTGATCCTTGGCAGATCAAAGGTGATCACAGGGCTCTGGAAGCATGAGTGAAGGAGTTTGGTGCACAGGTGGTGTTGTCTTCGATCCTTCCGGTCAAGGGTAGTGGCCTGAGCAGAGACAGATGCATCCTGGAGGTGAATGCCTGGCTGTGAAGGTGGTGTCGTCAGGAGGCCTTTCGCTTTTTTCGACTGTGGAGTGCTGTTCCAGGAAGAAGGACTGCTAGGGAGAGATGGACTCTACCTGTCGAGGAAGAGGAAGAGCATATTCAGACATCGACTGGCTAACCTAGAGAGGAGGGCCTTAAACTAGGTTTGCAGGGGACAGGTGACCAAAGCCCACAAGTCAGTCATGATGAGGGAAACCTGGGGGAAGGATTGGAACTTGGGGGTGTGGGGACTGTAAGAGTGGGGACAAAAGTGAGAGTAATAGGGACTGGAGGACAGGGGAATCAAATCACTGTTTTAAGTGTTCTAATGAAGCCCTAATACCTGAGATGAGTGAAAAAGAAGGACACTGGGATAAAATGCAAGGAGGAAGATAAAACAGGGTAGATAATTGACAGAAGAAAGTAGGGCAATTGGCCTGGTATTTTAGGTACCTGTACACAAATGTGAGAAGCCTGGGACACAAGCAGGAAGAATTGGTAGTACTAGCACATATGGGTAACTATGATGTAATTGGTATAACAGAGACATGGTAGAATAGCTTGCATACCTGGAGCACTACCATGGATTGGTATAAATTGTTCAGGAAGGACAAGCAGGGAAGAAGTGGATGTGTAGCACTATATGTAAAAGAGCTGTATGGCTGCTCAGAGCTCCACTGTGAAAGTGGAAACATGCTGGTTGAAAGTCTGTGGGTTAAACATAGAGGGGAGTACAACAAGGGGGATGTTGTGGTGGGTGTCTGTTACAGACCACCAGACCAGAAAAAGGAGGTGGATGAGGCATTTTATAGACAACTAGCAGATGTTTCTAGATCACAGGCCCTATTTCTCATGGGGCATTTCAATTATCCTGTCATCTGCTGGGAGGGCAATACAGCAGTACAGACAATCCAAGAAGTTTCTGGAGGTTGTTGAAGACAACTTCATGGTACAAATGCTGGAGGAACCAAGTAGGGGTTTTGCACTTTTCAACCTGCTGCTCACAAACAGAGAAGAATTGATCAGGGAAATAAGAGTGAATGACAACCTGGGCAGCAGAGACCATGAGATGGTAGAGTTCAGAATCCTGGTCAAAGGAAGAAAGGAAAGAAGCAAAACGTAGACCCTTTACTTCAGAAAGGCAGATTTTGTCTCTCTCAGGGAACTGATGGGCAGGATTCCCTGGGAGGCTGGTCTGAAGGGGAAAGGCATCTGTCAAGGCTTTTTCTCCACTCTGGCACTCTGAGTGCAGAAGGTGGGGACCTGCAATGGGCCTTAAAAGCCACTGGCCTTAAAGCCTGCTCTTAAAAGTCTCCAAGGCCTCCAATTCCTGGCCTTGGAGTGGTATCGCTGTCACCACCCAAATGCAAAAAAAAAACCTCTTGAGACCCAGGAAGGCGCACTTGGGAATTCCTCCCTGTGAGGTACCTCAATCACTTTTATTCCTCTCTCAGCAAAGTGACTGAACTCCAGCTGCAATATGAGCTGGAACTGGAACAGAGACCTCTTTAGTAGCTGCCTGTGCAGTCTAAGGCACATGCACACAAACCTCTTGCCTTCTAGGACACAGAACCAGAATTTACTTAAAAGGGAAAGTCTTTAATCAAAAAGAACAGATAATAAACACAGAGAGTTGCTTCTCTGGGAATTAACTTAGCTAGTTACAGGGTAGTGGGGGGGGTTACATGTGCTCAGCACAGAGAAATCCAAAAAAACAAGCCAAAAAGAAAGAAAATACCCTGACCGCATCTAAACAAACATTCCCTGTTCTACTCACACCAGGTCAGTACCAAACTTAACTTATCTCTGGTAAGGATGTTGCTGGATTCTTCCTCAGGCCCCTCTGGCCTCCTCCTGATCCTTCCAGGAGCTCTGCTGCCTCCAAACAGGCCCAGGCCAGGCTGCTGTTACCATTCAAAAACCTGTGCTTCATTCCTATTGGCTGTCCTGGGACTCACTGACCAGAGTGTTAACCCCTTCCTCCCCAAGGGTTATTACAGCATCCAAGACAGCTGGCTATATTTTAAAGAAACCCTACCAAAAGCACAGGAAAATACCATACAGATGTGCAGAAAGAACAGGAAGTGTGGAAGGCGCCCAGCATAGCTTAGCAGAGAACTCTGCGGTGAGCTAAAACATAAAAAGGAAGCTTAGAAGAAATGGAAGCTTGGACAGATGACTAGGGAGGCATATAAAGATATTGCTCAGGCCTGCAGGAATAAAATCAGAAAGGCCAAAGGGCAATTTGAGTTGAAATTAGCAAGGGATGTGAAGGATAACAGGAAGGTGTTCTACAAGTACGTCAGCAAGAAGAAGAGGATCAGGGATGATGTAGGTCCTTTACTGATCAGGCAGGTATCCTCATGATGGAGGACGCAAAAAAGGCTGAAGTACTCAATGCTTTTTTTTCTTCAGTCATCACAGGCAGGGTCAGCTCCCAGGCAACTACACTGGGTAATGCAGAATGGAGAGAAGGAGAGTAGCCCATGGTGATGGAAGGTCAGGTTAGGGACCACTTAAAGAAGCTAGATGTGCACAAGTCTATGGGGCAGCATGAACTGCATCTGAGGGAGCTGGCCAGTGTGATTGCAAAGCTGCTGGCCATTATCTTTGAAAACTTGTGGCAAACGGGAGAGGTCCTGGAGGATTGGAAGAAGGCAAATATAGTGCCTATCTTCAAGAAAGGGAAAAAGGAGGATCCAAGGAGCTACAGATCAGTTAGCCTCCCCTCAATCCTTGGAAAAATCATGGAGCAGATCCTCAAAGAATCCATCCTGAAACACTTGGAGGAAAATTAAGTGATCAGGAGAAGTCAGCATCGCTTCACCAAGGGCAAATCATCGCTGACCAACCTGATTGCCTTCTATGATGAGATGACTGGATTTGTGGATGCAGGAATAGCTGTTGACGTGATATACCTCAACTTTAGCAAGGCTTCTCATACAGTTTCCCACAGCATTCTTGTTGGCAAGTTAAGGAAGTATGGGTTGGAAGAGTGGACTGTAAGGTAGACAGAAAAGTGGCTAGATCAATGGACTCAGAGGGTAGGAATCAATGGCTCAGTGTCTAGTTGGCAACCGTAATGAGTGGAGTGCCCCGGGGTCAGTCCTGGGGCCCGTTCTGTTCAACATCTTCATTAACGATCTTGATGATGGGATAGATTGCATGGTCAGTAAGTTTGCGGATGACAACAAGCTGGCAGGAATGGTAGACACGCTGGAGGACAGGGACAGGATTCAAGGAGCAATAAACAAATGGGAGCAATGGGCCAAAAGAAATCTCATGAGGTTCAGCAAGGACAAGTGCACTTAGGACAGAAAAACCCCATGCACTGCTACATGCTGGGGACCAATCGGCTAAGCAGCAATACCGTAGAAAAGGGCCTTGGGGTTATGGGGGACAGGAAGCTGGATGTGAGTCACCAGTGTGCTCTTGTAGCCAAAAAGGCCAGTGGCATATTGGCTAGTATCAGTAGGAGCATTGCCAGCAGACTGAGGGATGTGATTATTCCCCTCTATTCGGCACCAGTGAGGCCGCATCTGGAATACTGTGTCCAGTTTTGGGCTCCCCACTACAAAAATGACATGGACAAATTAGAGTACAGCGGAGGGCAACAAAAATAATTAGGTGGCTGGAGCACATGACTTATAAGGAAAGACTGAAGGAATTAGGCTTATTTAGCCTGCAGAAGAGAAGACTGAGGGGGGATTTGATAGCAACCTTCAACTACTTGAAGGGGTACTCCACAGAGGAGGGAGCTAGGCTGTTCTCAGTAGTAACAGAGGACAGAACAAGGACCAATGGTTTCAAGTTCCAGTTGGGGAGGTCAAGGTTGGATATTATGAAACACTTTCTCACTAGGAGAGTGGTGAAGCATTGGATTGGGTTGCCTAGGGAGGTGGTGGAATCTCCATCTTTGGAGATATTTAAGGTCTAGTTAGACAATACCCTGGCTAGGATGATCTAGTGAGAGTGATCCTGCTTTTAGTAGCAGGTTGGACTAGATGACCTCATGAGGTCCCTTCCAATCCTATGATTCTATACAGGGGCATCGCTGCCCCAGGGAAGCACCCGGGGCACCGGCCCAGGCCATGCCCCCCGCCAGGAGGCCACGACCCTGGCTGGGGATGGGGCCAGCAGCGGCCTCTGTGGCAACGGGTGGCTGAGCCCCAGATCCCTGGCCAGGGATGGGCCAGGAGTGGCCTCCGCGGCTGCGGGTGGCTGAGCACCAAGATCCCTGGCTGGGGATGGGGCTGCCGCAGTCGAGGGCAGCTGGGGCCCGGATCTCAAGCCCAATCGGGCCGGAGACCAGGAGAGGCAGGGCCCCGCCAGACACGGGGAACTGGTGCTGGGATTTGGGGCATGTACCTGTTGCCAGCGATACCCCTGATTCTATAACTCCCATTGACTGCTGCCAAATTTCTGGGTAAGCCTAGACCAAGGCTTAGAAAAAGCAATTACTTAGTGAAGCTTTGAATGTTTTCACAGTTGTTATATGCTGTGAAAATCATTATTAATTTTTTATTTGACTATTGAGCCAGTGCACTCAGAAAATGCTCTTAAACAGTAACCAGCCAGCAATCTAGCACAAAGGCTGACCACATATCCTATGGAAAATCCAGCTTGGGAAATGAATGCCAAGATCCTTTAAGATCCTAAATTCAACATTTTTTTTTCTGAAATTCTAGTGATAAAAACCCCCAATAGTTTTTGCAGGAAAACCCATTATTAAAAATATTTTAAGTGTACAGAAAACATGAAAACTGAAATTAAGAGAACACCCTGGATGGTGCATCAAACAAGAATAATGTAGAATCTCCCTAACCAGTGCCAAGATACTACCATCCACAGCTAACACTTGTAAGCGCCTTACCCCTCACACATAAAAGTCAATGAAAAGACACCCACTGATTACAGTGGACATCAGATCAGGCCCTAAATACAATATATTAGAGCACATCAAAATCTGCATTAATAAAGAGGAGCCCAATGTGAAGTGGCCACATTTGTGGACTTTGAATAGTGTGATTTGTGAGCATACCAGCACCACTTGTAAACTCTGAGTGTTTTAGCCATGTTTCAGAGCATTAATCAGTGCCTAGAGCCAGGGCCGTCCCTAGGGGGGAGCAGGGCCATTTTAAACTTTGCAGGCAATGTTCCCGCTAAGCCAGTGGTTCCCAACTTGTGGTCCGGGGACCCACCGAGGTCCACGGACAAATTGCAAGTGGTCTGCAGAGCCTCTCCCCACCTGGGGCCAGAATCCAGCTACAGCCCTGATGCTCCCTGCCAGGGCTGCCTTTCCCCATCTGTGGCTGTATCCTGGCAGGGGAATGGAGCCACAGCAGCTCCCCAGCAGGGGACCACAGCTGCCACAGCTCAGCTCCCTGGTGCTGCAGGCAATGGTGGTGACAGAGCTGCTCACCAGCTGCCCCATTGGTGTGGGCCAGAGTATGCTTCTGCAGGCCAGATTACATAATCAGCTGCGGGGGGGGGGGGTCCACAAAGATTTTTCTTTTTATTACAAAGGGGTCCCCAACCTGAACAAGTTGGGAACCACTGCTCTAACCTGATGATGCAGCTGAGCAAGTTATCCACTGGTTCTCCAGGCCCCAAGAGGCTTCTTCCCTGCTGCCCGCTGGCTCCCCAAGTACAACCATAACTTGTTCAGTTGCATCATCAGCTTAGAGTGAACACTGGGCAGTGTCATAATTTCTTTAATAAAATCATAAATGGCTAGCCCTCAGGCTAAAAAGTGGCAGAGAGAAGCAGAAAAACATGACCAGACTTTATCCTAAAGGCTCAAAACCCAGAAGTCAAAGAAACGAGCTCCCCCTCATTTATTATTTCTTTCAATATCTTGTTATTTTTAAGTGAGTTTTAATGATATATTTAAGCCAGACTTGTGACTATTTTTTGATGTTTGGGGTAGGTAATACTGAATGTGTCTTGGAGAAATTTCATCAACCTCACAGCCAAGTGGACAGGAGCATCTGGAGGTACTCTTCTTTCTGGTTCTCTGTTCAAGATGGGCACACAGTTTTACAAGTTTAATAATTCTTCTTAGATCAAGTTTTTGTTAAATTGAAAATCCAGGGAGAGAGATACTATTTTTGGATAATATCAAGAAATAAATCCAGGTCCTCTCTCACCTTAAAGCACTGGATTCCAATTGTCTAATGCATGTCATTTCCTTTGTACTGCCTGACTCTCTCCTTTCCTGTCTTACTTTAATATATGTATTCATACATTCCTCATTGCTTTGCAGGTGATCTAAGTAATCAAACTCAGGTACTGTTTGAGGATGAGAGGAAGAATCAAGGGACCGTTGGCCTCCTCTCAGATACCCTAAAACAAACAAGGAGTCTTGTGGCACTTTTAAAGATTTTAAAAATTGATTTATTTATTAGCTTATAAAAAGTGCCACAGGATTCCTTGTTTGTTTCACTAAACTAGACCCACATGGCCACAGCTGCTTTCCTCTTTGCCGTGCTTTGGAACTGGTGCTCTGACTGCAATCAGTGACAAGGGGGAATACTTACAGTGCAGAAGGAAGGACAAAATACTTCTTTAGTGTGCTGCTTGATGGCCATTAACCCTAAAAACCCAGTATTTCCATATAAGTGCTAGCCTGGGGTCTTCTCTCTCAGGTATAATAGATCATTATCTGCACAGAGAAGTTTGCTCAAAAAGACATCCCTGAAGACCGAAAACTCTTGTTAAGTGTAGAAGGAAAAAAAGTTCCTTAATATCTTGAAGACTTTCTAGAGACGCTGATGTAAATTCAAAGAGAAGGTCCTGATTTGTAAAGGGTTGGGGATGTGACATTCTCCTGACTTTGTCCCCGTTTGCTTGACTGAGGCTAGCTCCATAAGTTTTATCTCAACACTTGCCCTTTCTCTTTCCCTCAGGGAGCAGTTGTGGGAAGGTGGCTACTTAAGTCAAGAGTTACTGTAAACAAACGCTGCCTGTCTGAATTCCCTTCCCCCTTCCCTGACCAGCTGGAGCTGCTTCCTGGGCAGGCTAGCTCCTCAGCTTGAAGAAGGTCCCAGCTCCCTTACTCCTGCTGGTTGTGTGGGACCCCCAAAAGCACAGGGCCCCCCAAAGCATGAGGCCTAGGGCAGTTGCCCCTTTTGGTCCCCCTTAAGGATGGCTCTGCCTAGAGCAGGTGGGCAATAATTTTCACAGGTGGGCTCTGGGAGGCGGGCAGAGGCAGCTGGAGGGGGAGACAGAGAGCCAGTCAAGGTGGTGTGGCAGCAGAGAGCCAGACAACATGACAGCAGAGGACACTGGGCCATCACAGCAGTGGATATTCTAGCTGGGAGTCATTGCGGGCCAGTCACAAAGATGTCAGATGGGCTAGATCTGTCCTGTTGGCCATGTTTTTCCCACCCCAGCCTAGAATGTAGCATAGTAGGATTTCACAATTTTAGAGCATGTTTGTAGTTTAGGAAGGTTCTTCTGCATTGTTTACCAGTGAGATCTTGTGCGTCTACAAAGAAAAAGAAAGAAAAACTGAAGGTAAACAAAAAAAACCCCACCTTAAAAACAACCTAATCTGTTTTCATTGCTAAAGTTGAGTAAAATGTAAAAAGCAGACAAATAGTAAAAAGCAAAATGTATTTTTAAAGATTTTTTAAGTTTTCATTATCTCATGTTATTAGTAACGCAGGTAAATACTTGATTTTTAAGAGACATTATTAGTTTATTCAGCAGTTTCTTTTTAAAGAGCCTTTTGTTCTGTATATTGGTGTTTCTTCCTGTTCTTTATTCTAAAAAAATTATTTTCAGATGAGTCACTTATGTAGTCTCCTAAACATCTTTTCAATCTATCAGACATCACTCAAACACAGTGAACTCGCTTAAGTTTCCCTATTAGGAGTCCACTATTTTGGGGTTTCTCATTCCTTCAATATTTCTGAAACATGTTTTTATTCACTAAAGGATCACAAACATATATTTGGAAGAAGAGATCATTAGAATCCAACAGTGAGCAAAATGACAAGAAAGCAATGCATCAGGAAAACTATTGTTAAAGTTTTGCTTTCATCGGATCTGGTCAAACAAGTTTCTTAATTTAAAAATTTCTTCTCCTAATCCTCTAAACCCTGAAGGAAAAGATCTTCAGGGTCCCAGAAAGAAAAAAAACATATGGTTAGAAAATAGCATAAGAAAAAGAAACCTTTTACGTCTATCACAGAGGCATGAAAGACATAAAATTGCCTCTAATAAGGATGAACCAAAGAAAGCCACTCTTCAAACTGTCAGACTTTCAACTTCATATCACCGTATATCCAAATACAACATATTCTAGTAATTAGATCTAATAACTGTCAGCTGAGAGGACTCTCCATTGTAGCATGCCCATCAGCTAATGAAACAAACCTTTCCAAATGCTAGACAGGAGCTTACTAAACCATCTGAGATACAAGACTAGAAGTTTCAACTGGCTAAATGGAGCACGACTTTTAACTACTATATTCTCAGACAAATAAGAATATTTTTCCATATCATATCTAGAATAAGTACATTTGTGAACATTCAAAATTATTTATAAGGAAAATATACATCATCATTTCTTACCATTAAGTGTTCCAGCAGAATATTCCAAATGAAATATTAATAAATGTCTCAGTTATCATTTAGTGGTATTCAGAGTCTGAGTCATCGCAGCTTCAGTAAGTTCAAAAACATCTTAACTGAAATATCCTGTGGCTACTTTGGCTGTACAAGGTTAGCCTCTTAAAGTGGTGACAATGTAAATATGTCTGCAGTTGCTGTCTGCAAGCTAACAGTACGATGGCACATATTCCCAGCTCAATATCTGGAATTTCACTCTCTTCCCTTTATTTTAACCATGTGATTTCTAAAAGGAAGTACCAGCTCATATGTGAACAGACTATTTCATCCTTTATTTTCAATTAAACACAATTTACTCAACATTCAACTTTTCCCCTCCTTTATTTTCTTAGCTGGGCTATCTCACCGAATCAAATATTGGCTAATAAACATTCTGGAGACATTAATAGTCCAGTACAAAAGCATAGCAGGAACAGTAAATATATTTTATATTTCAAATCATAGAAATATAGGGCTGGAAGGGACCTTGAGAAGTCATTATGTGCAGCCTCCTGTACAGACACAGGACAAATGTATCTAAACCACTGCTGATAGGCGTTTTCCAACCTGTTCTTAAAAATTTCCAATGATGCGGATTCCACAGCCTCTCTTGGAAGCTGTGGCAGGCTGCCTGTCCCTCACCGGCCTGGGGGGGGGGGGTCCTTGGAGAGGCTGCACAAAAGGTAGGTAAAAGGAAAAGGCAGCAGAACAATCAGTCAGGGTCCAGAAAGCCAGTATAAAAGGGAGCTGCAGAGCAGAGCAAGAGGAGTAACTGCTAGGAGTTCAAAGGGGGAAGGCTGTTAGCATCCCGGACTGAGCAGTGGCTGGCTGCTGAGACTCAGCAGAGCTGAACATCCTGTAGCAAGGATGGAGAAGGTACTGGGGCTGCATGGAAGTGGCCCAGGGAAATCCACTGGGGATCTGGGAGAGATACAGCAGAAGGCTGCCACACTCACAGGATCCCTGGGCTGGGACCTAAAGAAGTGGGTAGGCCCAGGTTTCCGTCCTGCTCCCCACCCCAAACTGTCAATGGAGTAATGGCAGGACTGATTGCAGAATCCCCAAGAAGTGGGGGGACACAGATTGAGACTCAGCTGGAGGGCTGAGTCATGAGAAGGAGGGTCTATCAGTGACAGTATAGAAGGTGAGACACTGCAGAGAGGGACATCTGCCTATGTGAGAGCTGATTCCATAGATAACCAGTGGGAGGTGCCAAGGCAGTGAGTCAAACTGTGTTATAGAAGCCTATTCTGGAGCTTAATATCCTTAGCATTAGAAAGTTTCTTAACATTTAACTAAACCTCTCTTACTGTAGGATGCCCCTTACTTCTGGTCATTCCTTCAGTGCACACAGAGAAGGAGTTATCACTATCCTCTTAAAGACAGCCTTTAAATATTTGAAGGTCATTACCAGGTCCCCACTCAGTCTTCTTTTCTGATGATTAAACATGGTCACTTTTTTAATCTTTCCTTATGAGTCAGGTTTTTTAAGCCTCTGATAATTTAGTTGCTCTCCTCTGGACTCTCTCCAGTTTGTACACTTCTTTCCTAAAGAGTGGCATCCAGAAATGGACAGAGTAGTCCAGTGAAGCCTCACCAGTACTGAATAGAGGAGGACAATTACTTCCTATATTTTACGTACAACGCTCCTGTTTACACATCCCAGAACAATAGTAGCCTATTTCTTATTTTTATTCAATTTATGATCTACTAAATCTCCTAGATCCTTTTCAGATTCAGATCCTTTCCCCATTTAGTATTGTGCATTTGTTTTTCCTAAGTGAAGTACGTTGCACCTGTCTTTATTGAATGTTATCTTGTTAAATTCTGATAACTTCAACTTGGCAAGAGTATTTTGAATTCTAATCCTGTCCTGTGAAGTCCTTGCAACCCTTCCCACTAGTTATTATCTGAATATTTTATAAGCATACTCTCCATTCCATTCCATTATCTAAAACTCATTGGTTCCCAAACTGTGGTATGTAGGCCATCCTCCCACGGAACATGTCCACCTGCAGGGGTGGGCCAGCCAGGAGCCACTCCAGAACCAGTCGTGCTCCCAGGCAACATGGCAATCCAGTCATTCTGCCCCCCACCTTCCAGACACACAGTGACTCACCAGGAGTTGCTCCAGCACCAGCCCCACCTGGAAACAGCATGGCAGCCACTCCCCCCACCTGGCCCCACTCCTCCTCCCCACCCCTACGGGTGGTCATGCTACAGACTATGGTCTTTCAACCAGTGGTGCACTCAACTTCTAGTAATTTCATCTAGGCTGCATTTCCCTAGTTTGTTTATGTGCAACTGTGTCAAAAGCCTTACTAAAATAAAGATATATCACATCTCCTGCTTCCACCCATCTACAAACACAGTAAACCTGTCAGAGAATACTATTAGGTTAAATTTGGCATGTTTTGTTCTTGAGAAGTTTCCATAAAATCTTATCCTCTGGGTACTTACAAATTCCTTATTTAATAATTTGTTCTAATATCTTTCCAGGTATTGAAGTTAAGTTCACTTGTCTATTATTCCCTGTATCCTCTTTTAAGGACAGGTACTATGTTTGCCCTTCTCCAGTCCTCTGGGACCTCAGCATCCTCCATGAGTTCTCCAAGATAATTGCTAATTGTTCTAAGATTGCTTCACCTAGTTCCTTAAATACCCTAGGACTAAACTGCAGTGAGTAAGTCTGCTGTTTACTGACTTCTTAGTTTTAATTAATAAATCTCATGATGGTTGTCAGACAAAAACATTGTTATGATTGAGTTTAAGGTGAGAGTATATCTAAGTAATTTAAGAGTAAACACATCACAAGCATGTTGTAATTATCCCTAAAACAAG
This sequence comes from Podocnemis expansa, assembly GCA_007922195.1. NCBI lineage: Eukaryota > Metazoa > Chordata > Testudines > Podocnemididae > Podocnemis > Podocnemis expansa. Next base: position 42,234,178 of record ML681964.1, read on the forward strand.
CATTACACATCCAAGAAATTCAGAGTTTAAGTTGAACTTAAATAAATCCAAATGTGTTAAGGTTTGGAAATATATCAATGAATCTTTTAACTCTGCCCTATAGTAATGCCATGCAATCCATATTATAATTAAAGAATTCTAATGTTTGTGATGTGAGATTAATGGAAATTAAAGGCTGAAGATTAGAGGGGGGGGGTTTCCCCTCATTGTGTCACTAGTGGACAGAGCTAAAGTTATTTGGTCACCTCAATTGTACATTGTTACACTTTTTTTCTTTGCTTTCCCTGCATCTTAATGCATTTTTTGCCTGGTAATTTTCATGGGGTTGTTATTAAATATTATCATTAATAACTATGAACAACTATGAATCTGGAATTTTACTGTTGTATTTGTAAGTATTTAGGTATTATTCCTTTTTTAAAAGTTTGATTATTTATCAGAATCCCAACGCAGATTCAGCAGAAGGGAAATATAGGACAGGAGACAGTGAAGTTGTGTGAAGGCAGTTGAATGGGAGGCAAGCAGGAACATGTGGGGAACATCTGGGTAATAAAGGGGAGAAAGGGGAGGAAGAACATTTCAGGTGGGGTTCAGGGTAAACAAGCTGGAATGTAGAGGAAATTAATATTTAGTGGCCAAGTCGAGGGTAGTGGAGAGAGGCCAAGAATGTGTATTGAGCCTGGAGAGGAAAAATGTTATCAGACTCAGACTCGTAGGGCTGAAAGGGACCTTGAAGGTATGTGGCAGAGGCCAATGTTATGAACGGAGTAGGAGCTGGGCTGGGGAGGGAGGGACGAAACCCAGTCCCTCTGCATTGAAACATCAGTGATCCTAATGGCTCCTCTGGCTCAGCTCCAGCACACCCGTAGCAGGATTGTTTCACTGCTCTGGCCCACAGAGGATTAAAGGAGACCTGAGAGTGGCAACCAATGGGCTGCTGAGAGCAGGGAGACAATGAGGGGCCAGGTTCCTAATATATAAGGGGAGGTACAGAGGCAGCTCAAGCAGTTGGCCTGCAAAGCCTAGGAAGAAAGTTGTCTCTGTGGCTGGCCGGCTGTGGGAGCCAGCACCCCAGAGAACTCATAGTGCTAAACTGGGGGCTGACCAGGAGCTGGGGGTCCTGAAGCCAAAAGGGGGAAGGTCAGGAGCAGCAGTCCTGAGGCAAATGGCCTGGAGAGAGAGGTGGCTGCAATACCAGAACACAGGCCAGCAATAGTGTATGGTGTGGTCCTGAGGTGAGGGTAGGTGTGAGACTGGGGACTGAGGGTAAAGCAGCCCAGGGAACTGAGACTTGAAGGATGATCAGGGGAGACAGTGGTGATGGTTCAGATACTGTGGCACACAAGGGGTCTCTGGGCCAGGGCCCAGACAAGTGCGGTAGGCAGGTCCCTCCCCACTCCCCCACAGTGCCAGTTGTGGCACTGGGCTCACAAGCTGTTGACTGTTGTCACTAGTGGCCAACTAGTTCTATACCTCAGAAGGGGTGGACTTGGACAGGACTCAGCTGGAGGGCTGAGGCCCCAGAAGTATCCTCAGAAGAGAGTTTGGCATGTGCTTAGGTGGAGGACAGACCACCTGGTGGGAACCAGGGCAAATCAGTTTGTGCAGCCCCCCTCATTTTAAACTTTGCAGGCAATGTTCCCTCTAAGCCAGTGGTTCCCAATTTGTGGTCCAGAGACCCCCAGAGGTCCATGGACATATTGCAAGGAGTCAGCAGAGCCTCTCCCTACCTGAGGCTGGAATCCAGCTACAGCCCTGATGCTCCCTGCCAGGGCTGCCTTTCCCTGTCTGTGGCTGTATCCTGGCAGGGGAATGGAACCACAGCAGCTCCCCAGCATTGGCAAGGGCAGGGGACCACAACTGCCACAGCTCAGCTCCCTGGTGCTGCATGCAATGGTGGTGGCAGAGCTGCTCACCAGCTGCCCCATTGGTGTGGGCCAGAGTATGCTTCTGCAGGCCAGATTACATAATCAGCTGCGGGGGGGGGGGGTCCACAAAGATTTTTCTTTTTATTACAAAGGGGTCCCCAACCTGAACAAGTTGGGAACCACTGCTCTAACCTGATGATGCAGCTGAGCAAGTTATCCACTGGTTCTCCAGGCCCCAAGAGGCTTCTTCCCTGCTGCCCGCTGGCTCCCCAAGTACACCCATAACTTGTTCAGTTGCATCATCAGCTTAGAGTGAACACTGGGCAGTGTCAATTTTTCTTTAATAAAATCATAAATGGCTAGCCCTCAGGCTAAAAAGTTGCAGAGAGAAGCAGAAAAACATGACCAGACTTTATCCTAAAGGCTCAAAACCCAGAAGTCAAAGAAACAAGCTCCCCCTCATTTATTATTTCTTTCAATATCTTGTTATTTTTAAGTGAGTTTTAATGATATATTTAAGCCAGACTTGTGACTATTTTTTGATGTTTGGGGTAGGTAATACTGAATGTGTCTTGGAGAAATTTCATCAACCTCACAGCCAAGTGGACAGGAGCATCTGGAGGTACTCTTCTTTCTGGTTCTCTGTTCAAGATGGGCACACAGTTTTACAAGTTTAATAATTCTTCTTAGATCAAGTTTTTGTTAAATTGAAAATCCAGGGAGAGAGATACTATTTTTGGATAATATCAAGAAATAAATCCATGTCTTCTTTCACCTTAAAACACTGGATTCCAATTGTCTAATGCATGTCATTTCCTTTGTACTGCCTGACTCTCTCCTTTCCCGTCTTATTTTAATATATGTATTCATACATTCCTCATTGCTTTGCAGGTGATCTAAGTAATCAAACTCAGGTACTGTTTGAGGATGAGAGGAAGAATCAAGGGAGTGTTGGCCTCCTCTCAGATACCCTGATGTAAAATAAACAAGGAGCCCTGTGGCACTTTTACAAGCTAACAAATAACTAAGTTTTTTAAAGTCTTTAAAAGTGCCACAAGACTCCTTGTTTATTTTACATCAGGGATCCCTTGTTTGTTTTGCTAAACTAGACCCACACAGCCACAGCTGCTTTCTTCTTCGCCATGCTGTGGAACTGGTGCTCTGACTGCAATCAGTGACAAGGGGGCATACTTACAGTGCAGAAGCAAGGACAAAATACTTCTTTAGTGTGTTGATTGATGGCCATTAACGCTAAAAACCCCAGTATTTCCCTATAAGTGCTAGTCTGGGGTCTTCTCTCTCAGGTATAATAGATCATTATCTGCACAGAGAAGTTTGCTCAAAAAGACATCCCTGAAGACTGAAAACTCTTGTTAAGTGTAGAAGGAAAAAAAGTTCCTTAATATCTCAAATGCTTTCTAGAGATGCTGATGTAAATTCAAAGAGAAGGTCCTGATTTGTGAAGGGTTGGGGAATGTGACATTCTCCTGACTTTGTCCCCATTTGCTTGACTGAGGCTGGCTCCATAAGTTTTATCTCAACACTTGCCCTCTCTCCCCCTCAGGGAGCAGTTGTGGGAAGGTGGCTACTTAAGTCAAGAGTTACTGTAAACAAACGCTGCCTGTCTGAATTCCCTTCCCCCTTCCCTGACCAGCTGGAGCTGCTTCCTGGGTGGGCTAGCTCCTCAGCTTGAAGAAGGTCCCAGCTCCCTTACTCCCAGCAGTTGTTTGGGACCCCCAAAAGTGCAAAGCCCCCCAAAGCATGAGGCCTAGGGCAATTGCCCCTTTTGGCCCCCCTTAAGGATGGCTCTGGTGGGAACCACTCGAGTAATTCTCCAGAAACATCAACAGGAGATTCACATCAGGGGGGTTGAGTGCTGCAAATGCCTAACAGGGTAGTGACTGCCTGTCTGCATTCTCTGACTCAGAAGGGCTAGGTAGGACCATACAGAGATGACTGCCCAAGATGGAGTTCATGTCTGGAGAGGTGTCATTGATTGAAGAGACCAGACCCCTCCTACAATGGACTCAAGATTGGCCACCCCAGGAAGAGGGGGAGGAGCAGCAGGTGGAGCAGGTCATAGCCCTGCTGCAGCAGGTCCAGGATGGCCAGCAGAAGCTCTGGGAGGTGCACTGGTGACTGGTGGACTACATCCAGGGAGAGACTGAGCAGCTACAGGACATAAGGAGAGGCTGAGGCAGACAAGCAGAGCCACAGGTTGGGGACAGGAATTAAAGGACTGAAGCCTTGTCAGAGGGACAAGCATGGCCCCCCTTTGAATGGAACACAGGCTGGGGCTGGGGCTGTTGGATCTGTGAGCAGACTGGGCACTGCAGGAGGGAATGCCCAGTCTCAAGGACTCCATGTTAAGGGAACAGGGGGGGGGGAATTGGAAGTGGGAGTGCCCAGAATGTAGGCCTGCAGGATCAGAGATACCAATAAAATGCTTTTGGTGCTGAGCAGCTGGGCATATCAGGGGGCATTGTCTCCTTAAGAGAAGGAAGGCTTGCAAAAAGGAGCCTATGAGCCAGACCAGGGTGGAGGTGGACCACCAGGAAGAGTCAGAGGGCCAGGAGGGCCTGGTAAAGGTAAAAAGGGATCTCCCTCTACTAGAAGAGAGGAGGGAGATGCAAGAAAAGCCTAAGAACCAGACCAAGGCAGAAACAGACCCCCTGAAAAGGGTCAAGTGGGGCTGAGAGCCCAGCAGAGACTGATCTACCACATTCAGAAGAGAGGAGGGAGACAGCAGATGAAAGTGTGGGGACAGAGTGGTCTTATGCTAAGGTGTGTTTCCTGGTTAGAGTTGACCAGGTGAATAAAGAGATGCAGCTGGGATGCAGATCCAGGGGGAGCTGGGACACCCAGACTTTAGAGGAGAGCAAGTCAAGGGACCCCCTGGGACAGGTAGAACAGCTCCAGGCAAGACTGCAGGAGGCTGATCAGGCACAGGAAGATGCCAAAGCAGACCTAGAAGACCTGCACATACAGCTGCAGGATAAGGAGCTAAAGAATGAGAGGCTCAAGGGCCATCTAAGGGCAGTGCTGGCCCAGGGAAGGACCATTGCCAGGAAAAGGTTTGAGCAGGGGGGGAGTGTAGTGGGGTTGTTTCCCCACTGTGACCTAGAGATGGTTAAAAAGGGCCTGAGGGTGGTAGCCAATGGGCTGCTGAGAGCAGGGAGCCAATCAGGGGCCATGATCCCAGTATATGAGAGCTACAGCAGCACCTCAGGCACTTGGTCTGGGAAGCCCAAGGAGGAGGTTCTTTCACAGGCTGGCTGTGGGAGCCAGCACCCTGGAGAGCTCACAGTGCCACCCTGGGAGCAGACTGAGAGCTGGGGGTCCTGGAGCCAGAAATGGGAGATGTCTGAAGCAGCAGTCCTGAGACAAGGGTCATGGAGAAGGTGATAGCTGCAATTTCTTGACACTGGCCAGCAGTGGCCTACAGCATGGGAAAGCAGCCAGGGAACTGTCACTTGGAAGCTGATTGGGGAGGCAGCAGTGAGTGCAGTCGCTGGTGCACAGAGAAGTGGGTGGGCCTGGATCCCTCCCTGCTTCCCCAGAGTGCTGTGTGGCACTGGACTCATAGGCCATTGACTGTTGTAGCTAGAGGCCAACTAGCGAGCGGATCTATACCCTGGAAGGGATGGACTTAGAAGGGGCTTGGCTGGAGGACTGAGGTCCCAGAAGTGTACTCAGGAGGGAGTTTGGTGTGCACTGAGATTGAGCCTAGACCAGCTGGTGGGAACCACTTTAGTAATTCTCCAGAAACACCAGCAGGAAGCACCCATCAGGTGGGTCCAATTCTGCAAATGCCTACAATGCCACAAAGCAGAAGAGTCTTGGAGCTTCAACCCAGATATCTGTTCCTATGTCTGAAGCTCTCCAGCACTGCTCACTTTCCCACAAGCAGCCTTCTTCCTGCTGAGACCAAACCACAGCCCTGCTGTAATGGGGAGGGTCTCCAGCCCCACTCAGGCAAGACCACCTAGTCTTTAGTTCCTTGCCAACTATAACAGGGTCCCTTTACCTCTAGGAGGGGGGATGGCCTGTCAGGGTCTTTAACCCCACTCAGATGAGACCACCAAGTCTTTAGTCCCTTGCCCTGGGCAAGGGACTAGGCCCAGCCCAGTGTAGGGCAGGCTCCAGGTCTTTAGCCCCTTGGTCAGGCTCCAACAAGACAATGTCTCTGGGATTCTAGGGGTCACCTGTGTTACAGCAAAGGTCACAAGTCAGGAGAGGGCTAGCACTAGGTAAAGGGATCAGTAGAGGTGTGGGATCATCCCACTCCACTTTGTCCCAACTCAGGTCCCCAACAGAGGCCAGGGCTGTGGGGCCCAGGTCAGTGGGGTCCAGACTGCAACACACTGACCTTGGGGCACCAGAGGCCTTGGTGTCAGGGTCAGCAGGGTCCTGACCACAACACACTGCCCCTGGGAGGGGACTCCCCTGGAGGGTTGAGCCTCAGTCCCTCCTCAGCCACCCTGGGCCCCCTGCTCCAGCCATACCTCATAGTCAATCTCCTTAGGGTAGTCCCCCAGAGGTACATTGTAGAAGCCTTCCACTTCATCTGGTGGTGGCAGGTCAGGGAGCATGGACAGCTCCTCAGCAAGGGGTAGCTCTTCCTGGTCACAGGAAGGGTGTGGAGGCACAGGGTCCTCATCAGCCAGGGATAGCACCTCAAGATCACACAAGAGAGTTTAGGGTTCAGGCTCCCCATCCAGCATCAGCACCAGCCTCCTTATCAATCTCCCTCCAGGTGGTCTCTCCTGCCAGTGTGGGATGACCCAGGTAGGGGGCCCCAATCACTGCCCCTGGGCAGCCCTGGCCAGGCTGATGGGTCCAGCTCTTCCCCTGGGCTGTGCAGGATCAGGAGTAGGCAGAGCTGCATCCTTCCCTTCTACCACCCTAACCTCAATTGAGCTGCCTGCCTCTCCTTTTATACTTCCTGTCCCACCCCTCCACTTCCTGGCTGACTGACAGTCCTTGCCTGACTCCGCCCCCTGGCCATCTTGCAGGGTTTTCTGCACTCTCTCTGAGGGGGCCCACATCTCCTCGCTACACCTGCCCTCTGCCTCCTCCCATTTTTCACCTCCCCATTTAGTCATTCTAGCACTAAAAAGCAATTCTGTGGAGAGAGAACCTGGAAAGGGAACAACAGTCATGGGTGTGGTGGACATGGGAGACTGATCAGGGCTATAAATAGAAAGCTCAGTAGAGATGTGCAGAACTATCCAGTGTACCCTGTTATGAGGTACATGGTCTACAAGAAAGGATTCTAGGCCTCCTACCCCTCTGAGTTCCCCAACCCCTCTTAAGGAGCAGAGATTCCTGTGATGGAAAGTGAAGAAGCTACCCAGGAGAAGACAGAAGATTTTAGATGTGGTGCAAGAAAGAGACAAGGAGGAGCAAGGTAGACTGACATCATTTTAAAAAGAAAGGAGGAATAAACCATAGAATCATAAAAGGGTGGGACTGGAAGGGACCCCAATAGCTCAACTAGTCCAATCCCTGCACTCCAGACAAGACTACATAAGCAGACTATATCCAACAGGTGTTTATCTAAACTGTTCTTTAAAACCTCCAATGTCAGGGATTCCATAACCTCCCTAGGCAATTTGTTCAGCACTTAACTATCCTTACATTCCTTATAGGAAGTACCTCCTAATGTCCAGGTTAAACCTCCTTTGGTGCAATATAAGCCCTTTCTTGTAGTGACCTCAGAGGTTAATAACATTTTTCACCCCCTTTGTTGTAATCTTTTATGTAGCTGAAAAACTTATGTCCCACATTAGTCTCTTCTTCTCCAGATTAAACAAAGCCATATTTTTCAATCTGTCCTTTAAGTCATGTTTTCTAGATCTTTAATCAATTTTGTTGCTCTTCTCTGGACTTTCTCCCATTTGTCCATGTTTCCTGAAATGTGATGCCCAGAACTGGATGCAATGCGCTAGCTGAGGTCCAATCAGCCCAGAGTAGAGTGGAAGAATTATTTCTTCTGTCTTGCTTACAACAGTCCTGCTAATACATCCGAGGAGAATGCTTGCTTTTTTTTCCAACAATGTTAGTGTTGACTCATTTTTAGCTTATCAGTCACTATAACCCTTGCAATACTCCTTAGATAGTCATTTCCCATTTTGTATGTGTGCAGTTGATCATTTCTAAGTGGGTGACTCTTCATTTGTCCTCAGTGAATTTCACCCTATTTATTTCAGACCATTTCTCCAATTTGTCCAAATCATTTTGAATTTTAATCCTATCCTCCAAAGCCCTTGCAACTCCTCCCACCTTTGTATCACCCAAAAACCTTATAAGTGTACTTTCTGTGCCAATATCTGAATCAGTGGTTCCCAACCTTTTTGGCTCAATTGCCACAGATACCATGTTTACAACCCTCAAGGGACACCAGTTTCCACCAACAGGTCACCCCCCTCACTGCAGCAAGATGGAAGGAGTTCAGTGAAGAGTCTGTCTCCTCATGGATCTCCATCCCCAGAGAGGCCAGGAGCTGCCAGCAGGGAAATGAGCAGTTGAGGGCTTTCCAGGTTAGGGATGCACAGAGGAAGAAAACATGAGTCATTTCTGCAGATAGGTACATCTTTGGGGGAGCTTCATTTTGGAAATTGGGGGTAGGTTGGACTATTACTTGAATGGGGAGTGTGAGGTGTCATCATTGGAATCGAAGAACAGTGAGGAATTTGAATTAAGAATTTGGGGAGTTGAGTTATTTGAATTACAAGCATCTTGAACAGAGTCTCCTGCTCAGTCCCTGCATCTTCCTGCCCATGATGAATTACAAGAAGCTGCTGCATAGATGTACCCTCAGTACTCCCTCCCAAATCTTGAATAGTCTGGGCAGAGATATCCCTCCCTCCAACCCCCCCTCATCTCCAACAGATTGAAAAACTGGTTAACTTGTTCAAAAAGTGAAAATAATTAAATAATTTTTTTTAGTTTAAAATAGTATAATTTGTTTATGATGAAGCTTGCTGTTGGGCTGGAATCAATTCACATACTCACAGCTGGGTACTCAATAACCATGCCAGTGAAAACTTGGATTCAGTTTCTTCAATGCAAAGCCATTTATTGGAAAGCAGAAAACAGATGGATAGCAAAGGCTATACAATGCCTCTCTTAATAAGCCTCAATTCCCCTAGCATACCTCCTCAGTAACTATGCTGGCCCCGCATAGTATCCTGATTAGCAAACAAAGCAGGTATAGCTACCAATTCTAGGTGGATACCATGTTCCTTTGGTCTTTTTCATGTCGACAAGTTGCAGAGGGGTAGCCATATTAGTCTAGCTCAGGAACACACACAAGGAGTTCTGTGGCACTTTTAAAGACTAACAAATTTATCGCAAGAGCTTTCGTGGAGAGATCCGACTTTGTCAGACTCTTGAAAATGGAAAAAAAAAGTATAAAAAAGGGATAAATGCAGTGAAGTAAGTGTAATCACAAGATCAGGTCAGATTACTTCAGCAAGTTTCTAGTAAGATAGTGTAAGGGTCTACTGTAGACTCCATGTCAGTTTCTGATATGGATAGAGATTTCCTAACTATCTTTAGAGAGAAAAATATATTAGTAATAATCAAAACAAGGTAATCAACTATAATTTTTTTTATTACTTCAAAAGGGCAGACTTTGGAAATTGAGGGATTTAGTTAAAGAAGGTCAACCGAATTGAAGAGCTCAAGCACATAAGTGTGAAGAAAGCTTGGAATTTCTTTAAATCAACTATACAAAAACTATCTAAAATTTGCATCTTGAGCAAAGGATAAGAACTTATAGAGAAAGGGTTCAGATCCAACCATTGTTCCCTCTAAGCCGATGATGCAGCTGAGCAAGTTCCCTGCTGGTTCCCCAACTCCCACTGGGCCCCGTCCCTGCTGCCTGCCAGCTCCCCCAGTGCATCCAACAACTTGCTCAGCTGCATCATCAGCTTAGAGAGAACACTGACTATAAATAAGCAAAAAGCAAGAAAATAGAATTAGATTAGAAATATCTTTCTTCTCTTCTCTCCAAATTCACTGGAAGCCTGAGAGGCAGATTTAGTGCTTGAGTTCTTATCCCACTATGTCAGGGGTCTCAAACACACGGCCTGCTGGCTGCATACAGCCCCTAAAGCTATTTCCTGTAGCCCACAATGACACCATCATTACCAGTATTTGCAATATTGCTGTGTGAAAAGGTTCATTGGTGCAGCCCTCAGGCTAGTGTACTAGTCCTCATATGGCCCTGTACTAGTTCTCATGCAGCCATCGTGGTGATTTGATTTTGAGACCTCTGCACTATGTCAAACATTAGACAAATAAAAACTGGCATATAGTTTAGTCAGAACCAGACAGTAATCCTCAGTTAACATACTTCTTAACTGAGAATTCATCCTGATCCTATGATTTAACCCTTCCTGAAATTGTAGAGCCTTTTATCAACAGAAAACTTATTCATATCCCTGTCTTTACTGTACAGTTATTAATTTTGCTGCCCATATGACCAGTTTAGCAGAGGTTGGAAATTTAAGCTGCCATTTACTGGAACATGTAGTTTCCTTTCTTTTTCTGACAAAGCCCATAATAGACTATGCAAAAGGAGGGGAGGGTACAATTATACAGTGTTGTGAATAGCAAGGGAAAAACAGACAAAGAACAGAATTTCTGGATATGTTTTTCTGCTATGTTGCTGCTAATTTATTGCAATGGATTCTGCTTACAACTCGACATAGAGAACATTGTTGCACTTTGTGAAGTTATGAGCCAGAATGTTTACACATAACACTAAACAATCTATCATGAAAGAAATGAAGATGCAGTCACATGAACTTAAGAGTGATACACATTCTGTGTATTCACACTATGGTGCTCATCTGTTTCAGGAATGAAGAAGTTTAAAAAACTCTTGTTAGGTGAAACACAACATCCTTTCAAGATCCAAAGGGGCAGCTGTGTTAGTCTAGTTCAGTAAAACAAAGAAGGATCCTGTGGCACTTAAAGACTAACAATTATGTTTATTGCATGAGCTTTTGTGGGAGAAAATTCAGTTCATCCAATGCTTTGAAGATAGAGGAGCTTAGAATGCAAGTCTGATGAAGCGGGATTTTCTCCCACAAAAGCTCATGCAATAAGTCTAATTGTTAGTCTTTTAAGTGCCACAGGACTCCTTGTTTGTTATACAACATACTAGGTGCAAGCCAAGTTGCTATGCTGACATCGCTTAGTGCTTGCATCAGTGGCTCTGTGTGTGTGTGTCTGTCTGTCTGGGGGTGGCTCTGTGTGTGGGGGGGGGGCTGGGGCTGGGGCTGGGGCTGGGTAGTGGAGGCACACCTGTGCAGGAGGGCTCCGAGGCCAGCAAATGAAACTTTAACCCCTGCAGCAGCAGTAGGTTACCCAACCCCTGGCCAAGAGCCTTCCCCACCCATCCGCCGGTTTCTCCGGCTGACCCCTGGTCAGGCTCCTTCCCCACCTGCTTCACTGAGTCCCGGGCACCTTCCCAGTGGACCCCATCCCCACCCTATTCCCCGCTCCCCACTCCAACCCTCCTAAAGCCCCTCCTTCCTCCTTGCCTTGCCACCGGAGCTGCTCCCTGGCCACAGGCTGCTCTTGCCCACAGCATGATCGAGGGGGAAATTTTAAACTGCCCTAGCCAGATGCAGCTCCCTGCCAGCCAAAAGAGCATATCTTCCGGCTGACTAGGGTACGTGTCTGCCAGTTGTGTGCTGCTGGCAGTGATTTGTGTGCTGGTAAGCGATTGTTGCTGCACATGCACACATGCACTCAACCCACTGGGAACATTGGATCCAACTGCATAAATAACCATCTCAAAAAGGTCATTAGGAGTAAGCAGAGAGCCTACAGGAAGTAGAAAAAGGGGCTGATCAGCAAAGAAGCCTACATCATGGAGGTTAGAAAATGCAGAAATAAGTGAGAATTCAGAGAAGGAGACAACAGCACAGAAGCCAGTAACAAAAAGAAATATTTGTGTAAAAAGAAATTGCCTGCAGGCAGTTCACTACCCAGAAACAATCTATCAAACAGCTGAAGTGATCAGAATGATGTGTGATGTCATCCTGATGACCTTTATCATGAGACATGTTTTTCTTAAAGCCGCCACTGCTAGAATTGAGAGATTGCATCACCGTCTCAGCTGTCATTGGGAAACGTAAATTTCTAGTCTTAATTGTTGCAGAGAAAAGATTGAAAATGTGAAGCAAGTGAACACTAAAGGCACAGATATCAGAAGATAAATGAAAACTCCTATTTTTCGATATAAATCGTGAGACTTAAAAAAAATCTTATGGCCTGATTCATAATTTCTGGACCCTTGGAATTGGCAATACTGAGTAACACTTAAATATATAGTATAAATTGATTTGTTAGTCTTAAAGTGCCACAACATTCCTTATTTGTTTTGCTGAACTAGACAAGGAGTCTCAAACTGATGACCTGAGGGCCAGGGGTTAAAATTATCTGGAACACCCTGAAACACCATTCCAGGGCCCAGCATTTTTAAGGGCTTAGCATTCCAGGGCCCCTAAACATAGAACGTGAAGCCGGAACGCTGCCCGAATGCTGGGCTGCTAAAAATGGCAGGCCCCAGAGCGGCGTCCTGCTGTGTTCTGGCAGGCGGGGTGGGGGGGCAGGGCCAGGAGCATTCCCTGAGCAGGGCTCAAGCCTTGCCCCAAGCCCTCCCTTTTCAGGCTCTGCCCCAACCTGGGGCCTGCTGCCTCGGCTGCAGCCATGGCACCTGGGCCTATCGCCCCAACCTCCCAGCCGTGCTGCTGCCAGGTGAGTGCGGGGCTGGCTGGCTCACGCTGAGAGGGAATTGGGGGTAGGCGTGCAGCGCTAGCACAGGGGGGTGGCAGGAGCTGGGGTCTGGGGGACCCACTGGAACGGGAAGGAGGGCCCACTGGCACAGGAGCATTCTGGGGCACCCCAAATTATACTTTAACCCCTGCCAAGAGCCACATGCAGCCCCTAAAGTTATTTCTTGCAGCCCACAATGACACTATTGCTATCAATATTTGCAATACCATTGTATGAAAAGGTTTCAGTGTTGTGGCCTTTGGGCTACCATATTAATCCACATGAGTGGTGCGTTTCTTGGGCTAACATACTAGTCTTCGTGCGGCCCTCATGGTGATTTGAGTTTCAGACCCCTGAACTAGACTAACAGCTACCCCTTTAGAAATTGATTCCAGTGTGTGACTATATGTGAATGGCAGCTGTCCATCTCAAAAGACAACAGTGTGAGCATCAAAGCAGTTCAATTGCTGTGATATGTTGCATCAATGTGAGTAGCTAGTCAAATGCTTGAGCACCAATCCTTAGCACAGAGCCAGAGGATGAAGCTAGCACATTACTGACTCTTGAGACCTACTACTTTTTCCACTTTGCTTTCCTCTCTCTCCATCACATCTTCAATCTTTTTTACTCTTTGGTACAGTGGAGCTTTCCTGTATGGCCTTTTAATAGCTATATCTTCCCAGTTTGCAGTGTTGATGTCACACGTTTTCAAGTTGTTCTCACAGACGTTCTTGAATCTGACCTTAGGTTGCCCCAGTGGCCTTGAAACATCCTCAAGTTCTTGATACACGAGCATATCTATGGTCCATCCAGTGAAGATGATCAAGCTAACAGAGATCTCTGTGTTTCAGACCAGTGCTCCAGCTTGGCGGTTTTGCTGTCTCATGTACTTCGAAGACAGCAGTTTTGATTTCCCATTTAATATTTAGAATACAGTGAAGACAGCAAATGTGGAAAGTGTTTAGTCTTCTCTCATGCCTGTTGTAAGCAGTCCAGGTTTCGCCACCATACAGAAACATGCCCAGAACATGTCTGTAGACCCACAGCCTGGTGTTCATTGTTAGTGTCCATCTATACTTGGTCAATTGGGTATTAATGTCCATCTGTACTCAGTCAAATGGCTTCCCTTTCCAATGCAAGAATTAAGTTTGTCGTCAGCTTATTGGAACAATGTACATAGAAATGTATCTTATTCTGAGTTTATGCAAAATAAACTTATGTTTCATTCTAGCAGTTCATGAAGATGGACTTCTTTTCTCAAATTACTTAGTTGATACACTATATGCTGTAATTTATTCTTTGAAAGATTTGTCATTAATATCAGAGTAATAAACAGTGTACTATAACTGTTATCTGAAAGTTTATCATAATCTGTGAATTTAAATTCATAAATCATCCTGGTTTGTTTTCAGTATTAAATTTGACATTTTCAAGGCCTTGCCATTAAAAAGATCATTTCAGATTTTAAATGCTTAAATTTCTTTTCCCACAATCTATCTGAAATCTACAATCATTAATAACGGCAACTCATTGCATGCATGCTTACGACTCAGTCCGCTATTATAACATAAGTACATCTAAATCAGACGTGGCCAAACTGCGGCTCGCGAGCCGCATGTGGCTCTTTAAAGAAAAATTGCGGCTCCCGGGAGAGCGCAGGAAGGAAGGGTGATGTGGGGGGAGCCAGGGGCGACAAATTTGCAGTGGTCAGGGACAGCAGAGAGGCGGTGGCATGGTGAGAGCCGGCAGCGGAGGAGCAGCCTTGTGAGAGCTGCAGGAAACAGCAGTATGGTCAGAGCCAGGGGAGGGGCAGCCCTGGGAGAGCCGCCAGGGAAGAAGCAGCCTGGTCAGAGCGGGGAGGGGAGGGGAGGAGCCGTATTGAGAGAGCCCGCAGGGGAGGGGCGGCATTGAGAGACCCTCCCCGGCAGAAAAAAGCAGCATGGTGGGAGCCAGCAGGGAAAGACAGGAACTCAGAGCAAGTAACTGCCAGATTCAAGTTTACCCCCACAATATTAATTTATACCCTCCTTGTCTGTGTACACAATGATACAGTCTTTAATTGCATCAGTGCATGATTTTTAAATACTTTTTTGATATTGTTTTCTGGGTAAATATTTTTAAAACTAGCAACATAAACTGATCAAGAACAAGTCTACAATGAACTACAGATAAGTGAAGATAATTAGCAATTTACACCTGAAAAACAATTGTAAATTAATTTTCTTATTTAAAAATCACCTGGTATTTCCAGATATTGTAATATAATACAAAATTATTTCTCTTGTATTTCTATTTTGAGAATTAAATAAGAATCATCAGAAATGACTGAAAATTGACACAAGTGTTACATCCAAAACCACTGACTACTGTCAAAAGGTTATTTTAAAAAAACCTCTATTTAAAGAATGTTACAAGTACTTATTAGAATCCTGGCTCATTTTCAGCATGCAAAATGATTTAGACTTAACATAGACCACCACTACTGAAAACTGGCTTTGGAAAAAAAAAATTCCTTAAGTCCATTGAACAAGTGTGCCTGAGACATCAGTATGTCATCTGTTTGCAGAAGGAACTGCTAACACATTTATTTTATAAGAAAATTTTAATTAATAGAACTAAGTCAATTACCAAGATAATTTACATTTACTGCAAAGTTCAATAGCGGCACTATACTTCTACTGATTAAATAGCATTCAACATGTATTAATTCTTTTTTGTTGTATACTCAGGATCTATTTATATTTCAGTGCAGTCTTCGTGAATGACTCTATGGGTATCTGAGCCCATTAGACGAGAGTAGTTGTTGTGAAGGGCTGAGGATGGAAAATTGTGTTGTAAACTTTCTGAAAAAAAATCTCTCACCAATAAAGATTTTACTTTGTACTATAAAAACAAATATTGATATTTAGAATTTATACAGGGCCTGACCCCAAATTGAATAAACTCAATCGGATTTTTTCCATAGTATCTTCTGTGCATGGACTCCAAAGCACTTACTGAAACAGGCTCTGATCTTGCACTTTCTGGCCCCATAAATTCTCATTGATCTGTTGTGATTATGAACAGTTGAAAAGGTGTCCCTGTGTGCATCTCTTCACAGGATTAAGATGAGAGCAGTATTTTCCCTTACTATTACTCTCATTTTAAAATTAATTGTGTCTGAGTCCTGAGACCTTTTGTCTTCACTGTCCATGAGTATTTTAGTGAATAAGTTTACTGGCAGAAATATTGTCAGGGAAGTGAGGGCATAGTAGGTGCCGGGATGGGTTGGGAGAAAGAAGTGCAGCATGGTTGGGGAGAGCAGAGAAGCAGCAGCGTGGCAAGAGATGGCAGGGAAGTGGCAACGGGCAGTGGGGGAGAGAAGCGTGACATGGTGAGAGAAGCCATAGCATATTTAGATTTTCTCATAGGCCCTAATGCAGCATACTCATTGTTAAAATAAAATCATGTTTTACAAGTCCTAAACATGATGTGGAATACTAAGAAATGAAAATACAAAGGAGAAAAGTATAAAACTGAACATAGATTACTTCCAATTTTTGGCACAACTTACTGCTGTGAAGCATCATACTCCACAATGAAATTCAAAACACTGTGCAATACTTAGAGATCAGCATCTCAGAGAGCTTTTACCTGCTGCATTGACAAGTTACTGCCCAGATTTTTAAAAAAATCTTGCCACAAGCCTGTAGTGTTCTACATCTAGCAACAGCTAAATTTTTACTGTATGAGCCTAGTTTCATGGTAATCTAAAATAATTATTAGAATCTGACATTAGTGGATCAATATTTGCCCCATTTTTATGATAAAATTAAAGTGATAAAAATTTATGATAAAATTAAAGATAAAATTAAATTAAAAATTTAAGCTTAGTAATTTTGGAATAGGTAAAAATATGTGGTTGTATGCCTCAGTGCGGCTCTCGAAGGTTTAATAATCAACTTGTGCAGCTCTTGAGTTCCTTAAGTTTGGCCACCCCGATCTAAATTGTTCCTTAAATACAAAAAAATCTCTTTCCTAGGGAAATTTAAACCTATGTATATACATTTAGCCTACTTTATTACTTCTGAAGGGTCTCTAACAGCCATGATTAATTGTTTCAAAAGTACAAGGCTAGAATTGGATTTGTTTTCCAGATTCACTGCATGAAGTGTGATGTGTTTACATACTGAAACAGTACAGCAAATGTATATACAAAAACATGTGTTTTTAATGTCTGTAACATACTTAGTCTGGACCAGCATTTCCCAAACTGTGTGTGATGTGATTAAGTATTCTGTGAAAAAATTTCCATGCTAGTAATATTTTTCCTTCTTTGTAAAATAAGACATTCCAAAAAACCTAACTCTTTTAAATCAACTCTTGAGCAATTCGTGTGGCAATTTTTGAGTATCAAACCTACCTCCCCCTACCCCCAGGACCACCATGTATGTGTTCTGTCAATATATTCCAAGCCCAAAAGTGTTCTATCGTCAAATTAGTTTGGGAAATGCTGGTCTAGACACAGAGCACCATGCATCATGAATCTTCAATAAAACAATATTACAGCCTAAGTATGAATTCATCCAATAATATCAAAATGGATTTTAAGAAGTGAATATGAAACTCAATCCTTTTTTAAAATTTTTAATTCTGACCTAAAGTAAGAAAACAAAAATAAATATTTTCTCTTTGTCCTTAGATTCCCTATGTTTTCTAAGTGATAAACATACCGTATATAATGCCACATGAAACTTCTGTTACATATTTAGACTTGGGTGAGTTATTCCTGCTGTCTCCAGGAGTCAAACTTCAAATGGAAATCTCACTGATGGCAATGGACAAGCCATGGACACTGAACCCAAGACTAGACAAAGAACCTTAATCCAGATTCTCTTCTTTTTCTATGTATTTTACAATATGTTAAAATAATGCTGCTATTATACTTTTTTGTATATATTCTGAGTATGGTAACTACTATTCTTGTCTTGTTCTGATTTGGAGTTATAAAACACTCTTATGAACTGACTGGTTGATGCCAAGTGCAGTAATACTCAAGTGAGGAAGTGTCTGAATGACCCAAACATCAAGGAATTGTCACTATTGTTCTAATGACAGCCAGCTGTAGCTGTACAAATATAATATTAAGTTCTGAAGCTGATTATCTAGAAAGTAAATTACACTGTCTTAAAACAGACAAGAAGGAGAAAAAGTTAGTTAAGTCCCATGTAGGTCTGTGATAAGATTTCCTAAATGCTCTTGAAGCGCAGAGAAACAACGCGCTGCTGTTAAACCACCTTCACAAACTAAGCAGCTTCTGACTTTTATTCTGTAACTCTAGTTATTTTCCTTGAGGTGATTTATTATACTACATAAAGCTAGAGATGTTTATTATATGTTGACTGTGGTATAAAATGGTTGCAGTTTTTTAAATGCCTGAGGAACAACCCTGCTCTGCATTACAAGATTCTACATCAGGAAGCAGGTTTAAATTTCTGAGGGAAAAAATAAGTGCTAAGAACATTGGCAATATGTGCTGGAGGATTTTGTAGGAAGTACTGAAGAGAGAAATAGCTCCAGGCTAAAAGTAAAACCATGTGTGGAGCTTGAGAATGTTTGGGGCTTCTTCCATGGGGAGTGTTGCTTACCTCGTATGATACAAAGATGCTATAACCTGTGCAGTACATTAGTTTTTTGGATCACTAACAAAATGTCATACTCTGAAGTTCTAGTGGACAATAAACCAAAGGCACAACATTGTCCTTTATTGCAACAATACTCTTGGGAGACATGAAATGTACATTTGGCATGGACACCAGAGTTGGAGGAGGATGGAAGACTATGGCCTGGTCTATGCTTACCAGCAAATTCAGGAGCAGTCAACGGGATTTATGTAAGCTACGCAGACTAACTTGCATAACTTACATTGACATCTTAATTCTTTTCTGCACGTCACCTTTACAATAGTATGCTAATGAGAAATGTGTACCCATTGATACCACATTACTTTTTTTCTGGAGATGATTTCATTAAATCAACTTTTGGACTGAACGAGTGGGTCTTCACTTGCACTCAACGGAACTGGATAAATTGATCTTACAGGGGCAAATTTGCTGCTGTTGGTGAAGACATTCCCCCAGTAAACAAGGAATCCTGTGGCACTTAAAAAATAAAATATTTATTTATCACATGAGCTTTCATGGGAGAAAATCCCACTTCACCGGAATCAACTATTTGAATTTGATGAACTCTCCTTTGAACAGACCAGACTGAAGTGATGGGCAAGAATCAGGGACTTTAAAAATATAAAAAGGGCCATACTGGATCTGACCAATGGTCCATCTAGCCCGGAATCAGCAACCCGCAGCTCCAGACCTGCATGCGATGCGTTAAGAGCTGCCTTGTGGCTCTGGAGACACCGGCCTGCAGGGGGTGCCTGGCCGGCCCTAGCACCAGGGCCAAATTAACCAGCCACACTGCAGCCCCTGCTCCTAAAGGAGATCAACACCCCTGGCTCTCCCGTCTACCCCTGGCTGGCTGCCACTCCCCAGGGGCAAAAAGCTGCCACAGAGAGCTGCTGCTTTTGGCAGTGGGGCCCTGGAGTGGGCCCACTCAGCATTGTTTGGCTGCTTCACCCCCCCCCCCAAAGCCGAATGGGCCCAATCCAGGGGTGGGGGTTAAGGTGGCCTCAGTTCCATGCTAGGAGGCTGGAAGCGAAGTGGCTGAACAACGCTGAGCAGGCTCGTTCCAGGGCCCTGCCACAAAAGCTGTGGCTTTTCACAGCCGCTCTCCACCCCCTGGGGAGGGGCAGTGGCCCTGGGGCAGGCAGGGCAGCCAGGGATGCTGCTTTGCATCAGCAGCAGAGCAGAGCAAAGGAAAAGCAGCGTGGCCTCCAACCCCAGCTGCCCTGCCTACCCCCAGCCAGAGCTGCAGCTAGGCTGGGGGAGTTTTCAAATCTCCCGCCCATAGCATGCTCAGATGCACGCTTAGGGCAGGAGTGGCCTGACCAGGGAGCAGCTCCAGCCAGGCAAGGGGGAAGGGCTCTGGGGGTCGGGATGGGGAGCCAGCTGGGAAAGGGCAGCGGGACACTCAGGGTCGGGGGAGCTGGTGGGGAAGGCACAGTGAAGTGGGGAGCTGGTGGGCAGGTCAGGAACTACCTAATCCAGTCCTGGTGCTGGGCCAGCCAGGTGCCCCCCTCCAGCATGGCAGAAGCTGTCTGGAAGCTTGGGGGGGCTGTCACATTGCTATCCCCCCCCTTGCCTTATGCTCCCACTGCAGTCTTTTCCATCACCCCCTACACAGAGCAGGAGGGGTCCCAGTCTCTGCGACCCTTCCTGCCCTGTGCCGTGAGGGGCTGCACATGGCAGGGAGAGGCAAATATGTCTTGGCCCTGGGGTGGCCAGATAGCCTCAGTCCACCACTGGGTGGGGGGTAGAGGGGGCACCATCCTGAGAGCTACACCTGCTGCAGCTCTCAAAATACTTTTTTATTGTGGGGGAAAGGAAATGGATCTTGTCTTTTGGGTTGCCAACCTCTGATCTAGCCCAATATCCTGACTGCTAACAGTGACCAATGTGAAGTGCTTCTGAACAGAATAAGCAATCATTAAGTAGTCCATCTTCTGTCATACACTCACAACTTCTGGCAAACAGAGACATGGGAGGCTTAGGGCATCACTGCCCACCCCAGCTGCTAGCAATTGAGGGGCCCACCCTCCAGGAACATATCTAGGTCTTTTTTGAACTCTGTTACAGTTTTGGCCTTCACAACACCCTCACACAGAGTTCTTACAAGTCAGCTGCCTTTTGTTAACCTGCTGTCTATTTATATCATTGGGGGACCCCACATTTGTCTTATTTGTAAAGAGTAAATAATATTTCTTTATTCACTTTCTCCACATCAATCAAGATTTTATAGACCTCTATCATATCTTTCCTTAGTCATCCAAGCTGAAGAGTCCCAGTCTTATTAATCTCTCCTCATATTGGAAGTTGTTGCACAACCCTAGTTTTGTTTCCCTTCTCTGTACCTTTTCCAATTCCATTATATCTTTTTTGAATGGGATGACCAGATCTTTATGCTATATTCAAGGGGTGTATGTATCATGGATTTATATAGAGGCATTATGATATTTTCTGTCATAGGGTGTGTTCACACATCAGTCTTATTTTGAAACAACAGAGGTTGTTTCGAAATAAGAAACACCATGTTCACACGATGTACCGTTGTTTCAAAACCCCTCAAAGAATTTTTAATAAATTGGTGAGACATGATATCCCTTTACAAAAACCACATTGACTCTTCCCCAACAAATCCAACTCATCTATGTGTTTAATAATTCTGTTCTTTATTATAGTTCCAGCCAATTTGCCTGGTAGTAGAGTTAGGCTTACTGGCCTGTAAGTACCTGTACTGTGTTTGGAGCCTTTGCTAAAAAATGACATTATATTAGCCATTCTCCAATCAGCTGGTACAGAAGCTGATTTCAATGATAGGTTATATGCCACAGTTAGTAGTTCTGCAATTTCATATTCGAGTTCCTTTAGAACTCTTGAGGGAATATCATCTGCTCTTGGTGACTTATTACTGTTAAATTTATCATTTTGTTCCAAAACCTTCCCTAGTAACAGTTCGATCTAGGATAGTTCCTCAGATTTGTCACCTAAAAAGAACAGTTCTATTGTGCAAATCTCCCTCACATCTTCTGTAGTGAAAACTGATGCAAAGAATTCCTTTAGTTTCTCCACAGTAGCCTTATCTTTCTTGAGTACTTTTGAATCTTGATCACCCAGTGGACCCACTGATTGTTGAACAGGCTTGCTGCTTCTGATGTACTTTAAAAAAATTTTTGCAGTTCCTTTTTGAATCTTTGGCTCGTTGCTCTTCAAATTCTGGGAATGAGCAAACTAAGCAATTGCTTAGGGCTCCAAGCCACTCAGGTGGGCACCCTATATGTGAGGGACTTGGGAGGCAAAAATGTTCCTGCTTAGGACCCCACAAATGAGCTAGCACCAGCATAGCTTTAAACATTTTAGACCATTGTGTGATGAATCAGCTGAGTCTTGGGTCAGCAAAGGGCAAAGTAGTGAGTCCGCTAGATATTGATTCTGCTGCTCTCCCCCCATCTGCTCTAAAAAGATCATAAATCAGCAAGAAGGTGAGAATATTCTGAGCATTTGGAAATCTGAAGAGTGGGTCAGGGAGATGGGATGTTTGAGGATCCCAGGAGGACTGATTTAGTTAGGAAAATTCTTTATTGGGACCCACCTAGTACTAAAATATATAGATCCCAACAGCTGGAGTGTCTTAAACCCTTGTATTGGAATAGTATGTGTGTAATCTGCCATTGGTAAGGAAGGCACTGAACAATAAAAGTCATAAGATATCTTTTTATAAATGCCAGGAGCATAAGTAAGACAGAAAACACCACAAGTTCCACATCAAGAAAGGAGTGTTTTGACTAGATCTCTGCAGTATCAATGGGACAAAAAAATTATTAGGAAGATGCAGTTTGTTCCTCCAAAGCCAGCAAGATACTCCTGGCACTATTATAGCATATGGTTAAACTGTATTTTTATACGCCAATTGCACTGGCCAATTTCATGAATGTTTGAGTTCTACAGACACAAAAGAGAAGTTACCAGAGCCGAATTATTGAAGGAGTTAAAGAGACTGAAGCCCCAAGTCCCAGGCTCCAGCCTCTAAAACCCCTCCAATGATCTGTCGTCCCCCCCCCACACACACCCCACTGCACCGCTGGAGCTTGGGGGAGCACTGAGAGCACTCCTGCCCTGCTGACATTGGTGGAATGGAGCCCTGGGGCCAGAGGCCTGGCTCTGCACTCCCACTCCACCCCTGGGCTGGCTGGTTCATCCCTGAGGGCAGGGCAAGGTAAGCCATCACCTTTTTGCTTGAGCCACATGAACGAGGCTGGCTGGCACACAGCACTGCCCCTGTTCTGGCACAGCCTTCCAAGGCCTGTGGGTGTGGGGGGCTGCACTGGGGGTCATGCCACGTGCCAGCTTCCCCCTCCCAGGGGACAAACCAGCTGGAGTGGGACCAGGGTGGGGGTGCCCTCTGGCCCCCAGGCCCCCACACCCAAGCAACAGCCCACCCACAGGCCACCATGCTAGTGGGGCAGGGACCCAGGCTGGTTAATCCTGCCCTGGAAGTAACTATCCACTTTTGCAATGGATATTGGTATCAAATGAAAAATATGGCACTTGAAGTGGCAGCTTCTTTACTAAATTTGAATACATTACAACAAGTATTAAGCAGTCGCCTAACTTCCAATATGAAACATTGACGAAGACCCAATAATCAGCTATTCCCAAGACTGTTTCTAAATTATTTCTTAAAGTGGATTAATTTAGGATGTATGAGTCTTGATGTGTTCCTAAGTACTTCGCAACAATATCTCTGCTCTCAGACAGACAACATGTAAACTAAACATTTTGTGCTTGTGATGTTATCTGATAGTGAGTTGGGTTTAAGGGAATGTTTGCATAGTCAGTGACACTTGGTAAATGAATACTATCAAAATTCCCATATGATTTGCTGTTACTTTGACTGTCTGATATTTTAAGCATTTTTTGTAAAGTGACATCAAGAAACTGATAGAAAGTGACAAGTGGCTGAGAGCTGTCTGATGACTGGGAAGGATTATGCTGCCAAGAACACTGAGACTGTTTTCTTCAACAACCCAAGGAGCTCATTACTTCATTGTGTTTGGTTTTCCAAATCCCCTTTGAACACCTCACAGATATTTACTGAATTTTCTTTTAAAACAATATATATCTCTATCCAAAGCCTACTGAAGTCCCTAGGAGTGTCTCCTTTGTCTTCGGGGGCCATTGACTCTGATCCCTAAAGAGTTATATTTACCTCTTTACAGAATCAAACTTACAATTATTTTTAGATGTTTATCTAAGCTGAATGTATACTGACTCCAAGCATGAATTTGAGGGGGCAGAGGTCAGGAGATGGGGCAGAGGTGCCAGGATGGGGCATGATAGGAGAATAGGATTTGAAGGGACATGGACTGGAAATAGGGGTCTAGCCAGCATGGAACCACACAGCCTGGTCTAAAAATCGTGCCTCAAGAGAAGAGATAACAGAGGCAGGAAGCTAGTTGGGTATGGAAAATAGTGTGGGGAAACAGGAGATTCACAGAATGAGGGCATGGAAACCCAGATATTCTTATCCATGTTAAAGTCAAATAGCTTGAGTCTCCTTTCATGCTAGTGAGACTCTAGCTTGATCCCAGTAGAGTCAGTAGATATACACTGGTGAAAAAACAGCTTGAAAGGAGAATCAAAGTGCAAGCATTTAAAGTTTACAATGTGGATCAGAGCCTCTTCCTATCCTTCTATCTCACCTAAGTATAACTCCCTCCCCAGTGGGAATTACTGATATTTGTTTACAGTTAGAATTTTTTAAATTAGCAGATTCAGAGCTGTTGAGTTATACGTATTAAATCCTTCCTATGTTTATCACATGCTCATTTTGTTTGGTCTTAAATTTGACAAAGTTCTTCACAGTTACTCTGTCATCTTATATTTCTACAAGCATCTGGAACCCTACTTTTCCTAAGGCACTGCAACAATATAAAATCTATATATTGAAAACTTAATTAAAAGATTTCTTAAGGTTGCAACTGCTCAAAAGTTGGGAAGATTGCCTATACAACCTTAGTTCTAGATTCTTTGTCATATGCATTATGACACTGTCTCTAATTACTTGACCATATTTTTTTTTCCAAAGGATTCCTGGTTCATTCAGTGAATAGGATAAACAGTGCTCAAGGAATGAGACTTTTGTCCTCATCTTCCCATTAGTGGGCTGTGCTTTATTTATGGTACACCACCTAAAGCCAGCACTGAATACATAATTATTTATTTCCTCATGGTATTTTCTGTGACACTCATTACTACTATATGTAAGTACTTCACAAGCATTAATAAATTTTTCCCCACATCAAGGTAAGAGCATTATCTTCATTTTACAGATAGGGAAACAAGAAAAAAGGCTTGCCTAAAGCCACAGTTTGAGTCTGAGAGTCATAATTAGAATATAAGCACTTCCTGTCCTAACTCCCAAACCTGTGCTCTCTTAGTCCTGGCCACACACCCTTACTGACAGAGGTGGTGCAATCCATAGCTCCTGTTGAGTTTGGCTGCAGCTGTAAGCATTCAGTATATATGTATACAAGAGTCATTGATGCTATTTTCAGAGAGGTAGCCGTGTTAGTCTAGTTCAGCCTCTCCATCAGGGGCTCCTTCACCTGCTCATCCACCAATGTGATATATGTCATCATGTGCCAACAATACCCCCTCTGCCTTATATGTTGACCAAATGGGACTTTCTCTGCATGAAAGAATAAATGGACACAAATCAGATATCAAGAATGGTAACGTTCAAAAACCAATAAGGGAACATTTCCATCTCCCTGCACATTCTGTGAAAGACATGATAGTTACAGTGCTTCAGCAGAAACACTTTGAAACAAAACTCCAATGTGAAACTGCACAGTTAGAATTCATATGTAAATTTGACATCATTACATTACATGGACTGGCTCTCTCATTACAAAAGGTGATTCCCCCCCATACACACTTTTCATCTTCGCACTCTTGTTTGATGTTCCACACTGTTTAAATCAAAACAACTTGTTTGGTTTGCTGAAAAAGACTGAACTAACTTTGTGAGTTACTCTGTATTTATTCACCTGCCATGCTATAGCTTCCATTTCATGCATCTGATGAAGTGGGATTACACCCATGAAAGCTCGGTGATAAATAAATTTGTTAGTCTTTAAAAATGCCACAGGATTCCTTGTTTGTGGAGCTATTTACTGATTCTGGCCTGGCATCCTCCTCACACCCAGAGTGTCTGTCTGCCTGTGGGTTTCCTGGTACGGTGTGTGGTACTGCTCTGGTAATGGCATGGGTCCAGCCTTAGATGAGAATGTTCATATTCAGTTATTGTTTTGACATGCTGCCAAAATTTTGTTGACAGTGCAAAAGAAAAATCCCCATTTCCCTCCTGTCAAAAGCTAATCTCTCAACTAAACTTGAACAGCATTTTGTGGGACAAAGAAAAGATAATTCTCTGAGCGCAAGGGCCTCTCCCTACCAGATTTAAAGACCTGTTGCAAACAATGAAGAAGTCAGAGTTTCTCAGAACAGGTCACAAGAATATTTCATAATGGAAAGTATTTGCCAACTCTGCAGATATTCAACATTTTATAATATAAGGGTTCTTGCATTTAATACATTTTTTCCAAAATCTCTGTCAGTAAATTAATATAAATTAGTTGTAGTTGTCACTCAGATCAGGGTTCTTTTGAGTAAATATGTTCTTGGAATAGCTACTAGCACTGTCAAAATTTGTCCTAATTAGTATATTTACACTTATTACAGATCATCGTTTCTTTCCTTGGTACATAGCCCCATAGATTTTATATAATTTTTCTTCGGACAACATTGCTACTAATTTGCCTATCAGAGAACCATCTAATCTTTATTAAAAGAGAAACCACAGTGTACTATTTAGTTGAACTGCTTTTCATTTAATCATTCTGCATTTAAAATGAGGCAACATGAGCCCTAGATGTCTTTTTTAAATGTCTCTGCTTTAAAGGAAAACTTCCCTGTCTTCTGTAATAGTTTATACAGAAAGGTAGCTACCTTGCCTCAACTGCAGCTGAAATTGTCAGAATTGGTTCAGTCAAAAATATTAGCCAGAATAATAAGTACAGAGCTTTTGAATCCTGAAAGTGAAGTCTTCAACTGAAGGCAAAAATAAACAACTAAAAAAAAAGGATAAAATAAGACTGACTTTGTCTTATTAACCTGGCACACATGCCTGGTGATCAGCGGCTGACATTTGCAGAAACCTGCTCTGAAGAACTCTAAACTCTACAAATGTGTGTCACTATGGAAACTAATCAGACGAACAAAAGTATGACAGAGAAAGCCCAGGGAAAATGTTTAAGAGGAATGAATATTACGGTAAACAAGTTCTTTAGTTTAAAATGCCTGATTGAAAAGGTTAAACAAGCTGGCCAGGTGTCTTGGGGTCTGGCATGAGTTCATGACTGCTTCTCAGTGGACCATTAGACTCTGTGAGCATTGTATATCTTTCTCTGGGAGAACACAGACTGCCTCATTCTTATGCACCCAAGAGCAGTTGGCTCAGAAAGCAGTATTGCTTATGTTTTCCAGGAGGATAGCACCCTTGGCAGAGTGCAATGTCCCTAGCAGCTCAGGATACAGAGGATGCATAGCAGGGAAAAAATGGCAACTCACGTACAAATTAGAGTTAAAGGCTTTAACAAGCTAAGTTTGTTAAACAGTAAATGAGACGCCTGTTTTATTCTAACTAAACATAAAAAACATTTTTTTCTCTTAGAAAGTCTTCATAATTCCCTTAAGTGAATACTGGTTTCATCATATTTTCTATGCAGCTACTATACTTTGGGTGCATACCTTACTATTTAACTGAGTTACAAAATTATTTTAGGTAAGAAATTGAATTTAATAAGCAGAAGAAAGATGTCAAAACTTCAACACTATTACTGACCCAAAGCACAGTTCTCTATAATTAAATACATCATGCTACCCACCCCATGTCTTGTTACAACATTCTGATGCATCATAAATAACAAGTCTTTTAAAAAGAAGAATTAAAACAAAGTTGAAGTTTGTTTGGAAACCAGTAAGTCTTGTTGTTACATCAGCGAGCTTGAACAACAGGAGAGATTTGAAATGTCTTTTGTATTGATCAGCTGGCACCTGCAGTCAGCCATTACTTAACATAAAAGAGAGGCACAGTGTAAAAGTCTATTATAACTGAATGTCTCATTTCAAACAAAGTTTGGGAAAGAAGAATCAAGACAGCCAACGGAACATGATTTTTTAAAAAAGCAGATGTAGGTGAATGAACCAGCAAGATTAGATAAAAATGTTTCTCCAACCTCTGTCAATTTTTTCTCAGTTTTGCAACCTTAATTATAATGTTTAATACAAACTGTGTCCACAAACTAGTATAAAATATCTGTTTATTACCAAACTGAGGTTATAGATATGGTTAGTGACTACAAATAAAAGAGTAAAAGGATTTCTGAACATCTGGCTT
Organism: Podocnemis expansa; assembly: GCA_007922195.1. NCBI lineage: Eukaryota > Metazoa > Chordata > Testudines > Podocnemididae > Podocnemis > Podocnemis expansa. The sequence continues at coordinate 42,261,960 of ML681964.1, forward strand.
GTGAAGAGTCAGTGTGACAAGTATCGCAGTATGCATTAGTAATCAGGTATAATATTTTCATGATGATCCTAGGAAATTCACAGGCTGCAATTTGAGTTTATATGCTTTTTGGTTTCCTGTCAAGCCATTTTGGGAGGATTGTGAGAGTGTGTGTGTGTGCGCGCGCGCGCACACGCACACACAGGGCCAGCTCAAGGGGTTGTAGCGCCCTGAGCCAACTTTTCCTTTTGCATCCCTAAGCACTGAATCTGTGCCTGCAGGAACAGGAGGGGCAGGACCAGGCCAGCCCCCTTAGGCACCGACTCTGTGCCTAAGGGGGCAGGAGGGGCGGGGTGGGACCAGGTGGCGGCCCTAAGCTTTGGTGTCCTGAGTCAGTGCCATTGGCTCATCGCTTAAGCCAGCCCTGTGTGCATGAGTGCATGCGTACACACAAGAGAAAGACTTGTCCAACTTTAAAATCCATAAAATGTAAGTGTTTTGGCTCAGGTGTAATGTGCATGATTCCTTCCACACAGTCCAGTGTGAATGTTCAGTTCTATAGGTGACATTTGACTATGGCATGAAAAGCCTGCACGAGGCTATCTGCACCATTTTCTCCTCTGCCTGTTCAATGGGAATTTTGTCATTGAACTCAAAGGGAGCAGGCTTGCATGTATAGTCGCTCTATAGAAGCGCAGCCACTAGTGTGAAAAGATTCAACTTGCAAAACTACATTTGGTATTAGTTCACAGCTATATTTAACTGTGCTATATCTTTATACAGTGAAAATTTCCTTGTTCCCTATTTCCCTTCAATCTATCCAAAATATTATGATCCAGATCCTGAAATATAGGCAAGATGTGGAGCCTGAGGATGGTGTCTTTTGTACTGCTCTGATATTGGTGCTGTTCCATATATGGCCATTCCCTCTCTACTAAAATAGAGGAACCTGAGGCCTGCTGTAACTTGCATGAGTTTTTAATGGCCATAGGTGCCTTGCTGAGGCCCACCACTTTGTAATGCCACTAAGGTTGGATATAACAGAAGGTCGTCCCTTTTCTGAAGCAAAGCCTCCTTTTCCCTGCTTGCCAGCAGCAGAGAAAGATGTGCAGCAAGCAACCCCCTATCCACAACCTCCTGCACAAGTTTGAATGTCCCTGGACTAGTTAAACTGGATTCATGACCAAATTATTCTAACAGTGCCATGCCATGTGGCCACACTGCACTGGGGGCTCTGGCTGTGGCTATTTGATAAGTGTTTGCTTCACAGTATTACAAACAAAATTATGCATTTATAGTAACTAAAATCATTGATCTTGATCATGTTCAGAGTTTTCAGATTTCAGCAGATCCCCATTCTCTGGTTAGTATAGATGACCAAAGGTATTAGCTGATTACAATGGACTCACAAGACTCATTGATGTTGATTGTAACTGAATCAGGGTGTCCACACAAGCTTTCCATTGAGCTGAATTTATTCTTTATAAAGATGTTCTGAGGAGTGTGGGTGGAGGATTTATTTGCATATGAAGCAATGTGAATATTATTTTAAAACTGAGAATTTGTAATGATGATTAATGTAAGTGGGAAGTAGAATAATTTATCTGCTGCATGGTGGAGGTAGCACTTGAGAGGCTGGCTTGCATAACAGAGCTTCCTTTGTGATTTTTTTCCCTCTTTTTATAAGCCCAGTGCTCACTTCCCTTCCACACTGCAAAAGTGCAGCAATTAAGGCCATTTAAGCAAAGAACACATCAAACCAAAGCCTTTGCTAGCATGTTATGTACAGTGGGCATGTTACAGATTTAAAAAGAACATTCGATACCCTAAAATCTATAAAAACTCCACTGTTTGTATGAGTCTGAGAAATGTATCCCTGATGCAGACCCAGCTGTCAAAGAACTATTCATCCTAAAAACAAAGAGCCCTGGAGTTCCGCTGAATAGTGGCACCATCTGGTGGATATTACAAGTACTCCTTGGCAAGAGAAAGGCAATTCATAAGCACTTAAGTTGCTTGGGAGCTTTTTGGTTTTTTTATATTAAGGAAGATGTATGAGGATGAGCACTTCTGTGTTTGACTTTTTGATGGTCGTTTAAATAAGCTTAGAGTGTACTCTTTTTTTTACTATCCTAACTGCTTTCTTTTATTGTCCTGTTGCTATACAGTATTTAAAAGTGCCAGACTCGTTTTTACAGTAGCTCATCTTGCATGGATGTCATTCAAAAAGTTATGTAAAGTGACAGAAGAACATATTAGGCAACAAACATAAAAAAATATTAATGTAAAACAGTCACTGTCAAATTTTGCACGTGACAACTCAAACATACACGTCCCAGTTTTTTTGTAAAATGACTTAGGACATTTGTCCATGTTTCTACAAAATTTTTGACACCACATGTCATCAATGGTGAAAGCAGGCAGCCATTTCCATTTTCCTGCAGACAAATGCTTGAGAACTTGTGAGTCTAAGGCATGTTTGATCTGAATGTGAAACTTACTATCAAGATACATTTCCCCAATTTCAGTATCCCACTGTACCAATGATGTATCTCAGGTGTGGCCAAACTGCAGCTCGGGAGCCACATGTGGCTCTTGAATAAAAAATTGTGGTTCCTGGAAGAACGTCAGCAAATCAGTTTAGGAAAGCAGACCCAGCCTAGGAGTTCAGGAGGGGGTTCGGACGGTGGGGAGAAGCACGACATGGTTGGGGACGGTGGGGAGAAATACGGCACAGTCAGGATTTTAAAAAACTCACCACTAGCCTGCAGTCTTCTACACTGAGCAGCAGCTAAGCATTTACTGTATAGGCCTAATTTTCATGGTAACCTTAATTATTAGAATTTGACATTAGTCAGATCAATATTTGTCCTCTTTTTACAATAAAATTAAAGTGTGCAATGAATTTTTAACTTAGTAATTTTGGAGTAGGTAAAAGTATATGTCTATATGCCTCAGTGGGGCTCTCGAAGGTTTAATAATCAGCTTGTGTGGCTCTTGAGTGCCATAAGTTTGGCCACCCCTGATGTATCTATTGCTAAAGTATGTTTTCATCCTAGTCTGGACCTTCCCCCACACACACTTTTTAACACCTCTTTATTCCTCTGTGGACATGCATGTGATATTAAAGGTTGATTTTTCAACCTGAAGTGATACAAAAAAAAAAAATTCACACGTTTCCTGGCTGCTTAGATGGCAACTTCACTTATCTTCTCTTTACCCTAAAATAGAGGAACTGCCACCCATTTCCTATTACTGACTTGATTTACATCTCTGCCTCATCCTGCAGCTGGAACACAACCACAACACCCTCAGCTTCTACCTCCCTTGCCTTTTGCTGCCCCTAGATCTTTTCTCTGATATAAGACCATACGCAAAGGCAAGGCTCAAAGGGAAGGGATGTCTGTGTCCTTTGACTCAACGCTTCACACAAAGCTCTGCCTACATGCCTGCCCTGAAAACTGTAGGATCAGAGGTGCTTCTTGCATCATTATGACAACTTCTCCTGCATGTCCCAAAATCTTGTCACTCAGGGTATGTTCTCTGCTTTATCAGGCCTATTCGCAGAAATAGGACATGGTGGTCATTTTTAATTTGGGAAAATTCATGAGTTGACAATGGTGATAAATTAAAAACAGGACAATAATACACAGAGAATCCAAGCGATGACTGAACTTGGTGATATTCTGAACTAAAATATCTCTCAACCATGGTCACAGGGGTTAAAGTAAGCCAGAATGCACTGGAACACAGTTCAAGGGCCCACAGATTTGAGGAGCCAGAGTTCCAGTGCCCCAAAAAATAGAAAAATCAGGTGGAACACATGTTCTGCGCTGCCATGGCCTGGGAGCTGCGGCCAGGCTGGGGGAGTTTTCAAATCTCCTGCCCTGAGCATACTCAGGTGCATACTCAGGGTGGGAGTGGCCTGGCTGGGGAGCAGCTCCAGTCAGGTAAGGGGGGGGGGGTGAAAGGAAGGGTTGGGCAGTTGGTGGGAGGGCCCAGAGATTAGGAGGGTTCCAGAGTCTGTCAAATCATACTTTACCCCTGCATGGTTGTAACCGTTTCCATCACTTAACACTGACTGCACAGACCTTCCACAGAGTGACACAGAGGTATGTCTACGTTGCACTCTCCTTTACGTGGCATGCAGAGTACATGCGCTACACAAACCCCAGCATAAATAGCAGCATAGCTGGTGAGACATTGCTTAGCCAAGTAAAGACACTTGAACCCTGTGAGTATGTATGCTATGTAACTCTCTGTTTGCCCAGTCAGTGCCTCCCCTGTCTACGCTGCTATTTTTAGCAATGTAGCATCTCATTTCCTCCCCACTGGTGAAGCTTCTCCCTGCCACAAGGAGTTGGAGCCATTTCCTTTCAAGAGAAAAGGATCCAACAGTAGGGAAAGGCTCTGGCAGCTCCCTACTACTAAAACCTGTCACTGACACACGTTGCTTTACACCACAATGTGGACACAGCGTGCTTTTCACTGCAGTGGGTAGTTATGCGTACCTCTATGTGCTGTCGCAAGTGGTGTACCATGCAGACATAGCATAAGTTTAAGATGTACTGTGAAGCAGGGGCGTCGCTGGCACTGGGCACCCCAGGGCACATGCCCCGAGTCCCAGCACCAGTGCCCCAGATCTCCGGCCCAATCAGGCTGGGGATCCGAGGCCCGGCCGGCTGCCCGCAGCCACGGCGGCCCCGTCCCCAGCTGGGGATCCGGGGCCCGGCTGGCCATCTGGCTGGCTCCACCCCCTGGCCAGGGATAGGGCCAGGGGCGTGGGTGGCTAGGCTGTGGCCGGGCTGGGCTGGAAGCAGCCACAGGAGGCCAGGCCCCGGATCCCTGGCTGGGGATCCGGGGCTCAGCTGGCCGCCCACTGCTACTGCGGCCCCGTCCCCAGACGTGGATCCAGGGCCTAGCCGCCCGTGGCTGCAGTGGCCCCATCCCTGGCGGGGGATCAGGGGCCTGGCTGCCCGCGGCCGCGGCAACGCGGGCCCGGCATCCTGCGGCTACTTCTAGCTCAGCCCTGCCACGGCCTAGCCACCCACAGCAGCGCGGCCCCACCTGGCCCCATCCCTGGCCCGGGGGTGGGGCCCGCTGGTTGGGGGCGGGGTCTGGGCCCGTGCCCTGGGTCCCTCCCTGCTCCAGCAGCACTCTTGCTGTGAAGTACCAGCTTTGTCTAAGCTCTGTATTCAATCTTTTGTCAAAGAACTCTGCCAGACAATGAATTTTTCCTGCTACTGTGGATAGTCACTTAAAATTCAATTATAGAGAAAGAAATTTGTTGCAACTGAAATCCCATTACTCTATATCAATTTAATTGTATTTTTCATCTTTCCTATATTTTTCTGTGACTGTTACATATTATTTATATTGCAGGAGCACCCAAAATGTGTTAGGCACTTTCCAAACACATAAATCATGTGATCGGACCATGTTCTGTTCCCATCTTCTGAAGCCTTAGCAGGGCCAGCTCAAGGGGCTGTGGTGCCCCAATACCACTTTCGGCTTGGTGCCCTTGAGGGAGCAGAGTGCAATACCCGGCCTCTGCTCTGGGCTGGCTTGCCCTGCCCCCAGTATGGGGAACAGCCAGCCCACGGGTGGAGCCAGCCAGCCCAGAGGTTTGGCTCTGGTCTCTTGCCCCTCCCCTGGGCTGGCTGTTCTGCCCTAGAGGTGGGGAGGGCCAGCCCAGTGGTGGGGTGAGAGAGCAGAATCTGTCCTATGGGCTGGTCCATTCTGCCCCCAGCTCAGGAGAGGGGCAAGAGCGAGGCATCCAGCTTCCAGGCCACCCCACCCCACCTCACCTCACCTCCCAGCACCCCTAACCTACAGTGCCCTGAGCCAGTGCCTCATTGACTCATGGGTAGAGCTGGGCCCATGCCTCAGAAACTGCTTAATCCCACTTATTCTCAGTGTTTAGGCTGTATTTTATTCTAAAAACATTTCCACCCATACCAGTACAGTGCAACAATACAGTTTTTAAACTCCTGCTTCTCTCAGCCCTTCTTTACTGGAGTCATCAGAGAAGAAGAGATCTCTCTCTCTAGGAAGCTCTTTCATTCTAGGGTCCCCTAACCCTATCCTCCTTTCTTCCTAGCAGTTGCCTTCCTTGCTTTTATCAGGTTAATCCACTACGGACTAATTAGTATTTTATCTCTCCCATCTCTCCTTCTGGCTAGATAATTATTCAATCAATGATCACTGTAGGAACTAATGGAAGCTATACAGTGATCAAACCACTGACCTACCTGTCAGATCTCAGCACTTTTTCACAGATGAACATGTTCCCTGCCTTGATGAGCATATATGGTAATGACCAGAAATAAGAGCAACAGCAGTAAGTGGGGAAATAGGAGGGAAGGCTGGGTGACAGTTACAGGCATTTCCCATGGTTGTTTAGATATGCACATTGACACAGAGCGACACAAGCCCTTTGAGGCCAGTACATTTCTCGCTGATCCATTGCTCCCCATTTAGACTTAAGAGAAGGTACCTGAGTTCTAGAGGGAAAGAGAGTCAAGAGATTTGATGAGTCAGAGCCCTTGAGAGTCAGGATGATGGGCTGACACAGCAGCAGAGAAGAGCTGGTAGGAGTTGCCTAAAAGACAAGGTCAGGAGACCCACAGAGAAAGCTGAGTTTGAGTGGAGGGTGTAACAGCAGAACTGTCAGTGAGAACTAATCGAGGCTGTTGCAGATCCCTGATAAATGGAAGGTTTGGGCAGCTACTCCTAGGAAATAGGGTCAGATCAGTTTGGTCAAGGGAACTGACCTTGGAAGAAAGATGTTTGTTCTGTAGGGGGAGCAGGAGTATGGCTCACAGGCTGGGAAGTTTGAGGAAGGGAAGACTACTTTAGAGGGAGGCCTGTGACCAAAGAACTGAGTGAAGGACTGTGGGAAGACTGGTCGCTCATGGGCTTGGAGCCTGGAGTAGTGGTGTCCTGAATCAGGAGCAAAAGAAACTGGGAACAAAGGGCTGCTGTTAACTCTCAGGTGGAAAACTTGGAGGGAAGTCCCTAGAGAAGAAAATAGAAAGCCTTCTATGTTTTTATATATTTTATTGTAAGGACTGGAGAATGGCTTTACTACAAGATTTTCAGGGAACTACTGCACTAGTGTAACTGATTAAATTATGCCCACAGGTAGGCTTTGTACTGGAGACTTAGACTGTATTGCTTTCATAAGCAGACTAGAAAGGGAAACTAATACACACACCTATTATGCAGCAGCTTGATACTGGAAAGTGCTTGAAGAAAGCTTACATTATTAGACAGAGCTTGTTAGATCTTTGTGTTCCCCAAAAGTCCCCCAAACGATTGAAATCCTGTTCAAGTCAAACTGTCCCTTTACACAGTCCCATACTCCCTTGCTGTCCAACCTCACAGACAACTTACTTATCTCCTCACCTCATCATTCTAGCTGCTTTCACTACCTTTTCCAGTCCAAACTGCTTCTTACCATCCAACCACCTTCTCCTCTTACTGTACATGGCAAACCTAGGGAAATATTCTTGCTAACAATTGTCCTCTTCCCCAGGGTCATAACTAGCTATTCTGGCACCCGAGGCAAGCAGCCCCAAAGGCACCCTCTCCTGACCTGGGCCCCGATCTGGCCCAGGGGTAGCAGAGAACTGGATCTGTCCGCAGCCACCACCAAAAAGTGGCGGTGAGCCCCAGGCAGCACTGGAAGCTCCAGCCGCCAAATTTTAGAGAGCGCAGAGGATGGATCTAGCTCCCAGCGGCGGCTGGGAATGGATCCAGCTCCTCAGCGGCAATGAGGATCTGGATCCATCCCCAGCCGCCACAGGGAATCGGATCTGTCCCCTGCACCCTCTAAAATTCAGCGCTTGGGGCTTTCCCCCGATTGCCGTGGCCTCCTTACAGCCCTGCTCTTCCTGCAGCACAAGTTCCCTCTTAATGATTCCCTCCTGTGAGAGGCTCTCAGAATTGCTTTTCCCATCTCCACACCTGTGTCTAGCCAAAAAGCCTACATGAATAGACAGCTGAGATTGTCACAAAGAGCCTGTCCACAACTTCTGTGAGAAGATTTCTCTTCACCTATTGCCGGGGGAAAGGGACTACTTGAATAGGATGGGTTTCCTTCTGCCTCCTACACCCTTAACTACCCAGATAATGGATGGGGGCAAGTGTGTGGCCTCTGCTGAACTGATCTTCCCACTTCCTTTCTGGTGCAACAGCTCTGGTGCAATTTCTGACTATTAGGGCCTGACTATCTAAGCCTGACTGTTTCTACTATCATTAATTGATTATGTTTAGAGTCTCACATGGTACATGACTTTATTAAATTCTTCTTTGAGACAGATGTCTTGCTTTTTTCTCCACCAAGTTTATTAAACCCTGGCACCTGGCTCTTTCATTTGTATTTATGATAACGTGTTCCCTCCCCCAATGGCTATTCAGAATCCAATTCCTTTTTTATCTCATACTAGAAACATCAAAGGAGTGTTTACTTAGGTCTCTGTTGGTTCTTTAGTCATCCTACATAGCAAAACTCCCTTTGTTTTCAAAGGAAGCTCTGAGAGAGAACTGCAGAATTAAAACTGCTGATCTTCTTCCCCATGGGAAGGGTGCAGTGAGGTAGCAGTGGTAATGTTGCTCGCACAGGTTTTCCAAAAATAGATTTAAACAAATCTGCATATACCTCAGTATGCTCCAACAATGACTGACTAATTTTTCCTCTAGTACTGTGGACAAGAACCAAATCACAGAGCAAAATTAGTTCAGTGTGTTGCCACATGCATTCTTTTCTGTCACATCTCTGAATATTTCAGTGTTGCTGTCATCCCAAAGAGGTAGGGCATAATATCTGACCTCAGTTTTCTCCATTACTCATTTCTTGCCACCTTGGCACTCATCTCTTTCCACTTTCCCCTACTTTTCTCTTCCTTGTTCCCTGTCTCTATTCCACTGAAAAATTATTTAAAAATGTAACTATTTGTCATGGTAGCTCAGGCTAGAGGTCCAGCTAGTCCATGACAATGTTTGTGACAGTGGCCGGATTCAGAGGAGAATTATAGCCTGGCATAAGGAACAATTACAAAATAACCTGTTCATTGGGGCAGTTTCATCCCAACCTCCATTAATTGGTAGTTGGCTCATGCCCCGAAGAATGATGGCTTATCTCTCTTAAAAACAAAAGATTCTCATATGACTGGATGTTCCTACTGTCTGTGTAAGTATCTAATCACTCTTTCAATCTTCCTAACCTCTTGGCCTCTAGCTCCTGTGAGCAAGTTCCACAAGCTAGTATTGTATTTTGGGTAGCATGGAGGAGAGATATTAAGCATTCCATTTCATCACTTAAGGGATTTTTCCCTTTTTTAATTTTATTGGATATCGCCAATTTTTCTTGTATTGCAAGAATAGTTTTTTCTTACTTCTCTATTTGTATCTCCCTTTCACATCTCTCATCATCCTCATGCTCCTTCAAATAAGCAATCTTAATCTATATATATATATATATATATATATATATATAGAAGTTTTCCCATGTTTCTAATCACTTGCCATATAAATTCATTCTATTTCTGATATTTTTTGCTACAGGTAGACCAGAACTGACCACAACATTCCAGGTGATGAGATACCATTATTTACATTTGACATAATCAGATTTTTGGTACTTCCTATCTTATTCTTTATTTATAAATATTTTTTTGTCTTCTGCTAGCAGCTAAGAGTTTAATTAAGCTGTCGTTTGTGACATCCAACTCATTTCCTGCCTTGGTTTCAATTATTTTATAATCCAGTAGCATGCATGGGTACTTCCAGTTATTCCTTCCAAAGTGCATCACTTTAAATTTGTCAGCATCAACTTGTACCTTCCATTGTGCTCCTAGTTACTATTCAAATTGCACTTGAATAGACAAAGATTGCTGTTCAAAAGAAGAATCTAAGACACAAATCAATACACATGCAGCAACATGTATATTCTATTTTAGTATTAACAATAAAAAGCAATAATAAACAGATTTTTACTTTTTCATCCTTTGTATATTACAGCAGAGATTTTCCAAAAAATGCCTGAAGTTAGACTCCTAAAATCATGTTTAGGAACACTAATCAACAGTTTTATTTTTAAAACCTGATTTTTTGAAAAGTGTTAAGCATCAAGTACCTCTCAGTAGACCAGTAGAAGCTGCTGGATGCACAGAACTGCTAAGAATCAAGCCACTTATTTGGGAGATTAATTCTAGGCACTTTAAAAACAAAAAATAACAAAACAAAACAAAAAAAAACGACCTCTACGTGCTGTAAGCCAGCCTTCACTTTTGTCAGAAATGTACCTTGGCTTTACTCCTTTTCTCCTAACCTCTTTCACACACACACAACCTTTCACCAGCACCTTGGAAGCACTGTTCATATTCCACCCACAGCATTAGGTCTGCTCACTCTTCTTGTACCACCTGGGCAGAATAGGGAACACTGATCAGAGGAAACCAGTTTAGAATTTTGGAGCAGCATCAGTAGGAGTGAGAAATACTAACAATCAGAGATGTTCAAAACTTTTCAAGTGAAAAATTGTTCAATTGAAATGTATCTTTTATTTCTAACTCAGAAATTATCATGACAAATTTTTGTGTGTTTGGTGATTTTCAGATAGTTTTCTGGTTTTCAATGATACTGGAAAATGAATTTTAATCTTCTCATTTTTCAGTTTACAGTTTTCCTTTTGTTTTGTCATTTTTGGTGACTAAATGGAAAAGGAGGTTAAGGGATAAGGGAAGGGGAGAAATGGAGGGCAAAAATGAATATTACCATATTTGATCCAGCTGTAAGGAAGAAACATAGGAACTGCCATCTTGAATTACACCTGAGGTCCATCTAGTCCAGGGCTTCTTAACCTATGGGTCACAATCCAAAAATGGGTCACCACGCATTTAGTGTGGGTTGCCATGATCCTCTTTAATAAATTGAAAAAGGAAATACATTATTAATTCAAAACTGAACCATGGGTCATGAAGCTGACTCCCAAACTTAATCTGGGTCCCAGTTGAAAAAGATTAAGAACCCCTGATCTAGTCCAATTTCCTGTCTGACAGAAGTCATCAACAGATGCCTCAGTGGAAGCTGTAAAAGCCCACAGCTGGCAGATGTATCTCCCACCACATTAAGTCTCATCATGGTCTTTAATAGCTAAACATTTTCTTAAACCCTGAAGCATGAGGTTTCATATCACTTCTACTAAATGTATCAGTTATAACTCTGTATTCTCAATATCCGTAAGTTTTCAATCCTTTTCTGAATGTTAAGTTCTTGCCTTCAGCTTCCTGTGACTGTGAGTTGCACAGTTTAATTATATATTGTGTAAAAAAGCATTTTCTTGTAGTAGTTTGAATTTCCCACCTTTTTAATTTTAATGAATGTCTCTTTATTTTGGTGCTACTTATATTTTATTATACCTCTTTCAGGTAATTTTAATGAATGTCTCTTTATTTTGGTGCTACTTATATTTTATTATACCTCTTTCAGGTCTTTTCTTCTCCTTTCTAAGGCAAACAATCTGAGTCTTTACAGTTTCGCTTCATACAATCCTCTTTTTTTTTTCATGCCCTTATTCATTCTTGTTGGTTCCCAACCGCGATGGGAGAAGGAGACACTGGACTCAGTAGTTCTAACTGAGAAATGGGTTCGTTTATTTAGCGCGACAATGGGGGAACATTTTCAATGGATAATCACAGTGACAGCTTAGTAACAACACTTGTTTCAAAGCATCAATTGAGGTAGCAATCAACAACTAAAACAGCAATCTTACAAGACTAACTGAGGTGGCAATCTATATAAGTAACACAGCAAAACTGCAAGGTATTTGCAACAAAGTAAAACTGCTAGGTATTCACAATGGAACAAAATTGCAAGGTAAAACAATGGCAAAGTACTCGTAGGGGATTTTTATATATGTACCACAACCCAGGCACCACTGACCAGCAGCATGAACACAAGGGACATGATAAGGGACACGACACGAGCTAGCTTTCCTCGGGAGATCCAACCATCAGAGTGATCAGTTCCGGCAGGTAACATGTGAACCTCCATAACTTCTGCCAGTTGGCATTCCTTTTTATAGGATTTTTAGCTCAGTGTTTTTCTGATTCCCACACTAGGGGAGGGTTTGTCATATTAGTGGTTCCCACGATTGAGTTAGTAATTTTCCAGCTAAGTTTTAAATTCCTAGGTGGGACTTAAATTCCCAGGTGGGTCCTAAATTCCCAGGTGGGTCCAGATTCCCAGGTGGTCATAAATTCCTAGGTGGGACCCAATTTCCAGGTGATCATAAATTCCTAGGTGGGTCCCAATTCCCACGAAGTTAGTGCCTTTGAGTTATGCTAGTCTGTAGTCTCCCAGATTCCAGGCCAGAGCCCCCCACGCTGTTCATAAGGGGTTTTTTAGTGTGCGCTTGGTGGCAAATGGGGTGCCCGAGCAAGCGGCCCCCTATTATTACATCGGGCACGAACAAGTCTAGTCACCCTTTTCTGAAATCCCTGCCGCCCATTCTGTAATATCTTTTTGGAGGTGGAGTAACCAGTTTTGCAAAGTGTTCCAGATGAAACCACTTTTATATAATATATATTCATGTAACATCTTGTTAGCTTTCTTGATTACAGCTGCACATTGAGAACGGTCTTCACCGAGCTGTCTTTAGTGAAGCCCAGGCCCTTTTGTGGAGTTGAAAAATGAATATAGAAGACTGTAAAGCGTTACGAGTTGCTTAAACTTTTCCTTCAAATGTGCATTACTTTTCATTTATTGACATTGAATTTCACTTGTCATCTTGTTGTCCATTCATCCACCTTGTTTAGATCTCTCAAATTCCTCAAAACAAACAAGGAGTCCTATGGCCATTTTAAAGACTAACAAATTTATTTGTTGCATGAGCTTTCATGGGTGAAAATCCCAGTTTGTCAGATGCTTTAAGAAGACACAATAAATAAATGTGTTAGTCTTTAAAAGTGCCACAGGACTCCTTGTTTGTTTTGCTAAACTAGACTAACACAGCTACCCCTTTAGAACTTGTCATATTCCTCAGACCCCTCTGTGGTCTTAACTAGTCTAAATACTTTTTTGTATCATTTACAAATTTTGTCACTTTATTCCTTTTCTCCTTTCCAGATCATTAATAAATATATTAAACAGCACAATACTTACTAAACTACCTTGAGGTATCTCAAGGCTTCTGGTCACCCTGCTGTTAACTTTCATCATGGCAAAAAGTTAACTATTTAGCCTTACTACCTGGTTTCTGTTTCCTAGCCACTGTTAAATGTTGTGTGTACCACACAGTACAGGAGACTCAGACTTGAAGAAGTTCAGTCAAACCCAGTGAACACAGGATTGATTATAAATGTAAAATGCTTGCATGGCAGTTACCGTTGGACCCACTGGGACACCTTCTTCCTGTATACTCTGCAATTCCCCTGCAGTAAATAGGAGTTACAAGGGTAAATTCAGTAAAAACATTTCTTATTTTGTGTCACAGGTCTTCCCGTGCTTTCTCTCCTGCCCCCACTTGCTCCAGACAGGAAGTAATCTGCTCCAGTCCTTTTCCTGGTGCAGATCACTTCCTGACACTCCTTTCACCCTAGTTCAGCAATGTTGGTGGGAACATAGTGGGTGGATCGAGACTCTACTCCTCTCTAAGGTCTTCAGTGCTCATTTTTGGGAGGGGACAAAGAAGTAAGGCCTCTTTCAGCTTGCTTCTTCCCTCATCCCAGAACCTACAGCCAAAATAAGGTCCTCCTCCTAATTACCTGATTTCTTTCTAGCCCTAAAAGGAAGCAAGAGTTAAGACTGAAGGCTTATCTTCCCTCATGGTGACAAGTTTGCCTCCATCAGATCAATCTTCTGAATCAGCTGATCAGGTCTGTGAAGACCCACTCTTCCAATGAAGAAGCCAACACCTTAAAACCATCCCCACAGAAGAAGTAGCTCTGAGTCAGAGGCCGGGTTATCCCTAAGGTAAGGCGAGCGGGGCAGCCGCCTAGGGCCTCGTGTTTTGGGGGGCCCCGCGTTGCCTGCACCACTGCTCCCACATCCCTGGGACCGGGCGAGCTGGCCAAAAGCAGCAGCCCGTTTCAGCGCTGCCGGTCCAGCCACACCCCTCCCCGCCACACATGCTGCTCTCAGCTCTGTGCCAGCACAGTCGAGAGGGGCGGGAGGCAGTGCGGAGCCGTTATCGCTACTCTCCACCCTGGCCGCACTACCTCCCACCCCTTCTCCGCTGCTCTGGCATAGAGCTGAGAGTAACGTGTGTGGTGGGGGGGGACCGACAGTGCTGAACTGGGCCACCCTTGTGGCTGGCTTGTCGCAGGGACCTGCCCCTCCCCTGGGCCGGCCAGCCCCACCACCCCCCCATGCTGGGGGGGGGGTGAGTGAGGGCCCCGCAGAGGGCGATTCACCTGGGGCCCCGCACCCACCTAGGGACAGCCCTGGTCAGAGGGAAGGGGTTTCCTTCTGACTCAGCACTGAAGACAGCGTAATAAGTAAGAAGTAGGCCATCAAAGGAAAATACTCAACGCATTTTAAGTACCTTGTGTATCCCCCTTTCATTGCTGCCAAAATTGCATTGCAGTATATACTAGGACTTAGTCTTATTTTCAATCTTTTGGTTTTCCCTTATGACTCATCAGACCATAGTTCTGACACGGCAGGTAGTTTGCTGCTGAACATGAACATTATTTAATTTGGATATCATGAATTTTAAATTAAAGTTTTTTTCATGGTTATTTTAGTAAAAGCCATGGATAGGTTGCGGAAAATAAACAAAAATTCATGGAAGACCGCAACCTGTCTGAGACTTACTAAACATACCCTGTGGGAAGGTCTAACAGTGGGAGCAACAGCAGGGTCTAGAGGCTGCTCTAGCCCTGGGGGCTGACCCTGCCCCAGACTGTGGTTGCTCTGGCTCAAAGCTGCAGGTGCTGAGTCATGTTGCTGTTTTGGGGCAGGAGCTGACAACTGTTCCAGCCCCACCACTGTGACTGACTGAAGCAAAGCAGTCACAGAGATCCATTAAAGTCATTGAATCCATGACCTCCATGACAGAATTGTATCCTTAAATAGTTGACTAAAATAATGCAAAAAATTGTTGCTAGAAGTGTCAGACTTTCACACACTGCACAAACTCATCAATTACTGGGTTGTTATCAACATTTTTCACCACAGCTGATTCCAAAAATCAGAAATTCAATAAATGACTATTTAAGCACTTGTGAGTATTAAAGAAAATTATGGACTGGCTTTTATACTGCAGTGGCAATCACTTATGCATATCATACTTATGAAATCATTATGGTGCCAGAAAATGGGGATAAAATTTTTGAATAATTTTAAATGTTTACTCCTTTGCTCAGAGTTACACCAGGTAAAACACTAAAGGAAAAACTTATGAATAGAGGTGTTGACTTGCAGTAGAACTCTCTCTTTATAAAATTAACAAATTTTTCAAATATCAAGGCTTTTGGTCACTGCCTTACATGACAGTCAAGCTATAATAATGAGTCTTTTAAATGGACCAAGATAACTAGATTTCAAGTTAAATATGTTATTATGGGAAACATTCCAATTTCTGTGTCACTGCTGAGAATGTATGACTATTAATCTTGGCAAATAATTATAGAATAAAGTTTGTTCAGCCCTCTGAAGTTTACTGAAATTGTTTTCACATTTAGTCTCACTTAATGGATTTAGTATTTTCTCTTATAACCATAAAGTTGTGCTTTTTATATATAGCCTCATTTTGCTGCAACAAAATTATCCCGTTCAGGTTTAAACAACTTCTCTAAAAAAAAAAACCCTCATTTTTCTTAATTTAGTTTATGGACTTTGTGCCACAGTCTTGTTTTGGGTTTGTTTTTTTTTTTTTTGTTTTGTTTTGTTTTGTTTTTTTTAATTGTAAAGAAAAGTACAGGATTTCATTTTCTACTTAGGGACTTTTTAAATATCAGGAGTATAATAATGTGCATAAGAGAAATGAAGGAACAGACTAAAAGATACTTAATGCAACTCACACTAAACAATACAAAGATTCCCAGTCCATAAACTAGATGATGCTCAAAAGGAAAATCTAGCATTGGGTTACTAAAGAGATTTGTCATCTAAGACTAACAATTTTATGTTTGTATTGTAATACTGCTTTTATTTTATTTTATTTTTCAGATATTTTAACATATCTGCACAGACACAATTAAATACAATGACAAAGAAAAAGCAGCAGGAGTATGATTTAACAATAACATAATATGAAATACTTGTAGATAAATACTCCTGAGTGTTAGAAGTTAAATAGTTCCCTAATAACTGCTCCCTCTATCCACCCTCACCAAAAACTTAAAGAAAAAGAAGCATCAGAAATCAAGCCTGTCTGGAGTCAATATGTAATTCTCTTGGAATAACCAAGTTCTGTTATATTTGGATCCTGTGTCTTTATGGATTGTGAGTTTTTCAGGAGGGAGGTGGTGGTTAGCTCAGTTAGCCAGTCAAACAATGTTGGGGAACTAGCAGACTTCCGTTTTCCTAAATGATTCTTTTGGACACCATAAATGCTACAGCAATCCACTTCCTGACATTACGTGAATACTATAGATCTTCTAGAACGCCCAAAACAAAGGAACTAGAGACACTACCCCAGTACAACACTTCTTTTGAACAGCAAGCTTTGTGAACATTAAACAGTCTAATCACTTGAAGAAAATATCCACATGAATGGCAGACATGCACTTTTGATTCAATCTTAATCATTAATTGGAGAACACTCCCATTGTCACTGAAGAGCTTCCCTCAGTAGAGACTGCAGAAATGCGCTGCTTATGTATAAATGTAAGAGTTTCTAGAGAGGAAAATGTTAAAATAACTGGTTCATAATATTACCAAGGACAATGGCTCAAATCTGTCCTGACTTGCACCCCCTGCAAACCAAGTGAAATCACACGTTGTATGTCAAGGAAGAATTTGGTCCAATAACTTTTAATTGCCCAGTGCTGGTGCCTTGACGGTAATTAGTATGCAGAGCCTATTCTGTTCATTGTTCCTTAAGCTGTTTTGTAGGTTTAGAAACCAGGTTGATATTGTGACAGAGCTGGAAGGCTCTTATTGAAACCTGCCTGAAGTATTTGGAATGAGGAATTTATTTTGACTGGTGAGATGTAATTGGGTATATCCCAGTAGTTTGCATTCAGATGCAAGAGGAAGAAGAGATTAAGTGGATTAGCCTCAATCAACTAGGAGATGACATTTCTTGCTGTGTTTGAAGTATTTTGTGAACTGGAGGATGGGACTGATTTTGAAGTTTGTATTAATCTAATCTGTTTGATGCAGCAGCTGCTCTGACACACCCTAATTCTTTAGAAGCCTTGAACTGCAAGGACCTGGGTTTAGAAAAGACCAAATATACCTCAGAATGTTGACTTCAGCCTCCAGGAAAGAGAAAATCACTTTCATATCTCCCCTTGTTAATGTCCTTAAAACTTGTGCTTGTGTTGGCTACCAAGATGGATATTTACATATTGGTATAATCTAAAGGAAAGAGGACTTTTTGCAGTGAAACAAAGATGAAGAATTAAGGACTGATCTACACTAGAAAAGTAAATTGGTTTAACTAGGTAATTCAGGAGGTGTGAAAAATCCACACCTCTGACCAGCATAATTAAATCAATTTAACTCCCAGTGTAGGTGGCCCTAGGTTGACAAAGAATTCTTCTATCAACATAGGACTGCCTTTTGGGAGGCGAATTAGCTACACTGCATGAACCCACTCCTGTCAGCATAGCTAGTGCCTAGAGTGAAGCCCTACAGTGTGCCAATGTGGCATTTCACATGTAGCTTGAATCCTAAGAAATTACCAAAAGTAACTCTTTTCCCTTAGTAGTTCTTACAGTAATTTATCTTTCCCTTGCAACCCAGTTCCTCCTGCAGTAAACACACACACTTGTATTTTTTCATATCGTCTGCTTATAGCCAAGTATTTATTAAGAAAATAATTGATAAAGGTCAAATTCCGACCCACTTACAATATAAGCAACTGCTTCGCAGTCCAGTGGAAGTAAAGGATTCATTTTCTGGAGTTTGAGGATTAACCACGGCTTAATCAATAAGTATTTATAAAACTACATTTAATCACCAAAGGAGTTTACTAATACATAACTGACCTATGTGTAAAAATGCCATGACTTCTTATGTATAGTGTCATTTGTCTCTTAATCTGCAGTCACGGATATTACTATCTAGGATCCTAGGAGTAGTTTAGGCCTTCACTTAATTTATGAAGTCTGTTCAATAGGGCCACTGAGAACACATTTTTCTAAAGCTAGCCACAGTACAAAAAAATGTACATGTATCTAGATGAAGCAATATTATTGGGAATCGCTAGATGGCACTATTATAAATGGTGTTACAAGTTCTGCTTTAATTAAATGAACCACAAAGGTAATTAAGTGTGTGAGCCTGGTGTTCAGGCTGCCTGATGAGCCACAAAAATAACACTGAACCCTGTAGGTGCCTAAATTCCCTTGGTTCCTATTGTGAAAGTTCTCTAGACACCTGTGATTCAGCGTCTGGAACTGCACACTTTCCCCTTGCTTTAAACACCTAGACTCCTACCTCTTGCCCAAGCCCCAGAGTGATCTACAGTCTGGGGCAGATAGGTTGCATGTGAAATCTGAATTCTGACATTTTCTAACTTCCGAATGCTTGACTTTGCAACTTTAACATTCCTTTAATGTAGCTATGATATCAAAGTACATCTGAAAATTGAATACAAAGTTGGTCAGCCAGTGACCTACCCACAACTGTATTATCAGGAAAAGAATGGTCAGTGTGTAAAACATAACACTGAGCATTAGTTCCAAAGGGGCAGCCATGTTAGTCTAGTTCAGTAAAACAAACAAGGAGTCCTGTGGCCCTTAAAGGCAGACAAATTTATTTATTGCAGGAAATGGGATTTTCTCCCATGAAAGCTCATGCAATAAATTTGTTCATCTTTAAGGGCCCCTGGACTCCTTGTTTGTTTTACTGAGCATCAGGAGATCTGACTTCTATTCCCGACTTTGCTACACAGTAGCAGATTCTACCATACTTCCTAACATTCAACAATATTAGTTCTTGAGTAGTCCCACTGCCTTTAGACTAGTTCAGAAATAAGGTGAACTTCACCTTGAGTAAATGTGGCAAGTCCAAGATCTATGCAACTTTGAACAAGTCCCTCTGCGGCTTCATCTATAAAAGAGGAATGCTACCGCTTCCTATGTCCCATGTCTATTGAAGGTCCTAATTAGTGTTTATAAAGAACTTTGGAAACATGGGTCCATGCCCCACTTCCTGTGAAGTGCAATACATCTTCTACTCCCATCGACCCAAGGCTGCCACTCTCATGAACAGAAAGCATTATTTTAAGGCAAAAAATTATGTTTCATTTGTTCATAGCTGATTTCAAATGATAAATTGGATGCCTGGTAAAAAGGTGCCATGTACCTGAAAGAAGGATCAGGCGTTTTTGTTCTGGAACACAAGACCACCACTTTTATACGAGTACGCAGGTCCAACCTGGCAAAGCTTGTGCAGCCATCTATTCCACACAAGTGTCCACCTTTTGTAGGAATAAACTCAAACAGAGTTTAGATATGGATCTGAACTGGTTGCAAAGTTTGGGGCTGTGCCAAGAAAGGATTTTGATTCAGCTCATCATAAAAACAGGAGCCAGTTGCAGAGTTCAGTCAAAACTTCCCAGAGTGCAGAGGTTTGCAGAGGTGTTTCTGATCTCTGCCTTTCTCTAGCTTTGTGTGTGAAAAGAGGGCAGTTATGGGCTTTCATCCAATTAACTACTCTTCACATGAAATAAGTACACATGTATGTTTTTCAGGCATCCACATTTGGAAACGTGGCCTTGAAGTATGAAGTAAGAGTCAGTCAGACTTATAAAAAACCTTTATTTCTAGATAGATTATATTTACTCCAAAAGTATTTAATTCTGTTTTGAGAAAAGGTAGATAATACATAAAATTCTCTGTTATTGTAAAACCATATTTCTCCCTTTCACTCCCCAAAACATCCAGTCTTTCTTGGTCAATATAATTCCAGACTGAACACTTCTATTATTAATTTTTATCATTGACAGTGAACCATGATAACAGCTGGTAGCAGAAACCAGGAGCACAGCACTTTGCATTACTCTCTTAGATGATATTCCACTGCTTGCCAAAATACACATTCTCCCCTGTTTTCGTTATGTGTTAAAGGAACATGAGAAAGCTTTGTACTTTGTTCTTTTTAAAATGAATTGCCAAAACACCAAGAAAAACACTATAACTCATATCAAAGGAAAAACAGTACAAAGAATAAAAAGCATAAGGAACATCAGGGAGTTTGATGTATATCTAATATCTTCAACTCTTTCTACTTTGACCTAGGAACCGAATGTCTGAAGTGTGGTAGCTGGTACTTTTCAGATTCATGCTGCAGGTTTGGGGGCCATTTCTACCAGCTAAACCAGCTTTTAAATACATTTTGGCCAGCCACTGTGAATGTATATTTAAAATCTGGTTCCAGTCTCATGGAATGGCCAAGCCATCTTAAACCCCATGAGTGTAAACAGTTATCTAAGTTGTTTTCTATACATCCTACAGTAGATGAAATCCCTTTCATCCATTGTCTTTACATTTTGTACATGATTCTCTATATAGTAATACTAATAAAGTATTAATGAACAGACTATAATGAAAATATCTTTTGAAACAGCATTCACAACAAACTGGTTTCTGCTGTCCATACTTGCTAATAATTCCTATCACACAGGAATTCTGGAAGGTTAATTACTGGTAGGTGGTCTATATCCTGTAAAGGTTTACACACATACTTAACACTCTGTGAGGAGTCCCATGGCTTTGCATGTGAAAAGTGCTGTATCAGTTCTGAGTGGTTGCGGTAAGTCAAATCTTGAAGTCCTTATTCAGTTTTTACCTGGCCCTTATTCTGGAAAAATTTATATTGATTTCCATTTGATTTTTACCTTTGTAGGGATGTGGGTTTTTGTAAAGCTAATACATGTTCATCTTAACAACTAAAACTCTTTATGTAAGCCGAAAACAGGAACATGGGCAAATGAAATGGTTCAGTGGCACTAATAGTGAATTTTCATAACCCTATGAGTCATATTACAATAAAATATTAGGGGAATTCCCCTTTGATTAATATGCATTATTGCATTAGAATACACCAATAGAAAAGAGCATTTAGTAGCAACGCAACAGCAGAGACACTGAAAAAAATCTCAAAGGCAAAATGTTATGTTCCTTCTGCAGTTTTTGTGGTTTTCTGAAGAATTATAGCTTGTGATTTTTTTTAATTAAATTTCAAGTTCTTTCCATTGTGAGATAGCTTTTGTATTAACCCAGCCTTGCAGAAAACATCCTTCAGTACAGCAGAAAACATGTGAACTATTCCATCTGCCATCCTCCATTCAACCAAGTGTTAACTTCAAAGCCTACTTGGGGCCATTTAAAATGCTAACCTTATTAAGCACAACAATGAGAAACAAACACTCAGCTAGACTAGAGGTAAGGCACTTACGTTTGGTTTTGGAGTTTTTGTTGTTTAAATCTCCCTCCCCCCACATGTTTTGCAAGATGCACTCTGCCCATATGTTCTCAAAAACTAGATTTTTTCTGCCACACAGCAGTGGAATATATAGGTTATTAATAATAGTCAAGATTATTTGCAGTACCATAAGCTACAGAGAGAAGGTGGGAGGCGGTAGAGAAGAGAGCTCTTTGGAAGATGGTAAGTGTAAAGCAGAATGGTCTTGACACAAATGAAGACGTTAAAAGAGTAGGATGTGAAACCGAAACAGGAAACACAATGATTGTGGGTGTAATGCAAAAAAACAATCAGAAGTAGATTGCAAAGACAATAACCCAAATGCAGCCAAAATCAGTCAGCTCAGGCCAACCACTGACTCGATGGCAGGACATTATAAAAAGGAACATAGCCAGTCTAGGCTTATTGGAAAAAGAAGTCATGGGTAGGAATGAATGGTGCTGTTGTAATGCTCCCCATGTCTGTAAAGGTGCTTCGGGATGAGAACAAGAAGTAGAGAGACTCCCAGAAGGAACCGCAATTCCTATAGAATGCATCAGCTATTTATTTGCTCTTCATGTCATCCATCCCTTGTCCTGAGCAACATCCAACATGTAGTGTTCCTGGAGAGACTGCTCCTAGAACTATGGCAAGCACATATTTCTTGCTTCTATTTGGTTATTGCAAATAGGATGAGCTGGGGATGTATTGTGTATACTGATGTGACAGCACAGTTTCCCCACACTGGTCAGCAAGAGGTTACAAGGGTTCCAGGAGCATCAGCCAATAGGCAACAGGGGTAAGGGGCCAATCAGGGTCCAAAAGCTCTGTATAAAGGGAAGCTGCAGAGGCAGAGCAGGCAATTTGCTGTGGGAGTTTGGCCAGGAAAGGGTGGCTACTTGACTGACTGGGTGGGAGTCGACACTCCAGACAGCATAGTGGCTGACCACTGGGATGTAGTGGGAGTCAGGGTGCCTGATGTAAAGGCCAAGACGGTGCTGGAGCTACAGAAAAGCAGCCCAGGGAATGGACTGAAAGGAAGCAACAGTACTGAGGTCACTTCATTCAAGGTCCCTGGGCCAAAAGAAGTGGGCGGGCCCAGCTCCCTCCCCACCACCACCACCAAAGTGATGACAGACTTGTGGTGGCCACAGACTACAGAATGGCAGAGACTAGACAGGGAAATTACCTCCAAAAAGTGGATATATGAACACGTTGATGGACAGGAGTTGATGGAGCAGAGGCCATGGACAGGACATCCACTTGAGCAATTCCCTAATAACACTACCATGAGGTTCCTGTCCAGTGGAGAGTGTTGCCAGCCCGTCCCAAGTGGTGGAGAATGCAGGCACACTGCAACCCCTAATACAAGGGGCAGGACAGAGGACTGTGGGGAAAATTGCCCAGGTTACTACTGAGAGACAGAACAAGCGCTGTAAAGATGGAGCTGCAACACGAAGACACGCTTTTTGTGGAGTGGTGCAAAACCCTCCCAAGCTGGGCCGTGTTCTGGCTAACCCCCATGAACAGAACTGAGAAGCAGATGGATGAATACAGGCCTTGCTTCCACAAGTTCTAGAGGACCAGCAAAGACTATGGAAGGTAAGGAACCTAGAGGTAAATGGCAAGCTAGGCAGTAGTGACCATGACATGGTTGAGTTCAGGATGTTGATTAAAGGAAGGAAAGAAAGAAGCAAAACAAAAACCCTGGACTTCAAAAAAGCAGATTTTGGCTCCCTCAGGAAACTGATGGGCTGGATCCCTTGGGAAGCTAGTCTGAAGGGGAAAGGAGTCCAAGAAAGTTGGTTATATTTTAAAGAAACCCTGCTAAGGGCACAGGAAGTTGCCATTCCAATTAGGAGAAAGACCAAACATGTGAGGCAGCCAGAATGGCTTAGCTGAGAGCTCTGCTCTGAGCTAAAACATAAAAAGGAAGCTTACAGGAAGTGGAAGCTTGGTCAGATGACTAAGGAGGCATATAAAGATATTGCTAGGGACTGCAGGGATAAAATCAGAAAGGCCAAAGGACAAATGGAGTTGCGGCTAGCGAGGGATGTAAAGGATAACAAGAAGGGGTTCTACAAGTATGTTAATAACAAGAAGAGGATCAGGGATGGTGTAGGTCCCTTGCTGAATAGGGCAGGCATCCTTGTGACGGAGGATGAGAGAAAAGCTGAAGCGCTCAATGCTTTTTTTGCTTCAGTTTTCACAGGCAGAGTCAGCTCCCAGCCCACTACCATGGGTATGGCAGATGGGAGAGAAGAAGAGAGGCCCTTGGTGACGGAAGGTCAGGTCAGGGACTGCTTAAAGAAGCTGGATGTGCACAAGTCCATGGGGCCAGACGAACTGCATCCGAGGGTGCTAAGGGAATTGGCCAATGAAATAGCAGCATCGCTGGCCATTATCTTTCAAAACTCATGGAGAACGGGGAAGGTGCCAGAGGACTGGAAAAAAGCAAATGTAGTGCCTATTTTCAAGAAAGGGAAAAAGGAGGATCCGGGGAATTACAGACCAGTAAGCCTCACCTCAATCCCTGGAAAAATTATGGAGCAGGTTCTCAAAGAAGCCATCCTAAAACACTTAAAGGAAAATAACGTGATCAGGAACAGTCAGCATGGATTTACCAAGGGTAAATCATGCCTGACCAATCTCATTTCCTTCTATGATCAGATGACTGGATTTCTGGATGCAGGAAGAACTGTTGATGTGATATACCTTGATTTTAGCAAGCCTTTTGATACAGTTTCCCACAGCATTCTCATTGGCAAATTAAGGAAGTATGGGTTGGATAGGTGGACTATAAGGTGGATAGAAAACTGGCTAGATCAACAGTTTCAGTGTGTAGGAATCAACGACTCCATGTCTAGCTGGCAGCCAGTCACGAGTGGTGTGCCCCAGGGGTCGGTCCTGGGGCCGGTTCTGTTCACCATTTTCATCAATGATCTGGATGATGGAATAGACTGCATTCTCAGTAAGTTCGCGGATGACACCAAGCTGGGGGGACCAGTAGACACATTGGAGGGCAAGGACAGGATTCAGGGAGACCTAGA
The DNA here is from genome assembly GCA_007922195.1 of Podocnemis expansa. Taxonomy (NCBI): domain Eukaryota; kingdom Metazoa; phylum Chordata; order Testudines; family Podocnemididae; genus Podocnemis; species Podocnemis expansa. The sequence continues at coordinate 42,286,574 of ML681964.1, forward strand.
TAAATTGGAACAATGGGCCAATAGAAATCTTATGAGGTTCAATAAGGACAATTGTAAAATCCTGCACTTGGGATGGAAAAACCCCATGCACTGCTACAGGCTGGGGAACATTCAGCTAAGTAGCAGCAGTGTAGAAAAGGACCTGGGGGTCATGGTGGATGGGAAGCTAGATATGAGTCAGCAGTGTGCTCTTGCTGCCAAAAAGGCCAATGGCATACTGGGCTGCATCAAAAGAAGTATTACCAGCAGATCAAGGGATGTGATCATTCCCCTCTATTCTGCACTGGTGAGGCCACATCTAGAATACTGTGTTCAGTTTTGGGCTCCCCACTACAAAAAGGACAGGGACATGCTAGAGAGAGTTCAGAGGAGGGCAACCAAAATGATTAAAGGGCTGGAGCACAAGCCCTCTGAGGAAAGACTGAAAGCATTAGGCTTATTTAGTCTGCAGAAGAGAAGATTGAGGGGGGATTTGATAGCAACCTTCAACTACTTGAAGGGATGCTCCAAGGAAGATGGAGCTTGACTGTTCTCGGTAATAACAGAGGACAGAACGAGGAGCAATGGTCTCAAGTTGCAGTTAGGGAGGTCGAGGCTGGATATTAGAAAAAACTTTTTTTAACTAGGCGAGTGGTGAAGCCTTGGAATGAGCTGCTGAGGGAGGTGGTGAAATCTCCATCTTTGGAGGTGTTTAAGGCCCGGCTGGACAAAACCATGACTGGGATGGTGTAGTGGGAGTGGTCCTGCCTCTGGCAGGGGGTTGGACTAGATGACCTATGAGGTCCCTTCCAACCCTATGATTCTATGAAGTTGGCAACTAGCAGAAACCATGCATGAGATGTCAGAGCAGCAGCACTATGCCAGATGGAACTGACATGGAGATGCAAAGAGAAGGCCCCAGGTCTGGAAGCAAAGAGCCCATCCCAAGAACTGTTTCCTCTGTGGTCAGTAAGGCCATTTGTAGAGGAGCTGCCCCTATCAAGGGGGGTGGCAGGAGTCTTGCCCCAGTTGTGAGGAGAACAGGGTGGAAATGGGCATGTTGGGCTTGTGGGATAGAAGGGCATTTTAAGAGAGAATGCCCAGACAGAAAGGACAAGGTTCATCCTAGAGAAAGGACTGAGCCAAGGAGGCTTGTGGCACCAGGGAGACCCTAGGTGATGTATCCAGTGCCAGGAGGAGGGCCATTTAAAAAAGCATTGCCCCCTGAGAATAAGAGCTAAGAAAGGAATGCCAGGGAATCAGGCCAGGTCAGAGATGGACCAGGGTGATGGGCCAGTGAAGATGGAGGACATGGTGGAAGAGTCAATCTCCACCCTTTTAGGGGACTGGATGCAGGGCTATCCTGAGGGAGGGGCAGGACCCAGGACCTGTCTACCTGTCAGAGCCCCTGGGATCCTTCTTTGCGTAGGGGATCAGGGAGGGCCAGCCCAGAGGTCAGGGTCCTCTCTTCCACCCCACTCCACCTATGGGGCTGGCTAGTCTGCCCTGGGGTCAGGGCTGCCAGCTCAGAGGCCAGCCTTCACACTTCCTCCCCCCTTCCCCTTGCCTTCAGCTTGTCACTGAAGACAAGAGGGCAACATGGTACTCGGGGGGCAGCAGCATGGGCCAAAAGAACTGCAGAGCCCAAGACAGTTACCCCACTGGCCCCTCTCCAGGCTCTGTGCCCCCCTCCACCACCAGAGGACCCTGCAGATGTCCCACACGAGGCTCCAGGCTCACCAGCACCTCTGGGGGATACTGCAGGGCTCCACTCCCAATTCCAAGCCCTTCCTCCAGGGGACCCTGCAGCAAGACCCCACTCCCAGCTCCCCAAAAAGGATGCTATGCCCATTGCAGCTCTCAAAACACTTGGTTATTGAAGAATTTTTTTTAAATGGATTTTCTTATCTTTTGGATTGCCAACCCCTGTGGTTGGGTCTCCATCACTGATAACTTTAAAATCAAGATTGGATGATTTTCTAAAAGGTATATTCTAGGAATTACTTTGGGAAACTTCAATGGTTTGTAATATACAGGCAGGCAGCCTAGATCAGTGGTTTTCCAACTTGTTTTCTTGGGACCCAGTTGAAAAAAAATAATTTATGCCTGCGACCCAACAATTATGTCTTTAAGCAATGCATTCCAGTCTTTTGGCGGTGGCTACAGGGAGTGCCACGACCCACTTCCTGAGGGTCTGTGACCCAGTACTGGGTTCTGACCCGAAGATTAAAAACTACTGGGATAGATTATTATAATGGTCCCTTCTGGCCTTCATATATATGAAACTATATATCTTTCTTTAACCTATATCCATCACCTTGAGAAAGTGCCCAAACAGAATGTTACTGGTACACTGTCCCCACCCTGGTGGTACAAGACACAGCATGCAAGGAGTCCCTCCAGAGAGGCTTTTACCTCAGGGCATGTCTACACTGCAGCAGCAGCAGGCATTGATGCAGCTGCATCAATTAAGGAGTCATCTGTAGACCCACTCAGTTGATGGAAAAGCACTTCCCTGTTGGCTCAGTTAGTCCACTTCACCAAAAGGCAGAAAGCAATATCTACAAGAAATACTCTCCCATCACCGTACCATTGTGAAGATGCCATTCTGCAGAGACATAACACTAGTGTAGCCCAGGTCTCAGTCTCAATTTTAATTCAATGAAAAAATTGTTAAAGCTCCTAAGGCTCATTTTCAAATATCACTTAGGCACTTTGAAGCCTAAGTCACTTAGGTGCTTTTAAAAGAACTAAACTTGGTTAGTACCTTACCTATAGTTCCATCTTTCTGTAGATAATGTAGTTTTATTTCTGCGGGTTGGGGAAGAGAATCCCTCTTTTACCAAGATCTTTGTTTCTAATTTTATGTTTAAAAGATTTCTCTTTATTGTTTTCTATTGTTAATAGATCTTTCCCCCTAGTTAAGAAACTTACTACTGTAGTTTACAGGTGCCTGAGCCTTGTTTTTCTACGTGTGTCTGCATCAAAATGTTCCATGAGTAAAACATAAAACCCTCATGTACTTACAGAGAACGAGAACATTTGCCATTTGGGACTCTCAACCTTCTCTTGGTGTCATTTTATAAGGCAAGATTGTTAAACAAAGTTGGAAAATAGTGTCATTATTCCCTGTTTTCCCACCCCCTCAAAAATAATTACGGTTCTTAAAATTAAAGGTAACGTCTTTTATATCTGTCAAGCACACAAACAGCTTCCCAAAGACTAATATTTTGTTGTTAACCTACATTATAAAATGATTAACATTGGTGTTATGAATGGGGTTTGGGTTTTGGTGTACTATAGAGATAACAGAACACACAAACTTCATTAACAACAGAGAGCAAAATAATCCCTCTCTTCTGCCAGTTTAATTTGTTAGTGGGTCAACTATGCACCCAAATTCTAAGCATTATTAATCTGCAACCTTCTGGGTAATTTTGCCAATGAATAATTTGTTTTTCTAAATTGCAATATTCATTTATGGAAAAGAAAAGTTAGTTATAGTTTTTGTCCATTATTTCATAGTCCTGCAAAAGCATGATGTGAATCATGGTTAGAGATGCAATTTTGTTCCAATCTGATATTAATTCAGAGTTTCCCCTCTTAAAAAGGAAACAGGTCAAAGGATATACCCTCTTGGGTATACATAGGGATTACACACCTGTGATTAATCTAACAAACTGCTGGAGATGTGATTGTTTCTTCATAGAACTGCAGCTGAAACAACAGTTCTTTGGCAGTAAAATAAATGTAACCCCTTGTGGTGCCCCTAGACATACAAGATAATTACAACAAAGTACATTCATAGGGGGTTAAGACCCTCCTGCTGCATCATTAAAATAAACGGACCTGTGATAACTGATGCAGCCATGGAAGTGCCAGAGAGGAGCATGGCACTCAAAAGATGAAAGAGGTTTGCTCTCTTCTTGAAGCAGGCATGTGACTTCCATTAACCTTAGTGGAAGCTGAGACTTGTATTCAAAAGTAGGGGAAAAAGCAAGAGACAGCTCTTTTCCCATTGAAGATTGTTGAAGTTTTGCCTTTGACTTCAATGAAACAAGGATTTGGCCCTGCCCTGCTAAGATTTCCTTCTAAATTTAATTCAGATCCAAAATTTCATAAAGGCATAGATGTTACAGATGGAAAAAAAAATCTACTAGTGACGTAGTCCACCCTGTTGCTAGTCCAGGCTTTATCTTTACGGTATGTATCCCCTTGCTCTGTCCATTATAGCTGTAAATGCCTCAAGTAATGGGACTTCCATCACTTTCCTTGGAAGGCTGTTCTGCAGTCTACTAGATCAGTGACTTTCAACCAGTGGTTTGTGGACCCCTGGGGTCCATAGAATATATCTAAGATTCCAAAGGGTTTGCACATCAATTTAAAATTGTTTAGGGGTCCACCAATAAAAACAAAGGTGAAGCTCACTGTACTAAGTCTAACAGTCAGGAAATGTTCCTACTATTCCTCCAGAATCAGAAAGAGAGCAATCCGTTGGTCTATATTTGGAAAATTGTCTTCATTACCACAAGAGCTAAAAGCTTTTTTTTTAAAAAATGAAAAGCTTAATTCAAAGTAAGAATCCATTTACACAAGGGAATGTATATTTGGGGAGTCTTAGTTAATCTTATCTAAATTTAAGCTGGGGAGCATGATATTATTATGCAACCTTTGACACAGTCTATGTGGCTGTGTAGGTGTGTTATGCAAAAACACTCAGGATCTTTTCAGGAGGGAAAAGGCAATGTGCCACATTTATTATAAGATGTAAAATTAATTCCTAACACACACACACACATACACATACACACACAGACCTCCAAACACACCAGTAGATGTCCTATAGCTGATAGTTACCAGTCCTGGTTTGAGCTTGTAGCTTGGGTGCGTTGCTGGAGTTCGTGGCTCGTGGCAGCTACCTGGCCAGGGAAGCTGGGCACGAGGGGGGAGCAGAGTCTCTGTTGGGCGCCCTGATGCTCCTTGCTCCTGGATCTTATGTAGAATGGTTCCCCAAAGCTTTCTGATCTCACCCAGTCTTTTATACTGTTTTGGTTTCAATGGAAGTCTGGTAGGTCACGTCGCTTCTGCACCACTACTGATTGTTGAACAATAGCAGGCGTGACAAAAAGTCCATGGGTGCTGTTGAGTCACACTGCTCCTGTTAGCAGATGTGACTTCCAGCATGATCTTGATGGTTTGATTGAGTTTTAGTTGTTTTGTTCCTGGGGTGGATCCTTTTCACACTCTTCAGCCTTGGATGGACTTCACGCCTCATCAGGATCAATGGCAGTTTGGGACTGGTTCACACATACAGCATACACCCTTCATCCACACCTTGCTCTTAACAATTTTCCATTTACAATACAATATGGAGTCTGAAATGCTAAAGTTTTCATTTATAATATGGAGTCTGGAATGTTACAGGGATTGGGGAAAAGGTAGCTGTAGAGCCAGAGCCTTAAAGATAAAAGGGTACAAATGCACATACAGTACAATCTGGGGCTGGTGGCTCAGGGGGCAAAAGCGGCGCCCCTGAAACCCCACAAACTCCCAGAGGACAGCAGTTCGAGTCCAGGCTCTTCCCAAAAGCCGCAGCTGGTTTAGCACAAAATTACCTATTATACGCTACTAAGGCTAGATGAAGAGTGATATGACTGATGTAACAAAGTTGCACATAGATACAAATAAAGATTGGCAGGAGTAAAATACAAATATTGGGGTGTTACTACAAATGAGAAGTAATTAATTAGGAGACACATTGCCAATGGGAAACATAGTTACAATATATATATATATAAAGATTGACAGGAAATAAGCTGCACCTCAGTGAAAGTGACTCAAGTGAATTAAACCATTAACCAATAAATTCTATACAGTTGTGAGTGAGCCCAAAGAATTTATGAATGAATTCATAATAATTAACACCATATCTCTACAGGTGGGACCATTAGCTGGATATATACATCATGTCAGCTGCATCCAGCCAGTGAGCAGTAAGTCTGATGTCCTTGCCACAGCCACTCTGAGATCCATGGTCAAACTTGTTTGGAAATATGTAGAAGTAAGTGTGATTAGCTTAGGGGGCAGAGGAAGACAATTTAGGTGGGGTTGGTCCTGCTTTGAGCAAAGGATTGAACTAGATGCCTTCCTGAGGTCCCTTCTAAGACTCATCTTCTATGAAGACAACCTTTAAAAAAGGCTGAATAGGGACTTAGAATGGCTAACTCACCACAAAAGATAATTTCCCTTTCTCTAACATTCTCACCTTCTCATCTATTCTTAGAAGCCCACATCTGAAGTGTTTGAATCAAAACAACTTGTTTGGTTTGCTGAAACAGACTAACAGACTGTCCCTCTGAACAGGGCTGGATTAATAGAGGAACTCTGGGGCCTGAAGCCCAGGACCCCACAAAAATCCAGCCCAGCCAAGTGGCCTTGCTCTCAGGGAGACACCACTTGCAGGGAATCTTTACCCACCTGGCTGCAGATAGCATTGGCTCCAGGCTGTTCCTAGCTAAGCTAGCTGTGATACTTTCCTTGCCCCTGCACAGGGAAGCTGCCACTGGCTGCCATTGTTTGCAGGGCAGAAACCTAGTCCCCTGGGAGCCAGAGCTGCAAGGAGGCTGGAGAGGAGGAAACAGGAGAATGACAGGTCAGGGGAGGTGACAGGTGATGTAGGGGCAGGACAGGGAGAAGGCAGGGGAGATGAGAAGGTGCAGGGGAATCAGGGCAGGGATGTTATGTGGCTAGGGGAAAGAGGCTGGAATAGACACAAGTGAGGGGGACTGTGAGGGGAGGAAGCTGGAACAGGAGCGTCGCTGCCCCGGGGAAGAACCCGGGGCACTGGCCCAGGCCCCGCCCCCTGATTGCAGGCCACGCCCCCAGCCGGGGACAGGGCATGGAGCAGCAGCTGCGGCCACGGGGCCGCCTCGCCTAGAAAGGGGCCGGAAGCAGCCGCCACTGCTGCAGGTGGCCTGGCCCCGGATCTCCAGTCTGATCCAGCCGGAGACCGGGAGAGGTAGGGGCCCTGCCAAGACCCAGGGCACTGGCGCTGGGATTCAGGGCACAGGCCCCGTGTGTCGGGCACCAGTGACGCCCCTGGGTTGGAAGGAGAATGCGAGACGAGGAACCCCACTGCTCAGGCTGTCACAGCTCACTGGAAGCCAGGACATCCTCTCTTCCCTTCTGCCCCTGCCCTGGAAGCAAAGAGAGTGCCACAGAGAGCCTATAATCACTGCCCCAACAGCAGAAGGAGAGTGGGACAGGAGCCCACAGATTCTCCCTGACTCCATGGAGTGCTGCTGCTACTGGTGATGGGGGATGTAGGGGAAAGCTGGACACAGGGCTCCCACACACAGTATGCTGCTGCACAGGGGGGACACCAATATAAGTATGGCCCCTGAGGCGACAGAGGTGCCATTGTCCTGTCCCCAGCCTGGCCAGGGCCCCACAAAATCTTACAGCCATTAGCCCACAGGGGTGTTAATCCAGGCCTGCCACTGGAACTATTTAAAATGACCTTGTGATTCACCCTTCTCTTCATGTATATATACACCTAACACACTGCAGTTCCCATTTCGTGCATCTGATGAAGTGGGATTATATCCAAAAAAGCTTAAGCTGTAAATAAATTTGTCTTCAAACGTGCCACAGAACTCCTTGTTTGTTTTCCTTTCAAAAAAGACAACCATGTACATATGCATCTCAGACATGGTAAGTAATTATAACCAGCTTCCTTGGCCAGAAGTATATTTGGCTCCTGCCAGTGTGGGGCCTGGAGACTAAGGTATGGGAGAGCATCTCTAATTGTTCCCCTTTAGCATGGAGAAGAAAAAATGGAAACTACATGCTAATTTACCAAAACATTACAAAATTCAGGTTTTAAACACAATTTTAAAGGACTGTAATTTAAGGCAAAACATATTAGTAGACTGTGAACAAAGAGGTATGTAGTTTATTCTCCATGCGTACCACCCACATAAAGAATAAGCCCTAAAGAATAAAAGACCTGGAACTAAATCATAAAGGTGCCATTAAAAGCTACTGATTTAAAGAAAGTTTAAAATACACCATCTGAAAATGAGCACTTTCTTATGCAGAGCCCATTGGTATGAATTGTATGTGAATGTAGATATGATTTTATAGCCACATGTGTGATTTTGGTTTTGGTAACAAAGCGTCACTCTGACAATTCTTAACAAATCTCATGGGGGGTTTCACAGAGAACAGGAGTGGAATGAGTGCAGTCAAAAATATGTTCTGCATTTGGACAATTTTTCTTTAAAAATTAATTACCATGTGCTAGAACAAAGAGTAAGATAAATATATTAGTTGAAGAAAAGTCTTTGATGTTATGGAACTGGCCAGTTCAAGGGATTGGAATGGAACGGAACATAGGCTACGTTCACACACAAGGGGTTATTTCGATAGAAGTTGTTTTGAAACAACTTGTATCAAAATAACACCTTATTTCGAAATAAGTTAATTCGAATTAACAGTTTGTTAATTCGAATTAAGGAAAAACGCTCAAAGCGAAATAGCAGGTTCAGACAACAGTTATTTCGAAACAACATGTTCTGACGGCATTGTTTCGAAACAATCATTTTGAAACAGCGTTGTTTCGTCCCCACATGGGGATGTTGTTTCGAAACAACGGTGCATCGTGTGAACATGGCCATTCTTATTTCAAAACAACCTCTCTTGTTTCGAAATAAGACTGCTGTGTGAACACACCCATAGAGACTTCATCTTTAGGTTACCAGACTGAAGCTACCCTAAATACATAGGATAAAAATTCAGTATCTCATGAATTATTGTAGGTACAACTCCACAAGATAGTAATATTTCCTGTGTAAATGGTCAGTTTCCTAATAGCTGAGTGTCCACATCATAGACACCATCACAACCGGCATTGTTACTGTAAGTAGTAGTGCCACATATTGTAAATGGACCCGAAGAATGAGCTACCCTCCCACCCTTACATATGTGTATTCTAGGTCAGGATTGAGACACAATGGGAAGAAAGGAAAGCTTGTATTTTAACCTACAAATTGAGCCATTCCCACTGTAATATATATATATATAAATACAGTCTATTACTTTTGTTGAACACTAATATTTAATAATTAGATTTTTTAAAATTTTAATGTAATAATGGACCAGAATTGGTCTTCACTAACATCTGCACAACCCCATCACTATGAAACAAGTTGTACAGGGTAATGAAAAGCATAATATGACCCACTCTTCTGAACTCAAATACAGAAAAAGAAACAAATGTGAATTCAAGACAGAACAGAAGCCTGCCCTTCACACTTTGTGGGAAATGTCAGACCCCAAATACTAGTTTAAAATAATATTTTTATTTTTATAATGCAAGTCTGAAGAAAATCTTAATGGAAATGTATAGCAAATAAACAATAAATTACTGAAGTAATAATGTAAAGTCTCCTTCTGAAGTAGGTGAAGTCTACTGACATACTACACAGTAGACTGAATCATTACAATTTTACATCAGTGAGTTTTCTTTGAAAATGCACATCTAATTAACCTAATACACTGTGCTGCACAGATGTAATGTTAGAAGCCATTGTGAAAGTACAGTTTACATATGCAAAACAACTCTTTTAAATAGAGTATTTCAGCAAATTCTTTTATCTTCAGTACAACCTTTCTATAAATTAGTCTTTTTTTTTTAAAACTTATAAATGTGTAAAAAATCAGTAACAAGAAGTTATACTTAGCATTTTGTTTTGCACTCGAAATTACAATATTTGATTAAAGTGTTCTCAGGATATGTCATCTGATAAGTTTCAACCCAGAACGATCCTAAAGCACAAACAAGTTCTAACACAGAACCCTGATAAATTCTCTCTCTTCTACTTGGTGTCATCGTCAACATACTTTGCTGTATTGAGACTGAAGGTTTTTCAATTGTTTCAGATCTCTTTGAGTATGCTCACCTTTTCATGGATTTCTACATCAGTGGTTCCCAACCAGTGTGCCAGGGCACACTGGTGTGCCGCGGGAACACTCCAAGTGCACCGCGAGCATGCCCAAGAGCTGGAGTTAAAGTTCCCTCCCTGCTCAGCCCAGCCACCTGGGCTGTAAAGTAAAGGGTAAGACACCAGACCACAGTTCTGGGCCCCCTATTTTTAAGCAGAAAGCCTTCTGGCCCCCCAAAAATAGAGGAAGACACTAGAATGGGGAGTTCCAGGGGTCCCCCTAAAAATAGGAGCAGCCCAAATGCACCGTTCAGGTGGCTCCACCTTAAACCTGGATCCACCTTAAGCCCAGGCAGCACAGAGCTGGGGGAGGCTGGGAGTGTATCAATCTCCCCCTGCAGGGTGGAGCAGCTTATGTCAGCCAGCCTGCAAACAGCCTAGGTAAGGGCTTTGGGGGGGTGCTGCTGGGGTTGTGTGGGGCAGGGGTGTGTGTGTGTGTGGCTGGGGTTGTGGGGTGGCTGGTTGATTGGGAGTGTGTGTAGCCGGGGCGGGGTGGCTGTGGGGGGGGGTCTATAGCTGGGAGCTCGAAGGTCCATCACAGGCAGCAGGGCGCTGGAGGAGGGGAGGAGAGGATGGGACCCACTGGGGTGGGAGGGAGCAGCAGTGGGGTGAGGATTTGCCCTGGGTGGTACAGACCCACTGTGGAGAAGGGGAAGTGGGTGTTGCACCCACTCCCCAGGTTCCCCCTGCTCCTCCACAAAGCCACTCTTGTTCTCCCTTCCTCTCTCTTCTTTTGCCACCATTGTGCTGTTCCCCACATGGTTCCCCGTGTCCTCTTTTGCCACCCCTGCCCTGCTCTGCTCCCCACACTCACTCCTGCCACTGCACATGCCTCCTGACCTCCCGTGTCTTGCCATCCCTGCTCTACTACCCCACATAGCAGCATTTCCAAAACACTGTACCATGGTTTATAAATATTCAAATTAACTTAAATTACTTATGAATATTCATTGAGTTTTTAATGGTGGTGTGCCTTGAGAAATTTGAAGGTCTCAAGGTGTGCCACGGCAGAGAAAAGGTTGGGAACCACTGTTCTACATGTCAGTACAACAAAAATCTCACGCTGACTTCCAATCTTCTCATAGCTAATATGAACTATGAGTAATGCTCAGACTATTACTTCTCTTCTCAGTTCTCTTCCTGCTGCTCTTCAAATGTCTGATAGCATAATAGGGGCTTTCTTCTAACTTCATATTCCCCTCTTTTGTGAAACTACTGACCCATCACCAACACAGCGATACAATTTCCTCATATGTTAAGACCTTTGCAAGGGACTCACAGAAAAAGACAAAATGGGTCATTGTGATCTTCTAGTCTGGTCTCCTACACCGGACTTCCCAGATCAATTGCTGTTTTAACTACGGTATACCTTTTAGAAAAGCATCCAGTCTTACCAAGTTATCTGTTTTCAACCCAGGGCTTCAGGATTGTGGCTATCTTTCTACACTTTTGTACAGAACAAGCTAGTCAGTTCCACCCATATGTAAGAACTGTAATGTGATGGTGTCTTAAGTGTTCTGTAGAGCTCAATAATAGCAATAAAAGAGGGAAATTCAGAGGCATCAATAAAGAAGAGAGCTCTTTACAACTAAATTGAGAAGTGAATTGAATAGGTTGAAGTCAGGATCCGTAGGTAAAACTATAATGAAATTCAACTTTTTTAATATTTTATTTGACTGAGTGCTGGTCAGAATTTTGATGTGTCTCTTGCTGAATAATTTTTCAGACATCTATCTGAAACTGAATCATTAGGAAAAGGAAGCAGCTTCTTGCTTGGCATACACAATAGGGCCATCTTGAATATTTCTTCTCCATTCAGACAGGTCTAAAGTTAAGAAAAAATGTAGGGGGAATGCACAGGTACTATGGAAAATTATTCATAAAGCCAGTTACTAATCTGGTTCTTTTAGACTGTGAGTTGGCATCAAATCATAGAAAAGGATACACATCAAAGACTAGATAAAAATTAGAGGGCCACATTCCCCACTGTTTTCAGATGTGTTAGACCAGGGATCTCAAACTCAAGGCCTGTGGGCCACATGCAGCCCCTGAAGTTATTTCCTGCAACCTGCAACAACACTATTGCTATCAATATTTGCAATATCATTGTATGAAAAGGTTTCAGTGATGTGGCTGTTGGGCTAATATATATGACCTCATGCAGCCCTCATGGTGATTTGAGTTTGAGACCCCTCGGTTAAACTGAGCAACAGAATTAGCACCAGAAATTTTACAGTGGAAGAGTAAAAAGGGAATTTACTGTCTTTTCTTAAGTGATTTGCAAATAATAATTCTTTTCTTTAAATGATTATTTCCAGAACCACCCTAAAGAATTTTTTTTTAAAAATAAGCTGTTTCATGTACAAGAAATATGTAATTCCTACTGATAAGAGATGGAATCTGACAACCAGCGGTTAAAGTATAATTTGAAGGACCCCAGAACCTTCCTAATCTCTGGGTTCCCTTCATGTGTGTGTGTGATCGATTTTACTAGATTCTGGAATCTGTGCCCCAGAATTCAGGTCCATCAGATCCGTGGGCCCCAGAACTATATTCTGGGGTGTTCTGGCTTACTTTAACCCCTGCTGCACACCATTTGTTTCAAAGGACATGTTTTCCAGTTATGAAACTGACTGAAGACAGGAGTGGAGGAATGAATGCAATGGGTCTCTAGAAAGAAAAAATAAGAAATTAAAATATTTAAATTAATGTTGGTATTAATCATCACTAAACTGGGGAATTTTCACATATGATCAAAGTCTTCTTATCATAATCTTTTTTCTAAAGCCCCGCAAGTCATTAATACAGTGCAGAAAACCAGCAGTGAACTTAATACTTCATATCAATATTTCCTTTAAGATGTGAAGAACTGGACTAGCACTGAGGAGCAAGCCCCAGAAAAGGAATAGGAGACCCTAATACTGCGAAGAGATACTATGGCAGCAGATCATTGTGCCTGCAAAGAAACCCAGTGATGACTTGGCTTCTATTGGACAAAACGATATAATTTATAGTACACCTTCTCCCTTCCCCATCCTCACTCCCAAAAAATTAAAGACACAAAACAAAAAGAAAACACTACAATGTTAAACACAAACCCTCTTTTAACAGCCTCTTATTCTCTCTTCCTCTCAACTTATTTCATTTGCTTAAATGGCAAGACTCTTGCTTGGCAATCTCTCAGATGGTATCAAATGTCCTTAGTGGGGAAGAGATTTAGGTGGTGGATCTTCATTCTCAAGTTACATTGTTAAAGTCTAGTTCTGTTTTTTTCTTAAAGCAAACCAAGATAAAAGCTCACAGGACAAGAAGAGAAAAATTGTAGGATACTAGAGACAGACACTGAATTTTCTTGTGCTCACAGTTTAGACATTGGAAAATTAAAGGCCTAATATACACATCCCTTGTTAGTCATTGGAGAAACTGGAAAACTTTTAGCAGAATTAAACAGCTCAGGCCTTACCATTAGCTCACTCCTCTGGTCACAGCAAAGTGTTAGAAAGACAGGGGTGTCCTAACTGCCAAAGCCAGCCCATACTCTTGCTAAACAGAACACAACAAATAAATAAAAACAAAAAATAAGGTGGAGCTGGAAGTTAAAACACTAGGGAGAAGGCAGCTAAAAGGATCCTTAGATTCATATTTCAGGAATTGCTTATCAATCATAGAAACAGGGACGCTGTGACCTAAGAACCACTTGATGCCAACTGGCAAAAAGTTAAATGATTTGTATTAGCAGCTTTTATCACGCCTGACAAACTCCCTACACCTAACACTTTGCTGTCTTAGTATTTACTTATGAAGAATGTTGTGAGAGATCTTAAATGAAAGCCAGAATCATGCTGGTCATTAATATCATCAGGAAATGTATGTACTGATAGGGTGACCAGACAGAAAGTGGGAAAAATTGGGATGGGGATGGGAGAGAGAGATCTGGTCACCCTACCCCTCCTCCCCAGCACCTCACACCCTGTAGCTGCCCTCTCCCTTCTGTGCCAGCTGCAGTGGCCCAGCTACCCACCCCAAACCCCACAGCTCCCCAGACTGGCTCCCTCCCCCTACACACACCTGGGATCCCAGCAGCAGTGGCTCCCTCCTCCTGGCACCCACACCAGCAGCTCCCCTGCCCAGCATCCTTCTCTCAGAACGCCATGGCACCCAAGCCCAACTTACCCCCTCCCTCCAGCCGCCCAGCTGCCCTGCCCAATTCCCCCACAGCACCTCATGCCCCCTTTTCCCACTTCCTCCTGCCCAACCCCTTGACCACACAAAGCAGAGGCAGAGAAAGCCTGCGGTGGCATTTCATTTCCCACCCTGCACAGCCCAGGCAGTGGCTGAGCTGATCGTGGCAGGAGATTTAAAACAGCTCCACTGGCCCCAGCTGCATGAGGAGCTGGAATACCAAAATAAGGGACAATTCATTCATTTTTATAAATAAGTGACACAGGACAAGGATAAGGGACTGTCCCTTTAAAAATGGGATGTATAGTCTGATTATATTTAAAATGTCTATATTCTGAAAATGTCCTTACAGTTTACACTAAGGTATTTTTTCCCAGCAGAGGTGAACAACTGGTTTTGACAGACACACAGGAATACATTTGCAGATGTCTGCCTAAGATCATGTGTAGATCACGGCCAGCTCTACTGTGAGGCAAGAGACAGACATTGCTTCAGGTGACAGTTCTTAGGGTCACCTAACCCCCCTGAAGATCAGGCTGGCTCCCACCTCTTCAACTCTTCCCTAGCAGCTCAGGCACTGTTAGTCAATCTGCGGCTTAAGTCATGTAGGCAGAGTGCACTTTAAATCCCTCTACAGACAGATGCTGGAGATCTGTACACTTTGGAAAACTATTTACAGTCTCCATGAATGAGATGGGGGGCACCAAATCAAAATTTGGCTTAGAGCACCACAACCCCTTGAGCCGGCCCTGGTGTAAATTAAGCATTGTAAAGCCAACACAGTGGAAGTCTCATTTACATATGAAAGTCAACAGGAAAAACTGTTTAACAGTGGGGCGGATGTGAAACAAACAGGAGTATTGGAAACCACACTGAAGCCAGCAACCCAGGACTGGAACCACAGAGGCGTCCTCTCTTTGGGAGATAAAGACTTTGTATTTCCCAAAACTCATAGCTTTTTGCTCTTCCTCATAGCACCATCACTAAGGAAGCAAAAAAGATTGCACTTTTTTAGTCATGTAAGTTGTATCTGCTCCCTGAAGGACTGTAATACCTTGTTTTACATATGACCCATTGTTCTTATTATCCTTGCTCACTTTCTCTTAAATATTAATCTCTGTAAATAGAAAGTATGTTTTCACTGTAAGTGGATTCTAGTGCTGTGCTGTAAAGGACCTGATCCCAACTCGGATCTGTCAGTTGTATGTATATCCTCTGTGGGGCAGCTTACCTAGTAATTACAGTGAACGTCCAGTTACAAGGCAGACTACTACAGGGGGATGCTTCTGAAAAGTTCAAGGACTCGGTACACCATGTGTTAACATTCAAGGCAAAGCAGGGGCTGGCAAAGCTCTGAGGAGGGTACTGGAGTGACCAAAGAGCTGGTACTATCCCTCGACCCCAAAGATAGCTCCCTCACATTGGAGACGGAAGGGTTTCATGGGCATGAAGTCTGGAGACCTTAAGAAAGTATCACAGATGCCATTTGGTTCCCATTCCTCCTCTGCGCTGAATGAGGATCAATATAAGGAAGGCCTATGATGTAATAGTAAAATCCTCGAGTCCAGAAGTTCTGGAACAATTTTCACATTGAAGGTAGGGATCACGGAAGCCAGATATTTGTTCTTTGCTATTACTATTCAAAGCCCACAGTTCCAGCATCACTGCTTATGTCTCAGTGTATTAGGTCTCAGTGGGGGCAGCAGTCAGGATGGTGATGCTCATGCTAGTCAGAGAGACGATGATATTCCCAGCTCCCTCCCATGCGACCCTCAGAAAAGGAAAAGGTTGCAGCCTTGCCCCATTACAACTATCCAGTCAAAACAAGTTCCAGAGTAACCATGTTAGTCTGGTTCAGCAAAACAAATGAGGAATCTCGTGGCACCTTAAAGGCTCACAAATCAATTTGGGCATAACTGGGGTGTAGCCAGTCCCCATTTTCTGGACCATCCTTTAAGTCTCCTGCATAGGCCCAGTCAGTCTTGCTTCCAGTCATGTATGCAACACTGCCATTCACATCCTTGTTTGCCCACTGTTTACCAGTCCACAGTCATGGCAGCAAAGTTCATGCTACTGTGGAGCCCTATGGTGGTTGGGGGTGGGCCAGCCTGCTGCCCAAACACATGGGCCTGGCCCACCTATAGGTACATCCCTGGGACAGAAGTTTTCATGGGTTAGAACCCATTTCATCAAATGCATATGATGAAGTGGGTTCTAACCTGCAAAAGCCCAAATAAATTTGTTAGCCACAGAGCTCATTTGTTTCAGTCAAAGCAAGTACCTGGTGGTTTTGTATAGACATGTCCTTTCATCTTAAGAGTTTTTTAGTCTGTTGCTATGATAATTCTGATGCTTTTACAGAAGCCTTGAACCGCTCAAAATATTTTAGTTCATGCAGATTGTATTACACTACTCATTGGGGAGCCAGAAGTAGGGAGCACAAATAACTTTACATAACACATTCATAGGCAAGAGGAAGGTCACTTTAAGCTATCACCCTCTTTGGGCATGAAAGATTTTAACATAGGGTGGCACTCATCACAATTATTATAATAATTCACACACTAAAAAACTAAATTAAAAGCCAAAGATTAAGGTCACAAACTCAAACACTTTGAAGTTAGGAAATGCCAGAATTAAAGCTGCCTGTGCAAACTAATTTAGCCCCCTTGTGCATATTCATTGTGATACAGTCCTTACTTACATCATCTTATGTTACCTTTTTCCTGCAGTATACCTTCCTAGTTCAGTGTCCAAGAACAGGGGGTTAAAGTATAATTTGGGGGGGCCTAGGAACACTTCCGTGCAGGTGGCCCCCCCCAGACTCCAGCTCCTGCCCCCCCCCCATATGCCAGCACCCCAGCCCTTATCCCCAACCTCCCCCCAGCGTGAGCTGAGCCACCACCGCACTTACCAGCAGCAGCGCAGCTGGGGAGGTAGGCCCCAGGTCAGGGGTGGCCACTCGGCTCTGCAGGAGGCTGCAGGCCCCAGGCTGGGGCAGGGCATCAAAGGGGAGGGCCTTGGGGTGGGAATTTAGGGCCCCCCCCCCCCCCCCCCCCCCCTGACTCCTGCCCCTGCCTCCCAGAATGCAGTAGAATGCCGCTCCAGCGCCTGCTATTTTAACAGCCCAGCATTCGGGCCCATAAAAATAGAACAGAGAACCAGAATGCTGCTATTTTTAAATGGTGGGCCCCAGAACGCAGTGCTCCGACTCCATTTTCTATTTTTCGGGGCCCTGGAACACTGAGCCCATAAAAATACTGGGCCCTGGAAAAGCATTCTGGGGGGTTCTGCCTTACTTTAACCCCTGTCCAAGAGGGGCTTACTCTGGGGATGAATCAAGGAAGGCTGTTTTCTGTAGGACTGTTTGCCTCCCTTTCTCCCCAATCAACTGGCTCCTATCCTCTATCCCATTTCCCTCGCTATCTCCCAGCCTTCCTACCCAACCAGTCCCAGCCTCCCTTCCTCCCCACTCCCATTCTCTTCATCTCACCAGTCCTAAACTTCCCTCCCTTCCTACTTCCAATCTCCTTGCACAGTAAGTACCAGGTCCCCACATCCCTCAGCTCCCATTCACAGATTCTTTTCCCCTTGCCCCAGTTCCACCAGAAAGCTTGTTTCAATCTACTCCTTTCCTTTTGCTTTATCTGTCCAGCTTTTGTCACCGCCTGCATTCAAATCAGTTACAACCCTCCATCATGCTACTTGGCTGCAAGAAAGGGCTTTTTAGCTGCTAAAATTGAAAGTCTTTACTGAGCACGTGCAAACTGACAGCTTTTATCTAGAACCCTATCAAAGTCACTAGCTTGAACAACACCTCACAGGCCATGAAATATGACTGTTGTGTTCTTTTACCCTATAGCAGCATTTGTCAAACTGGGGATCTCAACCCAAAAGGGTATCACAAGACTATTATAGAGAGGTTGCTGTATTGCCATCCTTACTGCTCTACTTTCAGAGTTGGGCGACTGGACTCCAAACCTGCCTCAAATCACAGGGCCTGCTAGAACTTTTCAAATAAGCTAGCCAGAATAATTTTTGCCTTGAACGGAACAATGCGTAGCCTCATTCTTAGAAACAGTTGAACTCTGTTGGCTGAAATTTTCCAAAATTATTCAGCTTGACTCAGACACCTAGCATGGAAATTCACACCAATGAATTAAATGCAGCAAAGCTGTAAGTAACTGAAAACTAGGTCTTACTATGGTAAGTTTCGAGCAACCTTAATTATAGGCAGTGCTACCAGCTCCACCGATAATACGTCACATTTATACAGTCACATTATAATTTCAAAGCAATATACAAAATCTTGTAATTGCACATTTTCTGACCTTTACTTTTTCCATCATCTGTTCCATATCCTTGAGGTACTTTTTGTCAGAAATTACAATGCAACCACATCCTATAAATATCCTGTAAAATTAAGTGGTGAAAGTGATTTTTAGAAAAAGTTACAAACAATGCAAATTTCTTTCAGTAAGCATTTAGCACAATAAATACTTTAGTCCTATTTGAGGATTATTTACTAAGGAAAAAAAAATACAGTTCCAATGGTAGTTAGCAATCAAGACAAGCACATTTTCAGGAGGTAGAGCACACATTCATAGCACTAGGCAAGCTAAATGGTTTTTTAGGCTGAACCTAAAGAAAATGAATATAGAGTGGTCACACTAAGGTATATATCATAGTAAAAGGTATAGAAAAGGAAAAGTTAGTTAAAAAGCACTGAATCAGAGTTGGGGGTTTTTTTATTAAACACTGACAAAATTTCATTAAACTTTTCAAAACTGTGACCCTCTTCCCACCAAACAAAACACTAACAAGATAAACTTCTAATTTAAATTGGAAGTGCTTCTAGGATACTTAAAAACACATTCTTTTCATTTAGCCTGATGATGAAAAATGCCTTTGGGATCTTGCCTAGAAAAATGTTGTACAGTATGTAACCTAATAAAAAGGCTTTTTGCTTAAAACTTGGATCTGATACAGTTACTGCTCCCACCTCTTAATCAATTAAAATATATATCATAACAGCACATGCCTTGTAAGAGGCAATACATAGGAGTTATTCTCCTCTATGAATATGAATAATTGCAATTTAATGAGTTATCCATGCACAGTGACTAGAGAATATATTGAATAATATGAAGAATTTCTGTATTTTCTATAAAAAATATTAAAGGATTAAGTTCAAATTAACTCTGATTGGCAGAATGCAATAGCTCCCCTGTGTAAAACTCATCACTGATGTGGGGGCAGGAAAGGAGAGGCAGTGTGCCTGTAGTTTTTCAAGAGAGAGAGAGAGACACACACCAATTCTTCATATCACACAATGTAGTCTCTAGTCAATGTGCATGCATAACTCCCACTAATTTTAAATTGTAATTTGCATAAACACACAAAATTAAAAATACATTGAGAAAGATACCAGGCATAAAATATGTAGGTACATTCAAAGTAGAATGACTAGAAACCTGCCTCCTCCATGCTCACAACCCAATGAGTTGTTCATGCTCAACAATCTACTCTGGTGTTAGTGGAGGTGTTACCTTTGAATATTTAAATAAAAAGCCCCAGGATTACAAACTTCAGACATGCCACAGAACATCCATACAACTAGCCCTGTATGCACAGAGGAACGGCATTTATATTTTGCAGGTATAGGTTGCCTATCACACTCACATGTCATAAAGAGTAGAAACACTTTCAAAAAGGCATAGACCTTGGCATTTAATACTATTTGATCTGTTCCTAATTAAATGACTATCTATTGCCCAAAGCAATTTCACAGAGCATGGTAGAACTTTACATATGGAGCTGTAGTAAAAAGGTGGGAGGAGAAAAATACAGCAGTCTTCTATGGGTTGCTTATGCCTTGCCCTACTAGAAGGGAGAACAAAACAACAAAGACAACAACCAATAGATGGGTTAGTTTTTTTAATTACTTATACTTCTCTGTTCCTTTCCACCCATTCAATCCACCCAATATTGTAAGTAACTGGCAATAGAAAACATTATTTGTGAACAAACAATGAAATTTGTACACAAGAGATAATCTTATGGGTTAAACTATCCCCCGAGTTTGTTGCTTGTACTTAAAAGCAAGTAAAGACAACAGACTTTTCATACAACTTTTCAAAAAATTAATCAAACTTAAAAAAAAAATTGTCATGTACCACAAGCATGATGAAAAAGGTAGTAGAAAAAGAGCAGTTACAAACAACAGATGTTTTACAGAGAAAAGAATCCTTAGCTGGTAACTTACTATTTATGATCAGCTAATTCTCTCTGCTTGGGCTGCCAACAGCTGTAAAAACATCCCAAAATATGCCTCCCCACAAGTGAAGGGGGAAAAACTATCCAACTCAGTGGCAAAACCTGGGGCTTTGGCAACACTGCTAGAATCAATTGGCCTAATTCTCCTCTGTTCCCCATGCAAAGTGAGTACAGACAGAGCCAGCACTAGGCAAAAACAGACTAAGTAATTCCTTAGGGCCTCAAGCAGCTCAAGTGCCCACCCCACCCCCTATTAGCTTTGTATTATAAGAACTTGCTTATTTTAGTTTTACTGGGGGGAGAGGAGAAAAATATTCCTGTATACATCCCCAAACGGACTACCAGCAGTACTGAGCATGGCACAAATCAAACACATTTAGATACCTAACTGTCCTTGAAATCAATTGGATTTTAGTGCCTAAATACCTTTGAGGATCTTGACCTATGTGAATTACCAAATTGGAACAACAGAGTTTGATGTCCCCTTTGTACAGGTGTAAAATGACTGCTCAGAATACAAGACATCAGATAACTTAGGGAACTATGTCCCTTTATCTGAACCTTTTCTGTCTGCCATCCAGGCAGAAATAAACATGACCTCAACCAATAGCCACAGGCTTGCTGTCAGCTGCTGCTTGAGCCAATTTCCAGTTAGTCTTTTCTACTGACTTTAATGGCAGCTGTAGAAGTCCTTTAATTACAGAGGTGAGAAAAGAGATAATGCAACATGAAAAGACCTAATCATGTAAGGTCTTCATCCTGTAAAACACTTACACACGGTTTGACTTTAAGCTGGTGAGTAGTCCTATTGATGTCACTGGGGCTACTCACATGAGTAACAGATTTCAAGATGGGGCCAAGCTAGATGCCTACTGCATTATTTGAGTTTTTGTCATGCTAATCTGGTCATAAAGGATTAACACAGTAGGAGAGTGTGAGAAGAAAAACAAGTATAATATTCATTGCATTCTAAAAAATAAGTGTTGGTGTGGTTGGTCCAAGTTTAACAGTTAAAATTCCAGATATGTTAAAAATATGTATTTAATGAGATCCTTAGTCACCATCATGCCATACCTACAGCTCCACTAACTGCCACCGTTACAGTTTGTTTTAAGCAATGTTTCATGGCCAGTTGAGGATCACTACTTTTAAAAACTTTTTCTTAGTCATTCTATAATTCTTCCAGTGTTTGTTCAGCAGTATCCAGTCTAATTTTATTTTTTGTTTTGCAAATTATGGCTTGCCCCTTGTGTGGATACAGATTTCAATCTCTTCAGTGAAGTGGGGGAAGGAACCTGATGCCATAGAGTTCCTAGCAGGATGAGGGTCTACGATTTAATATAACTCTAAAAGTTGGCCATAGTGTTTAATGAGTGCTGAATACAGCAATGTGACATTTACAGGTCTTATAGGGGGAAGTTTGCAATAATTTTTTTGCCACATCCTTACATACACAAATGCCATTTTTTTATTAAATAGGTTAAAAGATTGTAAAAATAAAAAGCTTTGCATGATTTCCACCTCTTCCCTTCCCCTCCCCTACAAAAAAAAAATTCTATGCAATAGAGATACAAAGTTTGTCCTGTTACTATGGTGTTTATCCACTGGGTAAATAGGTAACATAATATACTTATATTACTTGAAACAAAACAAAAAATAAAACTTAACAATGAAAGTCCAACATTAAACAAATGTTAATTGGGCCTGAAATAAGAATTTATCTAAGACCATTTTTGAAAATTTAAGGGGAAAGAGGAAAGGAAAGGCATTATGGAACATTTTAAATGTTGTGGAAAAAATATACAGATGTTGTAATATGGACCAGGCAAGTCCATCTTTTCAGCATCTTTGGGTGTGTTCACACAGCACTCTTATTTTGAAACAACAGAGGTTGTTTCGAAATAAGAATTACCCTGTTCACACGACGCACCGTTGTTTCGAAACAACTTAAACCCCATGTGGGGATGAAACAACGTTGTTTCGAAACAATTGTTTCGAAACAATGCCGTCTGAACATGTTGTTTCGAAACAACGGTGACTTGTTTCAAAATAACTTTTGCCTGAAACTGCTATTTCACTTTGAGCTTTTTTCCTTAATTCGAATTAACAAAGTGTTAATTTGAATTAACTTATTTCAAAATAACCCCTTATTTCGATACAAGTTGTTTCGGAACAACTTGTATCAAAATAACCCCCTGTGTGTGAACGTAGCCTTTGTGAAATAGAGACCAGGTAGCAATATATTCACCAAAGCTGTCTGATCTACATTCATGCTTTTTCTCCAGAATCAGGGTGTTCCTAATACATTGATAAAGATCAGCTGTGGAGGAAATTATCAAAGGCTTCCACTTACTTGCACGTTGATCTTTAGCTTCCATCTGTAAGTGATCGCTATGCCTTCTAACAGTTAAAGGAAGGGGGTTAAAGCCATTTAAACAGAAAAACCTGGGACGCTAGAAGTATCTTACAAATGTTTGTTTCTAGAACTAAAATGATTGTACTTAGGGCCATCACTGTTAAATATGTGCCAGAGAACTGTACTGGTCACAGCCTTTTCTGCATAGTAGAAAAACTCTAAAGTTGAAATGTAGGGAAACATTTAGAAGGGTAATATAAACCCTACAAGGCTCTTTTCATTTGTGTTACTTTTACAAAGTTGTAAATGTAACAAGTTTGTGGATTTGGGGGGTTAAGTTACTTTTATCAGTTTCAATGAACAGAATATTTGAGACTCCCATTCTTGTATTCCAATAATAGAAGCATTTTTGATTATACAAAGAATAAGTATATGAAACAAAGTCCTTCCCTGCACCACTTTCCAAGACATAAATCTCAGTAAAGGTAATGCATATTTTATGTTTTTGACTACTGTAGGTAAGGTGTCAGATTTGAATGGAAGAAGAAATTTCACTAAAATCTGTTTTGAATGTCTTTTACATTCACACTTCCCTCTCTTTGTTAATTAGTGGTATAATTAAGTAATCTTATAACTGACAAGGTCCACTATTAGATCTTTATCATATTTTCCTCAATGCAACTTATAACAGTTTAGAGATTTAAATGGCAAGAGAATACAATTAATGTCTAGATAATTTCTAAATTTAGTCCTAACCTGCCAAGGATGTGCAGTGAGAAGATCTCATAAATGAGTAACTTTTTAGACTCCTTAATCCACATTCAGCAAAACAAGCAAGGAGTCCTGTGGCATTGTACAAATTCCAGACTAAAGAAGGTTATTATTTTATTTTCCACAGTTAGAGAGAAAGCATACCATTGAGCAATGCCTAGGGGACAGCAACCAAATAATCAATGTTTGCAGGAAAAATTATCCTTACTCTTTGGGGTAGCACAAAAAGATACTATTTAAGCTTGCATATTTTGTTCTACCAGATGAATCCACTGATCTATGTTAAAATAAGAACTTGAGTCCTTAGCAATGTTTAAAAGGCAAAGAAGGGTGACAACTATTGGGACAGATGTGTGTCACATCCAGTTAATAGGTCTTCCTGTTCATTAAGATCATGAAGAACTTATGAAAAAAAATTAACATGGTTTTCATGGAAAAGCTATCTTTTCCTAAACTGTAGGTCCACTTTTATTCTGTTATCACAGAAATGTGGGGCTGGAACAGACTTCAAGACAATGAATCCTCTAAACTAATGCAGGACCAGGTATACCTAGATCATCCTTGATAAGTGTTTGGTTTAACCAGATCTTAGAAACCTCCAGTGATGGAGGTTCCACAATTTCTCCTGACTCCAGTACTTATCCATTCATCGCTGTACTCAGAATAGTTATGAATTACAAGGCCAGAAAGGTCCACTGTGATCATCTCATCTTACTTCCTGTATAACACAGGCCGTAAGACTTCCCTGAATGAATTCATTCTTGAACTAAAGGATATCTTTTAGGAAAACATCCAGTCTTGCCAATCATGGAGAATCCACCACAACTTTGGTAAATTGTCCGAAGAGTTAATTACCATCATTGTTAAAAATTTGCACCTCATTTTAGATCTGAATGTGTCTAGTTCCAACATCCCACCATAGGATCTTATTTTATCTTTGTCTGCTAGATTAAGGAGTCCATTATTCAATATTTGTTCCCTGTGCAGGTATGCACAGATTTACCAGCTTATCCATTAACCCCCTCTTTGTTAGCTAAACAGTGAGATCCTGGACTCTCACTACAAAGACATATTTTCTAATCTTTACACTTATTACCTTATCCCCATCCCATTCCCATATATCTATTTCTGTCCTCTGCTCCTGTCCAACCCATCCCAACTCCTTCTTCCCATCATATCCCTTCCCTTCTTCTCTTCTCCTTCGATCACCCTGCCTTCTTCTCTGTTATCCTGTCCAGTCCCTCTTTCACCCCATCCAGATCCTGCTCCTATCCAAGTCTCAGCTCCTGCCACCCTAATGCCCCATATTCCCCAACTGTTCCTCACTCCAGGATGTCAGGTATGTTAGGCAGTTTCCTCCTCCTCTACAGTGCCTGTTTGCTAGCAGAGGGGTGAATTGAGAGCACAGGAGAGACTATGCCCCTACTCTCTTCCCTAGTACCATGGACTGCAATGGCCCCTGGATACAGAAAGGAGCAAATCTTTAAAAATTCCTGGGGCACACCCAGTGTTACAGTTTGAAGGTAACTACATTTGTCTACCACCACCACCACCTTCCATGCTCAAATCCAGAAGTTTCCAGTTGGGTCTCTGGCAGTGGCAGATTTAACAGTCAACAAATGCTGGCTGTGCTCCACCTGCCCAACCCACCTCTATATTCCTCTCTCATCTGCAAGTGGCAGAGGAACAAATAGATAGACCTTGGTGCAAGTTTTCATTGTGGAAACCCACATGTCATCACATTTCCTACATTCAGACCCTAGGCCCCTGCTCATCCCAGCCTCTACCCCCCAGCTTTGCTCTCCCATTCCCACCAAGCCAGCCAGATCCATGGCATGCTATACGCTCCCTCTGCTGCAGGTCCGGCATTGCTGCTGCTGCTGCTGCTGCTACAGCCATTCCCATTGTCCCTGCCAAAGCCAGAACTGCTGGTGGGCATGCTAGAGCCACAGACCACCACTGCAGCTGCCACTGAAGCTAGAGTCAGAGCCTCTAGGAGGAACAGTGTGTCAGTTCTTACTGTCCTATTTGAATTTCCCTAGATAGTAAGAGAGAAGGAAGAGCCACAGCTGGCAACCAAAATGGAGGATCTGTCTCTGGCAATCCCACTAATCAGAATCCCTGGCAGAGTCACCATTTTCAAAAGCAAATTCAAATGTGGGAAGTGGGGAACAGCACCTTGCTCTCTTCCCAGAAGTTCCAACAAGTGACAAAGAGTGGCAGGAGCCTGCACTGGGCATATATGATGTTACCAAGCAGACCTGAGTCTGCAAGGGCCCTCCAAGTACAAGGGCCGCTGAGCAGCTGCACCAGCTATTCAACATCCATCTGCAGACTACCTCACCACCCACTCAGTTCTGGGATCCTAGCCGTACCCTGATAAGTAACTGAGTCAGTCACCATGACAGTGAGTCCCTCACTGCCTCAGGGCTGATGCAATTCCATGGGTTAGATGTGTCTAATACGGCTCCCTGTCCACCAGCACCCACCTGCCTTGCAATGCCTTTGCAAAGTCCCACAGCAACTGAGCATGACCAGCAGTGACTGGTGATAATAGGAGTTTCTTACCCCGTCCTGTAAAGGTCAAAGGTATTGCGCAGTTTCCCGTGCTGAAGAGGCTGCTGTTGTTGGGAAAAACCAGTTTGTTTCCATAGCCTCCATATCCTCCTCTTCCTGTGGGGGGACTGAGATGCATGTGTCTAACTGCTCAAGCCTGTCTGCATGTTCATCCACTCTCCTCAGCCAGCTTCACTCTAGTTTTGCCTATTTGCTCAATTCTGCACAGAAAGTCAATATTTTTAGGAGTATCCCAACAATTTAAAGATAAACAAGCAACACAAAAGTACACTCTATTTAAACCTATCCTTCCAACTTAGTTATTCTCATAGTGAAAGATGTCTGAAAATGATTTGTGTGGTACCACTGAAGTTGCACCTATAGTAGTAACTGATGATATTTCCAGAGAAACTTTGCTTGAAACCAGCACAGCTGAAGACATTTACTGACGAACTTGTCTTTTTAGCATTAGAAACCAAGAGGTCCATATTAACAGCTGCAAGGAAGCCACTTTATTCACTGTCATTGCAGTTACAGCTACAGATCTTAGCCATGTTGATCAAATGGCCACTTTGATTCACTTTGTTGATATTGATTGTATCAAAGGATATGTAAAAGCACATTTTGTAAGCTTTGTAGAAGCAGGTGAGGCAAATGTTACATCCTTTTGCAAACAGTCATTGAATGTTTTTTATTCTGAAAGTATGGCTTAAACTCCAAAGACATGTCTGAACACAAATA
Organism: Podocnemis expansa; assembly: GCA_007922195.1. NCBI lineage: Eukaryota > Metazoa > Chordata > Testudines > Podocnemididae > Podocnemis > Podocnemis expansa. The sequence goes on from ML681964.1 coordinate 42,313,439, forward strand.
TGATGAGGCTGGTATTATCACCACAGTTCATGAAGGAATGAAAGCAGAAAATGAGAGAATATCTTTCAGGAAAGAGAGACAAAGTGAATTTAACATACATCCACCGACCACCATATCAAATTAACCTGGTCTTGGTACATGCTACTGAAGGGAAGGGCAGTCAATGAAAAAACTAATGATGAGGTCTAAAAATAATTGTTTTCTCAAATGCTTGCTTGAGAGTTTTGCAAAGGGAAGAGGAACTTGATGCTGATCCCGTCCCTGAAGAAATTGAAAAAAATTGATGTGGTAGATAAAATTGTCAGGCTTCTGAAGAACAAAGAAGATCTTTTCATCTAAACACAAGATTAGATGGGCAGCTCAACTGAAAGCCACAGAGGCACTGATAGTAAATTTTCAGAATATAATTGAATGCCTAGAAGACTAAGCTGTTGCTGAATGCAGAAGCAGTGAGGACATACATTGAGCAAAAAGCAACCTGTCTTTGATGGTTTGAATGTTCTACCATAATCCTTCATGGTGATATAACAAACAAACAAGGAGTCCTGTGGTACTTAAAGACTAACATATATTTATTGCATGAGCTTTCATGGGAGAAAAGCCCACTTTGTCAGACACTTTACAGATGGGGGGAACTTTCAGAACGAGAGGAAATCAATGCAGGGAAGTGTAAGGTCATGGGAACAGGTCACACTGTAACACCAAATCAAAACAGTTGTAAAGATTCAAAAAAAGGTCCCATAACTAAGCTGAGTATTCTCATTGGTTTTTGCCTGTAGAGGAGTTTGAAATGTGAGAAGCCTGTTGAGGCTTTTGGAGTTTTTTGTATCATAAATAGGAGCAAAGGGAAAAGCACCTCCTAGTGTTGGAGGCCAGTCTTGAAGAAGTATTTGAGCCACCCCCCATAGGACCTAGTTAAAGCATTCATGCCATCTGTCTGTGGTTGATATATGCAGGTGCATAGGTTCTTGATTAATAATAACTGCAAACTTCCTTCAACAGCTTGGAGGTGAAAATTGTCCCCCAGGATTTCTTTGGCTAATCCTATCCTCACAAATATTTTTAGAAACTCCACTGCTGTCACTGTGACCATAGTGATTCATTGAGAATAGCATCAGGGTAATGACTGGCATAATCAACAACAACCAGTATATGCTGGTAACTGGAAGTCTATGGATTCTTTGAGGTCTACTCCTATCCACTTGAATGGGAATTCCCCCATTGGAAAGGGACCCAATGAGGCTGATCATACAAGCAAAACAACCAGGAGTCGTGTGGCACTTAAAGACTAACAGATTTATTTTTTGCATGAGCTTTCATGGGAGAAAATCCCACTTCATCAGATGCTTCGAAGATGGGGGAGCTTCATTCCATTCTGTAAGTTCCCCCATCTTTGAAGCATCTGACAAAGTGGGATTTTCTCCCACGAAAGCTCATGCAAAAAATACATCTGTTAGCCTTTAAGTGCCACATGACTCCTTTTTTTTTTTTTTTTTTTTGCTGGACTAGACTAACACAGCTGCCTCTTTGGAAATTGATCATACAAAATCTCTGATAATCTGATCTCAGGGGAAATTCCTTCCCATACCCAAATACGGTGATTGGATGGACCCTGAATATTTTGGCAAGACCCAAAACAGTCAAACATCTAAGGAAGAATTCTCTGTAATAACTCAGAATACACCCCATCTGGTGCCCCATCACTGGCTGTTGGGGATGTTTGCTACTAGCAGGCGCAGACTGGCAACATGACACTGTAGACAGTTTTATCATATCGTTCCCCTCCATATACTTATCAAGCTCAGTCTTGAAGTCAGTTGGGGGGATTGTATTTTGGGGTTTGGTTTGGTTGGTTTGGTTTGGTTTTTTTGGTCCCTGCTGCTCCCCTTGGAAGACCTGTCCTACAACTTCAGCCCTTGGATGGTTAAAAATATTTGCCTAATTTCAAGCCTAAACTTGTTGATGACCATTTTATATCCATTTGTTCTTGTGTCAACAATGGTATTTAACTTAAATAACTCCTCTCCTTCCCTGATGCTTATTCCTCTGATGGATTTATAAAGAGAGCAATCACAACTCCTCTCAGCCTTTGTTTGTTTAGGCTAAACAAGTCAAGCTCTGAGTCTCCTCTTATGAAGTAGTCCTCTGATCCATTCCTCTGATCATCCTACTAGTCTTTCTCAGCACATGTTAAAATTTGAACTCATCTTTTTAAAGTTTTGTCCTCCCAGGATGAGTTAAATAGAGCAACAGTCTTGAAATACTCTCACTGCTTCTTCCAGAGCCACTGGTCAGTGTCTCCCTGCCCATTCACACATGGCTGTGGAGAGTCCAGAGGAATTGCTTGAGGACCACCACATTGGCTGTCTGCCTGCTTGTCCTGGCCTCAGGCTTCATCAGCTTCTAGGGTATGTCCACACAAGTCTTTTATTTCGAAACAACACTGATTGTTTCAAAATAAAAACTGAATGTCCACACGACATTTTCTTATTTTGAAATGAAAGGCTCTGTCATTTTGAAATACGAACCATCATTTCAAAACAGCTTAAACCCTATTCATTTCAAAATGGCTGTTATTTTGAAATGGGTATTTCGAAATAAGGCCATTTGGACATGTTGTTTCAAAACACCACCATTGTTTCAAAACAACTGTTTCAAAACAACATGTCCAAACGGCCTTATTTTGAAATAATCATTTCGAAATAACAGCTGTTTCAAAAGCAGGCTTTCGCTTACTTCTAATTAACATTTTCTTAATTCAAATTAACTTATTTTGAAATAAGGACTTTATTTTGAAATAACTCATTTCGAAATAACTTATTTCGAAATAATGATGTATGTGTGGACATAGCCTTAGTCAACATCCTTGAGTCTCTGTGCCAGTGCCTGGGGCCTCATAGATGGATTAGATCATTGGTCTCTGAAACAGAAATAGTAAGTTTCTTCACTTAATTGCAGCCAATCAAATAAGGCTGCTTTCACAATTAGTTAGTCAAACTATCGAATGAGGACTCTCTAACTAGTTGTGCTTTTTCAGTAAGAACAATGCTCATGTCTCAAGGTCCCAAGAGGCAGAAGCGTCAAGACATTTGAAGGTCTCCAGCAAGCCTTTTGGGCCATCATCTAATACCATCTTGCATAATGTGAGGTCACCAAGTCAACTTGCCAAGTCCACCCTGCCTCCAGCCACTGAGGGCAGGAGCATCCTGGTGGGTGCTCTCATCAGAGTGCACAACTGCTGTTGCTGGGTGGCTATCGTGCCCAATGTTCATTGACTCTGTTGTTGGACTGCTGCCTGGGCCTCCTGCTCTTGTCACTGGGTGGAACCTTGCAACTTGTTTTGTCATTGCTAGGTCTGTGCCAAATGTAGTGTCAAGGTCTATATCTAGCATTGCTGATCATGTGTCACTGCTTGCCTGTCTAAGGAAGGAACCTGCTGTTGAGCTAGCAACTGGAGTACTTCCTCCATCCCATGCCTCATTGGGGCTTGTCTACCTGGGCTGTGGAGTGTGGGGCAGGGACACAGCAAGGCGTGTCAATGCAACAACAACCCTCCCTGGCCAGGCAGAGTGTTACACCAGAGTTCATTGGCCTGGCAGAGTGGTCCGTCTGTTCCCCTTGGCTGAGTCCTGCCAGGTTGTGCATGTTTCCTCCTTATTCCTTGATGCATCAGCTGGTCCTGGTGCCTAGAGGACCTGTAAACCCACTGAGTCCTGAAGTCTTTCTGGAGTTTGCAGGGAAGCTCAGACCCACCCAATCCACTGGGCTTCAACTCAGGGCCTTTAAGCCAGACAGGTGGAATCAGGATTCAGCAACTCCAGCTGTGCCCTGAGCTCCTTCCCTCCCCTGGCTTCTTTAGGCTTTTCAGCCTGTTGGTCCAGGCATACCTTTTCAAGGTGCTGTCTCTGAGCAGGAGTTCCCTTCTCCAGCCAGCTTTCTCCTCTGGTAGTCACCACACCCTGATTTTTTTTTCTCCTTGCCTCTCAATCTCCCAGCGCTTCAATATTCCCAGCTGCAGTGAGGCTCTCAAACAGCACTGGCAAGCAGTACTTGCATTAATTCCTGGGTTGCTGGACCAGTAGGATGTATATACATCCCATGATCTTCCTGAAACTTAGGGGGGTTTTGGTTGGCCCTCTCCCAATACCAGAAGAAAGGGAAAGGGCAAAAGAGAAATGGTTGAGTGTTTTAGCATAAACTTTCAAAAAAAATCAGCTTGAGGTAGACTCTTGGCATAAAAAATTTCAACCAGAATGGTCAAAGTTTAAGTAAGTTGAAAGCAATTGAAAAGAGGGTGATATAATGGAAGGTATCAGGCACCCTTAAGTCTAGGTAGTGCTGAGAATGGAGCAATAGAGAGAGGCCAGAACTCCAAGTCATCGAGGTGGGCAAGTCAATGAGGGAGTCAAGAGCTCAGAGCCTTCCTCCAAGAGAACTGAGGCTATGATGGCAGAGACAAGGAGAGAGATGATCTGGGGAGAGCACAGTGAACCAAAGCTTTAGCCCAGAGCAGAGCCAGGCCAGGTGAAACAAACAAAGCAGCTGGGGACCAGTAACCTGGAGTCAGAGCCGCATCTGGAATTGCAGATGTGTAGGAGTGATAGTGGTAGGGTGAGTCTCTCGTTCTTGCAGCAGAGTTGTGTGCACTGGTACCGGGAGAGAGGAAGAAATGGGCTCCTTTGCCAAAGGCTGTTGAGAGATTATTAAGTGCCAGTTCCAGAGGAGGACATGGCAACAACAGTGGGTGAGAAAAGGATCCAGCACAGAGGCCAAACCCTGTGGCAGTGCCACACCAACAATCCCATAGCCACAGTCCCAGGAAGAGGACATTGGACCTATAAATTTGTTGTAACTGTAAAGTTAAATGCACGTGAGGGTCTGTGACACTGAACCTTACTCAAGTCATTTTCTCACAGTGCTTATGCTGTGAAGTGTTCTTTAATACCCAAGAAACAATGTCTATGTAAATAAACTATATATGTGTTTTAGGTGAATTTCCATGATTATGCATTAGAAGGATAACAAGAGGGTCAGAAGTATCCTTGAATTTGGGCACCCTTGTCCCTCCCAACAGTTGCCCATACAAAGAATTACATAAACATCCAGGAATTTGGGCTCAGTCCTTCTTGTAAAGTATGTGTGAATCATGATCAAGCAGGGCTAAGAGGGAAAGTCAAGGTCAGTGCTGCCATGAAGTGAATCAAGGCACTGAGTCAGATCCTTTCATCACTTAGTTTAGCCAGGGTACTGTGTCAGTACAGAAATTCCCCTGCTACAGTGGGACAATTCCCCTGCTTTCATTAATCACCCCCCACCGTTTTTAGGGCCTGGAGAAATCATGATAACCCTCATGTTTGGCAACTGCACAGAATCCCTGGTCCATATGGATACATAAACTTAACATAATATGGTCCCCAAAGATACTACATAGGTTGCAATATCAGCCACACCCAGTACAAAAATCTTTGGAGAACTTAGCTCAAACAAGTCTTTCCTTGTGCTAACAGCAAATTTTCAGTGGCTTGTAATTTGACCCAAGTTGTGCAGACGGGAACAGCAAAAAGGCCCAGTTGTGGCACCAGGATAACCTCTCTGCCAAATTTCAAATTCTTGGTCCAAAGCACAGAGGCGCTAGAGCTTCTCAAGAAACCATTGTAAGAATTTTTGTACCGTAGCCAAAACAAAGCATTTTTTTCCCTAATCTTGATCTCGGAAATGGTTGAGTGTTTTAGCCTAAACGTTCCCAAAAAAATCAGCTTGAGGTAGATTCTTGGCATAGAAAATTTCAGCCTGAATGGTCAAAGCTTAAGTAAGTTGTAAGCAACTGAAAACAGGGTGATATAATGGAAAATATCAGGCACCCTTAAGTCTAGGTAGTGCTGGCAGTTCCACTTATAAAACACAGAAACAGTATCCTTCTAATTTACACTGATTGGCAAATACACTGCAAGTCACTAAGTCTCCAATGCATATGTAATAGCCAGGTCCTGAAAATGCCCCTGTGAATAACTGCCCACTAGGACTATTCATGTTCTGCAGAGCTGGGTCTTAACTCATCAGATATCACTTTTTAAAAAGTGAGACAAAGGAAAGACTAACTGTGTTTTGTTTTTGTCGTTGGAAATTTAGTTTAACTTTCAATTTCTGGTAGCTCAAGTTGTGCCACTGAGTAATCTAGATCACATTTTGCAAAAGTAGTGATGTCTTACAGCACTTCACCATTACAGTTTGATGTGAAAGGGAGATAGGCACACATGTGTGGTTGAGTTAGAAAGGTTCTGTTCTCAGGGCTGGTTCAGATGATGCTACCAAAACTGCAGTCAGGAGCACAACAAGGGTGAGAGGACAGGGTGCCGAGCCCCCAACCCTAGCCTCCTTGACAAGCTGACCGAAGCCTGGGCAACTGCCACCTCTTCTCCCGACAACGCTTAAGAAAGTAGCACCGGGCAGCCTCTCAGCCAGATACCCACAGTCCACCCAGAAGGTGATGGTCGGAGGTGTCCTCATCCTCCCCACAACAAGAGAGCTCCTGCCAGACTCTCAGGGGTGGGTAGGGAGGCCCTGACACTTCCCCAAGTCATGTAGGAATGAGGACTCCAGTCTAGATGCTGAGGCTTTCCATTAGGGAGTTGGAGCACAGAGAGCTTTCAGCGCTGCATGGTGGCTCCCCCTGTGCTTTTCAGGTTGTGCTGTGCCCTGTCACCCAGGATCTCAGCTCAGCACACCCCAGAGCTTCCTTCCCCAGCTACAGCCCCACAAACCTGCCCGCAACTGTTTCTGTCCTCTGCAAGTCATGCACCAAACCAAGCTATGCCCACAAGGAACCTGCACCCACACCAGCTCTCTGCCACAGGATAGACTGCTTACTTGAGAGCCAGAAGTCCTCTCCCTGGGCCCTCTTCTTAGTAAAATTATGGTTGCACCCCTGCCTGCAGCCACCAAGATCTGCTGACTCATGAGACCTCTGCCCCACAAAAACAGGTTGAAGTGCCAGTTTCATTGCTTCCAGAGATGCTTTATCCTGATTGAAAGGTGTGTAGCAATAATCACTTGAGCCCTCTGGTGAACGAGGATTTCTGCTGCTTTTTCATGACACTGGGTCTTGTCACATTGAAGGTTTTTCCTCTTCCAGCTGTTTTACAGGAAGGTTCCTTTCACTTCCTCCCCCTGTGCAGCAGTTGTGGACACCAACCTTTTCTCCCTTCCTCTTTAGAGATAGGTTCCCATTGCCTGCCATCTCCAAGCAGGAATTTGTGATGGGCAGAATGACATGGTGAGGGCGGTAATATCTTTTATCACAGTGGTTTTCAAACTGAGGGTTCGAACACAGTACTGGGTCACAGACCCTCAAGTACTGGGTCACAGGGCCCCTGCTGCTGCCACCAAAAGACTGGAAAGCATTGCTCAAAGAGGTAATTGTTGGGTCATTGGTATAATTATTTTTTTCAACTGGGTTCTGAGGAAAAAAGTTTGAAAACCACTGTTTTATTGGACCAGCTTCAGTTGGTAGACATAGTACACTGAATTTAGTCTCTTAGCCTGAGGGTCCTAATCATGGGACTTCCAGAAAGCCCCCATTTATTTAAACTAGTCCTGTCTATCATACTAACAGTGGTATGCCCCATGATGAACCAAAACCCCTTGTCTTCTTTTCTGCTTATCATTCTTGTAGTTTGCAAATTGACCTAGACAGGTAAGCATTATAGCTCCACTAACAGCTGGATTTCCATGCAGATCCTACTGTGATCAAGTACAGTCGTGATTTGATTCTCAACATCCCTGTCAGAACAAAACTTGCAGCACATCTTGAAACAAACATGAATGGGGCTGATCTTTGAAGTAACTATCCCAGTGGGTGGGAAGGCAGCTAAGTGTTTATAGGCCATCTTTTGCTGTTAAAATCATGCATAATGCTGAGTAAGAGTAAACATCTCAGTTTATAAAACCACCAGTGGCCTCCCGAAGTTTGACAGGGATAAGTAGGCAAGAGTCTCTTACAACAAGAATGTAGAGAAATTCTCTCATATACATCTTTTTGATAAAATAGTGCAATCTAGTAGCAGATTTTCAAATGCAGTCCCAGACAACAGTAATAAAATCAGCAGGTGTTCATGACAAAAGTGTTGACAATTTTGAAATCCTGGTACATAGTGAAAGCAGTCTCTCATAAAATGAAACAAGTAAACAGACTTTAGATCATAGACATTATTGGTACTAAAGACTAGATAATCCAGTCCACCCACTTTTAAATGTAGTACTACTCCCTAGTATGTATCTTTTAATGTTTTATCAAATCTAGTTGTATAGGCCCTATTCCTTCCCAGGGAGGCAAGATCTAATAGGTGGCAAGGGAAGTTTTTACAAATCTAGTTATATTGGTATAATGCCCTGAGTGGTCACTCTTATTCTAGTATAAAAGCGGGTTCTTTTTATTTATTTATTTTTCTTATTTTAATGAGTTTAAACCCATTCCTAAGCAATATAAATCTAACCAGAAAAGAGTAATCTTACACCAAAATAAGAATGTCTTCATGGTAGGTTATACCAGTAAATCAGTCTTGGTTTAAATTCACATCTTAACTTACACTGAAAATCTTCCCCTTGTAGACAAGGCCTTCCATAGCTGAATACATCTCACTACTAAGAATTTTTTTCTTAACAGTCCTCCTAAATTTTCTGTTTCTTTAATTTCACTCTTTTAGTTATAACACAGTAAGGACTGGTTGAGAGCCCAGGCTAGTCAATTAAAAGATGCCCATTATCGTCCGTGGACTTTGGAACAGGCCCTAATTAATTCCTCTTCATCCTTGGAATTAACACACTTCAAATATTTATAGAGTGTTTGGAAGCAGCCTAACTCTTCCCATTATAAAAGATTTTTGCAATCTTTTTAGAGAAACTGTAATACCACCATTGTGTGCAGGGGGGCTTGGAAACCAGTAGGGAGAAAGCCATGGAGCCAAAGAAGGGCCTATTCTTTGTTCCATGCAATTCTGTTAAGATTTGGCTAGGCTATGAAGTTTTGAAAATAATTTCCCTCCAGTCATTTTCATTTGCTGCAAACTTTGGGCAGCATGTCAAAAGAAATAACTGAACTTGAATATTTTAATCTTAGACCACACCATGTCATTGCTGCAGGAGGAGCTACAAGACGCATTGTGCTTTGAACCCAACAGCCTCTCTTGAAGTGAGAGGGAGGAGAGAGTTAAGCCAAGCTCTCCAACTACCCTCCTGACCTTGAACAGCCCATTTTCCCTACCTTGATGACAACCATTGCCTGTCCCAACTGGTGTAGTTAGTCATGTAGCTGTAAGCACTTAAGGGTTTGATTTCAAACTCCATAAATAATAGATGAAAGTGGTAGTTGTGAGAGTTGCTCATAATAGAATTTGGTTTTGTCCTATTAATAAACTACAAAATTTCATATCCAAAAACTTAGGTTAAGACTATTTATGTAGGCAAAATCAAGTATTTACAACTAAGCTAGGAAATGCCAGAATTTGGGGTTGCTTGTGAAATCTTAATTTGCTCCCTTGTGCATGTATTCTGATGCAAGGTTTTTATTACATGAACATTTTGTGTTTTTTCCACAGAACCCCTTCCCTGCAGTACACAGTAAACTGGTTAAGTACCTCTTTCTTCTTTCATATGACTTGGGTAGGTAGCAACAACTACAGAGTTATCCCTAGATTTGATGGCAGTGGATTGTGCAGCATTGAGCTGGTGAATGTCCTTCAGACCCCCAGCAAAAGAACGAAGGGGACACGCAGATATGATGCACTTCATCATTTGTGACTAGAAACCACAGTCGCATACAGGTGTTCGCCTCATTTTCCATTTAAAGAGGGTTTGTCCACATCTCCCAAGAGATGTCCTGATGCGATTCAGTCTGCCCCTGTCTTTCTGACATAAATCAAAACCTGGTGGTTCCTCGACAGGGTCAAAGACAGGCTGTTTATTTTGAGCAGTCAAAACGCTCCATGGGGCTCTCCATTGAGCCTCAGCACTGAAGTTGAACATAAGGGTCTTGATGCTGTTCCATTTTAATCTTGTTAAGGTTCAGAACTTAAGGAATTAATCAGGGCAGTGTGATGAATGAGGCTGTTCATAGAGAAATATTTCTTTCTGTGATCAGCTGTGTTAAGCATGTTTCATTGTTAGATATCTATAGTTTTTCATTTCAGATATGAGAATTTTTTCTCCTAAATAACTTCCAGTTTTGTATGATTCTTGAGTCTCTGAAAGTAGTTTTGGATTATGGATTGGAATTTAAGACTTTCCTTGAATGTAGATGTTGTTGAATAATTTTGTTCTCTTCATTTATAGCATGCTTTCTGTTTGATTTGACTTGAAAAGATCCAAGTGATGAGACAGAGAAAAGGCAATTGAACTGAAGTAGCCATTTAGAGAACTTCATTTTCTATCCAGAAAAGGAAAGCTGGAAATTCTCAACTTGTGTGTTTGAGCTACCAAGTCATATTAAATGCATACAAATATGTCTAGACAGAAGACATTTTCATGCCACAGGATATTCTCCAATACTTGAATATGATTGTTTTTTTATTTGAAGGATATTTACATAATTCTGTTCATGTTAAAATTAATTAATGTAGCATCTTAATCATAGGTCATTACATATAATACAGTAACAGCTCCTCAAAGCAAACAATGTTTTTAAAATGTTAGTTAGAAATGCAAGATTAGAGAATCTTCCCTAAAATTAGCTACACCTTCAAAATCAACATTTAAAATGATATATGAAAATAAGATTTTAGAAAAGACTTAGGAGTTCATTATTTCATTTAGGTCAAAGTAACCACTTTTTCCCATAGTTCTTGCTTGTTTTTATGACTAAACAGGCAAATAGAGTCATAGCCCATGTAACTTAAACATTTTCACTACATAGCAAATATTCTGATTTCTGAGGTATGTGGTAAAAGGTATCTGGTCCAGGAAGGCAGATACTATGTGTGCCTTTTGTGGCAGTATAGGTTACAAGACAAAAAATAGTGTAAAAAAATATAAAAAGTTTGGAAACAAGACCTACAAAGGCCCTATTTAACATATTTCTGTTCAAAATAAGCAAATCTTTTTTTTTAATATCTGATCTTCTTCTTTTCAATTTATTTTGTTTTCATGCAATTATTTCCCTCAAAATTTCACATCAGATTAGTAAGACTTAGAGGCTATGTCTACACACAAAGTTTTATTTCGAAATAAGTCATTCCAAAATGACTTATTTTGAAATAAAACCCTTATTTCAAAACCACTTATTTTGAAATAAGAGAAAGTCAGCTATCAAAATGGCTGTTACTTCGAAATAGGGCTGTTTGGACATGTTTCGAAAGAGTTGTTTTGAAACAACATGTCCAAACGGCCTTATTTTGAAATAACCGTTTTGAAATAACAGCCTTTTTGAAATGAATGAGGTTTAAGCTGTTTTGAAATGACAGTTCTTATTTCGAAATGCTGGAGCCCGTCATTTTGAAATAAGAAAACATTGTGAGGACCTAATCTTTTTTATTTTGACATAACCAGTGTTATTTCAAAATAAAAGAGACGTGTGGACATACTCAGAGAGTTGGGCTGACTTTTGTTCCAGAAAGAGGAAAGAAAACAAATCACTTAGTTTGCTTTTCCACTTAACAAAAACCTTTTCTCATGTTTCTCACATAAAAGCAGCAAATTCTGTCAATTTTTTTTAGTTTGTTTGTTCTGTTTAGAGCATCATGTAAATTTTCTGAGCAAGCAGTAGAAGAAAAACTAGGCACTGCTAAAGTGAATTTCTAAGGACTCGCATTCTATAATAGGACTGCTATCTTATTCACTTCTGAACTGTATTATTTACAAAGTCTTGAAAGGAACAAAATTTGAATATTTTGGAAATCAAAATTTCAAACTACTAACCTGTTTCTGTCTGAGAAAGCAAAGCAAAAACTCCAGGGGTGGCCGCTTCAGCTAAAAGCTTAAAATAATAGGGTAATTTTATGACTGTGCTTTTTAGGATTTAATAGAGTTAGATGTTCATATAAAAGGCTGTACATCCTACTGTGGAGATGTTTTTATAGGGCAAAAGTGGTTACTGGAGAGCAGCACAAAAGCTATCTGAAGTAAGCCATAAGAGCTTGCAATTTGGCCACAACTGCACAGTCAAAAACAGATCAGTATGTTACATTCTTTAAAAATGGACAGTGTGACAGCTGCAGTGCTTGTTCATGAGGTTTCCATGCTCTGCTAACCTAACAGCATTCTAGGGTGGAGGAAGTTTATGTGTTTCACCTAGGTCCTTCCACCTGCCTAGCACTGGTGACCAAAATGCTCAAAGGTCACAAGTTAATGTTGTGAATGTGATTTCATTGTTCTGTGTCCAGTACAAAAATTGTCAATTGTTTTCCTCCTTATATCATGTCCCTATTACTATGTCAACATTGTAGAAGCAGGGGGAACACTATCAATGTTTTTTGAAAGACTAGTTGCCATTCAGAAAAAATTTCTTTTTCATTTCTGCTTTGATTTGGGTAAAAAAGGGGGTTAAAAAGTGATTACAGTCTCATAGTTAACAAAAAGCCATTGAAATAGTCTATTATCCCTGCAGCAAAGGAAGAAAGATACTAATATGACAGCAACTCCTTTTGAGGTAACTATGAAGTTTATAACCTAAGAAAGGAAGTTCAAAATAGTCTCATGTCATTTGTTTTTTTGGGCTCTTTCCTCTCAAAGATGCTTCTAGGTTTAAAGTCCTGCCAATGAAGGCAACTGGAGTGTTGTCATTGACTTCAAAGAGAGCAAAACTGATGCTGACACAAAGCATTTTACAGTATATTAAGGTGTTGATCTGATACTCCACAAGATATTAGAGTTTGAGATTCAACACTGGCTGATTTTTCTTGCCAATTTTATTTTTCGCACATTTTATAGAATCAGTGGCCTAGAGCTTTGAGATTGAAAGGCTCTAGTAGATCAGTCCATCTTCCTGTGAAGGCAATATTTCGTAATATACATTTCCTGCGGATATTTAAATAAGTCTTTTAAAAAAATGTTCCAGGTAATAAGCCTTCACTGAAATTTTAATAGAATTTTGGCTAAGACCAAATCCTGCTGTTTCATATTATCCAGCTTTTCTCTCCAAATTAGTCAAAAAACAAGACTCAGAGCAGTAACTATGATTAAGAGCCTAGACTAGTGGTTTTTGACCAGTGTATTGTGGCACACTGGTATGCTGTGAGAACTGTCCAACTGTGCCATGAATTTTGTACAAAACTAATGAAAATCAGTGTAAAACAAATATTGTTTCATCTTCAACAATATTCTATCCAACCAAAATTACAACTTATAAAACTTGTGAAAATTAATCATCAAATTAAAAGCAAGGTATCAGTCTTTCAATTCTAAAATGGGAGCTTTCTAAACACAGGTGGCCAAGGCAAAATTGAGATGACTCATATTTTTTTCCAGTTGTGTGGAAACATTAATGCTTTTGATCCTTTTTTAGCTTGTTGTACGCACTATGCTGCAAACCTCTCTAGTAAGACCCTAACCATAGTAAATGCAAGTAAATGCACTGTTTAGGAGCAACAAATTCAGTTGAAAAAAGTGGGTGTGCCATGGAATTGTTTGTCTCATTGAAATGTGCCACAACCACTGGCCTAGACAGTTATGCCCTAGCTGTAAGGCAGATTGAAAGGAGAAAATATTAGTTCATCGTGCCATAGAGGAACAGAAAACATCTCAGGAAAAGACACAGAAACCTGTTCCAAAGTATAAACTACCTCCAACACAGATTAACATGGCAAGATATTTCCTTTAATATTTCATCAAGGAAAATAACGTTAAGCTGAGGGAAAAGGAAAGACTCTAGTAAATAGCATTGTTAGCAAATAGCTCTGCATCATGTGCCTCACCCATTATTGGAACGACAGGACTGTCATCAAAGACCAGCAAATAACTGCATCTCTAATCAGTGTCAACTTGTTCATAGACTCAGAGAGTTTAATGCCAGAGGGACCATTAGATCATCTATTTTGACCTCCGTATATCACAGGCCATTACAGTTCATCCAGATATTCCTGTTATGAACCTAATCTAAAACATGTCTTCTAGCATGGCATCCAGTCTTGATCTGAAGATGTCAAAAACTGAAGAATCCATCACTATCCTTCATACTTTGTTCTAATTTGTTAAAAATTTATGTCTTGCTTTTAATTTGAATTTGTCTGGCTTCAGCTTCTAGCCATTCGTTCCTGTTATGCCTTCTTCTGCTAGAGAAAAGACCTCTTTAGTGTCTGGTGTTTTCTCTTCATGAAGGGACTTAGACACTCTAATCAAGTTGGATCTGTATTTTTTTATTGAGATCTTTTATTCTCTAACCCCCAAATCATTTCCGTGTGTGTCTTTTGCACCGTTGTCAATATTTCAACATCTTCTTTTAAAATATGAACACTAGAACAATACACAGTATTCCAGTACTGATCTCACCAAAACCGTACATTGAGGTTAAATCACCCCTTACTCCCTTTTTGCCACAGCATTCAACTGGGAGCTCATGTTGAGTTTCTTCTCCACTATGACCTCTAAATCCTTTTCAGAGTCACTGCTTTCCAGGAGGTAGTCCCCATTCTGTATGTAAAATCTGCATTCCTGATTCCTCAAAGTACAACTTTGTATTTGCCTATATTAAAACACACATTGTTTGAATGGGCCCAGCATACGAAGTGACACAGATCCCTATGTATGATTGCCTTGTCCTCATCACTATTAAATATTTTATTGATTTTTGAGTCACCTGCAAATTTGATGAGCAATGGCTTATATTTATTTCAAGATTGTTGATGAAAATGTTGAATAGCGTCAGACCTAGTACTGGTCCCTAGAGAACTCCATTAGAACCACCTTCTTCTCTGTATTCGATGATGTTTCCCAAGGACAACCCTTTTTGGAGAGTTGTCAGTTCTTAATTCATTTAATGTGTGCTTTATTGGCTAGTATTATTTTTTATAATCAGCATATGCAGTATTTAATCAAACATGTTACAAAAGTCTACATACGTTATATCTATGCAGGAATCTTTGTCAACCAAATTTGTAATTTCATCAAAGAATGAAATCAGATCCATTTAATGAGATCTATTTTCTATAAAACCATGTTGACTGCTGGCTTTAAATATATTCCTACAGTTTTATTTTTTTTATCAAGTTAAGCCTGTATCAGCTTTTCCTTTATTTTCCCTGGGACTGATGTCAGGCTAATTAAAGTATATTTTCCTTGATCATGCCACTTGCCCTTTTTTAATCCAGGCATAACAATGACACTCTTCCAGTCTTCTGGAATTTCTCCAATATTCCAAGATTTAGTCAAAATTTATTATTATTGGGTCAGAAAACACCAGAGCCAACTCTTTTTAAACTCCTGTGTCCAAATTTATCTGGAACGTCTGATTTGAAAATGTTCAACACCCTTCTTTGTTAAGAGTGAACTGGAAAGGTCAAAGGGATTGTTGAACATCAGGAAACACACCCATAACATACGCCCCTGCTCTAAGAAAAGGAGTAAGTCTGAATGATTAATATGGTAAAAGATACTATTGTCAGTCAAGACTGTAGCATATGTATAGCATGAAAATAGACACAGAAAACATTTTTCAACTTTCTACAATAATATACCCAGTCTACAAAAACCAATGGTTCAGCCTATCATGTGTGTCTCGCAAAGTGCTATAGTTCCTTGAAAAAAGGAGTCTGCAAAAAATGTCAGACCCCCAGAAAAATTATAATCCTATGGCCATTTTAAGAATAGCTATAGCAAATCTCAAAGGTATTTTGCCTCACAAATGGCTATAAAAAAATCAAGCAATGCATAAAGTACCAAAGTATAAACTTACAATCTCACCTTCTTCAGGTAGTTGTCATGTCTTCCCCCCATCCCTTTACAGTCTGGAAAAGCATCCAGAAACTCTTGCCTGCCAATGTTCGCCTGAAACATCCCATCCTGTTAATGAGTGTTTGATGCTGATGGCAAAGGGTTATGTAAGTTCTCCTGACTCACTGATATGGGGGTTCCTTACACAGCTTGAAGACTGAGAATCATCAAGCAGCCAAATTAATTAGCATAAAACCTGGCTCTGTGTTTTGTCAAGTTATTGTTAGTTTATTTATTAATAAACTCAAACCCTGTGAAGGAGATGAGTTTTTGACCCTGAATATGATGTAGTCTTGGTTTCAGACAGGTTTAGAAAGGCACTTGCTCACAGTCTATGACTTCCATGCCCCATGATGTGGTGCTTATATGTATTTAGCCAAAAATTGCACTGGTCTTTTATCTGTATTATTGCATTATAAATTCATATGTAACTTTCTGCTGATTACTGTTGTGTTTCATAAATTAATAAATACTGCTGAAAGAGTCTCCCTGCACTTTGTAGTCATACAAGGTACTAAAATTCAAGATTAAGGCTGCATGCAATATTTATAAAGCCAGAGAGAACGAGAATCTCCTTATTCCTCCCTGCTCGTGGCCCCCTTTTCAACAAAATGGTCCAGTACATCTCTTTCTTCAGTAAAACTTATGGAAGGTCTCTATGCGGTCTCTTCCACATCATTCCACAGTGAGGTGTAAATCTTACCCTACAGCCAAGGCTAGGGACCCCTCCCCAGGTTACCTGTGTCTCCTGGGTTCAGAAACAGCGCAGGACTCTCACATGCAGATGTTCAAGTCTCCACACCAGCTCTGCACCTGGATGCTTGAGCCCCAGAAATCTGCAGTGCAACTCCCCTGGACCTGTAAAGCCAGGGCATCCCAAACCAGAAATGCCCTGTGGGGCCCTGGCATGGAGAAGGTTCTATAGCTGTTTGGTATTAAAAATAAATTGGAACCTTATTCCAACTTTTAAAAAAATGCTACTCACTGTTTTTACAAATCCTGGATTCTTTTTCAGATCACACAGCTAGGAAACTGTTAGTCTCTATTACAACATAAAAACTGACTCTTTTATTGTGACACTTGTTTGGGCCCAGAACAACAAATGTAAAAGTGGGGAAAAATCTGTTTTATTTTATATAAGCAATTAGCTACCACCCCCACCTGTTGCCAGAGTAACACAGCATTAATCAGAGAGATTAATTTCTTTAAAAGGTAAATTCCCTCCTGTTTGCACTGCCAGTGTGCTTTATCCATTCTAAACCACTGTACTTAGGAAGTAAAATATTGTTTCATGTGGGCAATGCAAAAACAAAAACAATTTTGAATGCCAACTCTTTTGCCAAAAGAAAGAAGAGATTTGCAGATGATTTAAAAGTTAGAGAGCAGCTTGCCTGATTTGTTCCGCTTTCTAATCACTTTTCTGCTCCTTGTGATGTCTATTTCAGGCTATTGGATTGCTGTTCAGTTATGGTAAAGCTCGCCTGGTCAATATAAAATGATTTTGACTGAGATTCATGACAGTAGTCAGCAATTTGCTGTGCCCTCTTGTGTCTGTTACATATGATGGACTGTATGGAAACCCTTTCATTCATCAGAACTTTGTATAAATTCACTTTATTTTGCAACACCTGTATTTTGAGCTATTTCTCTGAACCTCTTACTGTACTAAACATGAGGTTACCTACACCACTAGGGAGATAGTATAGAAATAGTGGCAGTCTATCTTTGCTCCAATTGTAACTTCTCTGAGTGTCACAGTTTTCCCTTATGTAATCCCCACAATGTTTCAAGCAGATAGAAAATGGATGGTGAAAGAAAATGCTACCACATAACCCTCCCCCCATCCTCGATAACTTTTATTTTTATTTTCTAACTTATTTAAATCGAGTTAGGCTAAATTTCCATCCATCGACCTTAACCAGAATGCCTACAATCTTAAAGGGATGGTGAAATTAATGACTATTTTAATGAAGTTCCCTCGATTCACCAGCCTTGAGCTCCAAACCTTCGGCAGAGTGGTCTTTATTTCTGCCAGCTTGAAATATCATATCTGCTGCTTTAACCCGATCAGCAAAAGAGTTCTGTGACTGTTGGCTAATGAGACCAATTTTCATCCAGGCAGAGCAAGTCCAGCTTCCACCACCACCTTGAATTCCTTGGGCTTTGATTGGGTGGCAGAAATTAGATGCTCTGAGGGGAAATGATATAAGACTGTCTCCTTTTTTAAGCATAGCTCTCTCGATTCAGCTTAAATAGCCAGCCACCCAATTAATCGAAGTAAAATCGAGAAAAGAAAACCAGACTCTGAAATTAAGCCTCGGGAGCCAACTTCCTTCGCCCCCACTCTTCTCTGTCTCACAGCTTCCAGTAAAGACCCGCCGCACACATTTCTCCTGAGCCTTGCAGAAAAAGTCCCATAAAACTAACAATCACATTAGTCACAATCCACTGAACATCACTTAAAATTGTATTACCCTGCAGCTGAGGAAGAAAGCTTCCCTTGCTTTACCGGCTTTCAGGGGATACTCTGGACCCTGCCTCTGTGCTAAAAAGAAGAAAAATGATGGTGTGGGTAGATTTTTAAAAGATGCTTCGCTTTGGCAGTAGCTGTGCTGGTAGGAAATTTCGATTCATTACCCCTGTCGTGCAAGTGAAACCCGCTCCTTCCTTCTTGCTTTATTGACCGGAAAGATCCCTCGACAGTTCTTGGAAATCATGTCACTTGAGATCGTCTTTTCCATCCCCCGACGTGCCCAAGCACAAGCATCTGAGCCCGCTCTTGGGTACACACCGTGGGTGTCCTGCAAGGGGGAAAGGAAACGGGGTGGGCTGAGCTGATAATTGGGATGTTGGGGAAGGTGGCCGTGGTACAGATTTCACTCACTGGTCCTGTAGCACGGGGGTGCTGGAATAATTTGGGAGGGGGGCTGATGGAAATATGGGGCTGGTCTTTGCTAGTAATTTAAGGCCGGCGGTGAGGCAGCACCCCAATCCCAGCACCCCGGGTGCCTCATCCATTCTTATGTATGTAGACACGACTGTGCTGTTTCCACACAGAGGTGGCTGCAACCGGAGTCGTCCTTAAAGACCTCTGGGGTTGGGTTTCATGCGAATAAATACATTGTGTGGCTAACTTCTGATTTTGAAAAACCAAGGGCGTGATTTTCAAACCCAGACTCTTCGTTGATGGCTGCGATTAGTTGCAAACTTCTGTGATGAACCTGCCTGAAAATGTTTGGGAAAGGGTGTTCACTCAGCATCTGGAAACGAGGGCAGACAGCGGCGCCCTGAATCGGTGGGGCTGTCGCGATGGTGACTTTGATGTCGTGGGGTGTGTTCCCAGGTGAAGCTGGGCTGCTGTAGATGGTAAATGGGCAGCTTTGGAGTCCAAGTGGGGCTGTTTTCAGTGTCTCACGCGGAATCTCCCATCCCTGTTTCCTTTCCACTGAGTTTCAATGCCCGGAGAAGTGGCTTCCACAGCTGACGAATCCAGCCCGGGAAATGTTAGACCAAGGCTCCCCCGGTCTTTTGGCAGCCAGCTACATGTCGGTATTTGTGCTGCTGCTTCGTGTGAGGCTGTTTCGTGCTGCTCAGTCCGCGTCGCTCCTGCACACGTGTCATTACGGAGCGTCTTCACTTGGCCGGAGCTGGGGGCGTCCGGCTCCGGAGCCGCGTCGTGTTATCACCCACCTGTGCCGTCCAGGGGAGGGAGCCGTGTAGCCAGCCGGCCAAAGCCGCTCTCCTCCAGCAAACCCGCCTTTCTCCCGCCCGGCTCTCTCAATCCGAATTTAGAGAACGGTTTACACGGCCACCGCCGCCCGCCTTTAATACCAAACCCAGGATTTTTTTTTTCACGCCATTAGCGCGGTTTGACTGACTCAAGGGAGGCGTGTGATGGGGAATTGGTGTGAAGAGGGTCTGGTGTTTGGGGAGGACGGACCTCTAGTCTCAGAGCTACCTTCAGGACTGTGGGGAGGATTAATGAGGAGCTCAGCTGTAGCCAAATCCTCGGTGCTGAGAGCCCCGACCGGGTTTTTCCGGTGGCTTCTCAGCCTGAGCTGCGGCGTTAGCTCTCTGGAGCTGCACCCGGGGCTCGTATTTCGCTTCCCGGGCCAAGTGCTGACGGTGGAGCGAGCTGGGAGTGCCGGGCTGTGCAGGCTTTAACCGGTGCGGGGGTGGAAAAAATCCCTGCCTGGAGCCGGCCTGAGGACACCTGCGGTGCGGCGGATCCCAGCTGTAGGGCGGGGTGGGGCCGATGGCCGGGGCGCCAGGGGGCAGCGCTGGGTCTGGGGCGGCTGAACCTGCGGCCAGGCGTGCGAGAGTGGCCCCGATTCATGACTTTCTAACACGTGCTTCCCAGCCAGGCTCCCGCCGTCAGCCCGGCTCCAAGGGGCGGTTCTCCGGCCTCCTGCTACAGGCAGCGGTGCCCGGGGGCTGCCCGCGGGTCCCTCACACGCCCCCCCCCCGGTGTGGCCGGGAAAGAGCCCTGGAGTGCGGGGAGGGCGCAGTGTGATCCTGCCGGGGGCTGCTCTGCCATCAGGGACTTCCCTAACTCCCCCACACCCCCCTTTCACCCCTGAATTTCCCAACATCCCCCCAGTTGTCAGCTAGTAACAGTGTTAGACCAATTTACTGAGCACCCCTACCCCCCCCCCATTTCAGGTCCTGGGGAGAGTACTGTTTGCCATCCCCCACGATCCTGCTTCGGTGGGTGCCCCGGAGGACGCTGCCCTGCCCTGGGGGTAAATCCTCCGGCTCAGATCCGGGACCCTCGCTAATCCCAGGCCGCCTGTGAAAATCACACCCGGACCCCGCAGGCTGGTGAATGGGCGCGCCCCTACTCCTCCCAGCCCACCCACACCCCACACCCGCACCCCTCCAGCGCGGGGATTTCCCTAATATCCCCCCTTAAACTCCCCTGAATTCCCCAACACGCCCCAGCTGTCAGCGAGTAAGAGTGTTACACCAATTTAGTGAGCACCCCCCATACCCCTAGACCCCCCTGAATTTCCCAACACCCCCGAGCGGGCAGCTGCTAACAAGGCCCTACCCCCCCCCCCCCCCCCCCAGCCGCCCCAGGCCGCTGTGTGCCGGCGGAAAGCGGCTGAAGCGGAGCGGGGTGAATGGGGCCGGGGCCAGGAGGCGGCTTTGGCGGGCAGGGCTGTGTGTGGAGCCCCGGGGAAAAGTGAAGCCGAGCTTCGGGCTCTGGCCCAGCCAAACCTTCCCCCCCTCCAACAGCAGCCTGGCCCTCACAGCCCCCCTGCAAACGCCGCTGGGACCGGACGAGCCTGGGGAGAAAGCTCAGCCTGGCAAGGGGCTGGGGGTGAGGGGGGGGGCAGAGCAAATGAAGCCGCTGGCAGCAGCCGGCCGGGAGCCGCGTTAAATCTGCCGGAGGCTGGCAGGAGTCCAGCTGGCTCCCCGGCCGCCGTTTAGACGGGCGAGCGCTCCGGGCGCGGCTCGCTTCGATTCCTGCAGCGCTGCGCCGGGCGGCGCCTTCCGCGCCTCGGCCTCTGCTCCGGATGCTGGGGCTGATCCCCGGGCCCGGGAGGAGAAAAGTGCCAGGCCAGGGTTATCCAAACCCTGCGGAGGGGGGCCGGGGCTGCTCTTCCCCAATGGCAACCAGCCCCTGGCGCGCTGCCAGCCCCGCCTAGCTAATGGACCCATCAAGGCGCCCCCGACGGCCCCACCAGCCGGGCTGCACGTGGCCAAAAGCCCCCGGCCCCCTCTCCTGGGGGGTAAGTGCGGGGAGAGGTGGGAGGGCAGAGTTTAGGGAAGGAGCTGAGGCTGGGCGGGAGGGGGATTTAAGCAGCGATCCGCATTGTCTTGCAAACGATTTCTGCAGATCAGGGAAATAATTGGAAAGGTCTCGGCTTCCCCCGGGAGATGTCACGGCTCCCTGGGCTACTTGGAGTCTGATTATCAAATATTAAAGTGGAGCTGCCGAGGGGTAGATTTCGGAGGGTCACGATCAGGGTTGTTTCCTAAACAAGCTCGTAGAAAAGGAAAGAAAAGAAAGGAAAAGAAAAGAAAAGAGCCCCTTAATAATGAGAGGGGACCCATTTCTGCTTTGGAGTTTACCTGCACCAAGCCGGTTAGCGGCTCGCCTCCTTTTCGGTCTTCTTTTCTGCCGGAATATCTCCCGTTTACACGGACTCTCGACAGACAATCGAGCCGAGTGGGGTGGTGATTAGTTTTTCCTTCTGAATTTGGCAGCGCCTTGCCTCTAAGAAACAGGAGCTCGTTCAAAGCGAGGTAAAATGTTTGTCGTCTGGACTTAGGAGGTTGTAAACTCATGAGAAAAAAGAAAAGAAAAGAAAAGAAAAGAAAAGAAAAGAAAAGAAAAGAAAAGAAAAAAGAACTTTTTTTTCAATTGCAGAGCAAGCTTCCATGACCTCCCACCACTCACGTTTTAGAGGAGCAAATGTTGGAGGAGTTTGATTTAAAAAGCAAATATTTTCCTATCGGCTCAGCCTTCCCGCCCCCTCCAGGTATTACCTTCCAAAGAAAAGCAGTTATCATTTCTATCTGCTATGGATCCGTATTAGCTGATCGAGGCGGATTAATCAAATCGACCCGGGACACGCGCCGCTTGCAGGCAATGGGGGACAAGCGGACACTGGGGGTGTCTGACACTCGAGGGGGGCAAAAACCCGTCCCGGGAGAAGGAGCAGGCTCCATTCCCCCGGGCACGGGGAGCAGGGGAGGAAGCGAAAGGCAAAATGATTTCTCTGAGAAAGAAATGAACAGACAGATTGAAGCTCTCGCTGCATCTCTGCCGTTCCACCTTAAGAGACCTGCCCCTTTAAGAGGAGGCTCGGCCGGCCAAGCGCTGCAGGCGGCCCGGCTGCCTGCAGGGGGCGCTGCAGGTTCGCGTTTCCCGGCGCGCGCCGTAGCCCGCGCGCTAATGGCCGGGCCGGGCCGGGCTGGGGCTGGAGGCTGCGCTGGCTGCGCGGCACGTGGGGTTTGCAGCCGGGAAATGAGGCTCCCGCCTCCGTGTCATTCCTGAGGGTGCTGGGCGCCCCCCCGACCCGACTCTGGCTCGGAAACCGGCCTGCAGCTCTGCAGCAGCGGCATAAATCTCCAGCACCCCCGCCCTGGCTTTGGTCCTGGGGGGCTGGTTGGTGGCTGCAGCTGGGACATTAGGGGGGAGCTGTATTTTGCAATTGCAGCCCGGGGGTGTCTGCGTGCGCTGTGCTGCATTCCCGGGGCTGGCTTCCCTGGGGTCCCCTGTCTCCGGACCGTCCCACCGCTGGCCTCAGCGTCAGCCTTCCGCCTGGTGCGGGGCAAACTCTGCAGGTTGGTGCGGTTGGGGCTGGTTTGTCTTGTGGGTGTCGCCTGTCAGCCCGGGGCTCCTGCTGCAGGGTGACCCAGAGAGCAGGCTGAAGGGTCGGGGTGGGGGACCTGGGTGCACCAAGTGTGAATTTGGGGGCGCGGAGACTGGGGGCAGCAGGGTCAGATCCCACAAGGGGAATCTGCCTCCTGCGACCTGTTCACACCAGGCTCCAGGCTGATGGCCGGGCGTTTATAGGGATTTAGAGTCCAAAGTGGAGGGGGCCAGTAAGATGGGCAACACCGTCTGTTGTGACAAAGTAAAAACAGGGAATCTGCCTTCTCTCCTTTGCCATTCCGCCTTGCCCTACAAGACGTGAATGGCAGTGATTGCTTTCTGTCGTGTCCTGACGCGATCGCTGTGGAACAAGCTGTATTTGTGTTTCAGAAAGAAAATCCGAGTTTTCCTGGGAAATATAAAAGGTCATTTCCGCAGCACAGATCAGCATTTGCTGCTCTCTGGTGTCCTCCTCGCCCGGCTGCTGGACTCTCCTGAAACGGGCTTTTCTTAAGGATTGCATTTGCCATTAGTGATAGGCTTATTTATGGGATCGGGGCCCCTCCCACAGTCCTTGCGGGGGCAAAACTCTCATTAGTTCAGCAATTCAACACAGAGCAGGGTGAAGAATTTCGGACCCTGAATTTCTTAAGGAACCTGTTCCATACACTGCACCATAAAGAAAGGTCTTCGGATATAATTTAATTAACCATTCCTTTCCCGGAAGAGAGGGACACCTAAATACTTCTCAGTAGCTCAGGGTAAAGTGGCATGGTGTAAGATGCATGGACAACAAACACACCCTCAGCACAGGAAGTAAATTCAAGTTAATTCTATTCAATCTCCTTATCAAGCATGTGAATCAGCACTGTGAGGATCATGTTGTGATTGTGGGAGATGTAGGTACAAATCGAGCATATAAATCTGGATTCGTTTATTCACGAATCCCAACAGCAGCTAACTGGAGAGGGCAGCACAATTTATAGTGTGAAAAAGAAAGGTGAATACCAGACACACTCCGGTTCAGCACAGGAGCCAAGTTTTCACTCATGTGTCCTTTCATTCCAGTCCCTCCCGTTTACAAGATGTTTTCCCAGTACACAGCACAAGTCCACTATGCTCCCATTTCAAGTTGAATTCTTGTTCCATAGCATTTCTTTTTTGATGCATCTGTTAAAAGGGGGTGGTGAGCGCTGGTGGAGAAAATGAATCAAGCCGGAGTCCTAGGAATAAAGGGGAAACAGCTCAATTCTGGACTTCACCGTGTCCCTCTCCTCCCCGCAGATGGCACCTAGAAAAGAAAAGGTTGAAAATATATGTGGTTTTTTCATAAGCAGAATTCACTCTTCTGTATTACAGATCTGGCGGTTTTTTGTTCAATCTCCTGTCGAGTTAAATTGCCTTTCCCTGGTTATTCAAAATATAATTAGGCTAAATTATTTTTGTTTAAGAGTTTAGAGAAATTAAAATAACCTTAATTTTACTGTGACGTGACCCTTTTTTTTCTCGTGACTAATGAGAATAAAGCAGTTATTAATTAAAACCAAGATGCTTCTGTATGAAGATACCTAGGTCTGCAAAAGCTCAGAGGAATCGGTTGTATTAATAACTTTTACTGTGTAATTGAACATCTAAATAGTCAGCTGTTTTTAACCTGTAAGCACCGAATTTACTGGGTCTGATTGGTGAGTTTCTAATTATTTCTATTCCTTGTTGCTGACTGAAGCATTTAAACGTATCTGTCTCTACAAAGCAATGACTTCTAAGCCATATCCAGATTTGACAACTAGTAAGTCAAAGCCAGTATTACAACCTTCTCTTGTGATCCCATTTCTAATGTGGCTGGTTAAGTCTATCTTCCTGTAATGGGGACTTTTGCTTGCATTTATCCACATAAAGATAATAAGGTGCAAATATAGCATTTAAAATATAGTACTCTCGTGCTGTAGCTATTGTGATCGAAGTGGCAGGATTTTGACATCGTTTTAAACTTAGTCTGTAGCCTGGTGTTCTGCCAGGAGAAAGTGTGGTAACCAGTTGCAACAGATTTTGCTCTTGTCTCCCACATTGTCTCCTACTCCTAAATTTGCTGGCAATAGACGGTCTGTCTTCTGACAAGAATTCCAGCTCATCATTCGGGATTTCCCCTCTGAAACGTGCACAACTTTTTTCACACGAGGCATTAAACTACCTCTTGTTTTCCCTAAATATTGAAATGAACTTTCCAAATACATTGGCATTTCATGAGTCCTTCATGCCATTTTGACTGTTAATCACTCTCCAGGGCGTAAACTCTACACAAAATCTACTGATCTGAGCCAGAAGATCTCGTCATGTGACACTCCATATTTAATACTGTGCTTATGATGGTAACTTTTCCTGGCTGAGGTTAACTTTACCTGCAAAACGTTAGCTGTGTTTCTGATTCCAGTTTGAGGTTCTCTAGGCAATCAGTCCAACTTTCTGGTATATGAAGGAGTAACTGTGAGACTTGCTGTTTTCCTGCTGTAATTCAGAGTGAAATAAGATTTGAAAGGATCCGGAGTTCTAATCTGGCTCGATGTTTTGGTGTATTCACGGTAATGAGTCCTGTTCCCTGGGGTCCTGAAGCTCCCAAATGTCAATCAAACAATCCGGTTCAGAAATGCCATTGTCCCACTCCCACGTCAGTCGCCTTCGTCTCGTTTTACTTCACAGTCCCGGAGTCCTCTGATCACTCATTCGGAATATGGGCATTATCTCTGGCAAATGCACAAAGTATCTTGGTCTTTCCCTGGCAGATACTGTTCAGGGACTGCTGCAAAGCAGCCCGGTTGCCTGTTTGTACTTCTGTCTCTGGACTTTATTACAGCTCGGAAGAGCCAATGAATATCTTGAAAGCAACCCAGGCCATAAATCCGTCAAAAAATAATTTGTCTAGATAGATGTTACATTTCTATTTCCGCGATGAAAGGAGTTTCCTGTAAGCCTGCTCTCTGATTTGTTACCAGAGCCCTGGCTCTGATTTGTTACCAGAGAACTAGCAGAACCGTGTCTGCGTGGAACCGCCTCGCCAGCTCTCGGCGCTGGTTTACACCGCGGCACTCCAATCCGAATTGCTATTAAACATCAGCAAACGAGGGTGGCTAAGAAATAATGTGGAAAAGGCGGCTACGGAGCAGTCTGAACAATTTCAAGCGGAGTCAGCGAGCTATTGTTTAGCCACTGCCCTCATGTAACCCCTTCAATCCTACCCAAACCGGCTCCGAATGGCCGAATCCAAATGGAGGAGGCAGTGTGCAAGCGACAGGGCTAATGCGGATTGCAGCTTCAAGCCTTCACACCATCCACAGTCCAGCAAGGCGATAAAGAATCAATACACATACAATTCAGAGCTATGTAAGAAACACAGGACAGAAAACGGGGGCTTTCCTTGTGTGGTCTCACAAAAGATTATAGGAGTTAGTCCCTCAAAAGACTCCTGACCTTAAAGGCAGAGTTTTAGGTGCTACTTGCTAAGAGCTAGATCAGATGGGAGCCATCAGGTTGGCTGATGTTGGTTTGTTTGTTGTGTGCTTAAAACACAAATAATTCAAAAGTTCCAGCACTCAGAGGTGAGAGACAAACAAATGAGGGCGGGCCAACACACCAGCATAAAGGCTTGAAATAGGTTCATCATTTCACAGGGATCTGAAGAGTGAGCAAATTCGAATAAATCGCAGCTCTCCTGCCAGCACTAGCTCAGACTTTACAGGAGTTGCAAGACGTTCACATCTTCTTAATTTGAAATGACTGGCTCAGGCTTTCCCACCCCTGCCCTCAGCGTTTAAAATGCCTTTTGTCTCTTCGTTTCACCTAAGCAAGGTTTTTGTTGCCGGTTGCCAAGTTCTATTAACGAAGAATTTAATCGGAAAATGCTTTTCCCTTTTCTAAGCAAGAGGGGAAAACCAGCCAGAGGCCTAGGGTGGAATAAAAGAGCTAGCTCCCTTCTCAATGAGGACTAATACGGTGCAGTTTAATATTTGCTCTAGTGAAAACCAGGTAGCTGCAAACAAGTTTCTGCTTTGAAAGTGACAATTGGAGTTATATGGAGGGGGGCACCAACATCTATAACCTGGGCTCTGGAATATGAAACCACAAAGGTTTTCTCTAAAAAGAAAAAGGCCTTAATTACTAGATTCCATGTACAACTAATCCTAAACCACAGTTAAAAGGAAATGTAATATAGTGAGGCTCTATTTCACTCTGACTCCTGTGTATCTGCTGGCTTGAGATGCTTCTAACCTGCCTTTTCAAATGCTTTTTGGAGGGCAGGTTTGGGAAGCTTCTCTCTCCATTTTGCTCCGAAGCTGTTTGCTTTTCTCTGTGCCCCCTTCTCCCTGTAGTGGGAATAAATGGAAAGCCTTCTTTGGGATTAAAACCTTAGGTTTGCCCCTTTGCTAAACCGGTAAAGAATGAGAGAGGGAAGAGAGGAAATGAAATTGTTATGGAGATTACAGTGTGTGTCACTGCTTCTTTGGCCGGTCCGTGGGTTTTGTCACTGAGCGGTAAGTGCAAACTTGTATTTCCCTTCACAAGAATGGTCAATTTTTCTCGCTTATTTGCGGTTTTCCAAAGTTCTCCACCCAAATCAGTGAACCTTAAGCGCCCCTTTCACTCCTTTTTTGTGAATATTTGTCAGTGGTCGCAGGCTGTGATTGCAATGACAGGTGAATCCAGGGGCCCGCTAGTGCCAGCCTGGCTTCATGGGTCTGGAAATGTTGGGGGGGGCTGGGATCAGCCTTCATCCTCGGAGCCTGGCCGGCAACAGGTTTCCCTTTTCAGGACTCCCCTCTTCCCCAAACCGACAGCAACAAACTGGAGCTGGCCAGGGCCCTGCAGAGCTTCAGCCTGGCTTTTTATAAACAGTCTGCGAGGCTGCATCCCCTTCATCTCCCGCCGATAGGAAGAAATATTAGGGGGCTGGAGCCAGTGATAAGAGGGAAGATCTGTGGAGGGGAATGGGCGCTGGTGTAAGGCGTTGGTAACATTTGCGCAGCTCTGCTCTGCTCAGAGAGGCCGAGCCCTTTGCAACCCTCCCTTAACTCCGAATTAAGGATCCGGGCAGAGGAAAGACCCACCTTCGCTTCTGCTCCGGAGCAGAGCCGGGCTGAGCCTCTGGTCCAAGCGGACGCCGGTCGGATGCGGGCCAAGCCGAGCCGAACCGAGCCGCCCCCTGCCTCTGCCTCTGCCCCTGCCCTTCTGAGCGGGGCCGGTCTCTGCCTTCCCTTGCAGGCCTGATCCGGGCCCATTCCTCCCCCGTGGCCCTCGCAGCCACCGCCAAGGAGGGACTCAGCCACCCCCTTCAGCCCGCCGCCTGTTTACACGAGCTGGGTTTGCTCTCTTCTTCCCACCCCGAAGGACTGGGGCGGGTGTGAACGGGACAGCTCGATCCGGAGCCGAGAGCTGGCGTGGGGCAGTATTCTCCCCGGGACCTGAAATTAGGGAGGGTGTAGGGGGTATTGGGGGTGCTCACTAAATTGATCTAACACTGTTACTAACTGACAATCGGGGGGTGTTGAGAAATTCAGGGGGAGTTGCAGGGGCATGTTGGGGTGCTCGCTAAATTGGTCTAACGCTGTTACAAACTGAGAACTCGGGGTGTTGGGAAATTCAGGGAGGAGTGTAAGGGGTGTTGGGGGTGCTAACTAAATGGGTATAACAGTTACTAGCTGACACCTGGGGGTGTTGGGAAATTTGGGGGGGGTGTAAGGGGTATTGGGGGCACTCACTGAATTGGTCTAACACTGTTACTAGCTGACACCTGGGGGTGTTGGGAAATTTGGGGGATGTAGGGGGT
>ML681964.1:42342508-42378840 GCA_007922195.1 Podocnemis expansa
TTGGTCTAACACTGTTGCTAGCTGACACCTGGGGGTGTTGGGAAATTCAGGGGGCTGTAAGCCGGTGTGGGGAAATCCCTGCGTGGGGGAGACCCAGCCAGGAGACGGCCGGGTCTGAGCTCTCCGCCTCCCACCCCCGGCAGGGCCCGATGGTCTCAGTGGGGCTGGGGGCCCAGCCGGGGGCCCGGCGGCGATGAATGGGGCAGCAGGAGGCGGGTGCTGTGTGGCTGAGGTTACCAGAGGCGGAGCAGGGCGGGTGTAAGCTGCCTGCAGGCAGTTCCTGCCCCCCCCCCCCGGGAAGAAATAAATAAATGACACCGTAATAGGGAGGCTTGGTGGGAAGAGCAGCGAGCATCGCCAGTGTTTGTGTGTGAGTTTCTCCCGGGGCGGGGGGGGTGACCTGGCTGCTCCCCTCCCGACAGGCATTTTGAAATGGATCCCAGCTTAACCCTCCGAAAAAGCCAGGCCCTCGCGGTGTTCCCTACCTCGGACAAACATCCCTCCAACCTTGCTGGGTGGGTTCCTCCGGGGTCTAAATTAAAGGGAGAATTGTGCAAAAGCATCTGGTCTGGCCGAGCCAGAACAAAGGCCAAACCCCCGGCCTGTCGCAGCCTCTCCAAAATGTGTCCCTGGCTGAGCTGGGAGGAAAACTCCTAGCGAGATCGCCCTCGAAATGCGGTTGATATTTAATCCTCCTTCCTCGGGACAAAGGGCCATCCTTTTACCACGCAGAAATGCCACTGGGATGTGACTAACCTTTAGGGTTAGAGCCCAAAGTGGGAGCCCGGGGCTTGATTGTCCAGCCCCCTTCTAACCTGAACAAAAAGGATCGGCAGAAAATCGCATTTCTTCCCTTGCAACAAAGCATTGCTAATCACTGGGGGGGGGGGGATTTTTATTCCCCTTTCCACTCAGGGTATTGAAATCGATCGCTGCAATATTTAATATATTACAGGTTTAGAGACTTCTCTTTGTACGGCCTGCTTTATTTGCTGTCTGTCTGTCTCTCCAGCTATCCAAGCTAGCTCTGTATGTGTATTATTTCTTCCGGGCAAAAATCATGAAAAATTGTGGCAAGCTTTCCAATAGCGTGAAAATAAAACTCCAAAGAGAGGTAGAAAACAGGTCATAGTTCCATTCAGATAATCTTGCAAATAGCCTCCTTATTACCAAATGAAATGAATACTTGTGGCTTTAGGGATAACTCACATAATTAAAAATATAATATATTTTTTCTTAACTTTCCTATAGTGACCTGTCCCATAACCTTGTAATCCACTGTGGGATATTTTCTTTCTGGCCTCTTTCTTTTGTTACACCCCCCTCGGGTTTCCAGTCTGGCCTCCTTTCTTTCCTTGCAAACGTGTATTTGAAGAATATTTGACCTATTTGACTTAGAGAATTCATCTATATATTGGGTAAAGGTCAGACGTTTGAGATGAGATTAATTTCCAGTAGGCAAACGAGCCCTGAATTTGGAAAAGAGAAAATTTGACAGGAAAATGCTGTATTATCACCTCTTGCTAGTTTGGTTTTTAAACCGTTTGAAAAGTGGATACTGCAGATGTGCCTCGTTTTTATCATCTTTTGCTGCATTGGGGAGGCTGGTGTAAATTGTCAATAAACCACCCTGTTGTGTCTGGAGCTGGCGGTATGGGTTATGTAAGAAGGACTCCTGCTCTGAGATTTGGCCAGGACCTAGATCCAAAACGAGAGAGGCCTCGGTAGCTCCGGTTTTCCCTGCTCTTGCTTGTTGAGACAGACTCTGAAGGCAGAGATCTGCATTTTCTAACATCACTAGCACATGGTCGCCTAGTCTCGGGAAGAGTAAAGACTGATCTGTGGAGTGCTAGCCTTACCCAAGGTTTTCTTGGAGGGATTCTCAAAATGAAAGAGGCTGCTTGTTGGGTCGCGCTCAGATTTGATCTTTGAATGTTTCACTGCACAAAGGTTTCCGAACAAAATGTAAGCGGATCTAAAGCGCCCACATATTTATATCCTTATTCGGGAGACAAATTCGCCCCGATGAACTCAGCAACGTGTAACAAGGCTCTTACAGCACCCATGATGTGGGAGCTAATACATCTTCCTCAACTGAAAAGTGAATATTTCTTTCTTAGCATACCTGTTTAGCTTCAATAAGCTTGCATGCGAGGGCTGCAGCTTTCTAATCTCTATCACATCGGTGCAACCCTATTAGCATTATTGTTTGCTAATAGAGAAAATCAAAACTTCTTTAGTGAAGACAAATTTGCCACATGTTGATGTGCAAATACTTAAGTACAATGAAAACCAGGTCTTTGCAATTAACACTGAGCTTGATTCTAGGACAAAGTATCACATGTTTATACGCAGTTCCTCATTTTTAGACAACCAGCTGCAATCTTGATTTCATGCCCAAATGCAAGCAGCACACTCAAACCAAAAGGCATCTTGGCTTTGCAGGTCGTGTGAAGTCACTGTCCCAACAGAATTACATTGTAAATTGTTCTGAGGTTCAGCAGGAAAATTCAAAGCTATTTTCAGATACTCTAGTGAGCTTCCTTAAACCGAATGGCCACAAGGTGCTTAAATAAAACTTGATAATTCCAGCACTCCAGGTCTGGGAAAAACACAGTTCAGTGCTGGGATTTTCACATAATCCGGGGGGGGGGCTCTTTTAACCCTCTTGGCGAGGAGTTTTCGCTCTTTATCCCCTTCATATGCTCCAACCATTCCATAAAATGACTTTAAAATACCCGGCTCTATAGAGATTTCAGGAGCTTGCATCCTTCCCAGTATTGGGGCACTATTTATATTTACCTGCTTTTACAAAGCGTTATAGATAAATAGCAATTTACAAGGGCTTGTTCGATGTTGTTTAGTGACATGGGTAGTTTAGAATTAAAAATCTTTGTCCGTCCCTTTATGAACAAAGACACTGAAATCAGAAATTAATTAATGAACTCTTACTGCTATAAATTGCAATCCTAGGCCGTCTTATGCAGAATAAACTACCCTCATAAAGAAGACGGTGGGACCACAAAAGGGAAGATCAGGCATGTAGCGTGTGTCCTAAATTATGTTCTCCTTCTAACACTATTTCCTAAAAACATACTATGTTGTCCAATGAGCCTGGCAGATTTTGCTGGGTGTACATGTCTGACTGGTGGAAATAATCTCAAAATCCTTCGCATGGCTCTGCCCGGTTATTCCAGCCAGACACGGGGTAGTTTCTCAACTGGTCTGGTGAGCTGCACTTTACATGGCAAGTTATCTCGGCTCCCCCTGTCTCCAAAGTGTCATGTACATAAAAATGGAAACGGACATTTCCAAACCCGAGCAACCTCTTTGCCACGCATTTTCCTACATTTCTGGTTTTGCCACTGTGCGATTTTCTCTGTTTCTGCCAAATCTTCAGCACACAAAAGCAAAGTGGGAAATATGAAGCATGGGCTCGCACAGGTTATGTCGGAGCTTTGCCACCCGGCACAGATTCGGGGGTACAAAGAGCCCCCAAATCTCAACACATGGTTTCTTTTCTGAAGCTCTCGGTGCGCCTTAAATCAGGTTTATTCAAACAGGGCAGCAGGATTGCTTGAGGGCCGAAGAGTCCGCTCCCCAAGTCATCCTCACCCAGATAATTAAAGTGCATTTCTCGAAGTCACTACCAGATTCCTGTCCACCCCATAGGGCAGCGAGAGATCAGGACCAGCAGACATCCGTGGGTCTAATCGAGCTAAACCCTTGGGGTAAAACAAAGAGTCGCCCCCCCGGAATGGCTTGTGTCCCTGCTGGTAAAATGGATTTATTTCAGTATAAACAGGTACGTTTTTGTCCTCCCGAAAGATGAAGAAAGAAGGGTGACAGTTTGAAATACAATACAAAGCTGTGAAGTGACCCGAATGGCAGTTACAGACAAGGGTTTATCTCCACGTGTTTCTGGGACGCGTTTCCCAACTAAACTTTGCAGCGATCTTAGGGGAAAAGCAAATACAGCTTGATGGAAACATCCTGTTTTGAGGGAAATGGGCTGTGCAACCCCAGAGATCTCTTTCGAGCCTGTTCATCAGACGTGGGAAGGTCTGCAAGCCCAAGAGCTGCATTTGATCAGTTGTGAAAATCGCTCCTGTCCTGTCCTGAGTGGCGTGGGCTGGGCTCGCCCTCCGCACAGCTCCACTGATCTGCAGGGAAACCCTGGTGTGAATTGCTGCACCATTATTTATAACAGAGAAAAACAGGAGAAAGTTAACAGATGTGGGTTGGAGAAAAACCCGTGGAACAAGTGGGGGTTTCTCCTCAGGCCGAAATCAGAAAGGGCGAGCGGTTTTAGGAAAGAGAAGGGCCCCAGATGAGTTTCTGGAGAGGAATTTGAGTCTCGTCGCGGGTCCTAGAGAGACTGGAGCTGCCTGGCTGTGTCGGTCCCAGTCAGCTCGGGCGGGTTTCATTTTCCTTGGGAAGCGAGGACGAGCCAAATCTCGTGTCCAGCGACTGACTCCCGCAGCCCAGCACTGTTTCCTCGGGGATCTCCTCCGGGCGCGCCCGCTTTGGGGACACTGGAGACATTTGGGCCAAGGCCACTGCGGGGTCTCACCCAAAGCGCCATTGTTGACTCTCCCTCGCCAGCCCCCGGCCACAACAATGGCAAGGGAGGGGAAGGGGACCTTTTCAACCCCAAACCTGCAATTTCCCCTCGGTTGGCACTTTGAATTTGCCCCCTTTTTCCTGCCTCCCCTGCCCACTCGCAGTGAAGTTTCCAAGGGCTGGGGCTGGGGGTGGTGATGAGCCTTTGGTGGGTTTTGTTAGCAAAGGAGAGCCGGGACCATCACACGTGGATTTTTCTTCACAGTTTCCTGTTGTTTACTTAGCCTGTTTCTGCATTTGCTTTTCTTTTCCGAGCAATCCCATCGCTCCGCGTTCCCTGGAAGCGGCTCGGAGGCTGTGGGAAGGGTTTGTTCCTACCACGAGCTGCTTTTAACCAAGGGCTGGGGTTTTGCACGTGAAAAGGCGCCGGTCCCTTTCCCACTGACAGCAGCAAAGCGGATTCCTGTGCTTCCCTCCTCGGCCCCCATCCTGAAAAGCGCATCTTCAAGGGAATGCAGATCTGCAAAATCATCTTTTTTCCACCAGAAGAGACGGCTCCTAGAGCACCTCAGAAAGGTCACCAGCTCCGCCATGGCTGAGCCCAGCTTTTGCTACAGGCCACATTAGCCGAGCGGCCATTTACTGCCCCTTGATTGCACCAATGACCAGGTTCGCTCATAAAGCCATTCACACTCAACAATGGGGATTTTCTCCACAATTAACAAGAAACAACATAATAAAGCCATTTACAAAGCCCTGCCTATTTACTATAAATTAGGCACTCTTTAAGAGACCAGCACGTAATTTCACACACTTTACAACTGCAACTGCATTTTAAACACCAGAGTAAACAACCTTGTTGCACTTTTCTGACTGGCCTGTCTCTGCAGCCCACCACTCCGGTTTTCTCTTGCGTGTTTGCTGGTCGGTTTGCATCGCGCAGCTCCCATCTGTAGCCTCCCTCCCCCAGCTGTATTTGCTTTCCACGGTGCAATTTGATTTGCAGATTGGGCAAAGGGAAGGGAAACTGCATCCCACCTTATTTCTCCAAACCCTAAGCCCTCAACCGAGAAGTGGGGCTACACCAAGTGTATTTTGTGTCTTGCTGTTGGCTGCCTGCGTCGCTCATTTCATGAGTGAGCTGTTCTCCAGCTGGGCAGTTACCTATTGCATTTTAGAGACATTTCACTAGTGCAGAGCCTGTGAGCGAGAGAGATCACAAAGGGAGAGCACATGAAATGGATGATCAGCCAGAGGAACCACCGGAATGGGGCGAAAATATGCGAGCCTGATCTTCGGTTTCACTGGCCCCTCTAACAGCAGCAGCCCTGCAAAAAGGCCACTTTGATGTGAATCTGTGCGAGAGCTCCTGGTAGTGAGCGAGTGCAAGGCTGAGCTAATGAGTTGGTCACAAATTCAAGAGAGGGAGAGGGAGAGTCTGGGCGAAAAATCACAAAGAATTTGTTTTCAATAAAGCAAGATGGCGGCATTTTTAGCTTCCCCCCAGCAGGCAGCAGGGTGTGAAGGGGAGCCTCTAGCCCACCCCAGCTTATGGGCCAGGGGGGATCTTTGGCTCCCATGTGCCCCCCGAGCAAGCTGAGGATTTTGAAGGCAAACTGCTGCGGTAACCTTAGGTTGCTCCCTGCACCACAGACTCCTGGACTAACTTCCCCTTCCTCGTCAGGAAGCAGAGCTATTGCTCACTCCGGCCCATCACACTCATTTACAAAGTCTAAGACCAGGCGTTGCTGACTCAGTCCAGGCTGCCCCCCTGTTTACAAACACAGCTGTTGCGGGATATTTACAATGCGGCGCAGAAAGCCACCAGCAGCGAAGAGCAAACGAGAGATGATGCAGGAAAAGGGACCCCGGCATCTGGAAAGGACAGGACGCCTTGTTTTTGAAACTGTCAATTCTCTCAACCCCTATTGTGTGAGCTTCATGCAAAACATCTAGGGCCTTTTAAAGC
The DNA here is from genome assembly GCA_007922195.1 of Podocnemis expansa. Taxonomy (NCBI): domain Eukaryota; kingdom Metazoa; phylum Chordata; order Testudines; family Podocnemididae; genus Podocnemis; species Podocnemis expansa. The sequence goes on from ML681964.1 coordinate 42,349,041, forward strand.
TGGGCCTTGTGAGGCCGCCTGAGAATGAGAAAGGGGAGGGGGGCTAGGGCATGGCAAATAATTATATGAGCCCAGTTAAAAATGCACCAGGGAAGGCCTAAAATCCCTTCACTGCATACCCAGGTGCCCTTTCCTAAAATGTTTGGGAAGCCTCCTCTAGGAAACAGAAAGCAAATGGGCTACACAGGAAAAAGAAACCCCAGGTCCAGCCACGGAACTGTGAAAAAAATCCTACATTCTTAAACATGATTGTAGAGATAAATACCAGGGGAAATCCTGTGAATAGATCGTTTTCCTAAGTATGATTTAGCAGGGTAGAATCCAATGCCTTTGTCCCGGTTTTGAGCCATTTCTTTTCATTTGCCTGGAATTGGACTTTTTAGCTTTAAAGTCATGTCCACACAGATTTTAAGATGAACCGCTAAAAATGTCAGGAACCATCTCAGCTGTATAAACCACAGCTGTCTCCCTTCTCTGTCTTTTCATTTCTCCTATAGCACACTGATGACATTATTTTTCTACAGATTACCAGTGAATTAGAGGTGGGTGTAGAAAAAAATGCCACTTTTTACATCCCTCTGGCAATGGTCACCACTCACACATGTGAAGTGTAACAAACAAAACCATGATAGCATTGTTCTCATTTCTGCAGAAACTTTCATTTATTGGCAACTAAATCTGATATAGGAAAAAAGGTCAGAGACCATATAGAAAATCACCAAGTGAATGATTGAACAGCAAACCTCATACAACAGCCACCACCATTTTTGCATTATTGCTGAATAGTGGCGTTTTAAATAAAGCAGTCAAGAGATTATCCCACTGTAGTCAAGTAAGTGTATATTACAGAACAATCACTTTTAAAAGTAAATTGTTGTAAACTGGACGTTCTGTCTTTTAAGGCAATAAACCTGGTTGCTGAAGGCATTACACATGTTCCCTGTTTAATGCTCTAGAGAATTAGACATAGTCCCAAACTTCCTTTGTGTTCAGTGTGGCCACAGAAATACTCCCCATAAATGTCCAAATAGCCTCTACTTGTAGCAAAACCTCTGGGATAATGTCCCGGGCAAGTTCAAGTACTTTCCTAAGTGTGTTTTATGAATTATTATGATGGTATTTTATGGTTTGATTTGATTTGTGCATTGTATGTCAAGGGCTGGAAAACTGACCTTTCACAGGTGAGGGCCCTTAGTCTCTCTTTCCTACACACTTCACATTGAGGTTGTTTTCCTCAGTATTAAGACTTACCTTTATTGAGGAAAATTTGCTATTTATAACGGTCGTTTTATTTTATTATTATTAAGTCTAAAATTATCATAAACTATGTTTCCCTTTATGATTACAGCACAATGAGAAACAGTTCCCTAACTGGCAGGGATTTGAGAGAAACCTTTCTCCGTACATTTTCCTACCTGACAAATTACTCTGACAGTAGTAAAAACTCATATGTTCTTGTTAGTGCCTTGCACTAAACTGAGGTGTAGGCTTGTGACAATTATTTGGCTATTTAACTTCTTGTTTTTTGATTGGGCCTTTATTCAGCAGAAGGGTCTGCAGGAGAGATACACGAGGGAATGAATGTATTTGGCTTAGCGCTGGTCATTCCCCAGCTTCCAGGAACTGAAACTGTTGATTCACGTTGGGCGACAGAGCTAATGTCAGAGTTGGGCGCCATATTTCAAGCTTTAAACTCCACTGTATGTATTTGGGCTAAATTTGTGCTTTATTTCTTCTCCCAGCATGAGTCAGAGGCTCAAAAAAAATCGTCTCTGCTATTTATAAGTTAGGATCAAGTTAACTTATCTCTAATTGGAAGTCCACTGACTCAGTGGAGGAAGCTACTTTTAAGAGATTTGTAGTTTAACAGATAACGGGAAACGTCAGGTTTCAAGCCTGCACATTGTGTCTGTGCAGCTTTTTGTCACGGGGAGACCTTTTTCAGCCACACAGTGCTTTCCTAAAGAGCCAGGGAGTTTTCCTGAGCAGTTCATTTTATACAGTTTTCTGGAAATAAGCCTATAATTTATGCAGCTCCAAACACTCAAATGTAAACATTAATTTCAGAACAACTTCAGCCAGGAAGCAGAATTTTTTACGACCACCATAATTTCGGCAAAGCAGGTTAAGTGTGCAATGCGCCTTATGCAATTGGCAGTTTAAAGAGTGCCTATGTGGGGGAAGGGTGAATCAATTGCAAGGCAACTGTTTACTCTTTCTAAATATATTTGGCTGCAGGTACTCGTAGAAGAGGGCTTTGACAATGAGAGGAAAACCACGGTGTGGAGCTAGTAAACAGAACAGAAAGCAGCCAGTGTCTGCTTGGGATATTTAGAGACAAAAGGGCTAGAGAGGATAAAAAATAGGCAGTGAATTTCCATAAGAAATGTTGTCTTTGAATCACACAATAAACATTTCATTGGTGTTTTGTTTTCTTTTTTCTGATTTATGATAAATTATTCGCCCGGAACTGATGAAAAGGTGGAATCCCTCAAATGTAATTTGGAAAGGCTCCAGTACAAATGAAATGTAAACCAAAAAGAGTAAAGCAGCAATTCTGAAATCTCTAACTCTGCTGATGCAGCAGCCCAATTGAAATTGAATTTTTCCAGTCCCAAACTTTTCAGGTGGTTTCATTAGAACTTGGTGAGGTAGCCTTCTCCCCAAAATACACTCTATTTTTTCCAAGACTGCCTTCAGTTAGCTTGATGATCATTTTATTTCAAAGCAAAACAAAACAAAAATAACCTCTGGAACGGCCTTTCCTCCAAATTATAAAAAAAAAAAAAATAGAAAAACAAACCAAAACCTTACATTTTCACATGAAGAGGAAATCATGGACAACTCTGTAATAAGTCGAAGTGTCTGAAATCAGGAATTTTTTAAACAGTGTTTTTAATTGAAAATAAAGCTAAAGCATGCTTTTCAACAGTGCAAATTTTCATCACTTTGATTTACTGCGTCCATCATCACAACATATCACACCAGCATGTCTTCTCGAGGGCTAGACTCTAGAAGTCAGCCTGTTCGACTATTTCGATATTAAGTGCAAATATAGATAATTGCCTCTGATTGTCACGTGCAGTAGAAATGCTCCTGCTACATAGAGAGGATGGTATTGCAAACCTCAATTTTCAAGAGATGCGGATAAAACAGTGAAGTCGTGCTACGGTTTAAATGCCTGAGTTTTGGTGCCAAAAAGCTACGAATAACATGGTCTTCGCATTTTGTGTATTCTTTCCACTTATGGCCTCACGTTTCACTTTCTGTGTTGTATTTACTGCTTTGCTATTTCCTCCATCGAGTGTGAGAGGTTAGACCATAAATTGTACTGCTATACAGGCAAATATTTCAGTTGCTTTGCGAGTTTGTAAGGGACGTGTTCAGACCACAACTTAAAGTATGACACGAGCGGGTAACAGTAACCTCGTTTAAGACTTTTGGGTGAAACAAAAAGTCTCTCCAATTGCAAAGAGTGACTGTGCAAGTAAAAAGACACCCTTTACAAAACAAAAATAAAAATAAACATAAAAATAAAAATAAAATAAACTTCCAGGTTTATTCGCTAGTTTATGGACGAGGCAGCTTTTCCAGGGCTCCAGCTGTACTCAAACCCCAACCTTTCCAAACCAGAGAAAAATCAAGTAAGTGCAACTGCTCTTGGAAAAAGAGACCCCCGTCTCGAAAACAAAGCTCCCGAAAAGTCGAGATTGCTGCCACATTGAATTATAGTGAACCCTTACTGTGCAACCATGTAACTTAACAAACTTTAACTGAATTAACAGTTAGACTTCCATTTTCGAAATCTAGTGCATAAATTTAATGGCTCATTCTAATATTTATTATTCAACCTTTTGACATTTATTTGTAGCAGTTGAATTGAGGTACCGGTGCATTATTAGCATTTAAACAGTAAAGTGTTCCAGCTCTACCAGAATAACTGAGTTTGAGTCGAGTCTTTAGCCTGAAGGATTCGGTGGAATGTAAAAAAATACCCAGCCAAACAAACAAACAAAAAGGGGAATGGAAAAGAAAAGAGTAATCCGATTTCTATCTTCACAATGGGATAAAACAGGACTCCGAGAGTGTGTAAAGCATTAAGGGGCTTGTACAAACCATCCTGCGGAGTTTAACACACAAAAAAAGGGAAGGTAAAGGTGGTTCAAGAAAATATTTTTCCAAACTATTTTATTAATTCAATTTCCTGAATTTGTGACTAGGTGGAAGAGGTATTGCAGAACCGCCCACCTGCCATTTCCACACAGGATGGGCCTTGTGAGGTGGTTGGGAATCCTTAGTGGTGTTTAAGGAGTAAGCCGGCAGCAAATCCCCATCGTTGCCAATCATTAGCGACGGTGGACAGGGAAAATTCGCCATGAAATTAAAGGGCCTTTTCACTGCTGATGCTACATTGCTGGCTACCCTTTTGCGTCTACCGGTAACTGTAAAATCATCCAGTGTTGCTTCGTGGGTCTCCATTTTACCTGCAGGACGCGGGCTTCTGGCGGATTTCAGATTTGGTTTGAGCGGAGGAGTCTGCAGCGCAGGTCGCTTTCCCAAAACCAAAGTCCTGTAATTTTTTCTCACCCTCGCTCCGAATTTGTACTCCCCCTCCTCCGGCTTGGGGGGACCTAAAGTGCGTGAAAGGACCTGACTCTGAGTCCGGGGGCTGGCGGGAGGGGGGATTTCTTTCTCAGTGCAGGCGGGCTCCTCCTTGGCCGGCAGGCACGGGTCCTGGCTCTGCCCCTCGCTCCCGCCGGGAAACTCATTGCACTCACACTGTAGCTTATGGGCTGAAGGGTCGGGCTCGTACTCCGCATTGGCGCCGCTGTCCTCGACTTTGATCTGGACGCTGGGCGGCAGGGCCGGCGCCTCCCGGCCCGGCTCGGCCGGAGAAGCCGCCCCCCGCCCGCTCGGTAAATCCGGCGCCGCTTCGGAGCGGGGAAGGGCTTTGGACTCTGGCTCCGAATCGGACTCGCGGCCGAAGAAGCAGCGGGCGGGCGCCGGCTCCGGGGCGCCTCTCCGCGCCCCCCTGGGCTCCTCCGGCGGGGCTGCAGCGGGAAAGAGCCGGGGGCCCGGCTCGTCCCTCCGCTCGGCGAAGCAGCCGGAGCAGCGGCCGGGCGTCTCCTCCGCCGGCTCCGCTTTCACTCCGCTTTGCGGCTCCTCGCCCTTGGCGGGGCCCAGGCGGTACAGCCAGCCGGCGGGGGCCACGCCGGGGGCGCTGCAGAAGCTGGTGCGCCTGAAGCGGATGCTCTGCAGCGAGAGGCGGCTGGAGACCGAGCTGGAGTCGGAGTCGGAGGTGGTGTCCTCCTCCTCCTCCTCCTCCTCCTCCGAGCTCAGCTCGCTGGAGTCCGAGGCCCCGCTGCCGTCCTCCTCCTCGGAGGAGGAGGAGAGCGAGTTGCTGCTGCTGGACGGGCTGGAGCCGAAGTCGGAGTCGTTGGCGCCGGAGCTCGATTCGGAGTCGCTGCTGTAGCTCTCGGGGCCGGCGGGCGGCGGAAGCGGCGCGGCGCCGGAGCCGGAGCCGGAGCCGAAGGGGAGCCGCTGCCAGCAGCCGCCGCCGGCCCGGGGCTTGCAGGAGCGGGGCAGCAGCAGCAGCCGCCGGGCGCCGCCGGCGGGGCCCCAGAGACCGGCCTTGGGGGGCGCCTCGCCCGGCCTCTTCCTCCTGCAGCGGCCGGCCGGCCCCAGCGGGCTCCCCGCCGCCGCAGCCGCCGCAGCCAGCCTGCCCTGGGCAATGGCGGCGGCGGCCGGGCGCTTGCTGCAGAGCAGGCTGCGAAAGCAGGGCGGATCGGCGTGGAAAGCCACATAGCCGCCCAGCAGCGGGGCCGCTTCATAGCCTGCCGGGCCTTTGCCGGGCCCCCGAGCGCCCTCCGCGCCGCCGCGGCTCCTGAAAAAGCGAGGTAGATGAGAGGCCGCCAGCGGGCCCGCGTCCCCGGGCCGCGGAGCTTTTCTTCTGCTTGGCAGCGGCGGGGCGGCTTCATTCAAACCTAGCCAAAGTTTGTCCCGGCTCCAGAAGCCGGAGTAGGGGTCGGTACAGGGGTGGGCCTCCGGCTGGAGGGCTTCCGTGGCCAGGGCCCGGCTGATTTTCCTCCTTTTGGTCTTAAGGACCCGCTCGGTTTTGCAAGAGGTGTACAGAGCTTCCACGTCCTCTCTGGAGATGAGGGTGCATTTGGCGGCGTGGAAAGCGATGGAGTTGATGGCTTTGAGTCTCCTCAACTCCTCCAGGTCGCAGTGGTGCTTTTTCACTTTTAAATGGTCCATTCGCTTGTGCACGGTGGTTCGCGGGATGTTTTTGAGCAGGTCGGTGAAAACCTGGGAGAGTGCAAACATTTGCTTTCCTTTAATGAGGAGGTAGCCGAGCCTCACGCCATCCACCTCTTCAAAACCTGACTTCAAGTCTCCCATGTCGTGAATTAAATTATCCCCGGCATTTGCAGAAAGAAAGGGGAAGGAGGAGGAAAAAAAAAAAAAAGCCACACACACAATCCTCAGCCAGATGCTGTATTTTTCTCAAGGCATCCTGCTAATAAAATAACAGAGACTTGTTGTTATTCCTGGGGCATGGAGTGCCAAAGTTTAGACGAAATTAGACAAAAATACCATGTGAAACTACAAGCCAGAGGTTGGGGGGTTTTGTTTGAAAATCGGGTTTGCCCAAGTGTTTCTCTGAGTTGCTGCTGCGGATCAGTACCTGTTCCCTTTCACTCCCTGCTTTTCCATTGGAGAACTAGAATAATGGAATGTGAAGGGAGGAAGAGAAAAGAAATGCAGCTGCTATTCCCGCCGCTGCTTTAGCTACAAATAAAATGACAGAGTGAAGTGAGCTCGTCCGGAGACACCTTCATCAATTAATTCCCCTAAAGCCAACGCTGATTGGACACTCCTGACAGGTGATGCAATAAAAATTGATATTCCACCCCTTCCCCCCCAAAAAAATCTCCCACTAATTAGCATACCCTTACACTGCCAAGACCCCTCCCAAAGTAAATAATACAGTTAGTATATAAATCTTTCTATTAAACAATCCGGGCTCAGATCTCTCAGGCTGCATCGCGAGCTGCAGATGTGGGATTTGTGGGGGGTGTTTGGAGCGTCATGGCACCTATAGATACAGTTGGGCTCTTTTGGACGAATCCTGCTTATTTTGTGCGCTACGGGGACGGAGAGGACACCTCGAGAGGGGAGATTTGGGGAATGCAAGCCCTTTAAACTGCATGAGGTGGGAAAGGGAGCTTAGCGAAAATGTGCAGAGCAGTCTGGTATTTCCCTGTTTGCAGCTCCTGAGGGAAATGCTCTGTTGTCAGAAACCGAGGACGGATACTTACATTTTTCGAGTTTCTCCTGATTTTCCTCTTCTGTTTAATTGTCCTTCTACGGCCAATGGCTAAGTTTGGGTTTTGCTGCCTGCATATCAAGGTTTCCAACCCCGTAATACTGTAACTCTTTAGTTGAAATTCTGCCTGTAATATTGGGGGAGGGGAAGGAGGACGTGGGCTCACGTCAGACCCATAACAAAGCATAGATAAGCCAGCAATGTAGACACTTTGCACAATTAATCGTGCTGGATCACAAAGTGGAATGTCCTGGTCCCGGGGTCCACGTCAAGATTCCTGTGTGCTGGCTGCTCCCAGCAAAGAAAGGAGAATGCAAAATATCCAAGGTGCTTCCAGAGGCTTTACGTAATAACAAACAAACAAAAAAGTGCTGGCCCACGATGTAGGATACTGCAATCTCCAGGATTTTTCTGGTTTGCAGTTTGCACATTCACTGTGGAGCAGACCTTCTGCAGACTTGAGCTGTTCCGTTTTCCCCAGCCCCTTGCAAAATCGTCTTGAAAAATCAGCATGAAGCTTTGACTTCTTCTCAGTGACGTTCAAATACTTCAGTAGCAGGCACAGCGATTTCGAAAATGTTGCAATGCGAGCAAACCTCTTCCGTCGTGCGTTAAAATGATGTTTGCGGTTTGCATGGCAAAGGCTGCAGAAATAACTACCCACCTCTAATCAGTTTGCAGCTGAAAACGGGATCTATCTAACACGAGACTTATGCATAGCAGTCAGTCACTGCGTATCCACAATTAGACACATCCGTGTGATTGAGAAAACATCTCACATTTCTGCCATTAATTCTGTCTCTCTCCTAATTCAAAAGTTCCATTAGCCACTCCATAGATTGGCAATATGGTGAGTGGGGCTCGTGTTACGCCATCAGGTAAAGGAAGAATAAATAAAAGAATCGCTTTTTAAAAAAAAATACTGCTCGGGAGGGTCGGCTTCCTAGGGAAAATGCACCCAGCCCCCCGGTTTTGCAGGAATTCTGGAGGGACCTGGGAATTTAAAGAAGTGCATCCGGAAATTAAGGAAGTCTATTTAGGAGAGTCTGTTATTCAGAGGGTTGAGATTTGCAAAGCCACCCCTAGCCTACTGTTGCTCTCTGCACAGATGTAATCGCCGCTCTTCAACTTAATCAATGTGTGTACAAACCTCGTCTAGTTCTTCCTTTTGAAATCTAAGGGTAGTATTCCCACCCCAGAAACCAGAGCTACAGCAAATTACATTTTGTCCCTTGAATGAGAAAAGGATCATTGAATGGATCTCGTGATATTTCAGCCCTTAAACGTAACCAAGACGCTGCAGTGAACAATGCCTCGTCACAGCTAATACCATCCACAGAGTTAAGCCTTTATCAGCGTACATTTTCCTTTCTCACTTGCGTAAGAGACATCATGTTATATTCTCCAGCTCAAAGCAAAGTTGCGAGGGAAAACAGCTGCTGGCGTTAAAATGAAATCAGCGCAGCCTTTCTGGAGCTAGAGACAATAAGGTCGTTTCAAAATTCCTCCTGATGCACTTCTGGGCTGCTCGCACCCCCACTCCCAGCCCGCTCTTCTCCTCCCCCTGTCTTAAGGTTAAGGCTTTGGAGTCAAACACTAAAGAAACAGTAAACTCAGAGAAAGCTTTTAAAGAAGACATTACAAGAAAGGTGGGCTGAAAAGTCATTTAGTCTGTTCTTTGCCAGGTACTTAGTTGATGTGGTTCCTGTTTAACAGCCCCCACCCCCAACTCAACTCTCCCTCTCACACACACCCCCTACTACTATTACAACTACAGATGACAGTCTGAGTCTGGCTATGGGATTCAGTGGTTCAGTAACTATTTTTAAAATGCATGCTTTTTTTATTTGTCTAATACTAGCACTATCAAATGTTAACCAGCAGCACTTATTTGCCAAATCTTTTTTTGTCGTCGTCCCGTCCCCCCCCGCCAGAAAAAGATACACCCATTAGCTTCTGGGTGTAGTCAGAGCCAAATATTTGGGAGGGGGCCACGGCCAGGGAAGGAAGCTAGAAGTCTTAGAAAATCTTTCTCTCTCTTACCCACACATACACGCAGGCACATAGACAAAGATAGACAACCAAACACTTTCAATTGCATATCTTCCTTCACACCACACACAGCCCCTTTTGTTTCTTTTAACTTCTCCACATTTCTGTGCAAAATGAAACAGGCAGCTTTCTTATGGCCATCAGCACAGGCTGTGTATCAGGATCTTCAGCCACACTGGGGAAGATCAGGACAGAAAGAGCTGGTCGAGGCCTTTGCACGCTCACACACAGGCGCACACACACAATAAAGGCAGGGGACTTTAAACTGGGTTTGCACGCAGGCTGAGGGTTGTGATCAATAGCTACCAACAGTTATGGTCTAGATTATTAATATGAGAGCTAGCAAAAAAAGATGAAATGGAAAATTAAAGGTGTCTATTCAATTATATTAATACTTAAACAATCATTTACTGTGTGTGTAGGTCCCTATGTATATTTCTTTGATAATTTTGGGTCCACTACCTCAGCCTCACAAAGTCAAAGCTGAACATGGTTGGAAAGATGGATATTTGCCTCACTTCTTCAGAACTAAAGGTCTAAGGATGCCTATTTTGCCAACCATACATATATGCAACTACATAGAGTTGTGATGGACACATTATCAATCAAATGTATCCTTTTTGCCTAAGCACAATCTGCCATGTACATCCTAGAGTGAGATAATATTTCAGTTGTGAAGCTGTCTGGCCAAAGGATAAAGCTACTAGAAAATAAAGAGAAAAATAATTTTCAAAACACAGTCCTGTAGACCTATTCCCATTCATAAAAGATTACTTTCAGTTTTGAAAAAATGTGTTAAAATATAGAGGCGTGCAGAAAATTAAATATAATGCTTCAGAAATAATGTATTTAATGTCTTAAAATGCCCTTCTGCATTATGTTTTGATGTGATTTCATTGTATGATCATTTTTAAATATCACTACAATTCGGCCTGACCTCTTCCTTCTTGAGCAAATACGCACATCATGTCTTTAAATGTAGCTGGGAAAGACAACAGGAATTTGCAACAACAGTGTTACTAATGAAGGGGATTCTTTTTTTCTAAGGAGTACTGTGTCTTTTCATGCTAAGATTGCCACCTTATTAGACTATTACTATTATTATTTAGTATTATTTTAAGCACTGGACCAGTCTTCAGGTACTGACAAAGCTTTAAGGCAGAAACATGTCATTTAAATGAGATATAACCCTATTCACCGATTTCAGATACATTGTGAACATTGTGTTCAAAGACAATACTACAAACAGATCAGAGGATGCCACAACAAGTCCCATAACCCGATCAAATAATATTATCCTACGACCCTTCAGCTATTTTAAAGTCAACCAAATATGACTTCAGTACTTAAAATTTGCTGTAAAGTCTAATATGTGGAAGATAACGTGTAACCGAATTACACATTATGAATTAATTTGGGAGCCAAATTACCCAAACATGAGGGCCAATAATTGCCAGCCGATAGTCAAACAAAGAAATATAGTTTATCAAACATAAGCCTCAGAACTGACTTATTTCCTTATTACCAAAGAAAAAATGGATAATTCTATTCAGCATTTTTAAACTGTATTTTTCCACGTGGATGTATCACTTACACAGTACAAATGCCTGGAATTCAGTAAAATCACAAAATAACACAACAGATGTTAATTTTGTTTTTTCTTAAATACAGGTTTTAACGTGATTTTTTGGATACATACTACATGCCATGTTGCCTACTGACCCATAATCAATATGCAGTGACCTTATACCCTTTTTTTGCCCCTTGACCCATCCTGAATTCAATGCAGCCTTTATAAATTTTCAAATCCTTGGATGTAAAGGGGATTTGGCAAAGCTTTGTTCTGAAAGGTTCCTAAAATGTGCATTTTTAATTAGACAAAAGTAAAGCAACAAACATTGGAGGAGATGATTTTTTATACACAGGTGAACAATAGTCATAGCTATAGTCAAGAACTCTGTCCCAGAAAAGATATTCTCCAAGCTGAAAAGCAATTACAAACACAGTAGATCAGAAGGTTATGGATTGCACCAAATTAGCAATGTGGCACAAATCACTTTCATGACGTAAGGGATGGCCAGGCCACAATCTTCTGGCGCTCCTCATCTCCAAGGACTGTGGGGATTCTGGTGACCCGGGGAGAGGAGACTGGAGAGAGAGAGAGAGAGAGAGAGATTTAATCTGAAGCTACAGGCACATTCCCTTATCTCTCCCGCTATCAGCCAGTTTAAAGGACACCATAATTATGATGGTGATAAAACAATGCCTGCTTATGTGTGCTGAATAAATAAAGAATGTTTACAGCTCCAGAATGTTTCAATTCCAATTAAACGCTATCAAAGAAAAGCTACTTCCCCTCTGCCAGCCTCTATTTACCTTGTTTGTTGCGATATTTTCATATGAAATACAAGCCTTCCACAATCCCATTTAGGACAAGTTGGTGATGAAAGAATAGACGGTATACACTGGGAGCCCCACAATTTATTTGGGCCGCCTACGCTTTTATTTATTTTGCAATGGTGAATTGCTTAGAGATGCAATGGTAAAAGACATCTAAATGTCCAGCCCCAACCACAAGAGGAAAGGATAGGGCAGAATTAATGCAGCACCCACGGGGGAAAGGGGGTGGGGTGGGGAGAGGATCTGCTGTGGTCTCCTGGTTCCGATCCCCGACCACAACCCAGAGGAGTTTGGTCTCCAGGCAGCGCTGGTTTCTTTGCATCTGGACCCCTGGAAGCAGGAGGCTGAAAATTCATCCCATCTAGTAAAACATAAAGATTATTTAAAATATTCATTGTATCAGGAAATCTCATAATCAGATTAAAACAAGGTTTGGGGGTGTATTGCCTATGAGGCTGGTTACTAACCACTGATTGAATTACAAAGAATTCGGAAAATTGGTTCTTTCTGTAGGTTTTCCAAGAGAGTAAAATGAAAAGCAACCATTTTGCCATGGGAAGTGCTTGTTAAAGCCATGATTCTCCAGTACGTTTTAGAGAACACACTTCTCTCCCCTAACATTGTAATTTAAACTTTACACCCCGTATTTCTACACGATGTACTTGCTTATTTCTTTAAAATCCACGAACTACAAACACTGTGAAATACAGGGCTGCAGATTGCCTTTTAGCTCAATTTGCCTTTTAGCTTCTTCAGTCTAAAAGATCAACTCCGCCAAATTTAAACTTCTTAAATTAAATGTTCCGGGGTGAAATATTTATTTCGATTGACTTGAATCAGAATGTAGTGGAGGAGCCGAGAGCATTTAGGGCTCTGCTAGATAGTTGCAGGCCCTTTCCTTTTTGAAAGTTTAGACCTCCAATGCCCTCGATTCTACTGGCAGAATTAGGATGGACTTGGAGGGTCCTAAACGTGACCATTCACTAAGGCGGGGGTCTACAGCTTGCAACAACGTGCTCGGCAACTTAATCTTACGCTAAAAAAGGCAGAGGGCGAAAAATAATGGAATACAAACTCTCCGATCTTTGTAGTCACTCCTAAGGTGGATTGTACATGTGAAGGCTGATGGGAACATCTGGTTTTTGGAGCAAAAAGGAGAGAAGGTAAGCGTTTGTGCTTGTATCCGCCAGTTCGTGGAGAAACAATGAAAGAACAAAGGAGCCACTTCTCCATTCGAGCACTTCACATTTTCTTCCTCCATTGCAAACTTCTCGTGAGGGGCTGAGGGGGGACTCGCTTAACTTTGCCTTCAGAAGCCGTGTAGGAGGGTCTGGGTTTCAGAGATTAGTAGAAAGTTGCGCAGCAATTTAAATAAAATCGTGGTTACTCTTCAAGCTTCTCACACCAGCAGCAGCGGCGGCGGCCACGTTGAGGCAGAAGTTGCTAATTTCATGGATTTCAGCTCATCAGCTAGCTTTTCTTGGCGGGGGGATCGAGGAGCGATCAAAGTTTAGTCTGTAGGAGCGCGGGTAGGACCCTTGCTTAGGATTTCGGGGCTCCCTAAAGAAAGAACTAACACTGGTGTGCCTTGGGGGGGACGACAACTCTAACGACTTTTCAAATGTGTTCTCAGTAGCGATCTCCGTGCTGATTAGCGAAGTAAGAAGGGAAAGGGGTAAAAACATCAAACTTTCCTCCAAATAAATCAAATAAATTGCAGCAAGGAGCAAGCCCGTGGGGGTGGGGTTGTATGCAAACAAATATAATTCGCTTTGGCTGAGCAGCAAAACTCTCGCCTTTTTTGCCAGCCGGGGTTGATGGCAAACCCCTGCATAGGACATAATTATATTGAGCCGCCACACTGGGTGGGGTTGTGGTGGAGACAAACACCTTCCCTCCCTCCTCCCCCCCCCGACAGCAAAAGCACGCGGATCATTCAGCGAGGAGGCACAGCTCCAAAGCAGCGAGGAGATTCCCTAAGCGGCAGCCTCGCTACACTCCCTGCCCGCCTTGCAGTGGAGACACGCTTGGTGTTTATATTCCTGCTTTGCTGTATTGTCAGGGACACCGGCATGGGAGGAGAGAGAGGAAAACAACCCCGACTTGTTGTTAAGCAAATTTAATGCATTGTTGGCAGCCTCTCCCCCTGGAAGGAAAAAAAAAAGTTGGGGGTGTGAAGTGCAAGGAATGCGCGGCCGCAGAACAATGTGCAAAGCTGCGAGCGCTGCCGGCTCCCTCCATTCACGTGGGCGCAGAGCGCCGGGGGCTCGCGCGGCCGCTGACCTTTCACCCCCTCCCCCCTTCCCCCTGCCTGGCTCGCCCTTTCCTTTTGCCGCTCAGGCGCAGGCTTACCCACAATTCCTTGCGCCGGCCGCGCGCCGGCAGAGTTCGAGACTGGGTTCCCCCCCGCCCCCAGAGTGGCTCGGCCACGCACCCCCGGGCCCCAGTCCCGCGCCCGCCTGCACGCGCACAGCCCGGGGCAGCGCCTCGGGGGGGCGGTGCTGCGCAGGCGTGGGGCTGCTGGGGCCCAGCCGGGTTTGGGGGGCTCCACTTGTGCACGGCGGCCGCCCCTGAGGATCCGCTCTGGAAAGGCCACGTGGGGGGGCCCGGTTGCAAACAGCCCCCTCCTGGGCCCGAGCAGCGCCTAGGAGCCTGGGGAACATTTGGGGCAGTGCATGGAGAGGCAGCCGGGCTTGGGCTGCAGCAGCAGCTCAACCCTCCAGGGGTAGGGTTACCAGAGACCTGGAAAGGAGGAGAGGGAAGTAAGGAAAGGAGGCATGGAGAAAATGGGAGTATTAAGGGAATAGTCTTCTGTTTTTAGGGGGCCCTGCAAGGTTTCCACCTAAAATAGGCCATTCCAGCACCATTTAGCCCCTGTAAGTCAAAAGCCGGACAAAATCATGGATTTTGAAAATGCCTGCCGGATGTGAAGGTAAAAAGGAGGCCATGTCCTCCCTTTGCCAGACATCTGGTAACCCTAGCCAGGGTGGACTAGCTCCACCATTACATGTGCTGGGGACAGGAAGTGGGGAGTAGCTGGTCTTCCCATGCCCAGGAGAGCGTCCCTGGGCTGCAGCTAGGGATACCAGATGTCAAGCAAAAGGAGGACATGGCCTCCTTTTTACTTTCACCTCCTCCATCCAGCAGGCATTTTAAAAATATGCAATTTTGTCTGGCTTTGTACTTACAGGGGCTAAAGTATGCTGGAGTGGGACCGGAACACCCTATTTTTAGGGGGAAGCATTCTAGGGCCCCCTACAAACAGGAATATTCCATAGGGTTACCAGATGTCGGGCAAAAGGAGGACACGTCCACCTTTTTACCTTCACCTTCTCTGGCCAGCTGACATTTTAAACACACATGATTCTGTCTGGCTTTTTACTTACAGGGGTTAAAGTGTATTGGCATGCCCCAGAACACCCTATTTTTAGGGGGGGAAGCATTCCAGGGCCTCCTAAAAACAGAAGAATATGACATGAATACAACATTTTCTCCATGTGTCCTCCTTTTTGTACTTCCCTGTCCTTCCATGCTTTGGTGTCTGGGAACCCTGATATTCCATACTATTCCATATTTCTCCATGTGTCCCCCAACCTCCTCCTTTTCCTACTTCCCTGTCCTCTTTTCCATGGTTTGGTATCTGGTAACCCTAGCTGCAGCAAAATGGGAGATGGAGGAGAAACCCCAGAGAGAGGGAAGATTATACCACACAGAGGGGGGCCAAGATCAGGGACAGTGCCCCAAGCAGTAGCTTTATACAAGACAACAGGAGGGAAAAGGGGCAATTTCCAGAGAAAAAAAATCATTTAAAAACGGAGAGGGTGGTTGGGGGAGAAGGTTATGGCAGAGTTTGGACTGCCCCTGCCAGGAAATAATTGATCGAGGCAAAGTGGAGGGGAAGAAAGATTTTTTTTTTCCCTCCCCTCACAGAATATAGTACATAAAGGGCGTTGAGGCCGACTTCAGAGAGAGGGGAATAGTTCACATCCATTGAGAGGAATTGTATACACATGTGTGAGGAGAAAAACAGGAAGAGTTTCTTGCTTGTTGAACATGAATGTCTCAAATTTTAAAGTACCTTGTCTGGAGCGCTAAGGAAATAGGTGAAGAATCAAATGTGACACTAATCAGATCACCCAAACACAAACATTTATCAGTGGAATCATAATGTGTAATTATTTGAACCAAGTTGCATTTCCCCCATATGTAAAACCCATTCTTTTTTGAGAGGGGGCTGACTTTTGTCCCAAGTGCTGAGGTCTTTCCATTATTTAATATTTTAATACACCAGAGAGAAACCTCTGATT
This sequence comes from Podocnemis expansa, assembly GCA_007922195.1. Taxonomy (NCBI): domain Eukaryota; kingdom Metazoa; phylum Chordata; order Testudines; family Podocnemididae; genus Podocnemis; species Podocnemis expansa. Next base: position 42,365,130 of record ML681964.1, read on the forward strand.
TGTTATAAGCAGATTTTAACTAACAAAATATAGGAGATAAAGAGGATTAAAACATTTAATTATAGCCCCATCCCCTAATACAAATCAGATTAAAAAGCAACATGGTTTGCTACTTTTCCCTAATAAACCCCTCCAACGATGAGGGTTGCTTTGGTACATTTTCCGGTGAATGTGTGAAATGTTTGGGGCTAACCTAGGAAGTTAAAGTGACAAAGAGCCTGCTGATTAAAACATAATTGCATGGAAATTGTCCCTGCGCCGGGTGGAAAGAAATACTGAGATTTAGGCTGACTATTGAAATGTGAAGGACGGAGGGCAGAAGCGGAGCCCAGGCAGCACAAACCCTCCTGATTTGCACCGGGAGAAATGAGTTTCCAGCAGAAAGGCTGAGTTGGGGCAGGGAGCTAGGAATGAGGGGGGGCTGAGGCCAGTGTTTTAGTGAAGCAGGCAGGCTGCCGAGCGGAATAGCCAGGTTGGGGAAGGCTTCAGTGAATGCCCGTCAGCTTTTCCGAAAGGAAATTAAGGTGGCAGAGGCCGTTCAAATGGCCGTTTCTAGAGAGGGTAGGTCTCCTGTTTCCCTTCGGCTCGCTTTCCCTCTTCCTCCTGCCAGTCGCTGCAGCCTGGAGGCGGCTTTGGGGGTCAGGGGAGAGAACAAAGCTGCCCAGCCCGATGCCCTGCGCTGGCCCTGGGAGGAAGCAGGGCGGCATGCGGCTGAATGCAGTGCTTCCTCCTCTCCTGCTGGCAGTGCTCATGCTATGTGAGGAAATAAGGCGAATTGAGGCCAGCTGGCAGGAGGTCAGTGGCAACAAGTGGAGTTGGCAGGAGCCTGGCGGGTCAGCCTAATTGCAACCCTGCACCCAGGCTGGGCTCCGGAGAACAGCTGGCTGCAGGCCAGCCCGATAATCTCCCCCTCTTCTTCCAAAGCCTTGCCAGTGTGGGGAGCAGCTGACCCAGCAACTCCCTGGGTGTCCTGTCCTCCATAGAGCGGAGGGGACTCCTAGGCTTGGGCTGGCCCAGGGCTCCCAGCAGACTGCCGGGGGGAGAGGGAGGCAGGCTGATGCACACACTGGACTCGTGCAGGGATCCATCATGGAGACCCTGCAGGCCGGGAGTGGGGCGGGCTCCTGCTCAGGGAGGAAGAAAAGGGGCTGCAGCGAGCCAGGCTGCAACAAGAGCCGTTGAGGCAGGAAATGCAAAGCAGGCGGGCCGGGGCAGGTCCCGGTGCAGAGCGCGCGGGGTAGCAGGCAGGGGCGGCTCGGGCGCAGGGGCTGGAGAGGAAGTGGAGTCTGGGCTCCATTGTTCGCAGCCCGCCTGCTTCGTCCTGCCACAGCCAGGGACGGGAACCGGCTCAGTTAGCTCCAAACACACTTGGGTCACGGCGCAAGTTTGCATTATCCTGCTCAGGAACTCAGGGGTTTGCAAGAGGACAACTGGTAAATAAGTAGGAAGGACTATTTAGAAGTGCTGTGGGGATGCTCCAGTGAGGCTGTAACTTACACGGTACACAAAAGGTAAAAAACAAAACCCCACCAGAGAGCCGGATTTATACCTAAACCACCGTGGCTGAGGGGCTTTCAGAGCAGGAGTCCTAGAGAAACGGGGCAAAAAGCCACTCTCGGAACCCCAGGATTTGGAAAATAAACGCAGTCAAATATAATTTTGAAAAGAACACGTGGGAAAGCCTCCTGGATAAAAAAATAAGCTTATTTTGCGTTGACTGTAAATAAAAGAAAGGCAGCGATCGCTAGCCGCCTCTTTTTGTACGCGTTACAAATTAAAATTGAGTGCTTTTCAGGAAAAATTCGTCGCTTTTATGTTTTCTAGAACTTATTTAAAAATAAATGGTTTCAGCACTCCGTCGGGACCTGAGCTTTTCACTCTGCTTTATTTAAAAAACCAGTCAACTAACGAGATGCACGACATTTTCTAACAAGTGCCCTATTCTTTCAAGCAAAAATCGTCTTTGAGCCTTGCACTTTAGCGAGAAAATTAAGCAATAGAGGCCGGTCTCATACATTTATTAGGAAGAAGAGTAATTTCTGGAGAAATCTTTAAGTAGTTTTGCACAAATTCCTTCTAAAAACAGCGATTGGGTTCAGTAAATGGTTTCACAGGGCTTTACATTTTAGTTTAATAAATTAGAATTGATGTCTTATTTAATATTGCATTTGCACATCACAATGAAATGAACATTTGACAAATTATTTTAACTTCAAGACTAAGAACAGGCCATGTTTATAAACAGGAATTATTTTCAGCTAAATGCTAAAACTGAGTTTCCTTCCCTGCTTGAAATCCTACTCCTTTGCAGTCAGCGTTTAAGATGTTTAAAAGTATACACAAACTTGTTTTTGCTGTTCGTTTTCCTTCACTCTTTGTAAACTGGCTGTCCTTTGTGCGACTCAATCACCTAGTAAAGTACACCTAAATGTAGATGGTAGAAGTCTTAAAAAAAAAATCACTTGAAGGCTTAAAATGCAAATAATGCTTCACAAGAGGCAAAACTGCTCAATAATTAAATTGGCTTAAAACAAGAAGAATATTTAAGGCATCTGTTTGTTTTCCCAGTGGAGACCTGTTTACTCTCAAGTGCTGTTTGGTAATTTTCAGAATTTGCAGATAGCTTGAGAAAATGTAATTTAAAATGAAATTATATGCGATTGTATTGTTTTAGTGAATATATATTGCATATCGTAGTTTCAAAACTGTTCCGTTGAAAAAAAGGTTTCAAAATAGTTAGGGGAACACCGTTTCTGGCCCCTGTTCCGTGTTCTTTATATTGTGCTTGTCCTGTATGGAATATGTTGCCGTGTTTAATATAGTCCCCCTTTCACAAAGGATCATTGTTGTTGCTTTTAATTGGGGAAGTGCCACGATATAAAAATTACCCACATTCCGACTCTGATGTACCATAGTATGATTGACAAAAAGTGATTCGAGGCTTGCGCGCTTAATTCGTTAGGAATGTTAAGCTTTCCAAGATACATCCGATGTGGTCACGTTAGGCTTGTTATCAGAAAGTTTTTAATGATAAAACACGACAGGAGACTAGAAAAAAATGCTTGTGCATTTACACACACAAAATCGAAATTTCTTTAGCAACTAGTAGTGGGAACATTGCTCATTGATCCGAGGGTGGTGCTTTTTTGTTGTTGTTGTTTTTTCCAATTTGGCAGCCTCTTTATTTCAGGGACACAATACAATTAATTAACATATTCTTGGGCGTGTTTTTGAGATTGGAAGGTGATGGCCCCTTATGGAGAAGGAAACACTTTAAATAAAAAAAGTAACATTATTTTGTCCAAATGGTACTTGGTAAACTAGGCTAATATAATTTATACTGCCCACAAATGTGCTTCATTTCCTCCAAGTTGCTTTAGCATATAACAAAGCCCATTTTTCTTTTCCCCACCCCAATTTCTTGAAACTGCATATATGGATTTCATTTATACACATCCATCTTAAAATAGCTTTATATCAGACATTTGATTAGAAACTCAGCATGTCATTTCTTGTATTAATTATAATATAAATATAAGTTTAAAATGGAAATAAAGGAAATGTGAGCCTTGATATTACAATATTTACACTACCAATCACAAAACAACAAATACAAGTATCAGGTTTTGCTTACGTATAAAAATACTAATTTAAGAAATTCTACACAGGATTATGGATGTATAAGGACAATGTAAGAATTGTTTTGGGGTGACTATGTAAATGTATTAAGAATCCAATAAATTAATAAATACATCATACAAAATCCCAAACTTTACAGTGACTATTAGTCTTATCTAAAGAAAAGCTGTGCATTGCATTTAAAGCACATATCTAAATTCCAGAGTTTACTAACCCTGCTTTTCAAGGATTAGCACAGCATTAATATTCAGTATAGTTTGCTGGAAGTTTATTTCAGGTTCTTTTGTAATACACTATAATTATTATTTTGACCTGGCTCACATAAAATGTGTTTGACATTTAAATACATTTTAAATGTAGAGAATTATAAATTAATTGCTATATTTAAATCTTTAACTTATATCACTTAGGGAACGTTACATCTTTTAAAAGGAACTAAGCACTATGCTAAAAATATACAGTGTTACAATTCTTGTACTTAGACTTTTGGTTTTAGATAGTTCATTCAAGGAAAAACCTTGCTTTGTGTTTACAGTAAACCTCAGACTAGAATTAACATTTAAATGTCAATATTAGTAACAGAAGCAGTGCTTGAAAACTACCTATTTCATTAATTGCTGCTAGTTAAACAGAATTTGCCAGAAGTCTTCCAAGGTGATAGTGCAATTAAAACCAATGAAATTAATGCTTTTAAACAGTAGTTTTAATGCAACAATGAAATAATACCATCACCGTTCTATAACATGAAAAGCTATACTTGTGTTCAGACAAATGGCAATAGCACAGTGAATGAGCAGGCAGTATCCAGATCATACATCTTACACAGTCTTAAATAATATCACCTACTTAAATAATCTATAAATGTATAACAGAGAAACCACTAGATAAGAGGTGAATGAACATAAAAACATTTTAATTATTGAGAAATTACTTACTGGTAGAATTACATGTACTGGTTTGATAAGTGCTATTCATGTATTAAAGAAAATAGAAAACTGTATTTTTTAGTGACACAACTTCCAAGCAAACATACACCAAAAATTAGATGCATATTTTTAATATGGATTTCACCAATATGCTATACTGTGTATTATTGAACATGGCTAAATTTGTTGGACCTAAACCAATCTGCCATTTAAAACATGCTATGTGCAAAGGTCAGAATACAACAATCATACTTTCTACATTGTGTAGTGACCACTTACATTGCTGCTTCTTTCTGACAAATAAGCAAATAGCCGTGATTAAAATTTATGTTGATTAAGGCTATTTGTGATGGTAACACACATAAGGAGAAGGCAAACAAAACTCCAGATGCATTTTAAATAGAAAAACATGAACAATAGTAATCTGCCTATTGAATGTCAGGTTATTGTAATTATTCTTATTTTTAACTTCATATGTTTTGCTGTACATCCTTCGCAGACAGGTAAAGATGAAAGCTCTTTGAACATAGGCTCAGTTAAAAAAATACAAAACAAAATTCCAGGAAAGACTTACTTCCTATAAAGAAGTAAATTCTCCTACTCCAGAAACACAACCCGTAACTTTAGGTCTTGTTTTGGGAAATAGTATATAGGATAAATGTACTACTTTGCTTTGTCTGCTGTTCCTCAAATGCTGATATCTAAGGAATCTTCTAAATATTGCACCTGCTTTAATTTTAATATGCTGTATTTCTGTCAATTAAATGATTGAACAACAAAGGCCCTTTTTTCACACAGCAAGCCCAAGTTGTGCTTTTGTATGACTGTTTAGCAAGCCTTAAAACAAATGTTCTAAAATGACATTTCAGAACTGTTACAGGAAATTGCTAATTGGTAATCAAAAATATAAGCCAAGTGCTTTATTTATTTTGACAGTGAATCTGAGGCACTGCACAAGAATATATTTAATCACTGAATAAGTGTTTTAAATTATGTTGAATAATATCTTCAATCTTTTTTTTCTTTTTGAACAATTGCCAGTTTGAAAGTTCAGTTCCCATTCATCTCTGGGGATAAACAAAATCAACTATTTGACAAATTATTTTAAATATGAGAAGAATACCAAAAACGTATCGTCTTGTATGGTGCGCGTTTCCTTACAATTTCACTTTGGTAACTTACATGTTTTGTAGACACCTTTAGTAAAATAATTATATTTGCCCTTGCACACCAATAAAATTTGAGATTATTCATTCATATTCATTGAATGATTTCCCTTTTCAATTCTTATAATCCCACATATGTGAAAATAATCTTAAGAAGAGCTGACTTCTTTTTCCAAAAGAAAATTGCCCGCCTGTATCAAGTCAGTGCTTATGAATGACTAAATTCATAATAATATATGTTACAAGATATTACTTTCTGATCCCATATTTTCATGGTAAAGCATTTCTTCTCCTTTGCATTTCAAAGACCACTTCCAAATGATTGCTTTCCAGGACTATCAAGAGAGTATCTTAATTTTGTCATCAAATATTACACACTTCCATAAGGTAATAATGATCAAGGAGTCTCCTTTTGTCCATGTATGTTCATTCCATTACAGGAACTACATTACAATTTAAAAATAAGCATGTTTATATGACATAATTTAATGCATCAAAGTTTGACTGCATTTTTACAGAAGCAAAGTTTCAGATTGATTGGTATTGAGCTGGCATTATATTGTGTTGGTGTATCGCACAGCTAGATATAAAATATGCTTTTATTTGAAATGCTTGATATTTTAAAACTATATTCTTGGTAAAATCTTTGACAGTTATTTCAATATGATTTTCTTTCGAGCCACTTTTATTTTTATGAAGGGCCAAGTCTTAAGATATCAAATATTATATGGAGAAAGATCAACAAATTGTAACATTTATTTTTAAAAGAAGAAATTACAAAATACATATCTTAATATACAATTATTTTATCAGGAAAGCCTTCCAAATTGCTAATGAACATGGAGAAAATAGTGGTTTCAATTTTTAGTTGCAATATACATTTCTTAAGCATGGATATGTTAATTCCAAAAATCATTGTTTATTTTTTATATTCTCACTAAAGGACATAGATGTTTGTTTTCTATTATCTGTCATGGACTTCTAAGAAAAATTGCTCTCATATCATGATTTTATTCTTGTCAGGTTTAACAAAATAATTGGGGATGCCATTTAAATTAGATGTCATTTTCCTGACAGGAATGAGGAGGCCTTGGGACATGGGTTTTTAGAACTTCAGAATAGTAATCCTTTATTCCCATACAGAGTAGTTGATGTACACCTGCGATTTTCAGATTATTTTACAACCTAAAAAGCAACCAAAATTATCTTTCCAATATGTTGTGTAATGTAAGTACTTCTATATTCTAACTTTTATCCTGTGTTACAGTTATTTTGTTTTTGGGGAGAGACGTTGGACTATTTTGTGCAAGTTGAACTATACGAAATTCCAAATTTTTCATGGTGTCCATCTTTTTAAGAAACAACAAGGAGTTGTGTGGCACTTTAAAACTAACAGATTTATATTTTGCATGAGCTTTCGTGGGAGAAGATCCCACATCTTTTTAAGAACAAAATCCTAGTATCTATACATTGCTAGATATGCTTTTGAAAGAATTTTCAGAAGACTATGAAGACTTGTCTAGCCCTGTTAATCAAAATGCTTAGCTAGGCTCTATCAGTGTAGGAAGTGACCCTCACTACTCCTTTTTTTCCTCCACCCAGTTCTTCCTCCTACATCTAAATAATTTCATTTAAAACTCTGAAGGAGAGAAAGTCTGACCTAAGATATCCTGCACGCAAACTGCATTGCATACTCAGATATCTCAGGGGGCTAGACTTGTATATATCCCTCCTCCCCTTCCACACAGCAGCTCTTCACAAACCACACATATGTGCACTCTTTATTATTTATTTAGCAATTTATAAAATGCATCCAATCCCACAATCTCTGGGTTACGGACAACACCACTTAGAACAATAAATGTAATTTAATAATACTGATTTAAGTAAACTTCAAAACGCTACTAAGGCAACCTTGCAAAATCATGATGAAAATTTACCAGCCCATGCACAAATTCTGATTGCCTGCCCTTGAGCATGATAATGAAAATAAATCAGTGATATTTTACTAGGGGGGAAAAAAGAGAAAATTATTACTGGCCATAGGGCAAGTGAGGGACAATTTTGCAACGCAGACTGTGTTTAATCTCTTTCAACTCCCAACCATCACAATCAGTTCCTTCTGCTACAGTGGTACCTGCTTACAAAATTGAAAAGCCTGAGATCTGTTGAACACCTCTACTACCCACTCCCCCCCCTGTTATTTAACAACGGAGACAGCAAATAAGAACAAAACCAATCTGGCAAGGAATAAACTCTCTTTTTAGTAAATTTGGAGCTCAGCGGTGCTCAAGAGTTTCTGTGCAAGGCCTCTCTGGCATCTGTGTCACATCTTCAATTCAACATCAGTTTCTCAACTGTGGCACCAACTGCCAGGCAGCAGTCACCCACATAACAGATTTTTGGGGGGCAAAACACTGGAATGAATAAGTATTTATTATTTCTATGACGTATCAGCGGCCAGTCCCACTGAGAGGAAAATAAAGAAGCCAGCACGAGCTGAGAGCATGTGGGTGGGATGGCTGGGAGCAGAAGTGAGGAGGAATGAGTCTTGCAGTCATGCTGAGGAGTCCAGCAAGAAGATAATAAAAGGATTTTGGAAGGTGGGGGGTGGAGTGGGACTGAATTACTCCCGCAGGCACACCCAAGGGGATGTAAAACGGCGCCTGCGGCCCACAGAGCCCCCTCAAAGGTAGGGGATTTTGCAGGCAGATCTGAGAACACAAAACAAAAACCCCACAGTCTGCCAGGGGGGCGGCCCGCGGCTGCACACAGCTCATCGCACAGACAACACGGCCTGCCAGGCGGTGGTGCGTTTGGCCCTCGCTCCGAGGGCCGGCCGCGGGGTGCCCGCCCAGCGCCGACGCGCGGCCCCCCGAAGCGGCTCGCACATCAGGTGGCAGAGCCAGCCGCGCCGCTGGAGTCTTCCGGCCGGCGCGCGCCCGCGCCCGCGCGCGCGCCCGCTCCCTCTCCCGCGCGCGGGGGGAGAGGAACTCTGCCTTGCCTGGGCCGGCCTCCGCCTCGCGCACGCTCCGTCTTGCGTCACTGGTGAGGACCGTTGGAGGGTCAGAACTCCGCCGCCGCTCACGTTCCACTGGCGGCCCATGAGCCACCGCGAGGCAGCCCGGACTCAGGCCTTCACCCTAGGGAGGTAGAGTGCGCCTGCGCGCGGGCCTTGCTGCCTCCTGCCTGCCTGCCTGCCGAGCGCCGCCGCTCGCGTGCCTGGCTCAGCCCCGCCGGGGGCTCGGCGAGACCCGGCCCGCGGACATGGGCCCTGAGCCGCGGCCGCGGCGACGGCGGCTGCGCGCCTGAGGGGGAGCCCGGGCCGGAAGAGGGAGAGAGGCAGGGGCGCTGGTCGCGTGCGGGGCTGACGGTGTTTTTAACCCTTAGATGGTCTCCAGCGGGCCGCTGCTGTTGCCTGTGTCACTGGAGGGCGAGTTCCCCAGTAGCATGAAGGAGATGATCGGCGGCTGCTGCGTGTGCTCCGACGAGAGGGGCTGGGCCGAGAACCCGCTGGTGTACTGCGACGGGCACGGCTGTAATGTCGCAGTGCATCAAGGTGAGTGAGGGGCCGGGGCCGGAGCTTACCTTCAGCCCCAGCCTGCCCTGCCCGCCCTTCCCAAATCTCCCCTCTCCCGCAGCCCTGCTTTCCTGCGGCCTCTTCTCACGGATACCCCCTGCACTGCTCACCCACATGGTCTCACCCTGCCCCCTTCTGCCCAAAACGGCTCCTGGCCCCTCCCACGAGCCTCCCCAGAGACCATCCGCACTCCCCCATAAACATGTGTGTGGGGGAAGCCGGGAGAGGAGAGGCTGGGAGCAGTGGGCAGAGGGAAACACTGCTGCTATATGATTGCCCCCTTCGCTTGCCTCTTTCCCTGAACGTCTGCAGGTTTGTAGTTTGCATGGGCTCGGGGTAGGGTTACCAGATGTCAGGCAAAAGGAGGAGGTGGCTTCCTTTTTGCCTTCACGGCCTCCGTCCAGCAGGCCTTTTCAAAATATGTGATTTTTGTCTGGTTTTTTACTTACAGGGGCTACAGAGCAGAGGTTTCAAACACATGGCCCATGGGCCACATGCGGCCCCTAAAACTATTTCCTGCGGCCCGTGGCAACACTATTATTACCAGTGTTTGCAATGTTGTTGTATGAAAAGGTTTCAGTGGTGCGGCTCTCGGGCTAACGTATTTGTCCTCGTGTGGCCCTGTACTAGTCCTCATGTGGCTCTCATGGTGGTTTGAGTTTGAGACCCCTGGGTTGACGGATGCTGGAACGCACTGGAACACCCTGTTTTTAGGGGGGAGCATGCCAGGGCCCCTGAAAAACAGAAGAATATTACATTACTTTACATTTTCTCCATGTGTTCTCTAATATTCTCCTTTTTGGACTTCCCTGCCCTCCTTTCCATGCTTTGGTGTCTGGTAACCCTAGGGAACAGGGAGTTCACTGAACCATCTTCTCTTGGAGAAAGACAGGCTTACACAGAGCTCTCTTTTCCCGAAGAAGAGGCCTGTGTAAGCTCAGATGTTTGTCTCTCACCAGCACAAGTTGGTTCAATAAAATGTTACCTCATTCTCCTTGTCGTTTTTCCCCTGAATGTCATTTGGCTGCTAGATATGGAGACTTCCTGTTTTGGTGGGGGAGGGAACTGATATTACTCACTGGTGTTTGATTTGTTTGGGTTTAGTGGAGATTGGTTGGTTGGTATCCAGCGCAGGGCCTCTGGTGCACAGTATAACTTTCATGATTACTTTGGTGCTATTATTCGGTTGTCTTTCTTTTGGAGGAGGGAAGAGACTGGATTTTGGGGTTTTTGCCAGACTGGGAAAGGAATAAATCATCATAATTTCGAAATGGAGAGCAGAAACAAGGAACTGTAATGACAATTATAGTTTCTCTTTTCACAACCTCTAAAGTGGTTGCATCTAAACTAAATTGTGTGTGTGGTATTGTGTCTTTCATGTTGACCAGGTTAGGGTAGTGGCTAATCTGGAGTGTTCTGTCCGGTTCATTAGTCTGAATGCTTGTGAGAAACAGAGGCTTAACTGATTAAATATGTTTTACCCCTGGATTTACACTACGTGCAGAACAGTTCAGATGTTCTATAGCTTGATCATAATTTTTTTTTTTTTTTTTACATTGAGTTAGCTATACACTGTATTAGTGAAGCTTATTCCCGAGTTCATAAAGTGAAAGCAGGGGCAATCCAGATAGAACTGCAAAGGAATGAAATTGTCCATTGTAAAGAATTTGGTGTCATGAGGCAAAAGGAGGATGAAGAACAGCTTGTATAATGAGTCTGTTTTTCAACCAGGTTGCCTTGTCTTCAGGGTAGAGTTGATCTTGAAAGAGGTGTGCCAGTTTGCAACATAGTTGGAGATGCCTATGATCAGGCTTTGACCAGGATTTTGAGTTTGTTTGCATGTGGCTTAGAAAAGGAAAAGAAAAATAAAAAAAGACTCAGAACATAAATAGCATTTATTTTCAGAAGGAGGGGGCAATCATTTATGTCAAACTGAGTAAATTTGGAAGAAAAAAAACCATATCCTGCTATTGCTAACACCAGTTCAGCTTCATTACTGTTGATCTTAAGTATGGTTCTCTAAGAGGAGTCATGTGATAGTATTGAAAAAGGTGCCAAATTCCAAAAGGGCAGCTGAGTTAGTCTAGTTCAGTTAAACAGACAAGGAGTCCTGTGGCACTTAAAGACTAACAAATTTATTTATTGCATGAGCTTTCATGGGAGAAAAATCCCACTTTTATGCATTATGATTCTCAGTACTTCTATTGCCTGTGGAACTAAACTGGTGTTAGCAATAAAAAGAAAGTTTTGAAAAATGCCCTAATGTAGATAGGAACTCTTAAGTGGATACAAATGTATTGCAGGAGTGTATAGTCAAATCCAAGTCTGGAAAGGAGGGATGCAATTCCAGGAATATAACCTGATGTTGATACTCCTTACATTTTTGAGGTCAAACACTTGTGGTGGTGGTAGTTACAGAAAATTACTGTGTTTCAGCTGTAGTGTATTTTGAGTGTATGTTATTCAAAATTTTGGATGTCTTAACAGTTGACTTTGTGGGACTGGTAGATTAGGTGCTTCCATTTTAATAAACTTTTTAAAGGTTTATAACTGTCCAAATACCTTTAGAGCTGAATATTTTTATGCTACTTACGGTACTAGTCTACTAAGTAAACATCTCCTTTTTTTTTTTTTTTTTTTTGGTGGAAGTTTGTCTTAAAATTATTTGTCTGTCTTTGAAATCTAAGCATAAAAAATTACAAAGCTTCTCAGATAAATGGTTTTCAATCTTGGCTAGTTGAAAACAAGCTTTCTTAAAACTTGCCAGTGATTTAATCCACTGAGAAGTTTGAGAAGTGCTGCTAACAAACTAGAAGAAACTTTGTGTAAAAGTGACAAAGGTGTAAGCGTAAGGAAGTCATGTACCTGTACTTTACAATAAAAGGTCTTCTAATGTGTTAATGCTCAGAGATAATTTTCAAGCTAAAGATAACTAATATATGTGGAATCTTGTTCTTTTGAAATATACCATATATACTCATGCATAAGCTGAGTTTTTTTGTGCCAGAAAATTGCCTTTAAAAGAGGTACTCGCCTTATACACAGGTCAATACAGCAGACAGCAGCTCCAGCCCAGGAATTTTAAGTCTCCAGCCTGGAGCACTCACTGAGCATGCTCAGGGCTGGAGCCCCAGCATGTGGCTGAAGTGGTCATGTTGGGGAGTCAGCCCTGCTGGGGTTAGAGTAGAAAGAGAGACCCTGGCATGTGGAGCAGCCAGGGAAGGGGGTCCTGTGGTGGTTGGGGGGGGGGGGGGGGGTGGGCCTGGGAAAGGGGCAGCAGTTCCCAGAGGTTAGGGAGGGGGTTGGGGAGTTGGGACACAGTGATGGCACTTCCTGGGGTTTGCGGAGGCTGGGAAGAGCAGTGGCAGGGCCTGGGGGTTATGGGGGCTGTCAGGGATGGCAGGGGAAGCGGTGGCAGGGCTTGGAGGGGGGTGTCCGAAGGCCGGGAAAAGCAATGGCAGGGGTTGAGGGGTGTCTGGAGGCCGGGAAGAGTGGTGGCTGGGCTTGGGGGTGTTTGTGGGGGACAGCGGGGGATGCAGCAGCGGGGCTTGAGTGTTGGCCCAGGGAAGTGGCGGCAGGGCTCGGGGGGGCGTGTCTGGAGGCCAGGAAAAGTGGCAGCAGGTGTTGGTGGGGTGTCAGGGACAGCAAGGGAGGCGGTGGCAGCAACTGGGGGTTTGAGAAGGTGTCGGGGACTCCGAGGGAAGCCAGTGGCGCAGGGTGGTGGAGCTAGGGGCCTGAGGCCGTGGGTGGACCTTGGCTTATATGCGGGTCACCCTTTTTTGTCTATTTTTGGGGTTCAGAACTCGGGTCAGCTTAAGCACAGATCGGCTTATAAATGTGTATATACAGTAAGATATGTCAGTTCAGACTTTGCCCAGCTTTGACATCTGGATCTGGCTTGGCAAGTTCTCTTCCTGATTTGCCCCATCATTCACTTGCCTAATAACTGTTTGCTGCCAGTTTTCGACTGTATGTGCTGAGAAAAGTTGTCAGATTTGCTGTGCCCCTTTTGTGGATACAGTCCATCCTCGATTTTCTGGTCCTTGATTTCCTGGACTTTGGAAAATCCTGACCGTCCCCCCTGCCCTGCTGCCAGCTTCCCTGAAGCCATCCACACTTTCCACTCACCTTGCCGGTGCCCTGCGTTTCACCAAGCCTGGTGGGGAAGGCACCCTCTTCCCCCCCCCCCCCCCCCCCCTGTTGGACCATGCTGTGGCTGCGGCGGCCGTGACTCACCAGGACTGGGCTGGAGGGGTGCTTTCCCCCACCACAGCCACAATGTGGCAAAGGGTGGGGGGGGATGCTTCCGCTGCCGTGGCCAGAGCCTGGGCGGGAGGAGTGCTTTCCCCGCCACAGCCACAACACGGCAAAGGCTGGGTGGGGGGGCCCCTTCTGCTTCT
>ML681964.1:42378940-42427398 GCA_007922195.1 Podocnemis expansa
GGTGGGAGGGGTGCCGCGTCAGGGGAAAGCACCCCTCCCACCCAGGCTCGGGCCGCGGCCGCAGAAGCAGGCCCCTGCCTGGCCTTTGCCCCGTTGTGGCCAGTGGCAGGGAAAGCACCCCTCCACTGTGCCACCAGCTCCCTGTGCTCTGCTTGACTACCCCCCCTAGAGCTTTCAATTTTCCAGACTTTCACAAATTCAGACACCTCTTCCCCCCATATAGTCCAGGAAGTCAAGGATGGACTGTATTTTGAAACTTTACACATAGTAATGTATGGTTGGTTGACTATGCAAACAATGTAAAATGCTGAATTTCTTCTATACAGTATTACAGAATGTCAGCATACCCAAATTAAAAATGACAGGATGAATATGTTTCAGTTTTTAGTACTTGGATAGTGCAGGTGACCGTGTTATGTAGGTAGACATGTGGTTGAATATTTTTTTGAGGGGTGTTAATGTTTTGTATATCATAAGACAATGTTTGTTTTGTTGCGTTTATGAGTTTTCCCCCTCTTCAGTTAAAATATAATACTTCAGGTGTTTAGAGTACTTACTAGTTAATCGTAATTCTCCAGTGCCCCCATTGTTTTGGTTTGCAGCTAATTTGTTAGGTGACTTTTAAATCACTACTTTTACACATTTAGAATTTGAAACAAACTGGCACTTTAAACAAAACCACTGGGTTCATACAACATTTAAGTTCTTAAGTATAGAAAATCAAGTCCAGAATTATTGCTCCTGTGGAAACCATAATTTGACTTTATTGTGTGTATGAAGGCACAAAAAATACAATCTATCTGTGTCTCCCTTTTCTTTTTTTCCTTTTTCATTGAAGTTCTGAGGGGGCAGAGTGAATGATGCTATGAGAACCATTACTTTGAGTTTTCTGTTATGCATATATAAAACATGAACTATAAACAAGTCCTTATTAGGACCATTTTTTTGTTAATGTACTATATACCCTGACTCTAAAAGGTTATCTGGAGAGGCAAACCTTTATACCCACATGGAGACCCTCTCAAGTCAATAAACCTTGCATGTGGAAGTAGAGATCCATATGTGTAGTGCTTTTGGAGCTAGTCGAGTTTACTTTGGACTTGATTAGTCTAGTTATGTATGCAAATTATTTATAAGCATAATGTTTCAGGGATGGGGGCCTTAGAATGTATTCTTCAACTCATGTTTGTCATATTTGTAGCTCCACTTGCCTCTTCAGACAAAACGTTATTTCTACATTTTAGTTTTCAGAATGCTTTGATTGCTGCAATACTTAAGTGCAGGAAAAGTCAGCTTCTTGGAATTAAACATTGTTTTTCTTTGACATTTTTTTCCCAGCTATGTTTTAATTTAGAATGATAAATTATTTTAAGAAAAAAACTAAACTTACTGCAAATAAAATGTTTATTTTAAAGCTCTCTTTGATCCTAAATTAAGTAGCAAAGCTTATTGCATGTAAAACTTCTATTGTATTCAAACAATTTTTGTTTTTTTCAAAATGTAAGGTAAACTAGTTTGTTTTTAGTTAATCTAGATGAGTGTTTTGCATAAACTTAAAGAACTAATAACTTGTATTTGGTCACTAGCTTGAGAATAGTTCTGATTGTATGTTGGGTATAGCATGTACGCACAGAAGTAGACTTGCTCTATCTGTAAAAGGCTTCAAACTCTATGGCTGAAAATAATTATACAAGAGTAAGTATTACTATGTTGTAGTACTGCTTTATGATTGCTAAAATATTTTATCTTGTCTGAAACAGCTTGCTATGGAATCGTTCAAGTACCTACCGGACCTTGGTTTTGCCGGAAGTGTGAATCTCAGGAAAGAGCAGCCAGAGTGGTAGGTGTTTGTTAAATCAAAATTGCTGAGTAGCAATGTATTGAGCATTATTTGTTAAACTTTCTATTATAATTGCATGTTGTTTGCCATCATCTGTTTGAAATCTTTTTTTTAAAATTAAACTAGCTTTGAGTATTACATCTGTACTTGAGTATCCCTGACAGTTTTTATGCTATTACAATCATACTTTCCAAGGTTTTCTCCTCCTTTTGTCCCTTTTTATTGTGTAAAAGAGTCACACAATTAGGGGAAACTGATGAACTGTATACTGAAAGTCTTACCAGGTACAAACAATAAACAAATATAATGTTTTTCTCTAAACTCTGACAGAAATATTGGGTGCTGAAACAGAAATAAGTTTAAAAAATACTGTGTTTGTGATAGTTGATAGTGTCCCTATAACTCAGGATTAAAAGCAATTTTGATATTGAACTGTGGTATACAATAATTTAATCAGAGATTTTTCTCTCCATTCCCCCTCCAAATATTGTAAGATATTATTGAAGGATTCAGATAATTGTCCTTCTACCAGAACAATTTTTTTTCCATTTTGAAAGCCAACAATGAAGTTACTTGGAAAAAAACTTTTTTTTTTTTTTTTTTTTTTTTGAGGAAATTAGTCTGTAATCAACTTTCTGTGCCTTTTGAGGTACTTCTAGGACTGTGGTTGGCTTTCACTGACACCTTTATTGGTAACCTCAGTAGAGATGAAGTACTTAATTTTCAGGGAGACTGAACTATCCTTTCGGCTGTTAAAAAAAGTATGTCCCCCACTTTAAGATTAAAATATGTATGTGAAGGCAGTTTTGGGAAGCCTCTACTGCTGATCATTTTATCTGTTTGTGTAGTTAAACTGACAGCCTCGAAGACCAAACTCCTTAATCTCTTACCCCTCCTCCCCAGTTTTCAACTAACAAAGATTCTGTCTATATTTCAGTTCCAACTCACTTGATTTGGGTCGTGGTTACAGTATTGATGCAGTTTTTCATGTTGTAGTGTAGATTAGGCGTCAACACTGTTTTATAACTAGAATAAAGTTCTGGCCATGGTATGGAACACAGTTAAGGCCATACTATGAATGGGAACTATGTCATAATCAGGTTTCCAGACTCAGTTATAGTATAAGTAGGTGCATTTTGAAAGCAGACCTTTGGATCTGCAAGTATAGTGGTCAAATGCATTTCTTCTGTTGGCATCTTTGTCTAGAAACAAAATCAGTATTAAAATGGCTGTATTATATTGAACAAATTACCAGTTATTTGTATCCTGCTATTTCTTTACTTCAAAATAATAGACTAAAGATTAATAGCTTTAAACCAAGCTTCTCCCACTGATGCACAATTGTTTTACATGGTTAATTGCCTTTAGTACTAATAGGCAAGTCAATATGATTTGATGGGAGACAAGATTTCTTTGTTTCTGGGCACGAAAGTGTTTCTGCCGTGACACTTGTAAGAAATCATCTAATTGCGTGGTTAATGGGCAGATAAAGGTAGCTGGCATTTATGTCATCCACTAATAATTTAAAACTTGAATATTTTTGTATTACAAATGAACAGCTTTTATCTTTTCAGGGGGGTAGCCGTGTTAGTCTGTGTACAACGGAAACAATGGGAGTTGTGTGGCAATTTATAGACTAACAGATTTCTTTGGGCATAAGCTTTCATGGGCTCTAAGCTGCTTCATCAGATGCATGAAGTGGAAACTACAGTTGGTATATCTGTGTCCATTTATCCTTCTGTCCAGTTTGACCAATGTATATGGCAGAGGGGCATTGATGGTACATGATGGCATATACCACATCAGTGGATGTGCGGGTGATTGAGCTCCTGATGGTGTGGCTGATGTGGTTGGGACCTATGATGGTATTACTGGAGTTGATGTGGAAGCAGAGTTTGCAACGGGGTTTGTTGCAAGGATAGGTTCCTGGATTAGTGTTCTTGTTGTATGGCGTTCGGTTGCGGTTGAGTATTTGCATCAGGTTGGGAGACTGCCTGTAAGCAAGGATAGGCCTGCCTCCTAAGGCTTGAGAGAGTGTGAGATTGTCTTCTAGGGTAGGCCGTAGATCTTTGATGATGTGGTAGCTGGGAAATGTAGGTGATGCTCAGTGGTGCTCTGTTGTTTTGTCAGGTCTGCCCTGTAATAGGTGGCTCCTGGGTACTCATCTGGCTCTGTCAAAATCAGACATCAAAAATGGCAACATCCGTAAACCAGTAGGAGAACACTTTAGTCTCCTTGGACATTCAGTAACAGACTTGGCAGTTGTCATACTTCAACAAAGAAACTTCGATAACAGACTTCACCCTGAAATTGCAGAGTTGGAGCTAATTTTCAAGCTCGATCCAATCAGACTGGGTCTGAATAGGGACTTGGAATGGTTAGCACATTTCAAAAAACAATTGTCCCTGTTCACACATTCTATTCCTTTGATCAACTGTTGTGAATGGGCCCCATCTACTCCCTGAACTGACTTTGCTAACACTTGCCCTCCTCCATCCTGACGTGTATATATGCCTCTGAAATGTGGTTTCTGATTCAGGCTTCTGATGAAGTGGGTTGTAGCCCACAAAAGCTTATGCCCAAAGAAATGTTAGTCTATAAGGTGCCACGGAACTCTGAGTTTTTATTGCTTTCTCTCCCTCATCTATAATTTAACATCCTAGATTATAAACTCTTGAAGCAGGGGCCATGTCTTTGTGATTCATAGGGTGGCAATAGAATGTGCCTCCAATCCTGATTGGATTATTTAGGTCCTGGAATGAATAGTTTAAGAACATTGCTTAACAATGTTAAACAACAATGTTAAGAAGCATTCAGAATCTGAAGATGCCTATATTTTATGTCATTTTTTAAGGTTCCTTGGATATATGAGCATGAGCATGAGGAAGTTCAACAAGAAAGTGAATGCAAATTGTCTTGTCTTCTTTAGTGATGAAAGGATATTTAACTGTTTGTTACTGTTCTGTTATGTCTAAAAGGGCCTGTTCTCTCATTATTGACATTTAAATGCTAAACATTTTATTGGATGGATCCAATCAATATTATTATGCAGTCTTCATAATATTTAGTAAAAATTAAGGCATGTTGTGGTATTTGATTCCCCTATTATACAAGCTTCCATAACCTAGCCAGGGCTCTAGTCCTTTCTCACAGTAGAATTTTGGAAGGGATTGTGTTGGGGTGTATAAATCTTGTGCTGGTCTGTCTGAGGTGAATCCTACTCTGTAGGATGAGGAGGCCATGCCCCCTTGGTTCAATGGGGCATGCTTCAGCTGCAGCCTCAGTACAGAGGTTAGTTGGCATAGATTGCTGAGGAGAAGGATTACAGCTTGCTGGCTTTTGTCCTGGAACTACTGAAGTCCCAGACTGCACAAGTGGAGAGTACTGTGTCTCAGATGGATGCCTCACTGCCTAAAGGAGGTCCAGACTGAATAGAATTGCTGGGCACTGCAGTGGCCGATGACTTGGGAGAGATATGGACTTTGTTGCTGGGGAAAGGGTAGGAAGAAGCCCAAGAGATTTACACTTTACTAAAGTGGGGGTGTCAGGGAACCAGTCAGCATGTTCTGGGAGGATTCTTGCTGACTTTGTGGCAAGTATCCCTGCCACTGTCAGAGCTGTTCCAGAGCTCATTGGAGCTGAGAGGGTCTGAGCCCCTCTATCCTAGGCTTTGCACACCTTATGTGGTACCCACTCGACCAACATACCAGTAGGCCACAGTACTTCACAGAGAGAGGTGACTAAATGGACTCCAGTCAACTGGCCTCATGCTGCCCTGATGGTAACGACTGCTTTATTGACTAGGCCACCGGGGCAGAATGCCCTCAGACACAGGGTGGGAAGTTAAATTCAACTATGGGGTCAGAATGCCCTGTTCTCCTTCGAGTGGTTGCTTGCATGAACTCCATTTGGGCGCCAAGAGTCTTTACAAAGTGCATGGCAGTGGTAGCGGCGTTCCTCAGAAGAAACAGAGTACACGTCTTCCTTTACCTCGATGACTGGTTGGTGAGAGGGTCATCTAGCGACCAGCTGAAATCCCGTCTGGAGATGATAAGCAGCCTCCTCGATGGCCTCGGCCTCCTGGTGAACAAGGAAAAATCGATCTTAACTCCAACGCAGAGGATAGAATTCATCGGCGCAGTCATCGACTCCACTACAATGATGGCCTCCCTCCCCCCTCAGTGCTTCCAAAACATAGCTGTACTGGTCAACGAGGTATCCACCTTCCCAATAACAACGGCCCACACCTGTCTCTGCTTGCTTGGTCATTTTGTGGCATGCATATTGGTGGTCAAACATGCCAGGCTCCGTTGGCGTCCACTGCAGATCAGCCCTCCAGACATGCCTTAAACCGAGTGCTGACGATTCCCTCTCATGTCCTCGACTTCCTACATTGGTGGCTAAACCAGGAGACGGTTTGTGCAGGGGTCCGTTTTCTGCCGATCGCCCCTCAATGATACTTGCGATGGACACGTCGGACGTCAGCTGGGGAGCTCACCTGGACGGGATGTCCACTCAGGGACATTGGGAGGCCAGAGACATGAGACAACACATCAATGTGAGGGAGCCTGGAGCAGTTAGATTGGCGTGCCAAGCATTCGAACGTCAACTTTATGCAAAGCACATAGCGCTAAGGACGGACAACATAGCCACGATGTTCTATATAAACAGACAAGGAGGTGCGCGCTCCCCCTCACTTTGCAGGGAGGCGATAGCCCTCTGGGAGTTCTGCATCCCCAGGGGCATCCACCTGGAGGCTTCCTATCTCCCAGGGTCTCAGAATCACTTAGCGGACTCTCAGCCAGGTTATCAACGCTCACGAGTGGTCTCTCAAACAGAGCGTAGTGAATTCTATCTTCGGGAAGTGGGGCACTCCCCAAGTAGACCTCTTTGCCACCAAGGACAATGCCAAATGCCGAAGGTTCTGCTCCTTTCAGGGAATTGAGGAGGGCTCCATGACGGACGCTCTGCACCTACCATGGAGCAGAGCCCTAATGTACGCATTTCCCCCCTTCCCTCTGCTCACCAAGGTTCTCGCGAAAGTGAAGGAGGACGCGGCTGCAGTGATTCTAATCGCCCCGGCATGGCCCTGCCAGATTTGGTTTCCAACACTTCTCAGAGAATGACTATTACGGAACGGTTAGTAACTGTCTTTCCCACCCCTCCCCACCCCCTGATAAGAAAGGGGTGTGGGTATACAAGCTCTGCCCCAATAGGTGGAGAATGCAGGCAGGAAGCGATCAGGAGGTGCTGGTAGGTTCCTAAGTGGACAGGAGGATAGATGACGTTAAGCCCCTTTCTACTCCCTGCAACCGACAGTCATAGAAACCAAAGGCTTCTGAAATGGCTATTGGAGAGCGAGCAGCAGCACGCTGCATAGCTGCACCAAAAGCAGCAGCAGCTTCTTGCAGCATCTAGTCTCCCAACAATAACTCCAGATGGTGCAGGAGCTTCAGTAACAGCTGATGTGGGAACTGGCTGCTCAACAACAGGTGCAACAAGATTGGCTGATCCAACAGATGGCAGTTTTGCCACTCTGCACTTTGTCAGAGCCAGAGGTGAGTGTCAGTGAGGTAGAGATACCAGGATGCCTGACAAAGATGGGACTCAGTGACAACCCTGAGGTGTTCCTTATGACTTCTGAGCAGGTTTCCACTGCAGCCAATGGCTGCCAGAGCATTGGGCCAGTCCCTTACCTGCCCCACCATACTCCCCATGTTTAATTGGCTGACATAGACCACCTATCAGAATCTCAAATTATGAGAGGCAGTGGAGTACAAGGCAGCCATCCTGAACTAATGGGGCTTGAACACTGTGGCATACTCCCCATGGCTACACTATGAATGATGTCCACCTAATGCCAGGTCCACGACCATGGGATTTTTGTTGAAGATGGTTGGACCTGGAACAACAGTCGGGAGTGCATGCAGCAGAAGCATGTTATCCAGAGCCTGTCTGTCGGGGAGAGAGTAGACACAATGGCACTGCCTAAGTACTCTCACTGAGGCTGTCTTCCTGATGGCAGATTAGATGGTTACCAAAAGACCGCAGTGGCTAGTTTGTAACTCCTGGGGTCTTGAGAAGACAGAGAGTGACCAGAAGACTGAGAACCCAGCAGGGCTGAAAGAGGGAGCCTATGCCACTGGGCCAGGATTCAGGTCCCTGTAGTGGGCCCCAGCATGGGGAAATCTCCTGACCTGTCCCCAGCCTGGGCAAGGGACAAGCCAACTGGGGGTGGGCAGAGTGTGCTCTGGACTGGAACTCATGAAGTGGGAGCATGAGATTGATGATGTAAGTGTGGATGAGAAGGGCATTTCCAATGCAATTGTTCTTATGTAGATTGTGATTACAGACAGGCATGGGCAGCTGGCCACTGAGCCAAGAAGAAAGAACCTGGCAAGATCCTGATCCTGGATCACTCAGTGTCTTGGGCAGGACACCTGGGGAGGGAGGAAAATATACTAGAGTGGGTGGCTCAAGAGATTCTTCTGGCTTGGCATACGCCAAAGATCTGTGCTTTTTGCCCTATGTGCTGGAAAGCTGCCTTGAAGGAGGTGCCAAAGATTCCCCTTTTGTCCATGCTAATCAAGCATACTGGTCTGGATCTGGTGAGATCCCTGGAAAGGAGCAGCTTGCATCACAAGTATATCGTTGTGAATTGTGTGACACGCTACTCAGAGGCCTTCCCATTGCAGTTGACTATAGCCCCTACAATTGGAGTTCTTGCAGATTTTTGCTAGAATTGGACCCTCTTGTGAAATACTGAGGGACCAAGGGGCCAACATAGCATCTAAACTGATGGAGGAGCTCTGCTGCCTGCTAAATATCCATGTTCTCAGCTCTTTTATCTGTCACCCCCAGACAGATGGGTTGATGGAAGGTTTCTGAAAGGGGTGTTGAGAAAGTTCATGGAGGATGACCCCTGGCACTGAGATAAGGCCCTGCCAGCCCTGCTCTTTGTAGTGCAGCAAGTCCTACAAGAATCCATGGATTTTTTGTCCATTTGAACTCTATGGGAGGCAGTTTGGGGCATCATGGGCCTCTTGAGGGAGACCAGAGAGGAACAGGAAACCCAGATAAAAAGAGCCAACCACTATATGCCACAGTTGTGTGAATGACTGCAGGCACTGGGTGCCTTAGCTCATGAGAAGCTGCTATGAGACCAGCATGCCCAGGTGGAGCAGTGCAGCGGCAGGGTGTGGATGCAGACCTCTGAGCCCAAGACCGTGTCCCTCTAGTACTACTCTGCCAAATCCAAGCTGTTAAGCAAGTGGTAGGGGACCGACAAGGTAATGAGGTGGGTATGGTCTGTTGACAGTGAGGTGAGGTTACCTGGGCACCAGAAAGAAATATGCATCTATCTTGTGAACCACCTCAAGGACAGGAAAATACAGGAAGGGCTGATGATTGTCTCGTGCCTTCCTTAGCCAGAACTGGGACCACTGGTCGGTAAACCTGCAGAATCCAAGCCAGTGGACTTCAGGCTTCTGCTTTATCTTGAGCAACAGGACCATGTACAACAGCTGGTCTAGGCCTTCCCCAATGTATTGTGGATCTATCTAGGGAGGACAAACATGATGTGCCACCACAGCACCCCCATCCCTGCTCAGGTGGTGAAGGATAACCACCAGTTGCTCCTCAGAAGTGTGTGTGTGTGTGTGTGTGTGTGTGTGTGTGTGTGTGTGTGGAGAGGGATTGTACAAAAGGATTAGAGACAGTGCTGGCTCTGAGGGTAGTGAGGAGTTGTGGCGTGATTGGCAAAGCACAATAGTTCTGTTGGTCAGACCTGGCAGGTTCTGCATTGATTTCAGGAAGGTAAATTGCCATCTCCAACTTCAGTGCATGTCCCAGTGCTGTGGGTGGGTAAACTCTTCAAGCATGTCCATTTCTGCGATGGATGGGGCCAGGGCCAATCAGCCTGTAGGGGTCCCTGACCCTGCTGGGGTGTGGATGGAGCCACTCTGGGCCCAGGGCTGGGCTCTGTGCTCCTTCCTTATCTCTGGGCCAGCTGGTCTGCCCCCAGGGGTTGGGGGTGGGGCTGGCCCAGAGGTTGGGCTTAATGCTCCTGTCCTGCCTCTGGGCTGGTGCATTGTCACTCCGCTCCAGGGGCAGGGCCAGAAGTGCTGCCAAAGTGTGGTGCCCCCTACCTACAGAAGGCAGCATGGGGCTGGGGCAGGGATGTGGTGTGGGGCCTGCCAAACTGTGGGGCCCAGGGCAGTTGTCCTGCTTACTTCCCCCTAAGGATGGCCCTGTATTTGAGTGGCTGGGCAGTGCTGAATTCTTCTTCATGCTGGACTTAACCAAGGGGTAGTAGCCGATCCCCTTGACTCTGACATGCCTTGAGAAGACTGCCTTCCCTATGCCATTTGGATGATATCAGTTCACTATGATGTCTTTTGTGCTAAGTGTGACCGCAGCCACCCTTCAAAGGTTCAGGAGCAGGATATTGCAACCACATAGTCAACATGCTGCCATGTGCATTTACGATAGTCATTTTCAGGATTGGCTGGGAGGAATACTGCTAGTACTGCAGCAGCATGTTATAGGCCCTAAGAGATGCAGTCCACACTGTGAACCCCACCAACTGTCACCTAGGCCAGCAAGAGGTGTGACCTACCTGAGCTACACTATAGGCAAGCAAATGCTATGCCCTTTAGTGGACAAGGTGCAGGTCTTATGGGAATATACAAGTTCCATGAAAAAGAGCATGTTCAATGGTTCCTCAAGCTGGCCGGTTACTATTGCCTCTTCATACCTGACTTTGTGACACTTGCTGCTGTGCTGATGGACCTGACAAGGAACACCCAACCATGGAAAGTCAGGTGGTCAGAGGAGTGCATGGCAGCCTTCTGGGCACTGTGACAATAATTGACTCGGGAGG
This sequence comes from Podocnemis expansa, assembly GCA_007922195.1. Taxonomy (NCBI): domain Eukaryota; kingdom Metazoa; phylum Chordata; order Testudines; family Podocnemididae; genus Podocnemis; species Podocnemis expansa. Next base: position 42,389,662 of record ML681964.1, read on the forward strand.
CCATCCTGTTCACAGAGCTATTCATCTTCCAAGGAGGCACATCCCGATTCTCAAAACTGTTCATCTTCCAAAGAGATGCCTTGGAGATAGGGATGATAGTGGTGGTGTTGCAAAAAGTAGATGGGGGAGAATGGCTGGTCTTATACTTTAACCACAAATTATTCTCTCGGAAGGCATGATACTCCACAATTGAATGGGAGGTCCTTGCTGTCAAGTGGGCCGTCATTCCTTGTTAGGCAGTCCATTTCGTCTGGTACTCCCAACCATGTGCCCATTTGGTGTATTAACAGCATGAAGCATACCAAAGCCCAAATCATGTGGAGGTACTTAACCCCTTTGATGTGCTACACCAGCCAGGACTACTACATATCTGGACTACTGCTCCCACCTGGGACAAGAGGAAAGGGATGGAGTAACTCCCCTGAACACTGTCCTAAGTGGGAGGGCATATGAAAGGGTATACAAGTCCTGCATTGGTCTGGCCAGGGTTAACCCCACTCTGTGGGCTGAGGAGGTCACACCCCCTCAGCTCTACTGGGCATGCGCCATCTGCAGCTTCAGTATGAAAGAGAGCAACCCAGCTCATCTGGGGTGAACTGCTGAGGAGAAAGGATGCACCATGCAGGTTCAATCCCTGGAACTGTGCCAGGCTGCACAGGTAGAGAACACTGCAACCTTGGCAGATAACTCACTGCCTGAAGAAGGTCCAAAGAGAGCATAGCCACCTAGAGCTGCAGCGGTGGATGAGCCTGGACACCTGGGAGACCTGGGGAAAGGGGTAGGAAGTAGCCTAGGGAACTGAAACTTTGCTGAAGTGGGGAAAATGGAGAAAGGGCTGCTTTATTGATTATGGTAATTATGTCCACTGTTTGGATCAAAAGGAGCACTTTACTGGCTCTACTCACTAAGTTCTATTGTTCTATAAACCAGGGCCACTTTATTGACTCTTGATTATTAGTCTGTGCAGCCCAGACTGGAAGGACAGCCCCACTGACTCAGGCCACTAGGCTAGCTGTTTTGAAAACACAGGGTGGGAGGTTAGACTCAACTGTGGGGTCAAAATGCCCTTTCCCTTCCGCTTCCCACTTCACCAGAGGTAGGTGGGGTGTACAAGCCCTGCAGCAGGGGTCACTTCAGTAAGGAAAAACATGAGTGCTAAGCTTCCATTGAATGTGCCTAAAACCATTGTTGGGCTGCACAAAAGGTATATAATGTTGTTGTTTTTTAACCTAAGAAAACATACACAACAACACTGAAGCATTTATAATAATATATAAACAAACCCAGAATTAAGCAGCTGCATGATATTTTGGGTGGGATGGAAGATAGTAATGAAGGCTTTGGTGCAGATCTTGTAATTTACAGCATTGAATGGATGACTGAAAGCACACAGAGCGTTGTTGACTTCAGTGGGGCTCCATGGCTTATGTGCACACAACAGCTTGGAGCCTGGGAAGACGGACATGTGTTCTGTGGGGCTTGTGTTAGTATAATAAAAGAGTCATGTGTATGTTGAAGTACTGGTACAGGCGTGTGCTAGCCACCTGTGCTTGGCATTGGGAGAGGGAGGGCTGAAGCTTGACTAGCTAGCCTGAGTTGCTGTCCATGTCACAAAGTTCACATGGCTGTTTTTGCATCCTAATACAAGTCTGTCTACCTGGACCGATAGATTTGCTTCCAGTGACAATGTAGGCATATTTGTGCACCCCAGCAGTCCCTCTGAATGTTTTAAAAGGAAGAAATAGGGCCTTTATGACGACTAAGTCAGGATCAAATTTTAATGTGATAATCATGGAAATATAAAATGAACATAATATTTAGTATTATAGTGGTTGCAGATCTAGTTTCTGCAGTCACCAGTAGTAATGGATGCTGTAAAAATAAGGAAGCCAATTTCTATTATTGTCTTTATCTCCTTTCTTTTTTCTCCAGTCTTTGTCATAGTTTCCAAATAATTGATTTTTAAACTGAAACTTCACCTGTCTTCTGTTTAAGGGGGTGGTGGGGGTTGGTAGTAGGTGTTGTAAACACACTTCCTCTTTTTCAGAATTCTTAAAACCCTTTTTAAAAAATGTGCAGTATAAATCAAACAGCTAAACTGTGAAAAATGAAATTTGGCATGTAAATAGGCCATAATGAGCAGCACATGCTCTGCTAAATTGAGAGGCTGGAGAAGGAAATAGAAGAAGAGATAATAAAGTTAAAAATATTTCAGACTGCAAGCTTACATCTAGTGTAGTAGTACATTCCTCTAATGTTCAAAGGGATACCAACGTACAACACATTTTTATCTAAATTATCTGCTGTTACAGTAATGGCTAGGGCTACTCTAACAAAATAATGTCACTTTTACTTTTTTGAAGTTTGCTTTGTATAGATCAGGACTAGACAAATCTGCCATACACCTAGGGGCCAGACCAAGAACTGAGGCATTCTTAGGTGTGCAGCAGCGAAGGCCCTCCTGCTGCAAAAGGACTGCTGCCGCCACTACTTCTGGCAGCAGTGCACTAGTGTCCTCTGCCACTGAGAAGACATAACTGCCAATGGTGTTTTGGGGGTGCGGAGGAGATGGCAATGTAACCGTTTCTTTTGTTAGGCAAAAGAGGGTGTTTGTCTCCCTGTCTATTGTGGTTCTGCTGGGTGCCGGGGCAAAATCCATGGTGACCAAGTGCCCAGGTTTTGTCAAGCCCTGGCATAGACAATAGAAAACGTGTTTCACACTGCAGTAGGGAAGATAACCTCTTAAACAGAAGAGAAGGCAAATGTGACTGCAAAACCATAAATTTCTAAGAGGTTTCGTTGTTTGTAATATCCAAATTATACTTCTACTTCAAGCTTTTCTTAAAATGGACTGTCTCAAGTTGATGGTGTCTCTTGTAAACTGAATAGTTTATCAATCAACACCATGTTTGAATATAAGTAGCTAGCTAGCTGTGGAGAGAAATGATGATTTAAATATGCCTAGGATTAGTATGTGAAATTACTGCTTTTCCTACTCTGAGACCCTGTGGTGTTGAATAGTGGTGTGTTTCCTGCCCCCCAAATATGTACCTCATCCCTGGGGAATCCCAGCTATTGACATATGAATAGTTTCTGCTTCCTTAGCATCACCCGAGTGGTAGAAGGGAAGTGGAATAGGGTAGAGAAGGGTCCATTAAGTGTGAACCCTTAATTAGGGGTTAAAGTATAATTTGGGGGCTCCAAAATGCTCCCGTGTGGGTGGGCCTATCCTGGACTCCAGCCCCTGCCCCTGCCCCTCCACATGCCAGCGCCCTGCCCCAACCCCTCCCCCCCCAGTGTGAGCTGGGTCGCCCCTGCATTTACTGGCAGTAGCACAGCTGGGGATGTAGGCCCTGGCTCGGAGCGGCTGCAGGCCCCAGGTTGGGGCGTGGCGTGGAAGAGAGGGGTTTGGGGTGAGGCTTGAGCCCCACAGCAACGTCCTTGGTCCCTGCCCTTACCTGCTGGAACGCGGCAGAACGCCGCTCCAGGGCGCGCTATTTTTAGGGGCTCAGCGTCCGGGACCTAAAAATAGAACATGGAACTGGAAAGCTGCATTTTGGGGCCTGTTATTTTTAAATGGTGGGCCCTGGAGTGCAGCATTCCAGCTCCATTTTCTATTTTTAGGGGCCCCAAAACGCTGAGCCCCTAAAATAGTGGGCCATGGAATGGCATTCCATCGTGTTCCCGCTTAGTTTAGCCCCTGCCCTTAACCGTCTAAAAATGTTTTATCTTTGGTCTGAGAAGGATAGACGCTAGGTTCAGGGTAGATCATGTATGGGCAGGTAATGGCTTGCCTTGGAAGGCCTAAGTTCTGCCCTTTTTTTCAAGGACCAGTGGAATGTGGAATGTTTGTGCTAACAATGATAAAGGAGACTTAATAGTGTGAAGGTAGCACTAACCCAGTTTTGCCCTGCCTGATAAATTGATCCCAATGTAGTGCAGACCACATGCTTATCAAAATGATTCCTCCCTCCAGACCATTGGTGTGTTTCTGAATGCTTTAGGTAAATGATCCAGAGTGAGGCTCGAGTTCTTAAAGCCACAACAGAATCTTTAAACTTAGAGGTGCCTTTTTTACCATGTTTAAAGAAAAGTTGTTTATTCTTGAGCTGTCTTTTGTCCCCCTAGTGTTTCTGTATTTGTACATCTCATTGTAAATATAAGTATCTAGATTTCTAAGGAATGCATCTGTGCTAAAGCCTGAGCACATGGGCAATTCAGACTTTAAAATATGGAAGAAAAAAGACAGATTAATCTGGTGTTATCACTAAAAAACTACTCAACAAACAAAAATTGAGACTTTTTCCCTCTCAGCTCTCCCTTCTCAGAAAAATTTTGAGTGAATAGGTAGGCTTTACTCTGTGCTCTAATGGTCAGCACAATTTCTGACTGTTACAGGGAATAAATTATAGAGTTCTTGTTTTTTACCCTACGGAAATTGCCCAGACATTGAACAGAATATCTAGGGATTGTTGACTTGAGTATTCCAGCTAATAGCAAATGTTAAATTACTAAAATACAAGGTGAGAGAGTTTATATTTATCAGGCTCCCACCTGGTTTGAATACTGTGCATTTTATAGACTATCATCTTGAATGGCACCTGGAAACTATTTAGAAAAGAGTTTAACTCTGAAGAATGAGAGCAGTATGTTGCCTGAGAGAAGTGTTTTTAAGTAGGCACACCGTGTGCGCTATTTCAAATAATGTTCATCTTGGCTTGAACTGTTGTGGTTGCAGATTGCAATCCATTCTGGAGGAGGAGAGACTTGGATAACTGGTAAGGGATCCAGTCATATATGAAGGAATCTGGGCCTTAGAAAAGAAGGAGTTTAGAGAATAAAACACTTTGGCCTTGTCTACACTAGGAAGTTTTGTAGACAAAACAGTTTTGCTGTATACATTACATTCACCTCTTTGTTGGCAGAAGTGCTGTGTTTTGCTGACAAAATAAAACTAGCTAAATGAACAGCACAGCGCTTTTATCCGTGAAGCTAAGGAGGCACAGCGTCAGTGTAGATGCTGTGTCTCCTTAGAGCAATGGAGATCTGTCATACTTGTCAATTTCACTGCTGTAACAGAGCAGTGAAATTGACAAGTAAAAGGGAGTCGCTGTCCAAGTCTGCCCCTCTGGTCCCCAGTGGTAGCGGGGCTAGCTGTCCAGTGTCCCCAGCAGCAGCAAGAGGTAAACTCTGGGGCTCACCTGTGGTCCTTGGCAGCCTTCCCTCCACTGGCAGGGATGGGTGAGCCCTGGCAGCTGCCCTGAGGTCCTTGTGATTGCAGCTGCCTGAGGCTCACCTGGGTCCCTGGCTGCAGTGAGGCTGTAGTCATCCGGGGCTCGCCAGGGTCTGGTGGCACCCAAACCAGGACCCAGAGGAGCTCCCTGTGGCTGCCTGCCCCCCATTCCCTCTGCCTCGCAGACCAGATGAGCCCCAGCCAGCTGCCCCCCCTGCTGCCACTGGCAAGGGTTGGAGAGGGCAGCTGGGAGCTGAGAGATTACTCTTTCAGGCCCCCCCCCCACTTAGGTCAGTGGAAGCGGTCCTAGTGAGGTTTGCAGTCTACTGACCCAAGGAAGGCAAGATGGACATGATCTACCGCTGTAATAATTTGTCTGCTGGCAAAAGTCTGAAATGTGGACATAGCCTAAATCACTGCTTGCTATCTGAATATCCAGGTGTAACTGAGGAATTCAACAGTATCTTCTAACATAGAAATTATGAAACAAAAATCTGAGAAGCACTCGAAATAGCTGATGATCTTCTGCAGTGTTCTGTATTTTCTTCTCTTAGCCTTCTGATGTTGATTATGGGTGGTAGGTTTTATCCAACTTTCTGCTCAAATAAATGAAGAAATATTTTTATCAGAGATTACTGCTATATTTAATGGCACTTCCAAACCTCATTTTCAACTAGATATTGGGAAAATTGGTAGCTTTGGTTCTTGTGAGCTTGCAGTTGTGCCGTCTAAAAAGAGATGCACAACTGAATATCTTCATCATACTGTTGAACTGCATTCTAAAGCATTTCTTTTCCACTGCCCTTGTCTCAACAGAGTGAATAAGAGGGGTGACACAGTACCAGCCTCTGTGAAGGAGCTGTTGGGGTGGTTTCAGATTGTCAGTACTGCTATTTGGAGTTACTTGTGTGTAAAAGAATAGTCACTCCAGTGCAAATAAATGTATTTCTGTTAGGCTCTGTAGGTACCAAATGTATCTGATGGTTTTAAGAATATATATTTTGTCTTCGACAGTGGAGACTCCATAACAAGAGTCCAGTCTCCATAACATGACAAATTGTTGTATACCATGCGTATTCATGTTTTTTTTAATGTGCTTATGAGTTGCTTGCTACAGACTTCTCAAACATCTTTCCTTCAAAAAGGATAGCAATGGGGTAGTGGTTAACATGTTTGTTGATATCAAGAGACGATTTGAGCACACAGCAGACAATAGTTTCTTTAAGTTGTATATGCTTCTGTCTGGTGGACAAGTCACCAAAAATCTTCTGCAGTAATTCCCTTGACAGTTGAGTTACTGGTTGTTTAGATGTTCTCTAGAAGCAATTCGTGTGTGTCTGCTTTTTGGTGATAGACTTTCTGCTGCACTTGTTGGTCCTCCACAGTTGTCTGGTTCCTAATAACTTTCTCTAGGAATCCTGGACCCTTGTGACATCTGCAGTTCAGAGAAGCTGGCTGGAGCATCATGTGGTTGCCTAGTTTTCTTGCAGTCCTTTCTTCATTTCAAAAGTTTATAGGAGCAGAAGCCATTAGGGGCCCATTTGGAGGCATAAGTAGAAGATGGTCATCTTGAGGATTTTCACTGTGGTGGCTTCAAATGCTTAAGTGCTCTAATAGAAAGATTGGGAGTGTAGTTTGAGCAATAGGCTACCAGGCTGCAACTCTAAAACTGAAGGTATAAAAATGGTTCAGGTGTAGCTAAGCAGTGAAGTTCAGCATTAGCTAGCTAATCTAGATAGCAATCTTCCATTGACTTTTCTTTGTTTTCAGGAGGTAACAGTAGAAATAAGGGGCATAAATACACCACATTAATATATCTGACCAAACGAGAGAGGATTTTCTGAGGGGCAGGAAATATGGGTTCAGGAGTAAGGTTGAAATGGGCCACAGTGGGAGGTTGGGGAAGACAGATCATTAGTGGCATCAAATCCTTTGTTTGAAAGGAAGGTCAAAGGGAAGGGTAGTGCGGAATGTATTTAAGGGAAAAGACTGCTTGAATTTTGGTGGAGGAGGTGGTGAAGGAATGGGAGTAGGACTTGGGTGTGGGACGGGGCTGGTGCTAAGGTTTCTAGTGCCCTCCTACAACCAATAAATGGGTGCTCCCCACTCCCCCCAGGCAGGGCGGTCCCTAGGGGGTGCCAGGCCCAGGCAAATCGTCCTCTGCCCTGCTCCACCCCCCCCGCATTGGGAGGTGGGGGTGGCTGGCCCAGGGGAGGGGCATACTCCTGTGCTGCCCCTCCCCCCCATGTCGGGGACTGGGGAAGCGTCCAAAAGGGCAGCCTAGTACAGTGCTGCCAGTCTGCCCTGGCCCCCTGCCATGTGCATTGCTCTGGCCTCCCTGCCGGAGCAGCGGGGAGGGAGTGGGAGGCAGCGCTGAGCCGGTATCACTGCCACCCCCTGCCCTGGTGGCGCTGCCTCCCACCCCCTCCCCACTGCTCCGGGAGGGAACCCAGAGTAGCACATGTGGCAAAGGAGGGGCGGGCGGACTGACAGTGCTGCATCACTGCGCCCCCCCCCATGCTGGACCCCCTGCGGCCACACCATTGCCCGCCCCCTCATGCTGGGAGCCGAGCGAGCCAAGGGACAGCCCAGTGCAGCGCTGCTGGTCTGCCCTCCTGGCCCCTCCCCCCAGCCACATGGAGAAGCCATCGCCCCTGCTGCCTCTGGCTGTGGAGGGGGGGACACGATCACCCCTGCTGGTTCCGGCCTTGGCAGAGGGTAGCAATTTCCCACCGTGGCTGGAGGAGGCAGGGGGATGGCTTCCCTGCTGTGGCTGGAGCTGGCAATGAGGGTCCCCATGCTTGTGCAGTGGGAGGAAGGCCCCCCCCCCCCCCCCTGGCTCTGGCTGCAGCAGGGAAGTCATCCCCTCTGCCAGCTCTGGCCATGGTTGGGAATCGCTTCGCTCTGCTGTGGCCAGAACCAGCAGGGGTGATTGCTTCCCTGCTGCGGCCAGAGGCGGCATGGGCAATGGCTTCTCTGTGGTGCCTTTTAAATTGGCACCTGGGGCAAAGCCCCTTTCCCTTTACTGCCCTGGCTGTGGCAGGGGGAAGTGGCACACTGTAAGCATTGCAAGGGGACGCCCCTCCAACGTTGGCACCCCCTGCAGTGCTTACCTTGCTTACCGCATTGTGCCGGCCCTGGTGTGGGAGCATATTGCCTCTTAGATTTCTTTGAGTTTTTGACTCTCAGAGGTGGACTGAAAGAGTGACCTGACCAGCACAGCACTGTGTGTTGGTATATCTTCTTCGTTTTATCCTGGACAGATACAGATAAAGTAAAATGGGGTAATGGAAGTTTCACGTTGGCTCTGTAAGTCTTAAGAGGAATTACTACCAGCAGATAAAGACATTCTGGCACACACATCCGCTGGCTGGACTTGTCTGTTTTTCTATTATTTGCCTCTGGACCCACAAGCCCAATCTGCATCTAGAAATTGGAATTGACAAATAAATTATTCATTGCTTTGTTTATCCTGCTCTGTAAGGTCGTGTTTTTGGAGGTTCACTGCAATTTAAATGGCCTGGCCACTGTTTTAAAGAGCTAGCATAGCTTTATTTGCTTGCTTGGCAGTTTTAGCCCCTGTAGCCAATGTCTTCCAGTTGGCAAAAATAAAAGGAATCACTTAAGTAATGTTATAAATGTCTCAGTTTCTGCTTACCATAGCACATGAGAAAACAAAATACACAACATGTGTACTTGTAGCAGTACATAAATAATGGTGGTAAAAAATAACAAGTTATCTGTAAACCTCTGTAGCAGGGCAGTAACTATGGTGGGGCGAAAAGGGCAAGGCCTCTGACACCAATTTGAAAGGGCGCCAGATCCTTCCTGGCCCCAAAGAGGAATGTGCCTTAAAGGAACATTCCTCGGGGAGCCAGGGAAAGGAACTCCCACCCGGCTCTGGCGGCAGTAGGGAAGGCAATTGCCATCGGGCTCTGGCCATGCTGCCCGACAAGTGCGGCTAGTGCCAGGTCAGAGGGTGCCTCTCCCTGCTGTCCCACAAGCATGGCTAGCACTGGGCCCAGAGGGTGCCTCTCCTTGCTGCCCAGCAAGTGTGGCCAGCGAAGGCACCCTCCTGCCCCACACTGGCTGTGCTTGCCAGGTGGTGGGGAAAGGCACCCTCCTGTTCAGTGTTGACTATGCTTGCTGGACGGCAGGGAACCCCAGGAGTCCCTGTGGGGGGACTTCTAGCTGCTGAGGCCTGATCAGGTCCTGAGAGTGGGGGGTGGGTGCATCCAGGGCTCCTTGCCCCTGGCGCCATCTTTGCTAATCACGGCTCTGCTCTGGAAGTATATTCTTTTCATTGCAAAAGGGCATCTTTTTACATTGTCCTGCCGATTACCAAATGTTGTTATGGTAAAAATAAAACATAATGAAGGATAAACACCCGGTTTAGGTAATATGCATATATAATAAGTAAAAAAATAATTAGGTAAAAAGCGTTTATAAAAGGGTATTAAAATTATTTACACAAGGGGATGTGCTCCATTGACACCTAATTCTGAAAAAGTGAACCGTTTTTTTTTCTAGGGGTCCTACCAGGGAGTTAGCGGCCTGTGGTTCAATTAGCAGCACCTCCTTTTGCAAAAGGCGCTAGGAGTTGGATTGGCTGGAGCACTTCCTTGTTCCCCTGTGTGCTGCTAACACAGATCAAAGCAGTAGCTGCAGCGATGGATCACACCTTGGACAGATAAAAATAAAATCCACATCTGCAGGTCAATCCACAGCAATGGATCTGTGGTTATCCACAGCCTGCAGATCTGCAGTAGATACACATGGATCTCCAGGGCTTTATGTCTACTTTCATTCTTGATGAATGTGAACAGATCACTATGATAGTAATGGAGGACAAAAGATATCCATCAGACAGTGGTTTTCAAACTTTTTTTTCTTGGGACCCAACCGAAAAAAAGCCATTTACACCCATGACATAACAATCACATCTTTGAGCAATGCATTCCAGTCTTACAGCAGCAGCTGCAGGAGGTGCCACAACCCAGTGCCTGAGGGGCTATGATCCAGTACTGGGTCTAAGTTTGAAAAGCACTGCATCAGAGGGTTTCCTTGTTAGTAACAATTTTAAGAGATTTAACAATTCAAAGGTTGTCTGAGTGATCTACCCATTGTAAAGTGCAGAGTGAGGGATGACAGGTCTAGAAACAGGAGAGGACAATTTACAAGAATGCTACCCCAATTTCCAGAAAAATATTTTAGTAAATTTCAGTAAATACACCAGTAGCACATAGAACAAAGACCAATTTAAACAGCACTCCTAGGAAGAGATCTCACTGAACTGAGATAAAGAGGAAAGGCCCATGCTATCCAGGAAAGATTTGTATAGATCGGGGTGGCCAAACTTACGGACCTCAAGAGCCACACAATTTGATTATTAAACGTTTAAGAGCCTCACTGAGGCATATAGCCATATACTTTTACCTACTAAATTGATTTGCTGACATTCTTCCAAGAGCCACGCTTTTTCATTCAAGAGCCGCATGCGGCTTTTGAGCTGCAGTTTGGCCACGCCTGGTATAGATGGATTGCAAAAGAGAATGAAGAACAATAGAACATGGGGGTGTGGTGGGGGAACATAAACTTCACTAATATGTCCCAAGTCTTTCCCTTGTTCCTGGATGGCAGGGTGCCAGATGGGTGACGAGTTGGAGGCCAGGGAATCAGTTCAACATAATCAGTGGGATGCTGAAGAAGGGTGTTGACAAAGGTTGGTGTGGAACCTGCCTGGCCCCTTCACTCTCTAGCAGGCCCTGATCCCTGCTGAGGAGAGGGGTGGCACGTCTCCTGTGAGATCTCTCTCTATGATGGATGTATATTAATAATGGACCACAGCGCCTCTTGCAACTGCACAGGTGGGCTACACAGCAAAAAAAAGTCGGAAGCCCTGAGCTACAGTACTCTGAGGGACAAAACAGTGGGCATAACAACATTTTTTTTTTTTTTTTTTAAATAACTAGATCTCTTCTTTAGGAGATTGAAAACTCTGTGTGTAGTAGCAATCTGTTCCACCATTGAGAGTGCCATGGAAGTGCATATACCTCTGACAGCTTCTGAGAGGTCAGATTTTTTTAAACTGGCCAACCCAGAAACTATGGCTGGTATTGGACATATTGATTAGTGTGCATACCAATGAGACATGTTACACCCAATTTGCAGATTAATAAAGCCTAATCTACAAGGTTTATTATAGTTACGTATAAAGCCTACATATAAACTACATATACAGTTACATATACAGCCTAAAATTAACTCCAATATATTATATTTACTAACCCTGGAGAGCTAAGCAGTTACTTAAAAAGGCTGTATACAGGAACAGGTTTTTGTAGGGGTCCCACCAGGGAGTTTCATGCTGAGCTCTGATTGTGGTCTGTCAGCCAGTCAGAGTCTCAGTCACAGCAAGGTGGGACTTGGAGAGTCACAGCACACTATCAGTCAGTCAGCATGCTGGCCTTTGCGTGAGTTACTCCCCATGACTTCCCTGCCCACTTCTTCCTTTTCTTGTTTACAGTTCACATGCCATGTTGTCAGAGATTTCATTGGTGGCCAAAGAAACCTGAATGACACAGCATGTGAACTGCGAACAAGAAAAGGCAAAAATTGGCGGGACCCGTGTGGGGAATGAGTCAGTCAAAGGCTAAAATGCTGACTGTGGGCCCAAGCTTGGTTACAGATTGGTTATGGATATCGATAAAACATGGCATACGGCTCACAGACTGGATAGGTACTATCACTGAGTGGTTGCGGGTCAGATGCAGATCCACATTTTTGTATCTGCAACGAGCTCTAAGTAGAGAGTGACTCTGCTTAAAGGGACATTCACACAAGATATCTGGGAATGGATACTCTCCTTCATCTTTGACCAAATCAGTTTCTGTATGTTTTTCCTTCTTTTCTCCTGACTTGGAATTCAGATAAGGTTTAAAAAAACCCCGAACTAATAAATGGTTTTGTTTTACTATCTCCAAACTAACAAAAACCACTCTGGTAAACAGATGTGGTACAAACATGAGTACTCTACTAAATATCCCTCACAGATGTGACCATATTCACTGGGCCATCTATTTCATATAAATTAGCTCATTTGTGTTTAACAGCATTCCTATTAAACATTCCAGTGTAAGGCTTACACTTAAAAATTAAATTGAGCCAACTATGTTGTTCAGAGCTGTTAAAAAAAAAAAAAATTCACACCCTGCGTACTGTAGCTACGTTGAGCATCCAATGTAGATATGGTTGTCATTGGAAGAATTCTTCTGTCAGCTAAACTCTCAGCTCTCTAAGAGGTAAATTAACTCTATCAATGAGAAAAAAAACTTCCATAAATCTAGGAAATATGTGTACTACAGTGGCGCAGCTGCAGTGCTGTAATTGCTCTAGTTCATTGTCAAGAGTATAGACCAGTGGTTCCCAACCTTTTCAAGTATGAGTACCCCTTTTTAACATCAAAAAATTTCATGGATCCCCAAATGAAAATAGTTGTTATGAGGGACAGACTGCGGGCAATAGTGCTGCAGAAGGGCGTTGGGGGACCTGGCCCCTGCTTGCTCCTAGTGGGTGGGGACATGTCCAGGATGTGGCAGATCAAGCAGACAAATACAATTCATTTAGAGCAGAGATATCAAACTCATTCAGTGGGGGGGGGCACAGTGGAAGGCAGAACACCTGTTGTGGGCCATGTGGCTTCATGAGCTCCCTGACCCTTTCCCTCTTCATGTTCAGAGTGGCATGGGCTCCCCTTTTCCCTCCCCAACACTGCAGGCTCTCCCACACCTTCCCTTTTCCCTGCCTTGTGGGCTCCCATTTGCCACGCCAGCTCCCTGAACCCTCTGCCCCCTCCCCTTCCCTTTCCATTTCCACTACCTCTTGGTGGCGGGCAAAAAAAAATCAGCCTCAGTCACAAGCAGCCAGCCTGGGCTCCTGCCTCTCCACCTACCGGCTTAATCACTGTCAGTTATCCAGAATACTGGGCTTCAGTTGGCTCAATCCCAGCTGGTCTTTGATTGACTTGTTCTCTTGGGCACCCCAACCACTTCTTCCTTTTTTCATTTGTTGATTCATGCAATGTGCTATTGATCAAATTAGCATGCTGACTGATTGACAGTGAATGGTTGGTGTAGAGGGCTGTGTGGCTGCTCTCCAGGAGCTGAGCCCAGCCTGCAGTGACTGAGACTCTGGTTGGTTGGCAGACCACAGCAGGGCTGAGCTCGGATTGGCGGAGTGCTTCCTTTGTTCTCCTGTGCTGTGACGTGGACCACAGGAGTGAGTCAGAAGCACATCTAACTGTGCCATGCTGGCAGCCTGACTTTGGAGTTTGCTGCTGCAGAATGCTTCCAGGCACAGCCCAGGCAGCAGCTCTGCAGGCTGGATCAGCACTCTTGGTGGACTGGATTCAGCCTTGTGGGCCATAAGTTTGCCACCATTGATTTAGAGCCCTTTGCAACATGGATTGCTGGCCAGCAGCAGCTGGAGCTTGATGTGTTCACAGACCCCTTGCAGTAACTCTGTGGACCCCCCAGTGTCCCCAGTCCACTGGTTGGGAACCACTGGTATAGACACATCCTAACCTAAGATGAATATTCATCTTTGAGTGGAATATTCATTAGGGGGTAGGGCCTCAAACACTTTATGGCACAATGGGACCAAATTCCACAGTCAAATTAATTTATTCTACAGCTATGAAATACTCCCCTCACCTTGAAATATACATGTGCACAACTATGGCACATAGTTGAAAAATACTCATAATTCATCAATTTAGTAGATTATATCTGAAGATGGACATTTTCAAGACGTTTTGCAGGCAACCTGGCTCAGAACCACATACATAAGCATAATGGACAGGGGGTCTTGTGGCTGGCTTCAGTTAGCAGGCATCAGCTGATGTGTTTTGCAAGTTGCCCTGCTCACTAGTCTGTACTTCTGACTCTCTTGATTCCTGACTGCAAGCTTGACTTTAGTTCTGGCTGTATGCTTTCTAATTAATTCTTTTTTTGTGAGGGAAGTTGGAGAGCAAAAGGCATTTGCAGTCAATTTTTGGTAGGGCAAGAAGATGGGGGGAGAAAACCACTTGGCATCTGTCTGTACAAAATGAAAAATTCTGTGTGGGGTAAGGGAACCAAATTCATACCATCTTTCTCGAGATGAATGGGATAGCTTGCACCTCAGGACTATTGTTTTAGGCTCCTTGAAGATTGAGGAAGGTGTCACTGAATTAGTTTTAATTTTAAAGATGTATTTTTGCTGCCTTACAGACTGACTAGTACATTTAAAAAAAACCAAAACAAAACAAATTGGTGGAGCACAGTTGGGCAACAAAAGGATAAATTCTACAACTCTGGATTTGTGGAATACAAAGTGTACTGCTGATGGTCTGACATAGTCTTTCTGTTATTTCATTATCTCAGTTCACATAAGATAGGTTCTCTTTGGTAACAGGCAAAATAGTTTTGTTTTCTGGATGATGAGGAGGGGAATCTCTGTATTCACAAAATATTGGACTTCAGGGTAGTCCTGCGCTGTCTTTCTGCACATCTTAATCCTGAATGGTGTAATTAGTGTAGGTACGTGTTGATATTTAGTTGACCCTTTACTTGTGTCCAGATTTTTAAAAGCAGCTTATTTTTCAAAATGGGTAATGGAACTAGTGTTGCCTTCATGGCAGATTGGTTAATACTGTAAATTTTAGCATCTCTACAGTGATCTGTTCCATATCATTCTACCCATTATTTACGAAATCTTTTTTTTAGTTGCTATTATAAGGGACTCAAGAAAGTAGTCCTATGAAGTTAAGAGCCATTGTGCAGTTTCCACAATTACATTACTTTGCACTAAGTAATCTTTGGTTAAGGTTCATACTGCATTTTTTTAAAAACTTCTCCCAGAGATTCCTGTCCTCTTTTGTGTTTGAACTCGTAGCACAAGTGGGAGAGGATATAGCACAATCTGGATATCTGAAAGGTGATGACTGTTTACCTGAAATATATAGACATGTTAAGGAAATCAGCAGATCTCTTCATTTCCTGTCACCCTAAAGGATTAGTAAAAAGACCTTCTTGCCAGATGCATGAAAAAGTATCTTAGGGGAGCATGTGTCATCTTCCAAGGCAGGATTTCTGAAGGAATTTGGGGTCACTCAAACCATTCCATGGCTACTTCCTGAAACAGTCATCTGTTAATACTAGAGAAACTAGTAAGGCTGAAACCTTGTAGCACAGAGTAAGGTAGAATTTTCAGAAGTGACTTAGGAGCCTAAAATGTCATTGAAAGTTGATAACACTTTAAGCTTCTAAATGGCTAAGTCCATTCGCAGATTGATTCTGTGGAGAAAATAGGAACTATATATTAATGATTCATAAATCAGTGTAGTAGAGTCAGGATCTAGCACATAAAACAGGCCTTGACAAATCTGCTGGAGACCTAGGGGCGTGCCCTGAAGTGCGTGGCAGAGAAAGGACCCCCTGTTGCTGAAAGCCTGCCACTATCACTCCTTCCCCGCCTTTGCTGTGTGAACTCTTACTCCTGGGTCGGCTCATGCCCAGCCTCCTGTGTATGATCTGTCCCTCACCCAGTAGAAGAGGGCTCTCACTAGTCAGTCATGGGATAGTCCACCAACAAACAACCAGGAGTTAAAGTAAGCTGGAATTCCCTGGAATGCCATTCCAGGGCCCACAAAATTGAGGGGCCAGAGTTCCGGAGCCCTGAAAAATAGAAAAATTGGGCAGAACACATGTTCTGCCCTGCACTTACCTAGGAGCTGCAGCCAGGCTGGAGGAGTTTTCAGATCTCCTGCCCTGAGCATGCTCAGATGCATGCTCTGGGTGGTAGTGGTCTGGCCCGGGAGCAGCTTCAGCCAGGTAAGAGAGCGTGAGAATTGGGTTCAGGGAGTCGGTGGGTGGGTCAGGGAAGGAGGTTGGGGAGCTGAGGGGTGGACAGGTGGGTGCAGAAGGGTCCCAGGGGATTGGGAAGCTGGTGGGCAGGTGGGTGGGTCAGAGAAGGGGCCTAGGGGGAGCTAGCAGACAGGTGGGAGGGGGAAGGGGGTCAAGGAGCAGGTGGGTGAGCAGGGAAGGGTGGGAGGGTTGGGGAGCTGGCAGGGAAGGGTTTGAGGGCCAGGGAGCCAGGGACTTGGGGAGCTGGCTGGGAAGGGGTTGGGGTTGGGGAGCTGGCCTGGCAAGGATTCTGGGAAAGGGGCCTGGGGGTGTTGGGGAGCTGGCAGGGCAGGGCAGCACAGGGGTGAGTGGTTAGGGAGTCAGTGGGTCGAGAAAGTGGACCAGGGTTGGGAGCCAGCAGGTGGGCAGGTCAGGGAAGGGGGCCAGGGACCCAGTGGGCAGGTGGGTCGGGGAGTCAGTAGGTTGGGGAAGGGACTGGGGGATCAGGGAATCAGCAGGTTGGGGAAGGGGGCTGGGGAGCTGGCAGGCAGGGGGGTTGGGTGTTGAGGTAGGGTCCTGGGGAGTGTGGTGTCAGCAGGTCGGGGAAGGGAGCCAGAGTCAGGAGCTGGTGGGTGGGAGAGTGGGGAAGGGGCTGGAGGTCAGGGAGCTGGTCGGTGGGCAGGTTGGGGAAGGGTCTCAGGAGTTGGGGAGTCATGGGATCTACAGGGGTGAGTGTATATTTCAGAGGTCAAACATAGCAAGTTATTTATTTATTTATTTTATTTTTGCTTGTGCTTGGGTGGTGAATGACTCATGAAATGATCTTATTTTTCTGGATTTCCCCCCCCCCTTTGTTCCCGTTTTGCTGATTCCATGCTAATAATAATAATGTTCTGGATGGAGACAGCATCTCCTCTGTTACAGATCTGAGGAGTTGTACATGTTTCCCAGTTGTTCTAGAGCCTAAAATGTGAATTATTTAAAATGTCTCATTGCACAGTGCTTATTTCCCCTGTATGTACATTCCACAGACTCCTTCACTATTCATAGGAAGAAACTACTAATTTGTTCCTAAAATGTCTAATAAAGTGGATCTTTAAAATTGCTCCCCCACTTTGGGGATGGCCAAAGACAACAAATATTTCTTAATTGTTTAGATTTTGTCTTTTTATTGTCCTGATCTTTTTTAAAATCTGTGTTTGATTCATTAAACTGTGCAAGGTGCACAGGGCTCCCCTGAGACCATCTTTTGTTTTGGAAGCAAAGACAAGATGATTATAGAACTGGAAGGGACCATGAGAGGTCGCTGAGTCCAGTCGTCTGAATTCATGCCAGGACTAAGTACCATCTAGCGGGGTGCAGGGGACAGTGTATGAGGCTAGAATTGGGGATGGGGGGCAGAAGGGGTAGCGTGTGTGACCAGGATGAGGATGGGGGGTGGAGGGGCAGTGTGTGAGGCCAGGATTGGGGTGAGGGGGCAGTGTATGAGGCCACAATCACGACCGGGGGGGTAGTGAAGGCAGCGTGTGAGCCTGGGATCAGGGTCGGGGGAGATGCAGAGGGTTGGAAGGTGCAGCGTGTGAGGCCACGATCATGCCAGTATTTTTATGGGGTGATAACCATATCTTTATGGAGCGATAACTGATGTATATGGTACTGAGAAGTGGTTTCAAATGCCTACCTGGGCTGAGGCCTGCACATGTGTGAAGGGGGCCTGGACAATTTGGGAAGGGAGCCCAGAGATTAGGAGGGTTCCATGGCCTATCGAATTATACCTTAACCACTGCAAGCAACCTCAGTCCCAGATGTAATCCTGGGAATTACTGTCTTGCAGGGTTCAGTGCACCCTCCCTGCAAGCTCATTTACACTTGTCCATCAGTTTAACAAAGAAATTGTTGTGCGCCATCTTTGCCCTTAGCGAGGTCTCTACACACGCTCTCATTCCACAAGGCAATACTTTAGATAAAACAAACATAAATTTATTGACTATCATTTTAAGTGATTCCAAGTCAAATTAAAAAAAAAAAAAAATCATTCAGTCAAGAAGATAACCACAATCAAATAAAAGAAAACCCTTAGTTTAGAATAAGACCATTTCTTAAGTTTGTGTTCAGTTTACCACTCAGATTTGGCTGTGATGATTTGCAGCCAAACTCTTCCCATTGTGTCGGTAGGTATCAGTCCTTGATGTTGCATAAGAGTAGTGATTTTCAAATGTTTTTCCTCTGGACCCATTTGGAAAAAATAATTTATACCATGACCCAGCTATCACATCTTTGAGCAATGCATTCCAGTCTTTTGGCAGCAGCAGCAGGATGCACCACAACCCAGTACCTGAGGCTCTGTGACACTGGGTCTCAATCCATGGCTTGAAAACCACTGGCATAGAAGATGATTTCAAGGGAGAGAGCCCCAGACAAAGGTGGCTCTTTTTCTTAAAAAGCTTTTTTGACACCCCGTGTTCTCGGTTCAGGTGATTGTCAATATGTCACAGAGGGTGTGATCTTTCCCTTTTGAGCCAGGGTGCTGCAGGTGCTTAGCTAGTCCAGTAGTGTACAGACTTCCCTCTGCCATGGCATACCTTTATACCTTTAATTATTTTGAGGCATACTACCGTATTGTTTCCAAATGAACTAATGAATATTCACGAGCCAATCTAGAACTATTGATGTAGTTCAGGGGTCGGCAACCTTTGCCAGCCCCTGTGCCAGCCCTGCCCACCACAACCACAGGGGGTGCCGGGGGTGGGGCCGTCCTTGTTGGTGGGTGTCTGCTGGGTTCCCAGATGTGGCAGCTCCCACCTCCCCCAGTGGGTGGCCTCCAGCGTCCCAGCTGTGGCTGGCTCTTGCCCCTGCTGGTGGGCAGCTTCTGGCTCCGGGCTGGCTGACTGGCCCACTCCACTCCAGCCCTGCCCAGCGGGGGTTGGGGCCAGAAGCCACACACCATGGCTTCTTTGCCTTTGCTTGCTGTGCTCCCCAGCAGGGAAGCATGGCCAGTGTGGGCCTGGAACCCCAGCACATGGCTCTTGCCACGTGGTCATGCAGCGCTGAGGGGGAGCAGGGCCAGCGGGGGAGCCTGAGTGGTGCTGCGTGCCACTCAGGCTTGTGTCTCATGCCATTTTTGGCATGGGTGCTGGAGGTTGTCGACCCTAGTGTAGTTTTTCAAAGAATTCTCTGGCACAGCTGCTTAGGCCTGATGGCACATCTGTGTGCTGTGGCACACTGGTTGGGAAATGTTAAGGCAATCCATTGTTCTTGCATGCATGCCTTCACTAGGTTTGGAAACACAGCATTGTTTGTCTGCATCTATTCCAGACAAGTGAGAGACATGTGGGGACATGACCTGGCAGAGTTTCATATCTGTACACATGTATGATGTTGCAGGAACCATGCTGCCATAACAGTAATGTTCAGTATGCCATGCACATTCAAAAAACACCTTCCATGACATACTTAGCACTAGGCCATATGCACAATTACACTGTAAGGGTGAAAAAAAGAAAAACCAAGAAGTCGTGTGGCACTTAAAGATTGACAGATTTATTTTTCGCATAAGTATGTGAAAAATAAATTTGTTAGTCTTTATGTGCCACATGACTCCTTGTTTTTTTTTGCTGGACTAGACTAACATGGCTGCTCCTTTGGAAACTGTAAGAGTGAACATGAATGATACACAGATCATACCACAAGTATGTACGTGGGATGCAGCATGTCTCAGTGAGACAGGCATAATTACTCAAACTTTAAAGCTTTTTTTTTATTCCTCAGTGCAGTCACGGTATGTAGTCCTATGAGGTTCCTCATCATCTTCTGATGGTCTTGCACACCACCACCTGCTGCCTTTGGAACCTTTTGGTCAATTCTTTGACAGTTGTAGAGTTTAAGGCCAGAAGGGACCTTCACATTATTTTGTCTTGGCATCCTTTACATCAGACACGCTCAATTGCATCCAGTCACCTCCACACAAAGATCAACAACTAGAATTAAATTGAAGTTTTATAGGCCTCCAAAGTCTAGCTATTGTGTGCTGTAGGCAGAAAACAAGAGGAACCGAGACACCAGTTCCCTAAATTGGTAGTAAATTAAGATAAACCCCAGTGATCCTAGTAAGTAACCTACATACCGTGTTGCAGAGGAAGGCAGAAATCCTTCAAGTTCTTTGCCAGTCTGACGTGGGGGAAAATTCCTTCTGACTCCATGTGTTGTGAGGAACCAAGTAGCAAGTGTCTCAGAATGACCCCAGAGCACTGGCCTTACCACATCCTGTCTCCTATCTTTAGTTGTGGCCTTCTTTGATGGTTCACTGAGGAGATACACATGTACCCTGTGCTCAGATACAGTGTGTGTGTGTGAGGGGAATTCCCTTCCTGGCCTTGGAAGTGAGCTGCTGAAACATGAGGCTTTAGGAACATAAGACATGGACTGAAGGGATCATTAGGGCTGCTGAGCCCTGCCTCCAGTATCACAAGCAACTTCATCATATAATCTCACTCATAAATTTGTCAAGTGATATCTTAAAACTAATTAAGCTGTTTGCCCCAACAACTACAGAACCTGACTCCTTCGATGGTTTAAAAAACTTTTGATGACAAGCATGAAACTTGTCTATGGTCATTTTATATCTGTATGTTTTTGTGCTGACATTGGCTTGCAGCTTAAATAACTCTTTGTCTTCATGGCTGTTTATCTCTCGTGACACGTTTAAAGAAAGCAATCATATCTTCTCGTAGCCTTTGTTTTGCTTGGCAAAACAAGCTAAAGCTCTGCCACTGAAAGAACATCCTTCTGGTGCCACATCTTTTACCTGTTCTGCTTTGGGAACCCTTTTTAGATGATTTCCTATGTGTTCCAGTTAGTGTAGTCCTCTTTATTTTGAAGATTGTGTAGCCTTTTGGGCACCTTTGGCCAATCTCTGGGTTTCCAGATTTCTCTGAGAAATATTAATGGGTCTTTGAATGCTGGTTCATTTCAGTATTCCACATGTGGGTATGCATTCACAATATACACCTGCAAGCAAGTTGTGTTCGGTGGTCTTTACTTGCTCCCTGCATCTTCTCATTCTCCTCGACTGGGCTGTAAGAGGAGGTGCACACTGACCGCCTCTCCAGCACCTTCTCACCAGCAGATGACCTAAGTTAAAATCCTTGCTTTTGCAGTTATCCTCGCATCATCTTATTATGCGTAAATATAATTATTATATAGTTTGTTAGTGGTTTTTATAGTACATTATATAGTCAGTGTAGTTTAATTTTCCTTACACTTGGAGACCTTCTTTGTCTTTTCTTTTGGGAGTAGGACTTGTCAGAATTGTGGGATTTAAAAACTGAGTCTTCTGTACTCACAACGTCTTGGATAGCAATGACCTTAGTGCTAAGTGCAGTATCTGTTTCTTCCCATCCTTGATCTGCGAGGGATGAGGTTCCAACTGAAAAAGTACTTCATGGAGAAAGTCAGGAGCCCCAGACAGATCTAGACTGTCGAGACTCCCTAGTAAAGAGGTGTCAAACGCTGTTCAGTGTTGTGGGCCACATTGGGGGGGCAGAACACTTGATGCGAGCCATGTGTTCACACAGGTTCTCCAATCCTTTCCCTTCTTACATTCAAAGTGGCATGGGCCCTATCTTCCTTTTCCCTTCCTCAACCCTGCAGGCTCGCTGACACCTTCCCTTTCCCATGCCTGTGGGCTCTTCTTCACTGCACTGACTCCCTGACCCCCTTCCCCTGCTGTGTGGCTCCCTTCCCTTTCCGCATGGTAGCAATCATAGTCTCAGTCACAGCAAGCTGGCAGGGCAGTAACTAGGCCAGGGTGAATGGGGCAATGCACACGGCACAGAATTTTAGAGGGCACAGGGGACGG
Source organism: Podocnemis expansa (assembly GCA_007922195.1). Taxonomy (NCBI): domain Eukaryota; kingdom Metazoa; phylum Chordata; order Testudines; family Podocnemididae; genus Podocnemis; species Podocnemis expansa. Next base: position 42,411,635 of record ML681964.1, read on the forward strand.
ATCCAGCTCCTGGCAGCGGCTGGGGATGGATCCGCATCTGTCCCCAGCTGCTTTGGGGAGCCGGATCTGTCCCCTGTGCCCTTTAAAATTACTGCGCCTGGGACATCTGGTGCTGCTGCGGCTCACCCTGGAAGCCACCGCCATGGCAGACTGGGGGGACTTGAATCTATCCCCAGCCACCACCGGAGGCAGCAGGAAGCTTCTGCCGCCGCCAGCAGGCTGGAGGGATCCAGATCTGTCCCCAGTTGCTACCGCCTCCTGTGGCAGCTGGGGACAGATTCTGATCCCTCCGGCCTGCTGGCGGCAGTGGGAGCTTCCTGTTGCCTCTGGCAGTGGCTGGGAAGCTTTCACCACTGCTGGCAGGCTGGGGGGATCCAGATCTGTTTCCAGCTGATGGCTGGATGGGGGTGGGGGAATCTGGATCCTTCCCAGATTGGGGCCGGTGGGGGGAGCATCTGGGGCTGCTCGCCACAGGCACCAAAACTTGTAGTTACGGCCCTGCAAGCTGGGCTTTCCCTTCCCCTGCTGTAAGTCATTCAGAGTACTAGCCATTGGTTGGGCTCAATCCCAGCTGGCCTTTGATTGGCTCATTCCGCATGTGGGCTCTGCCTACTTTTTCCTTGTTTGTTGTTTGTGTGCCATGCTATCAATCAGATTAGCATGGTTACTGACTGATAGTGAGCAGGTGGGGTGGGAGCGGTGCAGTGGTTCTCTGGGAGCTCTGCCCAGCCTGCTGTAACTGTGACTCTGATTGTAATTGAGACTCTGCTACAACAGAGCAAAGCTGGGACTGGGTGGAGCGCTGTCTTTGTTCCCCTGTGCTGTGACAGAGATCATGTAAGTAGGGGCAAGAAGCCTGGCACTGCTCTGCTGGCAGCCTGTCTTTGGTGATCACTGCTGCTGCAGCTAGCACCAAGGCACTGCCCAGCCCCAGGTAGCAGCTCTGCAGGCTGGATAGGAGCCGGTGGCAGGCCAAATTCAGCCTGTGGGCTCTTAAGTTTGACACCCTTGCCCTAGTACATTGGCCTCAGTCCTTAAGCACTAGCTCAGGAGCAATGGCTGGGTCAGATAACTCTGAAGACTCATTGTCTCATTTTTATGAGAATACTTAAAAAGCTAACATGCTTATTCTTCAGCTCTTACTGGGTCAACTTTCAAGCTGTTGGCCAAGTGCTCAATATTTCACCTGTTCATGAAGGTCACCTTTGTGGTTGCCATTGTGTCAGCCAGCAGGGTAGGTGGTTCGGGAGCCCACGTCTGACTTGCCACATGCTACATTTTATGGAGAATTGCATTCACCCAAAATTCATCCCAAAGATAGTTTCAGAGTTGCACATAAACCAGTCAGTTCACTTACTGGTATTCTTGCCAATGGTATGTGCCTCCAGCAGGAAGAGGAGCCTTTGATCCTTGATATCAGGTGAGCATTGCCATTCTTAGTTTCATTCTTCACAGGGAGAAAATCACCTGTACTATTAATTGCTATAGCAGAGCAGGTTTGGGAACTAGCAAGATCTGCTCATATTCTCAAAGTGGATTTCTAGCTGATATCAGTTAATGGATGTCCCTCTCCAGATTTAAATTAGCCATTATCATTCAAGAAATATTTTTTGGAGTCATTGGGCATAGGTCACTAAAACATCTGCTCAATGTGCAGCAGCAGTCAAAAAAGCTAACAGTGTTGGGAATGATTAGGAAGGGGGTAGATAAGACAGAAAATATCATATTGCCTCTTTATAAATCAATGGTATGTCCATACCTTGAATAATGCATGTGGATCTGGTCGCCCCACCTAAAAAAGATATACTGGAATTGGAAATGGGACGGAAAAGCACCTAAAATGATTGGGGGTATGAAGCAGCTTCCATGTGAAGAGAGATTAGTAAGATTGGGACTTTTCGACTTGGAAAAGAAACAACTAAGATAGGATATGATATATTAAAATCATGACTAATGTGGAGAAAATAAACAAGGAAGTGTTATTTTCTACTTCTCAGCACAAGAACTGGGGGTTACCAAATGAAATTAATAGGCAGCAGGTTTAAAATGAACAAAAAGAAATACTTTTTCACGCTGTGGGCAAGCAGACTAACTCTTTGCCTGAGTATGTTGTGAAGGCCAAGACAGTAACACAAACAAACAAAAAAACCCACTAGATAAGTTAATGGAGGATAGGTTCATCAAGAGTTATTAGCCAGGATGGGCATGGGTAAAAAACCAAGCTCTGAAGTGTCCCTAGCAATATTCCCTCTGATTTTTTTGTAGGCTGTGCACAAAATTTTTTTTTGTGTGCACCAATATTGACACTGTTGAAATTTTTTGTGCGTGCTTCATTTTGGGGTGTGTGTGTGTGTGTGTGTGTGTGTGTGTGTGTGTGTGTGATTCATGACCTGTGTGCATGTGTACATGTTCACAGCTTAGAGGGAACAGTGGTCCCTAGGCAAGGGGTGGGCAAAAGAGAGCCTTAGGGGCTGGATGTGGCCCATGGGGCATCTCTGTCCAGCCCGCTCCCCCCCCCCCACTGGGTTCCACGCTCCTGCCCTCACCTTCACCCTGGAGCACACTCCCCCCCAGCCAGTTCTCTGCTGCCACCTACCCTCCCCAGCTGGCTCTCTGCTGACTCTCTGCGGCCACCCATCACACCTTTCTGCCAACTTCCTGGGGCCAGTTTCCTGTTGGGGCCAGCTCTCTGCTGCTGTGTGGCACTGCAGCCTTGCAGCCAACTCTGCATCGCTTTGCCCCCCAGCCAGCTCTAGGGTTGGCTCTGCTCCATCCCTCCACCCCCAATCTGGTTCCGCACCCCCGTCCCCGGACCAGCCCTATGACCCCCCTGCCTGCTCCCTGGGGCCAACTGTGCCACTCCTCTGCTGGTTTCCCAGGGCGGGCTCTGTGCTCCTCCCACATCCTCTGACTCCCTGACCAGCTCTCTGTCCTCCCCTCCCCCCATATCTTTGTGGCAGCCGGCTCTCTGCTGGCCTCACGACACCCCTCCTCCCCCATCAAAACTATTGCCCACCCCTTCTGTTTTCCAGAGGTTCAGAATGGGTGATGGGATGGATCACTTGACAGTTAACTGGTTCTGTTCATTCCCTCTGAAGCATCTGGTATTGGCCAGTGTAGGAAGACAGGATACTGAGCTAGATGGACCATTGGTCTGACCCTGTATGGCTGTTCTTGTATATTTACATTCATAAGTAGATGGGGTGATGACCTCTTCCATTAGTGCTCAGATGAACTCAGTAGCTTCTCTTCAAGATGTACCTATGCTACACGTGTAAGCCAGGAACCTAGAGTTACATTCACGAGTTCCCAAAGTGATATACTTTGTCCAAGCCTCTTTTGCCATTGCAGCCCTTGTTGCCAGGTTTGTCATCTATACTGCCTGCATCCTTTCACTTCCTTCCCCCATTGGACTACTGCTTGCCAGTCACCCATATGTGGAACATGCACGTGGACCAGCACTCGAAGAAGTATAGAAGGTTACTTACTTGTATCTGGGAATTCTTTGAGATGTCTGATCTGCGTTTGTATTCCATTAGCCATCCTCTCCTCCCTCTGCTTTGGATTGTGCCTGAATTTGTGGTAGAAAAATAACTGTGACAATAGTTCATCCGACTCCCTTTAATCATTTTGGTACTGCATGTGAGGAGAGCCAAGGCTCAGGCATAGACCAGTGGGTGCTAGTTGCAAGATTTTCCAGTCTTGATGGATGTTGTATACCCCTGGGTGGCAAACAGATACAGACCACACATCTTGAAGAACCTCCGGTTACTGGTAAGTAACCTACATTTCTGTGGTATAGGTCTGCCTGAGGGTTTCATCTCTTTTCACTGAGACTTCTGATTCATTTTACGTTCTTTGTGTGTATATTAGGGCGACGTCATTTCAGGATGATGTATGCTTTCTTAACCCCAGAAAAGTGCCTATTATGAAAAACCATGTGTTATAGTCTCTGTGTGTGCTGTGAAAGGAGATTTTGGGGCAGATATTGTCTCAAATACACAAGTGTCCCAGGCGGTGCCTTCAAGCCTTCTTTCAGGCACTTTCATTCTACAAACAACCAGTGAAGTGGGATTTTCTGCAATGAAAGCTCCTGCAAAAAATAAAAATTTTTAGTCTTTAAGTGCCACAGAACTCCTTGTTTGTTTTACTGAACTATACTAACACAGCTACCCCCTTGGATCTTGGTTTCATTCTACAGATTCCCATACGCTCAGTATGGAATTGGACCAGAGTACTTTGAGAGGGAAGAGACAGGGTTGGCTACACTTCTGGATGGATTTGAGTATGCACTGATGCAAGTAATTTAGACATCAGGGCTCCCCTCTTCCCCCAAGTCTGCTGGGTAGGCTCACCACTTCCATTGAGGCATCCTGTGTAATTTTTCCCAGAGATTTTGCCATTTACAGTTGCTGATTCTTAGTCAGTTGTAACAGTATGGGATGAAGCAACCCCTAAGGAGCAGTGGGGAAAAAGCAAGCTGCTGACTTGCTAATGCCAAAACCTTTAATACCTTGAAGCCTATTGTACCTGTCTCCATATGTAGTTAGGATTGAGAAGTTGCTGTGAGAGTCTTCAGTGGTAAAGTACATTTGGGGATCTAGCTGTGCCAATCTCTGGTACTGGCGTAATTACCTTCAGCGTTAACAGGGTCTTGTGTCAAGATTTTTTGGAGTTGTTTGCACAGTTAGTCGTTTTTGTGACAAGATTGTCTGCATGCAGTGGAAATAGCTATGTTAATGTCGTGAGGATTGGTTTTGAACCCAGCGTACTTCCAGTTTGAGGGGCCTCAGTGCAGCTAGTGTTTGATGCCTTGAGAGAAGGTGTCTGCCAAAGACACCACACAAAAGATGTATGTTTGTGGCCTGCATGACCTATGCAGATTCTACAAAATTTGTTTGTGTGTGTAATATGTGTAGTTACACTAGTTATGTATAGTTACACTCAGTTCCCATTTTGAAGGATTTATTTTCAATCAGAACCACTTAAAAAAAATAAAAATATAGATGTATATTTAAATATATACATATAAATACATGTTTAAAAAGTGCTTCTGATTAAAAAATAAATCCTTCAAAAATGGGAAGTGAGTGTAACTGATGAAGCTTGAAAAAATCATGGAGAAGTGTTGAAACCATCTCTTCATTAATTAATTCTAAAGCTACATAATGAGCCCTCCATGTAAGCCCTAATTATTTAGTTGTTGATTATTTTAGCAAATGCCATGAGGAAAGGATGAGAGCGAAGCCTGTAGCATGTGGGAGTGGAAAGGTGCTGCAGAGAAGAAAATGCTGAAAGAAGAAAGGTGAAGATTTGGATAGGAGAGGATGGGGGTGAAGGAAAAACAAAGGGCAAAAATAGCATAGTTCTAAAGGCCACCCCCATCCCCTGGTGTGGTGCTGAGTGACAACAGTGTGTACGGAGCAAATCATATGTAATGAAGAAGTTTTAGATCAAAAGGGGCAGCTGTTTTAGTCTAGTTCAGTAAAACAGGCAAGGAGTCCTGTGGCAGTTAAAGACTTACAAATATATTTATTGCATGAGCTTTTATGGGAGAAAAATCTCACTTCATCAGATGCTTAGGAAGACAAGGGAACTTACAAAATGTGATGAAATAAATGCAGGGAAGTGTAAGTCATGGGAACAGGTCACACTGTAATAGCAGTGACTTCCCTGCATTTATTTCTTCCCATTCTTTAAATTTCCCTATCTTTAAAGCATCTTACGAAGTGGGATTTTCTCCCATGAAAGCTCATGCAATAAATATATTTGTTAGGAAAAATTTTAATGACTACACAAAGGCCAAATTCTGTCGTCCATATTTGTGCAACCTTCCCATTTTCACCAGTGGCAATTCTGCTGTAGATGGAAAGATATTTAATTAAGAATGGACATAATCAGTCTTCATTAAATGAACTTGATACCCCCACTTTAGAGGAACTGTCAGTATTACAGGCTCTTCCATCATCTCACCATAATCAGCCATCTGAATGAGAGCAAGCATATGGTCAGGATTCAGGTGCACTGGCATTCTCTATTGATGCCTAGTGTATCTCCATTCAAGGAGTAGGTAATGCAATAATTCTGAATATGAGGATCTGACTTTACCTTACTTAAAAAGCTGGTTGTCAGGATGGAATTGGTATCAGCCAAGGAATATATAAAGGCCGCAAGCACTAGAGTTCTAGACTAAGACCTTCTGTCCTATTGCTGCGCCATCACATGCTATTTTGGAGCATTTGGTGAAGTGAGGTGCTTGCTGTGTTTCCCCTATTGTTCCTGTTTCTGAGCTGGTTAAGAAGTAGCGCATACTGCTCCAGGATGTTGCTAGATCAGTTTTCCATCAACAAGCTTGGTGGATTCATCTATGGCTGATCCTGGAGAATGTCAAAAGAACAGTCATTTACCACTGAGATGTTTAGGTGACTTGTCACAAGTCCTAAGGCCTCCTCTGTCCCCACTTGTTGCCAGTGGAGCCTTGTCTACACAAGGCTCAGTTTAGTTCAGAAGTCTGTTTGAAGGAGAACAGAAGAGACCATCAGGTGTGTCAGGAGAGAGAAAAGTAAGCCAGCAAGTGCTTGCTTGAAACATACTGCCCCTACTGTGTCTTATGTCTGCTGCTGTATTCGGTGATACCCTGAGATCCTGGAGGAAGCAGATATATCACATGCAGTCTGTTGTTGTGTCCTGGTTCCTTTAGGATTAGCCCAGTGATTTCCAATTCGTGGCCCATGGGGCCTTTTGTAGTGGCCTGCTGCTCCCCTCCCTCTGGCAATAAAGGGTGCCACAGCCTAAGGCAGTGGTTTTCAAACTATTTTCCTCAGGACCCAGGTGAAAAAAAAATCATTTATGCCCATGACCCAACAATTACATCTTTAAGCAATGCACTCCAGTCTTGACAGCAGCAGCAGGAGGTGCTGTGACCCAGTGCCTCACTGTCTGACCCAGTACTGGGCCCCAACCCTAAGTTTGAAAAACATTGGCCTAGGGACCTAGGCCAGGGGTCTGCAGCCTGTGACTTTGGAGCTGCATGTGGCTCTTTTGGCTACCCCTTTGTGGCTCCAGGCACTCCCCTCCTTCCCACTGCCCCCAGGGGACCTTGTGGGCTCCCCACTCCTGGCTCCAGCCCCCTCCCTGCTGCCACCAGGGACCTTGCAGGGGACCTGCTCCTGGTTCCACCCCTGACTAGTAGGCTCGTTCACCCATCTTCAAAGCATCTGATGAAGTGGGATTTTCTCCCACGAAAGCTCATGCGAAAAATACATCTGTTAGTCTTAAAGTGCCCTGCAACTCCTTGTGTGTGTGTGGTTTTTTGTTTTTGTTCTGTTTTGTGCTATACCCATTGAGGCTCTCAGAACACTTGGTTATGGAAGGAATTTTAAAAAATGGCTATTCTTATCTTTTGGGTTGCCAACCCCTGGCCTAGGCAGAGTGCTTTGCTGCTGAGCTAAAAGACCATTGCAGGCTCCTTGCTGCAGCCACTGGGACTGGAGATCAATGAGGAAGGAGGCAGTCTCCTTGCTTGAACTCCTGACTGGGTGCAGTGTTGGGGGTGACACAGCAAAGGTCCAGAGGGGGTTGCTGGTGGAGCCTGGTTGTTCTCCAGGATTGTAAAATAGATATCCGTGGCCGTTGAACCAAAAAGGCTGGGAAACACTGGATTAATCCACCCCTACCCAAATCCTTGGAGGTCAGTCTGTCTTTAGGGAGTGGGGATCCAGAAATGAGAATCCTGAAAGATTTCTGGAGTGAAGTAGAATTACAATTACTTTTTCCTATTCAAGTGAATATAGTGAAATGGTTTGAAACGTGTTGGAAATTAGCAGCTTCATTCCTTCTGAACTTTGTAATATTAGCATTGTTTGAGTTAATAGAAATGTGTGTTTGCTTACTTTTAATCAACTATAATCTGTCAATTATACATGACAATTAGACTGATACTTTTGTATAATCTCTGTGGTTGCTCTTCTAATGTTGCTATGGTCATTCCAATTCTTTGTTTTGTGTTTGCTTTTCAGAGATGTGAATTATGCCCTCATAAGGATGGTGCTTTAAAGAGAACAGATAATGGGGGTAAGTTGCATTTATATTTTGGTCTTTTAGGGTTGGGTTTTTTTTTTTTAACTTAATAAAGGAACACAGTATTGTAGATGGAAATAATATAAAGACTATACTACCTGCAAGAAAAAGAGTAACTGTTTTAATATTATAGCTGGTTGAGACTGCATTAGAAGCTAATATTTATTTTACAGTAAAGTATAATGTGATGTAGATGTCCAATTTAGATTGAACTTCAGTCAGAAAACATAATCCGTTCAATGTATTTTATTAATTAATTTAAAAAATACAAGATGCTGACTGAAGGAAGAAACTGCATTGCAATACTGAAGAGTCTAATCATGAGATTCATTAGGATAAAGGTAAATTACATGCATATTTTAGAAGATGAACATTGGAAGCGGCTGCCCATTTTCAGGTGTGGAGAGTCAGGGACTTCCAAAGTTGTGTAGGTCCAGCTAAATATACTGATGCATGTTTTGAAGAATATGTGTAATGAATATTTATAAATAGATTTTGCAGTATAGAAATTAGAGTTGACAAAGACACAATGGTCATTACCTAGCTTTACATCTGTATATTATGTCCCTCAGTGCATTATGAATTCTGAGTGCTTACTGAGTAGTATTGTTAAGGGAAATCTTAAGTGAGTACTTAGATTAAATCGTTACTACTGAACGGGGATAGAGAAGATTCTTTCAAGCATTTTTTAGAAATATGTCTTTTTCATTTCTCTAACAAAGGGTCAAATCCTGCATCCTCATCTCTGGCTGTAAGAGTTTCAGAGTTAGTGGTATTGATCAAATTCTCGTTGAGCAAGGTTTTGGGAACCCATTCAGAGAATCTGCACCTTTTGCATTCTGAGGATCTGTGTTCCGTGTTGGCTCCTATAGCTTAGTTTGCATGTGCATCTGTTTGTTTTTGTTTTTAAATTGGATTTTCTGAGGCATTCATCACCACAGTATATGAGCACTTCAGATACGCTAAGGAATTCAGTGTTAAACAGCCCTCAGAATTAGGAAAGTAATAGTATACTCATTTTAAAATGGATAACCCTTTTGAGTATTCATAGTTCTCTGACAGAACAATTGAATCATGTCTACAAAGAACTATAGACTAAAGAAACGATGTCAGGTTTAATGGATGGAGACTAAATAACACGGTTTAATGGAAGTTACGTCTTGTCAAACAAGCTTGTGGTCTTTTATTGATATGATTGTGGGTCTGATCGGTAAACTGTGCTAATATGGTTTACTTGGATGTCTGCAAGGCGTATGACTAAGTACTAAATGACATTTTGATTAAAAAACTTGCATTATATGGACCTACAGGATGTGCATTAGCTGGATTAAAAACTATCACTTATGGATCTCAAAATATAGTTCTAGTAGTGAAACATGAGTTTCTGGCAGGGTCCTACAGGGATCAGTTTGTGGTTCAGTTCTATTCAGTATTTTTATCAGTGATCCAAATATAACATGAAATCTTTGCTGGTAACATTTTCAGATCAGGTTTGGTGGGATAGTAAATAATGAGGACAGATCATTGACAGTGAGCTCAGTTGTTTGATGAAATGGTCATAGTCAAAATAAACCTTTTTTATACAGCCAAATGCCAGACAGTACACCTGGGAATAAAGAATGCAGGCTGTACCTACAGGAAGGGGGATCTGTATTAGGAAACAGAATCACAGAAGGACTTAACGACTTCATCAGAGTGAGTTTTCAGTGCAGTGGTGTGACAAAAAGAGCGAATGCAGTCCTCAGATAAATGAAAAGGAGAACTTCAAGTAGAAGAGAGGACATTACTTTGCCTTTGAATACAGCATGGGTAAGATGACTGCTAGTATACTGTGTCCAGTTCTGGTGCCCAGACTTCAAGAAGGATGTGGAAATATAGATGAGAGTTCAAAGAAAGGCTGCAGAAGTGGTACAGAGTCTGAGAATCAGTCCTTGAGAATTTCAGTTCAGCCTCTTCAGCTTATGGAAGAGAAGGTTGAGGTGACTTGATTGCAGTGGTTAAAGTATAATTTGATGGGCCCCGGAACCCTCCTAATCTCTGGGCCCCCTTCATGCATGTGCGGGCCCCAGCCCAGAAAGGATGAGGGCAGGGAATGTGAAGGGAGGGATGAGGAGGAATACAGTAGGGGCAAGAGGTGGGAGTGTTGAAGGGGTGGCTGGGGGCAGTGGCAGAAGATGGGGACAGTGAATGGGGGGTGGGAGGCAGGAGGCTTCAGGGTGGTGAAAGGGGGGCATGGGTAGGAGATGAGGTCAGAGATGGGATGGGTGGTGGCAGGGGGGTTGGATGATGAAAGGGGCAGGGGCAGAGAAGGGGCGAGTGGCTGCAGGAGGTAGGATGGTGAAGGGAGGGGCAGGAGATGGGGCAGAGAAGAGGTGGATGGAGGCAGGAGGTAGGGTGGTGAAGGGAGGGGCAGGAGATGGGGGCTGAGAAGGGGTGGGTGGGGGCAGGAGGTAGGGGGATGGGGCAGGAGGTAGGAGATGAGTGCAGAGAAGGGCTGGAGTAGAGGAGTTGGGGCAAGGGTGAAGGGGGGGGGGTATGGTGCTTGTGAAGGGTTCCCAGGAGGCAAAGGGGCTAAAGTCCCTGTAAATTACAACCCTCCCGCCCATTTTCAGTTCCAGGGGAGAGCACCACTTCAAGCTCTGGCTCCATCTGCAGCTCCCGGTCCTGCTGCTCTCCGCACAACCTGGACTGCTCGCCCGGCCAGCACCTCTCTGTGGTCACAGGCTCAGGGACCCCGATCAGGTCTGGCCAGGCAGTAAAGAGTCCGTCCTGCCACTCCCCAGGCCAGCTCCAGCCCTGGCCCACCTTGCAGCCCTGCTGCCTGCGGAGCTGGAGCAGCCTTGGCACTGTGCTCCTGGCTTTGGCCCCGGCTGTAGGTGGCTGCTGGAGGCTTGGCTCCTGTTCCTTCTTCGGGTCCGGGCCAGGTCTGAGCCCCCCAGCCCTCTTACCTTGCTGCTGAAGTGGCTGTGCCACAAGCTGCTCCTCCTGCCCTAAGCATGCTCAGGGTGGGAGTTTTAAAAACTCCCAGCCTGGGGGAAGCTCATTGCCAGCTGGAAGACAGCTGGGTAGGGGCTGCAGCTGCTGACTCTGCATGGCTGGTGTCTGTGCAGAAGTAGCAACGGGGAATGCACTGGAATGCTGTGTTCGGCCCCATTATACCATTTTTCAGGGGTCCTGGGAAGCTGATCCCTAAAAATTGCGGGTCCAAATGGCGTTCCCTTGTGTTCCCCCTTACTTCAGCCCCTGCTTGATTGCTGTGCATGGGCACTTACACATGGAAGAGATATCTGACAGTGGGAAGCTTTTCAGCCTTGCTGACAAAGGTATAATAAGATCTTGGGTCTGGAAGTTTAAGTTGGACTTGAAATAGGATCCCGTTTCCTAGCAGTAAATGTAATTTAAAAGCTGTTTACATAGAAGGTTTAACAGTCACCATTGTTTGGGGGCTTCGAAGCAAGATTAGATATCTTTGTAACCCATGTGCTTAAATCCAGTTTCTGGGAGAAATTCTATGGCCTGTTTGTGGGAGGGATTGAGTTATATGTTAATCTGTGAATCCCTTTGTTTGTTCCCTTTTTCATAGGGAGAATAAGAAGTTCTTCATGTGCTAGTATTTCAACAGCTCCATGTTAATACAGTGGCTGTACTCAAGTCTCATGCTTCAACCGATGACATGCAGGGGTCAGGAAGAAATTTTTTTCCCTAATGCACAATTGGTTTGATATATTTTGCGCCCCCCCGTATTGAAGTTTGAGACCAGCTCGGAGTAGAACAAAGGATGGGGGAGACCGGTTCTCCAAGATAGCACGCTGAATCCTTTCTCTCAGAATCTTGGCTAGTGTGTCTTGCTCACATGTTTAGTGCCAAACTGATTGCTAGGTTTAAAGCTGACAGAGAATTTCCTCCCAGGATAGATTGACAGGGACTTTGGGGGTTTTCAGCTCCTCTGCAGCATGTCTGGATTGCTTGCTAGGATCATCCAGGCAAATGTTACCTACTTGGTTCCCTGACACTGCAGGTTCTTTGGGCATTGATGACACCTCTGCCTGTCCTGTTCTCTGCTTGTGGCACACAATTTAGTGTCCTTTGGACTGAAATGTGTTATTAGTCTGACCCAAGGTATTTGGCTCAGTATTGGAGTGACTATAAAATTTAGCAGTCTGTTGTATCTTGAAGGTCATGTTAGATAATCTAATAGTTCCTTCTGGTCTTAGTTCTATGAAACTATTACATTTTAAATGTGAGGAACCTAAGACAGAAGTTCTGAGTCCTAATCCAATGCTTGAATTACAAGGTTACTTTTTTTCCTTTTGAGATGTAGGTGTAATGAATGGCTGTGTACTGGTGGATTCGTTATACGTTCTCTTTATCTAGTGACATTGCTTGTGGCAGTGAACGCCTTTGCAGTGTTCTACAGAGTTCAGCCTGGCCACTTGCTTCTAAGGAAAACCTTTCTTTTGAGGGGAAATAATCTTTCCCATTGAAAAGCAAGGAAAATATGTATGTTTTGGAGCTCTTATAAGGTATGGTAAATGTTTGTGGTTGAATCAAGAGTCAGCAAACCATTAAAAATACAGGACTTATTCCTTACATGAACTTTGAAACTTGATTTCCAGTGATCTCCCCCCCCCCCCGCCCCCCACTGTAACTTGGATATGCTATATCAAAAAGTAGATGGGCAAGGAGATGAATTTGGGGCTGAGGTAGATATGTAACCTTAACTGTTAGCACTTAGCACCATGGAACCCTGATTATAATGGGGCCTTCTTAGCATGACTGTTATTTATATTTTAATTGAATTGGTATCTGTGTGCTACTGCAGTTGTTTAGGATGAAGTTTATGTGGGAATTTATTTTTTTGGTAAGGATATAGTTATGGCAGAAAGTATATATATTCAGTGACACGCACAGAATCAAGTGCTTGAACTTCTTTGAACTGGAGAAGTTTTATATCTTCACCAGGCTATTGAATAAAACTTGAGGTTTGTCTCTAATTACTTGAAGCTAGCAAGTATATTTTATGGTCAGGTAACCTGTACAATTTCATACTCTGTATTCCTTCTGCATAATTACATTATTTTCTTCTGAGCCCATATGATGGTTTTATATTGTTCCTTAATATCTTGATCTCGTGCATGTTTGCTTTTTAGTAATAAGAAATGCTTTCAGTTGTCTGACTTTTGTTTTTTCTTCTGGGTGGGTGGAGAAGCGACCTTTGCTGTTCCTGTTGGAGTCCTGGTGACCTTTCCTTATTGTGCCTCTCATGTTAATGCAAGTCTACTCTTATCTGTTGGCTATCAGTTTTCATAAACAGTATTCCCAGCCTCTGTCATGTAAATGGGGAACACAGACTGGAAATCAAACCTGGGTTGTTACCAAGCATAGGACTATGGACTATCTAGGTGGTATACTGGATTTATTTATCATTCCCTGATGTGAGAGTGAAGTTGCTCTGTTCTTTGCTGTCGATTCTTCCATCCTTGAATACAATGCTTTTTCCTGCTTACCACCAAGAACCGTGCTAGGAAGGGCCATATCTTTGATGGTGTGGTTTAGGTTAGCACCATTCGTGGGGGGTGGGGTACCTCTCACCACATTGGCTAGGATAACTATTAAAATTTTGCTAAAAACACGTGCATTCAAATATGATTTGGATGAAATAAGTTTTTGGTTCTTTTGGGAGGCAAGATTCCTTTGGGCTTGTCTGTACAGAGGGTTAGTTTGTAAGAAGCTGAGGTGTAATTACTGGCTTCCTGCTCAGAAGCTGTACCATGAACTACAAGTTCCATAGTGCACTTTACTCTTGTTTTTAAATAAAGTATTGCTCTTATTTTGTGCAAGAACTTAGAGTCCATGGGCTGTAGCATGGTTTCAGACCATAGTTATAACATGATTTGGCCTCATCTACAAACGACATCATTATTATAACATGATTTCTTCTGTCTTCCTAACTTGTGAAGTTTTGGCAGTGTAGGTTGGCCTTAAATATATCAATACTGAATGGTAACAGAGACCCGCCTGTACAGGAAAGTTGTGTTTTATGCTGGTAATTTTTGTAAAGAGTTTCAGCATTAGCACAGCTCCACCAATGGTAGCAATGGTGGAAATACTAGTTTAGATGGTAAGCAGCATTTCTCTCATTCCGTGCATTATGGATTCTGTGGTTGCTGCCATGGAACAAGCTTCTTTAGTGTACGAAAACATTTCCTTTAATGAAACTTCCCTTGTGTTTGTCCTGAAACAGCTTCCAGGAACTGATATTGAAAATGGCTTTAGGTAACATGGTTGTGTTGGCAAATATGGATCATGCTTGTAACAAAATGCATAATACAAATATGGATAGTGATAATACAGTTATTGAAATCTCTTTTCATGTAGCATTTAAAAAAAAAAGTTTGCACCAACTGTTGCAAATGTGTTATTTGTAAGGACCAGATCCTAAAAACTTTCCTGCAGCAAACTTTATTGATTTCAGTCAGATGTCTTTTTTGCATAGGTCTCAGGACAAAGTAAAATGTACTTCATTTGGCCTATCCTTATCCATATTGACTCTTAATAAAAGCCAGAAGACATGGGCGATTTCCCTGCATAGCAGAGGCCATCTTTAATTATCATTCATCTTGTTTCTGCAGCTTGTTGTTGGAGCTAACTAGCTAACCAGTTTGTGAAAAGCAGTTATACAGATCGGCCTTGACCACCTACATGCATTTGAAAACGATAGGAATAAAGAATGACGTTTTAAAGTTTTGAATAGGCAAAGAGTCAAGCATTTGCTATTTTTTGACTACCTAATACAGTTGGTACCATCTTCTAAATATTGAAATAAAAATTGCATATGATCTTATAAACAGTAATTATTTCTATTTGTGTGGTTTTCAGGACTTTGAGGGATAGTATGGGTTAACATTGTTTTGCTATAAAACTTTTTCCAAAATGCACAAAGAATGAAATTTAATAAACTATAGAATTACCTTTGATTTTTTAGTAATAATTAATATTAAAAATAGAAAATTAATATTGAGAAGAAAACAGAGCTCCATATATTGGATGGAATGAATAAGAATTGGGAGTAGGTCTTGAATTCTTTGCTTTTCCTGCTCATCAAGGCACACTCATGTGAAAAGTAAAAGACATGAATGAGATTCAGATGGATGGTAAAATCATCAGAAGCCTGTTATGTCTATAAATGCATTATTAATTTTTATTTAAATATTTGAAGGCTATTGCAACTTTTAATAAGCTTTCTGGTAATATACACTGAAATTTTGTTAGTTTGTTTACTTCAGACCTATTTACTGAAATGCTGTAGTTTTTTAAAATCCATTCAAAGGGCAGGACCACACAAATGCTGGAAGTAAAAATGCACTGTAAGTCTCAATGGCTAAGTAAAGTTTAGGTTAGCTTTTAACTTTCATATTTATGTTTTTCTCATGGTATCAGTCAATTTCCAAAGGGATAGCCGTATTAGTCTAGTCCAGCAAAAAAACAAAACAAAACAAAACAAAACAAAAACAAACAAACAAACAAAAAAACCCCAAAAACAAACAAACAAAAAAACAAAAACAAAACAAAACAAAAAAAAACAAACAAACAAACAAAAAAACCAGAGTCGTGTGGCACTTAAAGACTAACAGATTTATTTTTTGCATGAGCTTTTGTGGGAGAAAATCCCACTTCATCAGATG
>ML681964.1:42427798-42566598 GCA_007922195.1 Podocnemis expansa
ATCATCTGATGAAGTGGGATTTTCTCCCACAAAAGCTCATGCAAAAAATAAATCTGTTAGTTGTTAAGTGCCACACGACTCCTTTTTTTTTTTTATGGTATCAGGCCTGTACGAAAACCTTTCCTTTTTTTTTTTTTAAGCAAAGTGTGTGTGGTGTATTTGCTGCTTTTCAAAAACTGCTTAGAAGTGTTTTGATATTGATAGAATTTGTTTCTTATGGTAATTTTCTATCTCACCACTTTCATCTGTGAACTTAGAAAGGTAGTACTAAGGCTTGTTGTTTTACTGAATTAAAGTAGAAGTTGTTTGAAATCTGATCTATCTGGATGATGATCAGGAATGCTGTGTAACAGCATTCCATATGTCAGCTTTTCACCAAGACATCTCCCCATTCATTCAGCTTCTTGATAGAATGCCAGCCAATAATGCAATGTTTTTGTCATAGTTTTTCAAAGGTTAGAATAGGGATCTCCTAAATCTGTGAGGAATGTCACATGCAAGATTGTTTGAGTCAGCAGTTTTCCCTCTCTGAGGTGGGTTTTTTTTTTTTTTTTTTTTTTTACTGCTACGGTGCATTTTTTATAAGCATTAACATATGAGAAGGCTGTTCCTGACTGCTGGCATGTTGTGTAAGAAGTGCCTACATCTCACTGTAATTGTATACTGAGAAGTGTTAAGCCTCTTATACAGTAGGCATACAACTTTAACAGATGGAAATGAAAAATAACTAAACCACCATTCTACCACCCACCTAAATTAAGAGACTTTTTTTTTTTTAACTGGGAATATAGCTTTGAGGGAAGGTTCAGATATAAACATATTTGAAATCTATTCTTCCTGTTATGTAATGTAGTAATTTCTGTTTCTGAGTTTTAGGACTTCGTTCCCCAAATGATAGCAGTGTAAGAGAAAACTGCTGAGTCTACTTTGAGGGATAGTATGGGTTAAACCTGTGTTAAACCTGTAACTGTTTTTAGCATGGTATAGCTACTTTAATCCAAGTTTTGCAAATTCCTGACAGAAAATTGTGCATAACTATTATGGCTTCTGGGGAGGTTGTTCTGCATCTAAAAACAAGTATTTCAGGAAAATTCTCAGTAGATCAAAATACTGAAGAAGTTAACGGCTGACTGAAATGAAAGCATTCTTTTTCTGTAAAGTCTGATCTCATGCCATTGCATACGAGTTCTAGTTCAAGTGACATTCTGCTAAAAGCTGTTAGAGCCCTTTCTATACTACAAAGGAGTACAGCCTATGGCAGTTCTTACACACACACACACAGACTAGAATCATAGGGTTGGAAGGGACCTCATGAGATCATCCAGTCCAACCCCCTGGGGTTTGAACCCAGGACCTTCTGCATGTAAAGCAGATGTGCTAGCCACTACACTATTTTTATGCTATGTTACTTAAACAAATTTCATACAAAGCACCTGGAACAAATGAGAGCTTTAGTTTAATTTTAATTTGTGCTACAATTTTATAGCTTCTAAACTTTCATAAATCTGTCTACATAAGTACTTCTGTGCCCCTTCTCCCTTTCAGGGCTGGCCTAAGGGTGTTTGGCACCCTAGGTAAACAATGACTTTGGTGCCCCCCCATTTCATAAGAAATTAATATTTTTTTCAAATAGATAGGTTTTATTTATTTATTTTTAAAATTTGGTTCCCCTCAAAGTCTGGTGCCCTAGGAAACCACCGAATTTATTTATATGTTTGGGCTGGCCCTGTTTCCTTTTTATTATCTTAATCATTTGTTTGTATTAAGGCCACGTGTGGTGGCTCCAGCTAAGACTGGGACCTCATTGTAATAGATGCTGTATATTTTCATTGTAAGGGATGATCCCTGCCTTTGATTTTCAATAGACAAAGGGTGGGGAGAGGTAAAAAGAGGTGAAATGATTTGGCCATGGTCACATAAGTCAGTGGGGAAACCAGAACTAGAACCTCATTCTCCAGAATCCCTGCCCAATACCTTTCCTTGCAAATAATATAACCTCACATTTCTGTTTCCCCCATACTTTCCTTGCGTTTAGGAGGGTCTCGTAAAGATGAGTTAGTTGATTGTACAGTGCTTTTGAAACCAAGTTTGGAGGAGCGACTCTGAATACGGGAGAATATCCTTCCCTGTACTTTCATTCTGCTGAACTCCCCCAAATCTGGATAATTCTATTATTGTCAATCTAAATTGAGGAGGAATGGGAAGGTGAAAGTATTTTGCCAAGCTTAAGTATTTTGCAGCTTAAGAAAGAAAATTAAAAAATACACAGAGGATTACTGGAGCTTTTAGGATCAGCTAGAATGGGGATGGCTTATTTGTTTGAAATATTTAGTCACATTGGACCCAAAAGTTCAAACTGAAGGAGGGCTGTATTACCGTTTCATCCTGAAGGAGGATAAATGGAATTTCATGCAGTATAATTTGTGACCTCTTCAAAAAATTTTAAACTGCAGTTGTTTGTGAATATTCAGGATTCCAGGAAGGATTTTATGAGTGACATCATGCATAATCCTAATGAACAAAATGTATATCCTCATCTCTGCCTGTTGTACTGCATCTGTTTGCTGTTTGGCTACTGTCTGCCATCTCTGAAGTGTGTAGAGCCTCATAAATATTGAATGTGATGGGTGATATTGGGACTCTGTGAAACTCTGAATGAGAGAGTCATCTGGGCAGATGAGCTGTTGTCCAGTATTACATTCTGTCATCTTTTGGAAAGAAACAAGAGCCGTTTGAATTACTCTCTTCACCCTGATAGGGTCTGCTGGTACGTCAACAGTGCCTTTTTAACAGCACTGAAGATGTCTGAAAGATCTAAAGAATCCTCATAAGCCAGCCATCTTCATCAACTCCAGAAAGAGGAGATCAGTCAATACAGTAAATGCAGTATTGTTGT
Source organism: Podocnemis expansa (assembly GCA_007922195.1). Lineage (NCBI taxonomy): Eukaryota > Metazoa > Chordata > Testudines > Podocnemididae > Podocnemis > Podocnemis expansa. The sequence goes on from ML681964.1 coordinate 42,430,695, forward strand.
TATACCTAGGGCTAACACAAAACAAATGGATTGTGATCAAGGAAACCAGAATTCTTAAGAAAATGTCAAAATTTCATCTGTATGACTTCAGTTATTTCACTTGGAAATGAAAGGAGGGTTTGAGACATGGACGGTAAGTGGAGGGTCTGTCTGCATTAAATCATCTCTGGTTACAAAAGATTATGATAAAGGTTAAAAGAAGTGGGCAAACAATTAAAATAATGGGTCTCAGTATCTCCATGTTGGCCCTCATCATTCTAATTCACAGGTGACAGTCTGCAAATCTTTTAGCACTTCCAGAAGCTCTGCGAGCCACACTGACTAAAACTACAGCAGAGAAGACTCCTTTCCAGGCCTAGCCCTGTTGTTATGTCATAAAGCTCAATTCAAATCCAAGTGAATTTGTCTGTAAAATGTGAAAATTCCTCAGTGAGACATGCTAGACTTTGTTTCCATGTGCAAACAGCTCACATTTAACAAGTTTCCAAGGAATAGTTCAGTTAATTCAGATTTTGTTCGTTTGAGTGACGGTCTCTATGTGGATTCCAAACATGAGTGCCGCAGAATCTTTTTTAGTGGTATCCATTGACCGACATGTGTCATGCATTGCCCTTGTGTCTATAGCTGAGGCAGTAAAAGGCCATGCTGCTTCTTCAAGCAGTGTCCCCGGTGCTCCATTCAAGGTGTGTGGCTGCGCCCGCACCTAACACTGGAGATCTTCATAGCAGAGCCCGTGCGGGTGGCGCATGCATCCGATGAGGTCACCGTCGTCTTCTCCGCCATTTGGAATGCGCGCGCCCCCGTCCTACTCATCAGTTCCTTCTCAACCGCCCAGCACTTAACACCAAACCCCAGTAGCGCCTGATCCCTCACGTACCTTAGATTAGTGTTTCCTCTGTTTTTGTCTTAGTTGCTTTAGATAGGTAGTTAGTTAAATAGTTGTTAGGAAAAGTTCCAAAAAAAAAAAAGCAAAGCAGCCTAGCGCTTCTGTCACAAGCAACGGCAGGTGCAGAATGCCGGCTGCTTCAGGCTTTAAACGCTGTGCTGCATGCAAAGACCCAGTGCCAGCCTCCGATGGCCACAACAGATGTATCAAATGCCTTAGGGAGGCACACTTGGCTCAATCTTGCCCTCATTGTGCGAGTCTGAAATTGAGGGCAAGAAAAGATAGAAGTGTGAAGCTGAAGCTTCTGTTAATGGAGGGAGCCCTCCTGCCAGCCTCTGAGCCTGACAACTCTCCTGACAGAGTGAAGGCTGTGAAGAGGAGCTCCGTGTCTTCCTCCACTGTCCTGGAGAAGAGGGATGAAGTGGGAGATAGCCACTCAGGGTCCAGAAAGGCTTCTGGTTCCTCTAAGAACCCCCCAGAGAAGAAAAAACTACACCCCCCAAGCTCCACATGGGAGCGGGGGTTAAAAGCGGCACTCAACGGCTCCGCGCTGCCTTCGCAGCGCTCTTCTGTGGCGCTGGTGGCCGTGAATAGTGCCCTGGCACCAATTCCTTTGTCCGCGGCTCCAGCTGTGCTGCCCGTGAACACGATTGCACCAAGTGCACCTCCAGTGGCAGCACCGGCCACGGCACCGCCGATCTTGGCGCAGACTCTTATGCTTTTGTTGCCTACAGTGCTTTTGCCGGTTTCCTCTCTGCCGGCCCTGACTTTCTCTATCCTGCTCTGCTCTTAGTTGCTGGCATCAGTGTACCAGCTACTGGCACTGCAACATCCACCTTTTCCTTCCCTGGCTCTGCAGGACATGGCACCAGAGCAGGGGACGGAAAATAGAAGTAGGAGAAGGACACAGTCTCCCCTGCGGAAGCGCAGTAGAAAGACAGAACATTGCCTGAAGGAGGATTTCTCTTCTGACTCATCTTCTGACTTGTCACCACTGTATGCTATACAGTCTTCCACAGAGGACGAAATCTCACCATCAGCCTCTGATCAGCATTTGGACTCAAATTCTGAGACTGATTTGGATGACAAAGCTAATGGGGGTCCAACACAGCAGATGAGTTCCATCAGTCAACAAGCTCAAGCCTGGTCTTGGCCAAATAACCCTTAGTTCCAGTTTTCTCCATATGGGATACCCTGGGTGCCCTCGACCAATTGGTCTACCTATGAATGGCCACAGATGCCCATGTTACCACTTCAAGGGCAGAGTCTGCAACATACGGCGCCTCCCACACTACCCATGCAGGAGCAACGGAAGACCCCATATGACGAGGACTTGACTCATGGCACCAGCACTGCGGATGACCCACAGCCTAAAGGAGATGAGGCCAAACAGTTTCAAGAGATGTTTAAAAGGATTGCTGCAACCTTGGAGCTGCCAGAACAAAGCGCTCCAACGTCTAAGCACAGACTTTATAGGATGCAAGCGACCACCTCGTCCAAATCATCACTGTCCATGGATGAGGGTATCATGGAGCCAGCAACCACCATATGGCAGAACCCTGCCTCAATGCCACCTACCAACAAGAGGACGGATAAAAGATATTTTATTATGCCCAATAATAATGAATTCTTGTTCTCCCTTCCTCAAGCCAATTCCCTGGTCATCGATGCAGCAAACCAGAGACTTAAGGAAGTCCATAACAGATTGACCCCATCTGATAGGGAAGACAGGAAGATGGACCTTATGGGCAGAAAGATGTACACATCGGTGACATTGCAATTGAGAATAGCAAATTACAGCACTTTTCTAGCCGAGTATAACCACGACAATTGTTCCAAGTTTGCAGACTTTAATACCAGACGATAGGAAGGAATCTTTCAATTCTATCTAGCAAGAAGGCTTCTTAATATCGAGAATAGCTCAGGCAGCACTAGACATAGCAGACACGGCAGCCTGAACCATTGGCTCCACCGTGGTTTTGCACAGATCCTCTTGGCTCCATGCAGCAGAGCTACCCAGACAGCTTCAATCTATCTTTGAGGACCTTCCCTTCGATAGAAATAAGCTGTTTGGGGAAAAGATGAATGAGATCATGCATTCGTTAAAAGATTCAAGAGCTACTCTTTGAACGCTTGGCATTCCACCTCCTATGTCTAGGGTCAGGAATAACAGGTATCAGTATACCAGGGGTACCAGATATTCGTACCAACAGCAGCAGAGGAGGTTTGATAACTCGCGTCTAAGATCCAGACAACAGAATTCCAGGTGCAGACGGGGTGTACAACCCTTGTCTAACACACAACCTCCCGCAGCCAAGCAGCAGTTTTGAGATTCTGGTCGAAGGCTTGCCTAGCCGCCACATCCCACAAGTCAAGTTTGGGACCGAAGCACCCCTCTATTTTAACAATAAACTTTCACCATTCTTCCACCGATGGTCTTCCATCACATCAGATAAATGGGTGTTGGAGATAATTGACTTGGGATACCTAATTCCATTCACATCCACACCTATTTGCAAACCCCCTTCCTCGTCCCTCTTCTGGGACCCATCTCATGTACAACTCCTTAGGGAGGAGATACACACTTTCCTAAGCATCAGGGCGATAGAGGAGGTCCCCGCTCAATTTAAGGGAAGGGGATTTTATTCAAGATTTTTTAACACAGAAGAAAACAGAGGGCTGGAGGCCTATTTTAGACCTTAGAGGCCTTAACAAATTTGTTCCGGTGCAAAAGTTTAAGGTGGTAACACTGTCTAATCTCCTTCCGTCCATAGATCAAGACGATTGGCTGGCGTCCCTCGACCTCAAAGATGCATATTTCCACATTACCATCCACCCAGCACACAGGAAATTCCTTCGTTTCACATTTCAACAATACCATTACCACTTCAGTGTGCTCCCTTTTGGCCTATGTATGGCCCCAAGGGTGTTTTCAAAGGTCATGGCAGTGGCGGTAGCCTACTTACACAGACAGGGGGTAACAATCTTTCCCTATTCGGACGATTTCCTACTGCAGGCAAGGTCGTTCTCGGCCACTCAAGATGCAGTAAGAGTAACAGAGAGACTGTTCCTTTTCCTTGGATTGACAATCAACTATGGGAAGTCCCTCTTGCATCCAACCCAAGAAATTCAATTTATAGGAGCAAGAATCTACACTCCTTCCTGCAGGGCTTTCCTCACAAAGGAGCAGGTTACAGCCATAAAAACCTCATAGGACAAGTTCTCTCCTCCCCCACAGTTATGGCTTTGACATATATGCAGCTCCGTGGCCACATGGCAGCGGCAACGTATCTGGTGCCCAATTCCAGGCTACATATGAGGCATATGCAGATATGGTTTCTAAGAGAGTTCAAGCTGCACAAGCATGCAAAGCACCGGATTCTTTCCATGCCACAATCAATAAAGGACACCCTTACCTGGTGGACTCTGCCGGAAAATTTTCTCCAGGGTGTTCCTTTCATTCAGAAAGCTTCAGACATCCTGCTCTCTACCAACGCCTCTCTGGTGGGATGGGGAGTCCACCTAGAGGACCTGCTGGTGCAGGGAAAGTGGTTGCGTCACAAGATATTCTTACATATAAATCTCCTCGAGCTATGGGCAGTAAGGAACGCCTGCTGACATTTCCTACATCTGATAAAGGGCAGAAATGTGGAAGTACAAACAGACAATGTAGCATCAATGTATTATATCAATCGCCAAGGGGGCGCTTGGCCTCAATCCCTTTGCCTGGAGGCATTGAAACTGTGGCAGTGGTGTCTGCGTCGCGCAGATATCTGCAATTTACCTACCTGGCAGACTCAACGTGATAGCAGATGATCTCAGCAGAAATTTCGAAGAACCCCACGAATGGGAGTTGGACGATGCTGTTCTGATGAATATATTCCAGCGGTGGGGTCATCAAATGATGGACTTGTTTGTGACTCGAGACAACAAAAAGTGCACTCTTTTTTGCTCGAGGTTGGGCCAGGGGCAGGGCTCATTGGGGGATGCCTTCCTAATAAACTGGAACCATGACCTGCTGTGTGCTTTTCCCCCAATTCCATTGATCCCCAAGACAATCCAGAAAATGAAGCATGACCAGGCAAAACTCATACTGATTGCTCCAGCTTGGCCAAGGCAGACATGGTACTCTTCACTTCTACACATGTCCATAGGCTCGCCAATTACTCTACCACCCATTCCCAATCTGCTCGCTCAGAACAGAGGCAAAGTCTAGCATACTCATCTCAACAGACTGTACCTCACAGTTTGGCTCCTCGATGGCTTGATGACACGGACAACAATGCTCAGACAGAGCGAAGCAAGTACTGATAAACAGTCGGAAACCGGCAACAAGGGCCACGTATCTGCAAAAATGGAAGAGACTTGTCATCTGGTGCCAGGCACGCTGCCTTGTTCTGCAATTGGCCCGAATTCCAGACATCCTAGAGTACCTTCTCGATCTGAAAGAAAAAGGTTTAGCGACAACTACCCATAGGTTCATTTGGCAGCAGTCTCCACATTCCATGACCCGGTGGATAATTCCTCTCTTTTCTCTCACCATACCATCAAATGTTTCATGAACGGTGTTCAAAATACTTACCCAAATGTTAGACCTCCGGTGCTTCTGTGGGACCTATCCTTAGTTTCGAAGTCACTCACCAGGCTGCCATTCGAGCCGCTGGCAACTTGCTCCTTGCTGTATATGTCAGTGAAGGTGGCATGTCTGGTGGCAGTGACATCAGCTAGGCAAATAGGTGAAATTGCAGCAGTAATGGCTTGCCCCCCATTTACCGTCCTTATGAAGGATAAGGTCTCACTTAGACCCCACCGGAAGTCCCTTCAGCGTTTCATATCAATCAGACAATTCACCTACTAGTCTTTTACCCAAAACCTCGTACAAACCCGAATGAAGCAGTGTTACATACCTTGGACGTTAGAAGGGCATTAGCCTTTTATGTTGACAGGACTGTCTTTCCGTAAAACCCCTAGATTAGTTGTCTCAGTCGCAGAAAGGTCCAAGGGCAACCCGAAATCTACCAGAGACTTTCCAAATGGATTTCTGACTGTATTCGGACGGCCTATCAGAAGCATGGCTCTGAACCACCGGGTCTAGTCAGAGCTCACTTGACCAGATTGCTCTCCAGTACCACCGCATTCCTTTGCAATGTCCTGATATCGGACATATGTAGGGCGGCCACTTGGGCATCAGGAGATATATTTATAAAACATTATGCCATTGGCAATCACGCTTCTTTGGATGCCTCTGTAGGCCTGGCAGTACTCAGTGCAGTAAGAAGGGACAACTCTGAAGGTCCCCCTGCCAGTTAAGGGTACTGCTAGTCAGTCACCTAGAGTGGAGCAGCGGGGACACTGCTCGAAGAAGAAATGGGGGTTACTTCCCTTGTGCAGTAGCTGTGCTTCTTTGAGATGCGTATCCCCGCACTGCTCCACTTCCCACCCGCCTCCTCTCTGCTTTGGAGTATTCCTCATTCTGTACTCCGTGATAGAGAAGGAACAGACGGATGGGAGGGGGGCGCGTGCATTTCAAACGGTGGGAAGGCGACAGTGACCTCATCGGATGCCCCCCCCATGGGGTCTGCTATGAAGATCTCCGGTGTTTAGGTGTGTGGCTGCGCCCACACCTGAGTGGAGCAGTGTGGGGACACGCATCTCGAAGAAGCATGGCTACTGCACAAGTGAGCAACCCCCATTTCTTGATGCCAGAAGAAAATTTCATTTGCCTCCTCCATTTCATAAGGTTTCAGAAACTATTCGTTGCCAGTGTTTGGAATAAAACTTCTGCCACTGATATTCTAGCCACCTTGTCTCTTGTTGCTCTTCTTGCAAGTTATTTGAATACCATTATGTCTTGTGAGGATGAATCCAGTTTTGTTAGGAGCCACTTGGTCAATAGCTGTGTATCATGGACTATTACAGAGGCCTTGCCTGACCTTCTGATAGTTCACTCCTAGTCTTCCTTGAGTCACCCTAAATCAAAATTTCAAGGATATACCATTAAAACAAGTGCTTCCCTTTCATGTGGAAAATGTGCCTTGACTTCTGTGTATAGTTGCCCATGAGAACAACTTTCTCTTCTTTGCCTTTTCCCTATCTCTAGTTTCAGCATGAAGGTGAGATGCAGAGTGCTTTTAACTGATTTTCACTCTGGTTGCTCTGTTCATCTTTACACATCTTGCTAGACAGTAGTATAATTCTGATTCTTTCTATTCGTAATAGTGAAGGCAAAATATGTTGGTTTAAAAAAGTCCAGTGCAATAAATTCCATTGTTTCCAATTATGTATTTGATATTTAATTTGAAAAGAGTTAGCCAGGAAAAAAACTAAGCAGGAAGCTTCTGTCTTGACAATTCGATGCAAAGTAGGAATGAAAGAATCTGTATTACCATGGTAACACTGGAAATCAATTTAAAAAGTGTTTTAGATATATTTAAACACATTTGATTTAGCAAGTGTTAAACCCTATCGTGTACGTATTGCTGCATTTTTAGAGGCCTGAACAAATATTAGCTTCTTAAATCAATTGCTAAAATAAAACTTTGAAAACAAATTTATCTCATTTTTCAGTGATTTTGAACAAAAACGTTCTTCGATCAGTGTCCCTGACTGATCCACTTGAGGTGTGTGTGCACAGCTGCACCGTGGATCGAAGATTTTTCACAGCAGTAACTCTGGTGGGGGCAAGGCGCTTGTGCCAGCGGAGAGCCGATGACACTTTCCCACCACTGGTGATGCACGCGTACGTCTCCCCACTGTCTCTTGGTTCCTTTTCAACCATCTCCGCTGAAGGATGGAGATTGCGGCATCTCTGTCTAGTTCACCTTCACTTAGCTTTAATTGTAACCAACAATTACTAGCCTGTCATATCTCACAAAAACAACTATTGTAGACCTTAAAAAAAAAAAAAAAAAAAAAGTCAAAGAGAACAGAACAAAAATGCCGAACCGTTCGGGGTTTAAACTTTGCGGTTCTTGTAAAGAAGCCTTGCAGGCATCTGATGGACACGACTCATGTATAAGGTGCCTTGGCAAAGGACACCTTCCCCACAAATGTCAGCATTGTTGGAATTTGTTTTCATGGACAAGAAAGGACAGGGAGGGATTCCCAACACCTTATACATTGGACAAACAGGACGATCGCTGCGCAAAAGAATAAATGAATTTTGAACTGATATTAGAAATCACAAAACAAAAAAACTAGTTGCTGAGCCACTTCCATCTTTCTAATCACTCGATAAATGATTTAACGACTGTTGTCAGAAATGTGACTGGGACATCAAGAGTTCAAAGAGAAACAGCTGAACTCTAATTAATATGCAAATTAAATTCTGAAAGCAGGATTGAATCGAGACTATGGGTTCTTTTCGTATTACAAAAGGTAATTTGACTTCAAGCTGCCCAGGGTTTGAACCTAACAACTGCTCTGATTTGCTGTTATTGTATGACCTGATCCTATGTCTTACACCCCCTTGCATTTATTTTCATTCCATTCTGTAAGTTCATCCATCTTTGAAGCATCTGATGAAGTGGGATTTTCTCCCATGAAAGCTGATGCGAAAAATAAATCTTAGTCTTTAAGTGTCACATGACTCATTTTTTTTCCTCACCAGAATGCCCCTCTCCTCTCTTTTTCTTCAGAGCAGAGCTTAATGTCAGAGAGTGCCAAATCTATACCTGCTGATACAACAGACAACCAATAAGTTACTCAGACTCTACTGCAGAATCCCAACATGGGGTACACATGGCCAGTGCCCCCATGGCTTATGCACCCTTCTTTTCAGATGCCATGGATGAACTGGGGTAATTGGCTGCAATTTATCTCATTTCAGTGCTTTTGAACAAAAATGTTTTTAGTTCTCCTTGAGATCACCCTGCTGGGAAATATGGAGATGCCTAGCTCCATTTAGAGCAGTGTTTCTCAACTGGTGCTCCGTGGACATAACGAAGGTGTTCTGCGGGTTACCCTAACCCCTTCCTGTTAGTGGGTGTATGTGGTGATTGTGGTGGTGCTGGGGGAGAGTGAAGTGGTGGGCAGATATGTGCCTAAGAGATTTAAAATGCCCCAGCCACAGCAAGCTTTCTTCCATGCACGCATCAACATCCACTGCCGCCTTCCTTCTTTGCTGTGGGTGGTGCATTTTAAATTTCCCACCACTGTTACTGTCAACATCAAAATAGTTTGGGCATAAATCTCATGGTAAAACTCTCTAATGAATCTTACTCCAGGAATAGATGAACTTTGTTTGAACATGCAGGCCTGAAATTCCCATTGAAACTTTGAATAATGTTTTCAGTTTTACATATCTTTATTTTAGAAATAAACATGTATAATATTTATAAAATTGTATTTAATTCCATTTCCTGAATTTTTTTCGCAGGAATGTGTAGTATGCTGATACTACCAAAATTTATAAGTGGCATAAAGTGACTTTTTGGATAAAAATTTAGCAGGTGTTCTGCATAAAGTAATTAATGCCTTTAGGTGTTCTCTGGTCCTCAACAGGTTGAGAAACACTGGTTTAGAGAACCTAAGGCTCGTTTAACTGAATATAGATACTGAAACAATATATATTTATAAACAATATTTAGAAAAACAAAATGTCTCAATGCAGGTTTTCTGTAGTAAATACTTGCAGTATTTTAAGTATTATAACTAATCACTGGAGAGGTTTTTTATGGGTTCTTAAAAACTCAAACCAAATCCATAAAATTATGTAAAAAATTTTTTTTCTTGTACTATTTACACTTATTTTTGATTAAACTGGCATATCCAGTAAATTACAAAGCATAGTAATATTGAATGTTTAGATTAAAACTAAATGTTTGCATTAAAAAAAAAAGAGTAATGTTAGAGATGGAGGTGCTGACCACTTGGAGGTATGAAATAATTTTTAAAAGTTAAATAGTCACATGCTATCCTTGTGAATTCACCACTGCATGTTGGTTTTCAATGGATTTTGTGTCAAACCACTTTGTCAAATGTTTCTGTCTGGTATTAAATAGCTGCCAGATTCTACCCATGTGATAACTACTTTGGTCGTGGAGTTTTTGTGTTTGAATGTTCTTACATGTGACCGCCGTTAGTATCCTTTTAGGCAAATAGAGTTATATGGCTCTTTCCATATAAATCCTGAGACTGTTGTTGCTATTGTAATATGAAGTAAAGCTTACAAGTATTTGCATTTTTTAAAATTCGACTGTTGTAAGAAGAAATTGTAATAGAAATTCCTGGATTAAGTCTGGAGTACTTGAAGTACTTGTGGATAAAGAATTTAAAACGTTGATATGCAAAAAGCAGCAGTTGTGATAGAAAAATTTTATGTTTAAATGTGTCATATTATAATGCAAGAAAATAGGTAAACTTTCAGCTTTGAATTGGTTTTAGTGTGGACTTGTGAAGCAATTTTGTTGTATCTTTAACACACTGTTCATAATATTAGTAGTTATGACTTGTAAGCAAGTAGAATTTTTCTTTTGTTCTTTACACAGTATTTACACTAAATAAGGTCCAAGTCTGGGATTTTTTAAATTGATAACTTATAGTATGATAAACTTCTATGATTCTATGATTCTTGCCTAGTGTCGACGTCAGAAAACTTTCTTTTTATAAAGGGGAGGGGAAAATTGTCAACATCAGATCATTATAGGTCATTATAGCCTGCAAAGTTGGAACGGGATGGGGAGTAGAAAATTGTGTTCCATCACTCTCAGCACTTGAGCTTGGGTCCTGCTGGCAGGGTTGAGCAGTAAGCAGTCAATAGCTCATAGCCTTCTAACAGGGGCAAATAGCCATTAACGGCCTGGGGTGCTGGCCTCCTCGGGCAGGGCAGAGTAGTCAGTAGTCTTGAATCCAGAGGGGGGATGGCAAAACTTATGGAACTCAAGAGCCACACAAGTTGATTATTAAAACTTTGAGCTGCACTGTGGCACACATCCATATACTTTTACTTACTCCAAAATTACTAAGTTTAGAATTCATTGCACACTGTAATTTCAAAAGAGGAAAAATATTGATCCTACTAGTGTCAGATTCTAATAGTTACTTAAGGTTATCACGAAAACTAGGCCTGTACAGTAAAAAAAAAAAAAAAAAAAAAAAAAAGCTGTCACTCAATATAGAAGACTGCAGGCTAGTGGCGAGGTTTTTAAAATCCTGACCCATGCCATCCCTGACCAGGCCACTGCTTCTCCCAGCTGTCCCTGACCCCTTCCCGAATCCCCAGACCCTGACGCTGGCTCCCTTGGGTTGACACCTGCCCCCCAGGGCCTTCTTACCTGGATGCTCTGGTGGCTAGGCTCAGGCTGGGGCTCCCCCCCCCCCCCCAGCAAGCTCAGAGCACGCTCAGGGTGGGAGATTTAAAACTCCTAGGCTGGGGCTACTTTCCTAAATTGATTTGCTGATGTTCTTCCGTGAGCCACACCTTTTCATTTAAGAGCTGTGTGTGGCTCCCAAGGCACAGTTTGGCCATGCCTGGTCTAGATTCTTCTGCTTAGGACTGCCATCAATCAAAAGTCCTAGGATTCTGGCACTCTTAGTGTAGTAGAGTACAATAAGTCATTAGCTTACAGCTTCCTGGTTGGCGTAGAGAGTAATTCGCAGCCTGAAAGGGAAGTTCTGGGCTGGACAGAATATGGAGCAGTCTCGTCCAGTGATTCCCAACCTTTTCCTTTATGTGGACTATTACATTGTCATTGAAAGCTTTTGTGGATCACCACGTAAGCAAGCCATTCTAAACATTTTTTAACACAGCCTGTGGCTGTCAGGAGTCAAACTTTTACATCAAGGAGTATTAATAATGCAGCTATTTCTAGTAACCTATTTTGCTCACTCACAAACATATTGCAGTCATCACAGTACATTTATCTGCAGTTTTTATCCTTTACCCTACCTCATGAACCACCAGCTGTACCCTCGTGGACCGCAGGTTGGGACCCATTGGTCTAGCCCAGACGTGGCCAAACTGTGGCTTGGGAGCCACACGTGGGTCTTGAATGAAAAAGCGTGGCTCCCAAAAGAACATCAGCAAATCAATTTAGGAAAGCAGTCCCAGCTGAGGAGTTCAGAAGGGGGTCAGGACAGTGGGGAGAAGCGTGGTATGATCAGGGATGGTGGGGAGAAGCACAGCATGGTCGGGATTTTAAAAAACTCGCCACTACATGCAGTCTTCTACATTGAGCAGCAGCTAAGTTTTTACTGTATAGGCCAAATTTTCATGGTAACCTTAAGTAATTATTAGAATCTGATGTTAGAATCAATATTTGCCCTCTTTTTATGATAAAATTAAAGCATGCAATGAATTTTAAACTTAGTAATTTTGGAGTAGGTAAAAGTATATGGCTATATGCCTCAGAGCAGTTCTCGAAGATTTAATAATCAACTTGTATGTCTCTTGAGTTCCATAAGTTTAGCCACTCCTGGTCCAGCCTAAGGCCTGGTCTACACAACAGAGTTTTGTTAATGAAAGCCAACTTTTGTCGAAATGGTGGAGCTGTGTACAATATACAGTGCACCTCCTGCCAACAAAACTCCCTTGCTTTGCTGACACAATAAAATTACCTTGCTGAGAAGCATAGAGCTTTTTGTGGCAAAGTTGTGTTATCAAAGTGTCATTGCATTGGTTATGTTGCTGTAAATGGCCAGCAGGAGCTGTCCCACAATCCCTGTCACGACTGCTTTGGTCAGCACTTTGAACTCTTCTGCCTTGCAGGCAGGTACAAAGGTGTCTGCCCCTTTACCCATTAAAGGCTCTGGAATTGTTTAAATTCCACTTCTGGTTTGCTTAGTATGGAGAACCAACATCACATCTTCCTGGCTGACCACAGCAGCTCCACTGAGCAAATGTTGTCCCGCTTGGAGCACACTGGAGCTTTTTGGTCAGTTAGATATATGAGGAAAGGAGGCTTTGCAGTTTGAGCTTCACTACAACAGCAGGAAATTCAACACCTATGATCAGATTTCTTGAGGCCTTTTGAAGAAGGGCTATGAAAAGGACTTGTATCTGTGTCATGTGAAGATCAAAGAGCTGAGGCAATTTGGGGAGTCATACTGTTGCTTTGGTGCTGCACTGAAGACCTGTCGCTTCTATAAAGAACACCATCCTTAGTGGTGACTCAGCTTCCACTGGTAGGAGCCCCATGGATATTTTGGTTGGGCTAGAAACCGTGAACTGAGCTCTAAGGAAAAAGTTGTTGGTAAGAAGATCAAGTTGGAGGATGAGATGGAACAGGGTTGCCCTGTGTCATGGGGAGCCAGGACCCCTTCTCGATCCCAGAGCATTTGAGCCAATCCCAGAACGCCATCTTTGGCATGCATGATCCAGGAGAGAGCTCTAAGTGATCTTTTTGAGTTGATGCTGTTTGTTTATGTGAGGTAGAGTTGTCCTCTGCCTTATTATTCTACAAGTGGGGGAAGGGATAAAAATGTACAAGACTGGCATTGTTTGTGTGTAGTTCACTTTTGCCTGTGCAGCTAAGCAATGCAGGAGAAAGGTGTTTTTAATATGCATTCAGGATTTCATAGGAGTCCTTCACTGAGATCTCTAGGAAACTTTCCTGGAGGTACTTGCCAGTCCTCTGCTGAAGGTTCCTTGACAGAGCTGCTTTGTTCTCCTGTTGTAGGAAACTTTCAAATAACCAGTCAACAATCACTTGTGCAGGGACTGAAGTGATATGCACGCAAGCAACATATGGACCCAGTTTGAAGCTGCTTGAATGCGGGAGATACGTCCTCACTTATCGTTGGGAGTAAGATGTTGGCTTTTGTGATCCTTGTCTGTCAGAAATGGTGGCAGATTTCACAATTTTGTCTGTCATTGCCTGCATCACCAGCAGTGATTCACTTAGAAAATCGCTAAGATTTTTTTTCTTCATCTTGAATGCCTTCCCTCTTTCCTAGCTCAACTCATCCAGTTTGGGTCATTCACAAAGCTGTGTGCTTGCCAGTGACAAGGAGGGTATTTAACTTAATGATTTGATTCTGTGAATGCACTAATACACGCTTCCATTCATTGTTTCTTGCACTTCTGCAGACATGGCCTTTTGGGGTACAATTCAACATTGGCAGAGGGCCTGTGCTTGATAAGGAAGTGACTGAGGAGGAACAAGGAAGACCATGGTTCTAGAGATTCTTTAGTTCTCAGAGGCTGAAAAACAAAAACAGGGCATACAGAGAGACTTTAAATGAAAATAATAAAATAAATAGGTAGGAGAGGAAGGAGCAAATTTTGGTGGACTGTGAGTGGTTGGTAAGAGTGATGGAAGAGCAAAATGGAGATGATGAAGTTCTCAGCCATGCTCTGGACAGAATTTATGAGAGCTCACACTAGGGCAGCTGATGTAGACTGCTTGCCATGGCCTCCCCAAACTCTTCCCATACATTCTTTCCAACCGCCTGGCTCATTTCAGTACACCAGTCATTCCACCCCCTTCAAACAGGTTCCATAATAATAGCTGGATTTATACACAGTTCTGAGATCCTAAACTGCCCTTCATTGTATGTGTTGTTAACTGTTATTTAATAGAAATATATTCTGAAAGACAACCAATCTTTGTGTCTTCTACACGTGGTGATTGTTGCTGAGGTTGAAACACAGTAGTAAATGGATCATTTTACAGCCAGGAATCATCTAAATTTTCACTGAAGGCAGCAAGTTAACAAAGCATGGCACAGTGCTGTATAGAAAGTCTCATGACTCATGGTCATTGTCAAAATGCTGTCTTAAGGCCTCCCTGATTCAAATAGTCCCCCATTGTGCCCCTCTAATAGTCTGGTTGCTCAGAATTAGCCACCAGCTTATCCACCTCTATGTCCCACCCCAGGCAAACTTTTCACCCTTAATCTGACAAATACTATGGAGTGAATGCACAGCAGTTGGCTCTGACCATGGGAATATTTTCCTCATTTAGACCTAACCTGCCATAAAGGTAGTTCCGGTGTGCTTTTAATCTGCCAAATACTCATTATACAGTCATTTGGCGTCTGTTCATCCTGTTGTGACTGCAGCAGTGGAGAGCAGTGCATGATCCATATTTTCAGATAAGAGATGGCAGATACGCTGTAAATGGGCTGTTGAAAAATGCTGAAAAATACATTTGGAAACCCGTGGAATGATGGGAAAGAAAAGTGTATCATGGGAGGTTGAGCACACATCCGTGACTCAGTTTGATCCAGTCCAGTATCCCACAACTACCTGCAGAAGGTGGCAAGTTGCACAGAAGGGTGACTACCCAGAAGGCATGGCTCTCTGTGTTGATGTCAGAGGACCAACTGTTGACATGGTCCGCAGACAGAAGGAGTGTTGTGTGAATATGCACAAGGGCTAATTATAGAGCTTTTTAATCACTGGATAATTTGGATAGGCAAAACTCTGTAGTGGAGACAAGGCCTTAATGTCTGGGCTAAGGGATCCAGCAAATATACAGTCTGCATGGGAAGCTGTGGCCTTTTGGGTCGGACAGTCTGCAGAGCAAGCTTTAGCTGAGGCCTTCTGGCTAAGGCAGCTCACAGTCTCCTGACTGGGGCAAGCCCAAAGCAACACACAAGCCTTCTAGCTTAGGGGTGAATAGGCTGCAATCCCAGGAGCAGAGTTGGTTTAATAGGGTGGGGGGACCAGGGTCTAACCTTCTCCACTGTGTCCTAGTTTAGCATCCTAACATTGGTAAGGGGTGTGTGTGTGTGTGTGTGTGTGTGTGTGTGTGTGTGTGTGTGTGTAAAAAGAAGACAATCTATAAAGGGAGTTAAATGGCATCAGTAAAAAAAAAATCTGTCACCAGTGGTCCAGGGTTTGCTCCATTGTCTTACACTTGGCTGAAAGTGAATGGGAATTGGAACCAATGGGAACAGGATTGAGCCTAAAAAGTGATTTAAAAATCTATCTGAAAGAAGAGAAATCCCAGCAGTGAAGAAAGTCCATAATCAGATGTGGATGGTAAAATTATCAGTAATAGTGCAGAAAAGGCAAAAGTGTTAAAAATGTATCCTGTGTTTAGAAAGATGCTTAATGATATAGTCACATCTGACAGTGATAATGAAATGTTTAATCTCACAGTAAGTAGGTGTGATGATAAAAATGTATTATAAGTTAAACATACATGGTTCTGTAAGACCAAATAACTTGCATCCAGGAATTTTAAATGAATTAATCAGGGAGTTCCGTTGTTTAACACATCTTACAACACTTAGTAAGTTTGAGAGGGCTGGAAAAAAAGGGTGTGCTGATCTTTAAAAACAGGGTAACTTGAGTACATATAGGCTGATTAGTTTGATGTTGAATCTGCACAAAATCATGACAAGCCTGATGTGGAATGCACTGATGGAAATAGTCAAAGGGTAGTGGTTTTAAAATTAATAGTCAGTATGGTTTTATGGAAAACAGACTTTTCAAAAAAATCTGACATTGTTTTGTTGAGTTTACTAGCTTGGCTGATCAGAAAATAACTTTGTTAATTTAAAATACTTAGACATCAGGCATTTGACTTATTACCACAGGAAATTCTGAATAAAAAATTAGCACTGTACAAAATTGGTGTAGTACATGCTAATTGAATTTAAATTAGCTAACAGGGAAAGGTCAGAAAGCATCCCTGTATGGGGCTCATTCTGTGGAGGCGTTTCTGATAGGGTCCTGAAAGGATCTGTGCTTGTCCTAATGCAGTTTGATGTTTTTGTCAAAGATTTAGAGGAAAATATAGAATTGTTACTGATGATGTTTGAAGATGACACCAAAAATTGGTGAAATGGTAAAAGATTGGACCAGATATGTTCTACAGAACAGTTTGGCTCTTTTGTTAAAATGTGGTTGTGGGACACCTGAGCGTCAGTACAGCTAAATGCAATATCTAGCTTCTCTGAATTGAGAAAGTAGGTCATACTTGTTGTCCCTCCATAGTGTATTTTATAAAACAGTGATGGAAAAGGACTTATCAACATGGTAGATATCCAGCAAACTATTAGCCAGTATGGGAGAGTTGAGAGATCTAGCATGATCCTTAGTGAGGTTGTATTGCCTCTGGATACAGCACTGGTGGGACATATTATGCCCTTCCTCTGTGGCATGGGGAATGGATTGCCTACTGGTGGATTCTCTGTATCTTAGTCTTTAAATAATGATCTGAGGACTTTAATAACAGGTTAGAGGCTTATTGCAGGTGGGTGAGGTTTTGTGGCCTGCATTGTACAGGAGGTCAGACTAGATGATCATACTAGTCCCTTCTGATCTTAAGAGTCTATGAGTCTGTCATGACCTGTCTCCATACTTAAAAGAATATTGGCAAACTGGAAAAGATTATGAAAAGGGCTTAAAGAATTAGTTGATATCTGGAAAATCTACAATAAGAGAGACTAATAATCTACTTCATTTATCTGAGAGAAGGTTAAAAGGTGACTTAGCAATGGTACATAAGTATCTACATGTAGAGTTAATGTCTGATACTGGAAGATTCTTAATGAAGCAGACAAAATTATAACATGGTCCAATGGCAAAGTTGGACTAGAAATAGAACACATTTTTTCTAATAATGAGGGAATCATTGGGACATCTTTTACAGAAAATCCCCTGGCTCACTGTCACGTGATGTCTTTAAATCAAGATTGGATATATTTCTGAAGTGCGAACTAGCTAAATAAGTCATGAGCTTTGTGCAAGAATTGCTGAGCAAAATTGTGTGGCTTGTGTTACACTGAATTAGACTAGCAGATCCTAATGATAATTCTGGCCTTAAAATCTATGAGAGTAGACATGCCTCCAGGAAGGAAACTTTGGGAAAGAAGCTCTTTGCTTTATTTGAACTTTACTCAAAGCCTTATTAACTTTCTACTTGATTTCTGGGGAGAAAGGCATCCTATGCCCCTATAAGTTGCCATATTGTTTGTTTTGAAGAGTTCCATGTGACCTTACATTCTGTTCTGCTAATATCAGAAACCATCAATTGTTAATAAGATGGACAATGCCAAAAGGAAGCTTAGAAATGCCAATTTGTAAGAAGTAAAAAATAAGCAGTTAAAATATAGTTTATTTGTAGTGGGAAGTACCAGATTCCTGGTTTGAGGAGAAATAGAAGCATTGTTTAAAAAAAACAAAAAACAAACAAACAAACAAAAAACCCCTTAATTTGGTCAACTCACAGTTAATTGATAGTCTTATAACATTTGGTATTTTTGTTTAAAATTGCTTCTCCTGGAATTGAGAGATTGTGAGAATCTTGGCTATAGTTTAATTAAAACTAAGTTTCTGGCCCTCATGGTAGCGAAGAAAAGTTTGAAAATACTGAATTCTAGACACTGCAAATCATAAGGGAAATAGAGACAACCCAACTTTAAAAAAAATTATTTTTAAATAAATTATTTTTGATGTCTGATTGATGCTTTGTGAAATGCTTCAGATTGGCAATATGAAGACACTGTCAGAAAAGGCAGACTTCATTTAAAGCACCCTAAAAATAATATTTTGTGGTAAAGACCTTCCAGCCTTTTCTTTGGAAATAAGAGTAGAAATCTGAACACTTTTTAAAAAATATAGATCTCAATGAAAGCAGGGAAAAATAAGTAAGAAAACTTGCAAATGTTCCTAGACATTTACCCCTCTAGCTTAGAAAAAATCTGAAAAGTCCACTCTAATTTTGCCCGGCTCAGGTAGTGGTCAATAAACTGTGGTAGCTGTGGTGATGGCTGTTGATACTGTTTCTTAAAGGCTGGCACTGGAGACGATGGGCAGCTACATTCCTTCTGATAAGAACCTTATATAATAATGAAGGTAGGGATTAGTAATTGCCAAAGATAACTATTGTCTTAGAAAGAAATTGAAAAAAATATTTATTGTGAGGATCATATTAGGAGCTTCCAAGGGCTGCTGTTCCAAAGCAGGAATGAACCTTGTTACGTCTGCTGTTAAAGATCCTTCTAAAGCTCTCTGCAGCTGGAAGGAGTTTAATGCTTCCATCTCTCTTAATCCTGTATAAATGTATTCAGTGGGCATGACAGGAGCAAATTACTCTCTCCTTGCCTCCCACTACTGAGATATTAGCAGAGAAGTTGGCAGCATACTGAGGTATTCCCAGAGGCAGATGTAGGTAGGAACGCTTTCACCAGTCATATACCTGTCTGGGAGGAATTGATCACTAAGAAGCCCTTTCTCCTTAATATTTCATGAGGAAGCATGAGATGTTTCATCCTGAATGTTTCACCAAAAGATGACTTTCATTGCTGCTTTGGCAAGGGGATCTTCCAGGGATCTCTGAAGGTTAATATTTTTTTTATTTTAAGACAAACATTATGTTAATGTAGTATGTTGATATTGTATAAATCAGAATA
Organism: Podocnemis expansa; assembly: GCA_007922195.1. Lineage (NCBI taxonomy): Eukaryota > Metazoa > Chordata > Testudines > Podocnemididae > Podocnemis > Podocnemis expansa. Next base: position 42,449,887 of record ML681964.1, read on the forward strand.
GGTATGACTGTAACCATAAGTAAATTACTGGTGCTGGGCCTCACTGTTTTTTTGTAGTGATGGTTTAGGATAGAGCAGATTTAGATGAAAACTCTGCCTGACTATAAATAGAAGCCCATGAAACTGACAGTGTGGTGGAAACTTTTCACTCAAAGTGTTAAGATTCTTCAGTTTTAGTCACCCTTTTTATAAAAAAGATAGTTTTTTAATGTCTTAGATATTTATAGTTTAGTTGCTATAAATATGAATTGGATAATTCTAGTCTGTAGCCAATAAAAACTGAATCTTGTCTGGTAATAACTGATTTAAGAAATTAGGAAGAGGGTACAGAGTGGTCTCGATTGAGATGGTCACTATTGTCATCCTGCAATATTAGTGGATTTTTCAGATTAGTGATATTTTTACTGTCTTGAACATTCTTCAGATAGGAGGGTCATGTGCTGCATACATACTCACTTTTAGTTCTCTAGCTGTTAAGTGTGTTCTTAATATTGTAGTGGCAGGAAGCATTAGCAGAGTCCTTGTATACTTTTGTTACAGAGTGTGCCATTCACCACTGGGCTAGTGCTTCCTTCTGGTGGCTCTAGGTATTAGTTCATGGGCAATGTTCCTTTATCCATGGCTTGCACATTGTCAGTGCTGTCCTCCCACAGTACCTCTTGCAGCCTCAAGGACTGCAGTGTCTTCTTCTAGCTTGGCTCTCCAGCTGTGTAGATTGAAGTTCCCCTTCCAGTGCTGGGATTTAGTTCATCAGTAGTTCTCTGCAATCTTCATGCTCACTGTCTGGACGGCACTTGCCCAGTGACTGGTAGGGGAACTAAGGTCTCCCCTTTCTCTGTGTTCCAGCTCAAGGATCCTCAGCTCAGCAGTCTGGGCCTTCCTTCTCTGCCCTCACTGCTCCATCCCAGTGCTGCTTCCTGCTGCTGGTTCCCCTTTTCTTTCTGGGCCTACCAGTTCCAAAGCTTCTCCCAAAGGAGTAAAAACAACAAAAGTCCTGTGGCACTTTAAAGACTAACAATTTTCTTTGGGCATAAGCTTTCATGAGCGGCAACCCACTTCATCAGATGTGAGCTGAAGCCCATGAAAGCTTATGCCCAAAGAAATTTGTTAGTCTTTTAAGGTGCCACTGGACGTTTGTTGTTTTTGCTATATGCAGACTAACATGGCAGCCCCTCTGGAACTGTCTGTCCGAAGTAGTGAGTGCAGCCCTCTCTTCTGCCTTTTTCTCGGATTGTCTTTTCCAAGTAACCCCTTTCCTTTCAGCTCCTGGGCTTTATAGGCCCTGTCTGTTCATGTCTATCTGAGCCTCCTTAATTAGTGGCCTAATGTGTTAATTGGCCCATGTAAGCTGCATTAAACCTCATCACTAGAGCCCTGCTTGGTTTCAAAATTTGTAACTGCAGTTCAGAAATATGACCTGTGGATTTCAGAGTTGCAGGGCTGTACCTATCACAACCTTTATTTCCTGAAGTCACATGCTCATTAGCTTCCATGTTTTCAGATAGAAGCATGGGGAGAGGAGTAGAGGCATAGGCCTGTGTGGGTCCACTAGAGTTGCTATTTACAATGCTTTATGAAGTAATCTGCAGAGATGGTTTTCAAAAGAAATAAAGTTAGCAATTTAAAAAATGACTATCAATAAGAAAAGAGAGCAGTCAAGAATTCTTCAAAATTCCATGTTAAGAAAACAGTAAAACACCATGAGCCATACTAGTCAGTTACAGGCAAAATATGAATATGGTAGTCAATGAATGTTTCTGACTATAACCATTACCTGATGTAGTTCTGAATTTTTTATGTAAACTAAAAGTAAAGTATTATACCAGCATGTACTGAGAAAAACATTAGTTTAGTTATATAAATAAAAAGGGGAAGGGCTTGTAGTCTGAGGTTATGTCTTCGCTGCTGTGGCAGCAGGCATTGATGCAGCAACAGTGATTGACTGGGTTTTATTGCTCTCTCATTGACTAAATTTGTCCACCTTCCTGAAAAGAGTAAGGCTGCATCAATGGGAGGGTGTCTTCCATTGACATAATGCCCTGAAAATGCTGCACTACATGAATATGTTGAGTTGAGAAATGCAATCTACATTATGTAGCTTGCATATCTCCTGTTGACCACCATTGCTAGTGTAAACCAGTCCTGAGAGCATTAGAGAACCAAGAACCAGAGAACTGACTGGAAAGCAAAATCTGCCTTCTGTGATATGTTCCACTAATTTTAATACCAGTCTAGAGCAGTGGTTTTCAAACTTTTTGTGTTGGTAGCCCCTTTCACCAAGCAAGCTTCTGACTGTAACCTCCAACACTCACGGACTCTCCACTCCCCATTCACACCAGGTCCTTGTGGGCTTCTCACTCCCCTGTTACCCCTAACCCCAGGAGACACAGACCTCCCTCACCTCCTTGGTGAAGCTAACCTTCATGCCCAGAGCAGCCCCCCTTGAACACTGCTGCTCCACACACCCTTGGAGGGTTTTGGTGGAACAAGAAGAAATGTCAGGGCTATCTGCATACAGGTTGCCTTCCCTATCTGGACTAAATAAAGAGAGGGCAGAGAGCAGCTGCTCCTGATGTTTGTCTCTTAGCACAACCTGACTTGGAAATAGGGAGTCCTGGCTTTGCTCCTCAGACCCCTGCCCCCCACAGTGGGATGTGGAGGAATGTTGAGGGATGGGTGAGCAGTATCTGTGTTGGCAGGTCTTCACTGCCCACCATTTTTGGTGTCAGTCGAAGGGAGATATACAAATTACTTAAAATAACTTGAGTTATCTGATTTGACTTCTCTATGCCCAGGAAGTCCACTGACTGAACACTATTCCAGTTGCCAGGGTGGTCTGCAGCATTCACCTTCCTGATCAATTGAATGTGTCTCCACAGACCCGATCAGGCGATTAGTAAGGTCAATCTAATTGCAACAGATTTGCTGCTGTCAGTGACGACTAGCCCTGTGTCACTGTTTCCCTCTTCTCTTCATGGTCCTCTGCTGGAAGGAAGCAGGGAAACTCGCAGACCTGCACCTGGCCAGATTTGGAGCTCTCACCTGTGTGTCTGTTTGGGATCAGGGCTTACAGCTCCTGAACCTCACATAACCATTCTGTGATGCTCAGCTGGAGAACCGGTGATCTAATACTGACTATTACAGGAGAATGCTAACTTGTACGAGCAATTAAGTTTGGCAGTCAAGATGCAGTAGTTTGGTATTATGAAGTGGGGGACTGTTAAGAGTGAATATTGTGCATTTTTAATCATTTTAGAAAACTCATAATTTGTTTTTGATTGGTAGGGTTGGGTTTTTGTTTTTTCTTTCACTATTGCATGCATAAGGGCAAGTACATTTTTGGTATTTGAGGGGAAAAAATCGCATTTTCAGTTATCTGAAATAAATGTGAATGTTAAGGGAACTTAATGAGCAGTCTGAATGACAGGGATGATGCAGTTTATTTTTAAGGAGAAGACCACATATATTGGTAGTCTTGTGAGAAAATACTGCAGTGTGCACCTTTCAGATAATTTCTGTTATAGAGGAGTATAAGATACGGCCTAAATGATTAGAAACTTGAAATTCCTTTATACGTTGTGGAAACTTTGCACTGAATATTTTTACTTTTGTAATGCTTAATAATATTTATATAAGTAACTTGGTCTTTCAGATTAACTGCCTGGGATTTTAGGCTTAAAACGATTCAGGGTAGAGTATGATTCATTGCTGAATAGTGGTGTAACTTTCACTTAGAGCTATCTGTGATCAGCAGTAGCAAACATGGTAAACTGTTCTTCAGCTGACACGAACTGTTGATTCCTGTGGGAACAAAGGAAGCCTAAAATAAAGTAGGCTCCTTTTTAGGTCAAGAATCTGTGCAAACTGCTAGGAAATATTTATTCAACTTCTGCTAAAAGATGGTAAGTGACAAAATACTTACTAATGAGTCCAAGCTGATGTTTAGTCGTGAAGATTAAAAGAACAGATAGATTTACCTGTTGGAACTAACGAGAGAAGGCTGATCAAATAGTATTTTGTGTTTTCTATGGTGAACAGGTTTGTAGGAATAGAACCCCTTGGAGTAGACCAGTCATTAACTCAATCCATCTATCAACTAGTCAAAATTCATCTAGTGAGCTTGAGAAACAGAGAAAATAACCCAATATGCAAAAGAAAGGTTACATTGATGGCAAGCTCACATAAATACTAGCTATTGAAAAAAATATTTGTTTCTTTGCACAAACTGTTTCAAAATTACATGAATTTGTACAGTTTGTTTTAAATGTTGAACTTGTTGGTTCAAAGAATTCTAAGAGATCTTCTCTTGTTTGATCAGGGTGTTGAGATCTGTTTGGATAAATCACTACCTTTACTATTCCATGAGTATTATGTATAAATTTTCTATACTTGGAGACCGTAGACTCTTGAAAATGTGTTGCAGCCAGTCCTTTGCATGCTATAACATGGTAAGGAATTTTTTGTAAAATAACTTAAATCTTCAGCGTTCTAAATAATTAAAACAATCCATGGCAAAACATGATGTGAAAGGTTCTCTTTACTGTAATTGAAATATCCTTTGAGTTTTCAAAAGGCATTACAAATAAAATGCAATTATAACTTTTTGTAGGTTGGGCTCATGTGGTTTGTGCCCTGTACATTCCCGAGGTGCAGTTTGCAAATGTTTCTACAATGGAACCTATCGTGTTGCAGTCTGTTCCTCATGATCGTTATAATAAGGTATAATTATATGTGTGTTTATGGCTTATGTCTCTGTATGTGACTTCATTATTTTAAACAACTATGATCTTTAGTTTTAAGCTTGTTAAAATATAAATTTTAAAGCAAACATAAATGGTACTTTGCAATGTTTTTTAAAAAGTATAATTTAACTAGAATGTATAGCATTAAAGTTTTTTGCATATGCTTGTTTCATACACAAAACAGAATTAGTTATTTGTATACTTTTTATGGTATATTATTTTTATACTAGAACCTAAGAGTTAATAAAGCATGATTATTAAAATGATCTTCACTGTAGTATCCCACAATGTTTTACTGAAATACTTATAAATTACATGGTGGGAATTATCTACTTGGGTATCTCCTTTATTAGAAAATATTCTACTGTTAAAAAAACCACAATATTAAAATTTTTGTTTTCAAAATAGATCCCTAGGGTAAAAAATATTTTGTTTAATATCAGCTTCAGTCTTTTTAGTAATTATTGGTAACATGTTTATAAAGTTTGATATAACTATTTGTAAACAACTGTTTCTTTTGTGTGTTAAAAGCATAAAGATTTTCTTGATCTGTTAGAGCTAGGTCAAACAAACCCTTACTGATATAAGTAGTACCATTAATTTCAGTATAATCATTTGTAAGTGTAAGGACTACTCATGCAAGTAAGGGTTAATAGAACTGAGCTGTTTTTCTTTCCTAGTCTCATAAAACTTCTTAATTTTTTACTCAGTGTGTTTACTTGTGATCTCCTGTCATTTTCCACATGTATGTATCTAGCACCTTTGTATCTCTTTGTATGTCTTCTAGTTTTCCTTTATGTGCAACTGGGAGCCTTTTTGTTAATTTCTAATCTGTGTCATTGCCTACCATCCCTTTTCTAACTTTTATCTTTATTTTTGGTTTTACTTTCTATTTTGGCTGCTCTAAGGGTTATAGAGAGAATTTTCATGGCCAGGAACAAGTAGAATAGGATTCCCTGGTAATGTCAGAGTGGCATCCTTTCTGGCGGTCCTTCTCTTGCAGAATTCACTTCCACTTTCCGTGTCTTTCCCCACCTCTACACTGTGCTTCCCTTTTCCCATTTCATATTTTTGTCCCTTTTTTTCTTTCTTTCCTCTATATTTTCTGATCCCTCTGTCTTGGCTCTTCCCCCCCCCCCCTTCTTTTAATTTCTTCTCCCTGATGGTTTTGCTGCTTTCAGTTACTAGGGTTTCAGACTGGCCAAGGGACACTTAAGGCTTGTCTGCAAACAAAACTCTGCGACTTTAGTGCTCCAGTGTAGACATTTCCTATGCTGATGAGAGGATTCTTTCCTTGGTGTAGTTAACCTCTCAGGAAGTGGTAGCTAGGTTAGCAGAAAAATTCTTCTATTGACCTAGCTTTTTGTACACTGAGATTTAGGTTAATTTAGCTGTGTCACTCAGGGGTGTGGATTTTTCAAAAATGAGTAGTGTAGTTATGCTTGTTAATCTTCTAGTTCAGCCCGTGTCTGGAGGTTTTATTCAAGGCCCTCTTTTCTCATGCTATGCTATGTGGAATGGTCATAGCTGTTTTCTTATTATTGGCTTGCTCCTGTAATGGCAGAAGCAAGCAGTAGCCAGATCAGCTTCAGAACTTAATGAAATATTTGTTCGTAGGTACACAGCAGCATAGATAGTGGTTGACTTTGTTCATTCCTGTCTCCCCACCAGCTCTGGGCCCATGACACACGTGTAGTTATGCTGTCCCCTCATGCAGTGGCCATGCCTTTTTCCTACTCCTCCTCCTTTAGTTTCTTTGCTTGCGGAAAAGATTTTTTCCTTAGGTTTTTATTTCATTGAACCGTTTTGGATATGATTCAAAGTCATTTATGTTTGTGTGTCTGCCACCATTTCCATTTCCATTGAAAATTTGCCCTTTAATCCTTCTCGTTAATTTTCCCTGCAGTTCTGTAGTAGCTTTTGTTTATCATTTTTTCCCTGCTAGAACTAAAATCTTTGCAAACTGCTTGCTCAAAACTGTTGAACTTCAAATTAAATGATACTGTTCCTCCCTACTTATACCCTGGTTTACATTTGTTTGGTCTATAGCTAACTGAAAGTCCTTCACCTATTTGTCAGGCATGAATAACATGGAAATTGCAGACAAAACACTTGTGGTGATCTTTCTCTTTTCTAGTTTTTAGTCGTATGCTTTTGAGAGAGAGGTTTAAACCCAAGCCTATTTTCATGTTTAGGTACCTATCTGAGACTAGTATGCTTGTTATGTAATGTTTAAGATATGATGGGACTTGTTTCACTGAAACTGTTGGTTTGGATTTTTAGAGGGTTTTTGGCCTGAAAAGTATTTCATTTTGAGAATATCTGACCTAATCTTAGGAGGTCTCTTAAGTTATTTTTTCTTATTAGGTTGTGGTGGTGTAGCTGTGCTGGTCCCACAATATCGGAGAGATAAAGTGAGTGAAGTAATATCTGATATTGGACATCTGTTGATGAAAGAGACAACTTTTCAAGTTCTAAAGTGCTTTTTTTCAGGTCTGGGAAAGGGACTTATTGTCACAGCTAACTATATGGGACGGATAGTTTAGCAAAACTATTTAGCTTACATTGTTAGAGACCATTTAAAGTGAAGTTTGTAGTTAATATACCTTCAGTCATAAGAGGAAAAAGGGTTACAGATTGTTACAGAGAGCCATAAATTCAGGATATTTAAGGTAGTGATATCTAGTATCTAGCAAAGTTATGAAAGTAAGCTCTTAAGCTTGCCTTTTGAAGGTGCTGTGTAGGGTTCCTTTGTGGATGATGACTGAGATCTCAGATACAGAGTGATTGCTTTGTTTTGGCAGTACAGTATCTGGTGCTACTTTGGGTTGGTGTGTTCTTCTCTCAGGAGAGCTCTCTCAAATCAGGACACCAGTCCAAAATAGCACCAGACCCTACCATAACAGATGCAAAATCTGTAGAAGTCACAGCACTGCTATGATGATAAATATGGCTTTCCAGATCCCCGGGTCCTATCGTAACATGTGGTGTACTTCGTACAATACACTTAAATGTCTCATAACAACCATGTGGTTGAAATGGGATAACAACATTTCTCTTAGAGTAATTCGCACAGAAAAATGAGACAAAAACACCACATAACAAATGAGTGAACACTTTTCTCAAGGTTGTCACTCCTGACCTCTTAGTCCTCCCCTTCCAAAAAAAACTTGTACATAATGAAAATATAAACCTGGGAGCTTAAATTTGTATCTTTGCTAGCACTAAATAGCTTGAACTTAATAAAGACAGTAGGTTTATGGCTTATGACAACTGTCTGTTATCCATTAAGCCCACTTTTTGGTCATATAAATACAGAGGTGTTAACTGGCCACTCTACTTTTGGTGGTCTCTTACAAATACATGTTTACTACCTATGCTAAACAATCTGTTCCATTTTATATTTACCTGTGACACTCTGAATACCTTTCCTAGACCTGAAGAAGAGTTCTGTGTAAACTAAAAAGCTTGTCTGTTTCACTAACATGAGTTGGTCCTATTTATAAAAAAAAAAACACCTCACCAACTCTTTCTCATTCTTAATCATGGTAGATTTCAGCTATGGCCTTTGGTAATTTTATGTTGTTTTTCTTTTATCAGGGCTCGGATTTTTTAGTTTAGCCAATCCTTAATCTGTGAAATGTGCTTTTACACTTTTTAGTGATGCTGTATTTGATTCAGGTTATGCTACTCTTAACTGTGCAAAAATTTTCTGAGTAGAGCTGAGAATAATGAGCTTATCACTGGCAGAAGTATTACCATAATTAAATGCCTTCTAGTATCCAAGCTATTAAAACAGAGTCTTTTCATATTTTTTACATGCTGCCTGCCCTAAATTACTTGGCTTGAACTATGATATACAGACTGTAGTGCATGAATATTGCTGTATGGTACCTTTCTTTGCGATGTGTCCTGCGCAGGAAATATTTTTCTTTCATAAATATAATTTTTGTGAAATGCTTATGTTGTATGCAAATAAATACAATGCAAAATTGTTCCATTTTAAAGGAAAATTTTCAAAACAAAAATTTTATTTCCATTTAATATTGTATTTACTGTTGTTCTTAGTAGCCTCTAAGTTACTGTAGCTGAGATTTTAATTTGGTTTTTTTTGCCTTTTCTTTGTTTGAGAGTCATTTTTGCAGTTGTTAGTGGTGTACATCTTTTCCAGGATCTGTAGGAAGGTATTTAACAACTATAGGAAAACTAAAACTGAAGTGGCAATTAGTTGGAGTGTGCCAGGAGGAGGGGACTGTACCATGCGTATGTTTTTGGTGTCCTCCTGACTCCCCAAAACAATCTGTGAAATATTGACAGGGAGTAAAAACAAAATCTATGTCAACTTATTTTATAAAGTAGTTGAAACAATTCAAAATGAATTATTTAAAGACTATTCGATCAATTTAACAAAATGAAGTTGTGACCCTTTAAAAAATTTTTATTACACATTACAGTATGTTGGTTAAATCTCTCTTTTAAATAACTTCTAAGAATTTCCTCCATTTATTTTTCTGTTTTAAAATTTAATTCATTTTAACTTCACACAAATGCACTTGTTTGGTTTTTACACTGAACTATGTAGAAGCTTTTAATCCAGACAAAGCCAGTTTGAAATGCATGTTCTTTGGAGAATAGGAAGAGCTGCTTTTCCTGAAATGGCAAGAAGCCCTTAAAAATAATTGTAGCAATATTTTGAAAAAAATGTAAATTTATAACCAAGGAAAAATATTCTGGATTCCTCGTCCTTTTTAGAAGGCTGCCAATTTTAAACTGTGTGTGTATGCGAAATTGGCACAATTCAAATTGAAGCAGATAATTTAGGAAGAGTGTCTAGAGATTTTATTTTCCTATGGAGTCCTAAGTAGATTGTGTATATTCAATTAAATTTCAATAGAAAAATGATAGATGTCATGATATATTAGTACAAAGAATGAGGCATGGTGTGCAAACTTTATAACAATGATGGTTTCATTGAAAATTTGCCAGGAGTCTGAAGAAGTTTCATAATTTATGTATAAATTTATATAGGAGTTTTGTTAAAGATAAGTTCAGGGAATTGTTTGTTTATAGAACACCCTAAGTGTACATAGCCCTTTACATAATACAATCTTGAACAGCATATAAAATATATTTATTACTAAAGGGCAAGGCATATCAAAATGAAGATTGGCATTGCCCATCTGAAACTATTAAACCGGCTTTATTTCTGAGGTGGCCAGATCCGTTATAGAGTGCAGTTTAAATCTGTTAGATTTGTTTGCTCAGATTCATAGTAGGAAATGTCTCCCACATAAGAACTTCCTAGAAGACTTGCATAAGTAGTAACCCTCTCATTAAAGTGAATATTGCTCCTTGGATACTTTATGAACTGGCTCATTTTAAATCAATTAATTTAACCTGGATTTTCATAATCTCATTTCTAAGGTTCATTTGAAAGTGTGAAGAACTTTTAACTTTTTAAATCCCATTTGGAAACCTCTGCTGAGTTGATCAAATTAATCTGGAGCTCTTGATCCATTCTGTAGCAGGAACATCTGTCATACTTGCATTTATTTTCATGTTTTCTGGGAAACTGGGAAGTTTGAGCTTCTGCTGAAGCTGTTAACATGAAGTTTGGAAGTGTAAACTAGAGACTCTTATTATTTCAGTAGCTGCAAGCAGTTAGATGCAGACTGGTCCTTTCTCCAGTTTGGTGCTGCTAAAATCTTTGGATTCATTCTGGTTATCTTGCACACATGGGAGAGATCTACTATCATAGCTCAGGGTTAATTGCATCTTTGACCCTTCCTAAATTTCTTGAATGGAGCTCTCTCAATTGTTAAGCCTCTTCTCTTCATCTGTCTTGGGGTGGAATCTTGTGATTCTCCTAATCTGTGGATCAGTTCCTGGGGTACTGTAGTAGTCTATATACCACTTATGATTCCTCATCAGTTTAATCTGAATTTGAATGCTTTAATTTTTCCCTTGGGGAGCCATGACCAGTGTGTGTGTATGGTAGCCGAAGCATCCTTTTCAAAACAAAGTATTGTTCAATAACAACAGTAGGAATAAAATGTAAGAGGAGTGAAGGGATTTTAACACAGAAATAGTTTGTATGGATATCTGTCTTACCTAGGGTGTAGGCCTAATTTATCCAGATATCCCTTATTCTGGGAATTTGGGTTCAATCTGCTTTACCACAGTCCCTCTCTCTTTCCCCCTGTACTTCAAGGGTAATCCATTTATCAGTCCCTAAATTCGTTGTTGCTGTTGTCTTGAATCTACTCAGGCTGGTTTATTTAGCCTAACAGGGGTTCTGGATTTGACTTCAAAGGAGTTGGCTGTTGGCATTGTCCTTTTAAGTTGCGGTAAATAGTGATCACAGGTGTTTGTCTGCTTTTGTTCTTATGTGCAAATCAACTCATGTTGAAATTAAACCTTAGTTATCCTACAGGCAATAACAGAGGAATAGGTTAATAAAATATTACAGGCAGGTCGCATGTCCTTACATTTCTTTTCTTTTTCTAAAGCAATATTAAGGTGACCACAAAATAAGAATCATGATTAGAATAGCTTAGAGATGGAAAAATGCTCATTAACTCTGTTAGAGGTCCCCAAACTTTTTGTCAGCACAATCACATTTTAGATAATTATTTCATACCAAGATCCCCCATTTTGAACAGCGAAATGGCATGCTCAACACAAAATGACCTTTTGCACACAATCCTTGCAAGGTATATACCAGGCATGGTCAAACTGTGGCTTGGGAGCTGCATGCTGCTCTTGAATGAAAAAGTGTGGCTCCTAGAAGAAGTCCAGAGGAAAGCAGCTCCAGCCTATGAGTTTCAAATCTTCTGCCCTGAGCATGCTCGGGGGGAGTCTTAGCCTGTACCTAGCCTCCAGAGCAGCCATATTGGATGCTTAGCCCAGGCAGAGCTTAAAGCAAGGGCAGTGAGCCCCAGCCTGTGTCTAGCCATCAGAGCAGCCAGGTAAGGTGCCCGGGGGAGCCAGTCGCAGGGCCTGGGGGTTAGGGAGGGGGTCAGGATGGCAGGGAGTAGCAGTGGCATGGTTGGGATGGTGAGGAGAAGTGGTGGCTTTGGAACAGGGAGAGAAACTAAGATTTTACTGTATAGGTAGGCCTAGTTTTCATGGTAATCTTAAGTAATATTAGAATCTGAGATTAGTAGGATCAATATTTGCCCTCTTTTTATGATAAAATTAAAGTGTGCAATGAATTTTAAACTGAGTAATTTTGGAGTAGGTAAAATATGGCTATATTCCTCAGTGTGGCTTTTGTAAGTTTAATAATCAACTTGTCTGGCTCTTGAGTTCTGTAAGTTTGGCCACCCCTGGTATATACTATACCTGTGAGTTCGTGCCAGATAGGCGATGCAGTTTTGCTCTACAAAATGACATCCTCTGGAGTGCATAACTGTTAATGTATTTTACAAGCAGGTGCATGCTGTGTGGAGAATGCTGTTTTGTAGAGCAAAATAGTGTATCATGGCTTTGCATGTACCGTACATGGAAGGTCAGTCATGCTGTCCAGAAAAAAATGGCATCTTCTTCACAATAGGGGTCAACACAGTCCTGTTTCTTGATAGTGTGGCCCTGTAAGGCAGTGTTTCCCAACCAGTGTGCTGTGGCGCACACGTGTGCCATCAGATCTGAGCAGGTGTGCCACAAATTTTTTTGAAAAACTACTCAAAGAGCTCTGGATTGGCTCATTGGTTCATGAATATTCATGAGTTCATTTGGAAACTATATGGTGGTGTGCCTCAAATTAATTAAAGGTAGCAAGGTGTGGCACAGCAGAGAAAATGTTGGGAACCACTGCTGTATGGGGTTGCAGCCCAGATTTTGGGAATATATGCTCTAAGCTTTGTGGTGTTCATTCATAGTGGACAAGCATAATGGCTGAATATTGCTTCTAAGAAGGTCAGTAGGTAAGGTAGTTAATAGTGTTGACATTTCAAATTATCCTTATTATACTTTGGAGTTAAGACCTACTGATTAGGATTGATGGATCATACTTTAGTTCTGAACTATTGTTCCATGCCACCAATCTAGTTTTAAAAGGCTTCACAACTATAATGGCTAGAAAATTCATTTAAAATGAACGATTACTTTCTGCAGAAACTGAGAGATGATAAAGGAGCTCACAAAGAGTAACTTTCTTGGCTATGTGGCTGTTGAAGGATGGCAGTGCACATCATAACTGTGACCTGTGCAGACCTCAAAAGGGATCAGATTTTAAAGTTAATTTTTGTTTACAGATTTTATATCCTTCCACTGCCCCACCTCCCAAAACTGAAAACTTCCAAGAGATATGAAAAAATCTTTTCCAGCAGATAAGTAAACACAATGATGTGAAGTTTATAACTGGCAAAATCCTATAGCAAAAAAAGGCCTCTGATATTTCTGTTGAGCTCCAAGCATAGCATCCTTGTTTCATTACAGGTTGGTCCTACTTGATCAGTTTGTTTTTAGGCCATCAACTAGTTGGCTGGAGGCCTAGGGTGGGAGGGAAGGAGGGGATTAAGAGATCTCCTCCTTCGTGAGCGCTGAGGAATGACTGATCATCTGGATGATGATGTTGGGTTACGTAAGTTCTACAGTTCAGGCATCTAAAATCTTAAATGGGGTCAGAGAGAGGTCCAGCTAATAAGTGGCTTTTTTAACTGACTTTGTAGAGTTCTGGGTTATTACCACATGAAGAGAACTTTTATCCTTTGAGTTCAGTCAACATCACCAATATAGAACAGAGTGGTGGGAAAGTTCATCCTAAGAGCTTACTTTTGGCCCTTGTAGCAAAGGATAGGTGGTGTATTTGGCACTCTTTACACTGAGGGATAAGCAGTAAGTTGTAATAGTTATGGCTAAGGTTTAATTGCACTGACCTTGTTATAAATTGGTAACTAATCTATGGCATTTTTTTGTGAACCTATTTATAATGCAGTTCATCAGTCATTTATCATGCTATTATCAATTTGGTCATAACTAGTTTAAATGGTGCGTAGGCACAATTCTTAAATGTAGTTCAAAGATGAATAGTGAGGGACTTCATATGTACTGAATAGGTGTTTGTATAATTTCTCTTGCTGGGGTTTATTTCAGGAAAAAAGGTAGAATAATGTTTAGCAAAATTGTGGGTTATAATGCAGTAGTAGGTGGGTCTTGTCTTTTATGGATTTTGCTGGAACTTAAAGTTTTCTGTTCAGGGAAATGTTCAAACAAAGCAAAGGGTTTAAAGCCTAAGTATACTTCAAAAGAAAACTCGAGTGAGTTTGTTAGACAGTGACCTTGCTTATTCTTAATACATAAGTATTGGAGGTCATGTGATACTCAGTGGGTGTTGGAACAGTGAATGATCTCTAGTATTACAGTATGTGAACTGTAATTCTGATGCATTGGATTAGTGAGAAGGAATTAAGTAAAACTATTTCCAGTTTTGAGGCCCCTCTGATGGTTCTTGTCTAGATTAGGATTTAAGGTGTGATGATAGAAGGAAGCTGTTCATGCTTTTTAAAAAATCTGATGGAGACCAAGCACACTAACTTTGTCTATAGTGAATTCTGTAAAGCATTTTAATTTGAATGTGTAACCAAGTACATGCTAACAGCACACCTTAAATTCTAGTCCAGGCAAGGCTATAAAATGCCATTTTACCCTTTACTTCAGGGGTCTCAAACTCAAATCACCACGAGGGCCGCATGAAGACTAATGGAGGGAGCAAGGGGGCTAGTATATAAGGCTGAGGGCTGCACCAGTAAAACCTTTTCATACAACAATGTTGGAAATATCAGTACAAATAGTGTTGTTGTGGGCTGCAGGAAATAGCTTTAGGGCCCTCATGCGGCCCATGGGCTGTGTATTTTGTCGCCCCTGCTTTACTTAGACTTCCACGAATATCTTTATTTACTTTATTTTGTTCTAGTTTTTGTTTTTCTTTTTCTTTCTTGTTTACATTCACATCTTTTTTTATGCTCTTTTTTTATTAAATTGTACTCTCTACTCTATTAAATTTTTCCCTGTGCATTTCCCAAGCACTTTGCTTTTGCTCTGCTCAAGTGAACATATGAAAGCATCAGTGTGATTTTCTTCTTTCCTTCATTGTAAAGATATACTGTAGTTTTATAGTTTAAATGTAGGAGATATTGAAAAACAGAAACCAGACAAAAGTTGCGTCCAGTCCTCTTCCTGCCAAAGCTGAAGAGGGGAGTGCAAAAGGGTTTGCCTTGGATCCATATTTGAGATTGCCCTACAGCCAAATGATGTTGTGATCTGATGTACAGGGTCACAGTGTTACTTGGGTTTGACTTTGCCTGGCCTTCCTTTTCATGGAAGAGGGACAGCCAGGCCAAACCTGAGTTGTGCTGCAGGCCTGGAGACCAGGTTGCAATACCATCACTGAAATTTGGCTTGCTGGCACCTCTGCCAAAATGGCACTGTACAGACCTGTGTGCATTTGAGGGTTTCATTTTATGTTAATTTACACAGCAGTAATCTGCACACCCCAATATTTGTATTATATAAAAGTTGTAGTTTCAAGTGCTTCTCACCAATGCTTTAATAGAAGTAATAGTGAAGTCCACCATACATAAGCCTTCATTAGTTTACAAAATACAGTGAAACGTGTACTAATATATTAAGTATTTATCATTACAATTGAAATGCTTATCAAATAATGAAATACATTTAGATGGTCTTGATTATTTGCTCACTTAATCGATAATTTGTAAAATTAAATAAATTGCTCTAGATCCCTCTAATTAGTATGCATTTGGCAAGATTCTTTAATGATATTTTAGAAATCTAAAAAAATTGCTTACTATCTAACTTGTTCTTTGGTCTTTGAAATGAGTTCAGGAACATTAATTAAACTCGGTTTAGACACAATCACAGAACTGGAAGGGACCATGACAGGTCATTGAGTCCAGTTCCCTACAGTCATGGAAGGACCAAGTACCATCTAGGTCAGGGGTCTCAAACTTGTGGCCTGTGGATGACATGCAGCCTCTGAAGTTTTTCTGCAGCCCACAGTGACACTATTGCTATCGATATTTTGCAGTACCATCGTATGGAAAGGTTTCAGTGGTGTGGCCCTCAGGCTAACGTGCTAGTCCTCTTGGGGCCCTCGTGGAGATTTGAGTTTGACACTACTTACCTAGATCATCCCTGACAGGTGTTCGTCTAACCTGACCTTAAAATTTTCCAGTGATAGAAATTCTATAACCTTCTTAGGGAACTTTTTTTCAGTGGTTAATCATCCTGGCAGTTAGGAATTTTTTCCTAATGTCCAACCTAAACCTCCATTGTTGTAGTTTAAGCCCATTGCTTCTTGTCCTATTATCAGCAGTTAAGGAGAATAATTTTTTTCTCCTCCTTGTGACAACTTTCTAGATACTTGAAAGCTGTTATCATGTCCAGTGGGAGATCAGGGGCTATAGGCTCCTGGGCCTCCCCACGGGTGGCCTTCCCACTGGAGGGCTGCCAGTGGGCCAGTGCTGGGGGAGGCTGGGGCAGAGGCAGGGCATGGCTTGGCTGATTGGCCCTGGGGCTGGGTGGGGGGAAGTGGTATTGACTGCCATGCTGGAGTCCATGCCGCTCATGTGATAGTCAGCTCCCCCGCCCCTGGGGTCGGAGTGGCCAGCCGGGCGTGGGGTGAGATCGGCAGAGCTTGGCCTGTGGGCTGGCTTACCCTTCCCCTGGGGTGGAATGGCTGGCTTGGGGTGGGGCAGGAGCTCAGAGCTTGGCCTAAGGCCAGCCCGTCCAGCTCCCCTTCCCAGTGCCAGGCTGCTGGCATGGTGGTGGAGCCCTCATGCTCTGGTGGGCCCGAGGGCTTGGGCCCTTTTGGCCCAGTGAGTAAATGCCCTGATCATGTCCCCTCTGTCTCCTCTTTTCCAGACTAAACAAAACACTTTCAGTCTTCACTTGTGAGTCAAGTATTCTAAACTTTTAATTATATTTATTGCTCTTCTTTGGACTTTCTACAATATGTCCGCATCTTTTCTGAAAGGAGGTGACCTGTAACTTCCCTCCTGTTGGTTGCAGACGGAAGGCACTGCTCAAGGACCCAGGTGAAGTGTATTTCCACGGGGCTAAAAAACCTTTGCAGGTTCCTCCCTGTAGTCAAATGGATTGGAAATCAGTGTTCTCCCTACTTCTGGCTGTAGTAGGAGCACAGCAGAGTGCTCTGCTTAGGACCATAGGTTCTGGGTCCTTGCTGGAATCTGAGGGAGAGGACCACAGATCTTCTGTCCTCCTGGCTGCAGAAGGGAGCCCCTGCCTAGGAACTCAAGTAGAGTGCACAAGGCTACAGGATGTGTGCAGTTTCCCTGCTGCAGTCAAAGAGCCAGGATATTAGCGAGGTGGCAGACTGCTTCTTATTGGAGGTGTGGGGAATGCTGGTGGAGGCTGGTGGCATTTCAGGGCAGTAAAAAATTGTGTCTGTGGTTTATCAAGCCAGAAAGGTTGGGAGCCACTGCTCCAAAGCACCAACATATCTCTCAGGTTGGTATCATCTGCAAAATTTATAAGTATACTCTCTATGCCATTAATTAAATCATTGATGAGAATATTGAACGGAACTGATCCCTGTGGTAACCTGATGTTATGCCCTTCCAGCATGACTCTGAACCACTCATAACTACTTTCTGGGTTCAATTATCCAACCAGTTATGCACCCATCGTATAGTAGCTTTATCTAGGTTGCATTTCCCTAGTTAGCTAATGAGAAGGTGATGAGAGACCACGTGAAAAACCTTACTGGATTCTAGATATACCATATCCACTGCTTCCTCTGTATCCACAAGGCTCGTTACTCTGTCACAGAAAGCTATCAGGTTGATTTGACATGATTTGTTCTTGATAGATCCAAGCTAACTATCACTTAATACCTCATTCTCTTCTGGATGTTTACAAATCAGTTCCTTATTGCCTTTCCTGGTACAGAAGTTAAACTGACTGTTCTGTAATTCACTGGATTGTTCTTATTTTCCTCTTTTTTTTTTTTTTTTTTTAAGATGGGCACTATATTTGCCCCTTTTCAGTCCTCTGGAATCTCTTCCATTTTCCATGATTTTTAAAAGATAATAGCTAATGGTTCAGATATCTCCTGAGTCAACTCTTTGAGTGTTATAAGGTGCATATCATCAGGCTCTGGTGACTTGAAGATATCTAAAACTTGTCTAAGTAATTTCTGACTTGTTCTTTACCTAATTTAACTTCTGATCCTATCCTATTTTTATCGCCATTCACTATGTTAGTTGTCCAGTCTCCACCAGCCTTCTTAGTGAAACCAAAATAAAGGAGTCGTTTAGTTCATCTATTTCCACATTTCTGTTACTGTTTCCCCTCTTTGTTAAATAATGGTCCGATGCTATCCTTGATCATCCTCTTGTTTCTAATGTGTTTGAAGAATGTTTTCTTGTTACTCTGTATGTTTTCAGCTAGTTTGAAGTTGATTTGTGGCCCAGCGCAACATGGTTCCGGCTAGATTAGTTTTGAATCAGGTAGTGATAAAGCTGCGCTGTTTTAGACTCATTTAAAGAAAAACTGTGTTTAATAGCAGTACTAAACCTTGGTTAAAGACCTCTGAACCTCAGGTATGCTTTGAGACATGTTGTGAGACTTCTGGAAATTTATTTCCACTTATTTATATGCAATATGTGTTACATAAAGCTTTTAAATTTAATTTGAATATGATTCTCCTCTGGACATAAATGAGGCTGTTCTGTATGTTCAGACAGCATCTAGCATACTTGCACAGTGATCCTGACTGGAATTTCTGGATCCTGCTACAATATTACTACTACTGCTGCTGCTGATAAAACAAACAAGGAGTCTGGCACTTTTAGAGAAACACTCCTTGTTTGTTTGACTGAACTAGATTAACTCGGCTACTCCTTTACTACTTCTAAGTGTATTATAAGCAAACACTGGAGAGTAATCCAGTGATTTTGAAGGAATGAGTCCAGAGTTGGGGAATTGGGAAAATTTTGAGTTCCAGTCACATTCACCTTTGCCTGTTTGACCATTGGACAAGATGTTTCATCTCTCTGCCTCAGTATTCCCCATCTTTAATGTTACTGTATGTGGAATGTTACTGAAGTAGGATCATGTAGAGGTGATGTGTAGATTTAGTTAGTTAATTTAATGTTTGTACAGCACTTAGCAAGGTAAAGTGCTGTGCAAATCATAAACATTGTATATAGTAGCTTGCTTTTTTAAAAAATTGTGATTAGACTTTGTAAAGGAGTCCTCAAGTAAGTAGTCCTCTAGACTACAAGATGGGAAAAAAAACCAATTTGTCTTTTAAGCATGTCATATAAAATGATTTCTGTGAGTAACAAAAATAATTTTGGGTATTTTGTATTAAATTTGAATGTTTTCTCTTTTGAATAGACATGCTATATTTGTGATGAACAAGGCAGAGAAAGCAAAGCAGCAACTGGTGCTTGCATGACATGTAACAAACATGGATGTCGACAAGCTTTCCACGTAACATGGTAAGTGTATGTTGTTATTTAACATGGTAGAAATTCTTTTGTAAAAAAACAACCAAACAAATTGTAGATCACAGAACCAACATGAACAAATAATTTATTTCTGGTGTTGCAGAGATACCTTATACCATGGCAAATGAGTGGGAGACGAGGTGTAATGCTGGAATAATTTTTTTATTGAAATGAGTGTCTTTTTGTGAATCAATATGGCAAATTTAATAGTGAAGCATTGCATCATAAATATCGTAATAAGTGTCAGCCAGTGTTTTTAATAAGATGCTAGAAATAATGTAATATACCTGAATGAAACAAATAGTTCTTTTTTGAATGGTGGACCATGTGTTTATTCCATTGTGGGTGTGCACATGTACTTGACAAAATGATGACAAGATTCTTGCTAGCACTGTTGGTTGTTCTGTACCTGAGCCTATCTTCTGCTCATGCTCCGAAATGAGGTCATGAGGGGTTATGGGAACTGACCACCTCTTCAGTTGCTTTCAACTACCTGTGGTCTCAGACGGAATCTCTTTAGTGTCTGTAGCTTTTGCTAACTGCTTGTATGTTGAACTGTACATATTTTAAAAAAAGCTTTTAAATAATGTTTTTTAGATTGCTTTTATGGTTAGGTTAGTGTTTTTAATAGCTGGGGGTTTGGGGTGTATATGACTCTTCCTTCTCAGCAGGGTGAGTAGGTACAAAATCCTGGGATGCAAGATCTGTGTTTCCTGTCCTACAGGCCTTTTTAGTCAACAGTGACAACCTCAGATGTTGTTATTACCTTAGAGAAGCTCATATCCTTGTGGAAGGCACTATATTTACTGATCCTTCCCAAGCTGAACTTGTCAACCCTGACAGTATAGGTTTCAGAGATTCCTGATGGATTATGCTATGAGATCCCAGTCTGTCTCTGGCCTGTCAGACCTCCCGTTTACATTGAGTGGAGTCATGGAGGAGCACTTTTCTGAATACTGTTTTCTCTGGGGCTGGTAAGAATAGAGCTAAGGACTCTTCCAAACAGCGACATGAGAAGGAAAGGAAATGCTCTTGCAAAAAGCTAGAGAAATCTTCATCTAGTTTCTCATCCAAGAAGAGGACCTCTTCTCTAACCCCTTCCAAGTTGAGAGAGACTTTGTACCCAAGGTTAGGGATTATAAGGAGATCACAAGGAGCGTGATAACTGGTGTCTTAGCTCCAAAGAGCAGGAGCTCCAGAAAACTGGTATTGACCACAGAAGCAGGACTGTCCCTAGTGTCAGCGAGAGAGAAATGGAGTAGATGTTGTCAATGCTAATGGTACTGTTACACCATTGTAAAGCATCGTCAGTATCAAAGATGACAGCAAGACCAGCACTTCCAGGAATGTGAAAAGAAAGGGAAGAAATCATGTGAAGATGGGTACACTGCACTTGAGAACGTTGCTATTTATTTTGACCTGGACCTGATCCTGACAAGGGAGATCCCATCATCATTGGTCCAGGAGGTACAAGGAAGGGAGAGTACTTTCAACTAGGTACATTCAATATTAGTACCTTCAACTAGGCAGGGCATGACAAGACTCTTGGTCCTGATGGAACTATCTATGGAGTATGAAAATGCCTCTTTCTTTGACAGGTTGAGTGGCAGTAAAAGAGCATCTCCACTTTTGTTCAGACAGGGGAACAGCTAAACAGAGGATCAGGAGTCTCTTGGGTGCCATTCTAATTTCAGAGGAGTGGTTATGCCCCTTAGGGCTTAATAGTACCCTGTTCCTCAATTTTCTTTTGATCCCACACACTGGCTTACTTCTAGTGCCTCTCCTACTCCTCAGTTTTATTTTGATTCCTCACACCTTACTGAGGCCTGTGGAATCTATACATGATATATTCTGTCTGTATGATTTCACCAGGGATCCAGACAGTCCTTGCTTTGTAGAGAGGATTCTGAACTGCCCCAGGAATTAATGGAAGAATGAGGATTGGATCTGGTAGAACTGTCAACCTTTTCATGATCCTCAGATAAGACAGTTGCACCAAATTCATCTTCATCTGATACGTACAGGCAGTTTCAAGGCCTGCAAAGAAAGATTGCAAACATATTCCAGATCCCTCTGGAGGAAGTATGGGACACTTTTTGGACCTAGCAGAGTGGTTCTCACCATTTATAAGGCTATTGTAGAACTGGCCAAGGTGGTCTGTCATACCGTGGCATTTGATGCCCCACTCCGAAAGGAACAGAGCAGTAGTACTTTGTGCCAGCTAAAAGGGTAGAATTTTTATCACCACACATGGCTCTGAATTCATTGGTAATTTTAAGCAGTTACTGAAAGAGGCAGGCATCATCTTAGATCTACCCCTTTGACTAGCGTAAAGGTCCTCACAGCAAACTATCAGGCATTAATGTTGCAGTCTCATTTTATTAATTATACTAATTTTTTTAAATTTACAGATGAACTCCCCCAGGAGGATAGGTTACTGTTCAAAGTGCTCATCAGTGAGGACAAACTGCCTGCTATATTGCCCCTCCAGTCCTCATTCAATGCAGCAGATACAGCCTTCTGCTCTATGGCTACGTCTGTAGCCATGCAGTGGGTGTTGCGGATTCAGTAAGATAGATTCTGCAAAGTCAGTCAGTCTGTGATGGAGGAAATACTCCTTGATGGAAGCAGTTTGTTTAGTGAAAATACAGATGTCATTAAATTCACTACAGGATATACATATATAGTGCTGGATCTATATCTTTATTCTATATCTATGTGTGTGTGCTTGTGAGTATAGTGTGCTCCAGCACTATAGAGGGAATACCAGAGATCTCATTCATATAGCAGTGACCAGCTTCTCAACCATTTTATCATAAAAGGACTTAGGAGCCGCCTAGGAACTGATAGACGATGCAGTATAGCAAGCATAATGTGCTGCCCTACTTTGCACTAAGAAGGACTTCTGCTGAGACATTTGAGAGCTATGACTCAATCCCTTTAGCACATCAGGACTCCTGCAATCAATTTGGTCATCACTTAACTAATTTTTCCCAAGTTTGGCATCTCATAATGACAGACAGATAAATCCTGGAGATTATCAAGTGCCAGCTGCATCGTGGAAGCTCTCTCCTTTTTCCCCTTGAAAGCTATTTTTCCTGTCCCTCTTCAGGAGCCTTTCTCACTTTATCTGGGAATGACAGAACAAGTACCACCTCAGCACAGGGAAAAGGGATTTTGCTTGAAATAGTTCTTCATCTCCCCCATAAAAAGAGAATGGAGACCCATGCTGGATTTCAGATGGTTGTATGTTTTCTATCAAATGATTAACGTACAGGATGGTCATCCTGACTTAATAATTCCCTTATTGAACAAGGGTGATTGGTTCACAGATTTCATTTGGAAGGATGTGTACTAAGACATAGACATCTTCTGGCACAGAAGATTCCTGAGAGTAACCGTAGGCCAATATAGAATGCTCCCGTTCAACTTGGCAACAGCACCCTAGGGTATTCACAGAGGTGCTATTGGCAGTGGCAGCAGCAGCTTACTTTTGCTGCTAGGGCTCAATTGCTTTCCACTATCTCAACAACTGGTTACCATCTGGGTGAGTATGTTACACAATGTACAACTTGCCTGGTTCGCTTAAAAAGTCAGAACTGATCTTGTGACTTACCCTGCTCTTCATTTAAATATTCACCTATATACTGTAGTTTCCATTTCGTTCATCTGATGAAGTGGGGTTATCCCCACGAAAGTGCATGTGATCAGTAAAGTTGTTAATCTTTAAAAGGGGGGCGACAGGGCTCCTTGGATGTTTTGCTGAAATAGACTCACATAGCTACCCCTCTGGAACTTGTCACAATGTGAATGGACTCCCCAGGAATCCCAATTGCTGATAAATCTAGTGAAGCTACCATTCACTTGAAACCTACATGTCCAAATTCGGCTGGACTACAAATTAGCAGACCACCTCATCAGGATCTTTTCTAGTCACCAAGAATGGGAACTATATGATATGATGGTTCAGAATATTTTGATATTGAGGATCCTCCTCTTTGCATTTCAGGAGAACAAGAAATGATCAATCTCCTGTTCTGGGAGGCTCAAGGTCAGGGTTCCAGAGGAGATGAGTTCCTGGTTCTGTGGTTAGGACAAATAACATATGTCTCCCTATTCCTTTCTTATCTTGGGTCCTGAAAAAGATTAAGCAAAGAGAGTTTAGGATCCTGACCGCTTCCAGATAGTGAAGATATTTCGTTTCCTAGCATTTTCCAGGGGTCAGCATGTCCATGTATCGGTATCCAGCTGTTCTTGTCTTTGTCCTGGGTCAGTAGGGCCAAGATCAAGCATCCCAGTCTGGCATCCCTCTACCTAAATCTGGTATTTGAATTGGCAAGGAGCCTAGGAGCCTCGAAAGATATGCTTAGAAACGGTTCAGTCTGTCTTTTACAATAGTAGAAAGGGATCTACAAGAAAGAGTTACATGGCAAAATGAAGAAGCATTTTCTATCTGGGTGTTACCATTACTGTATAACATGAGGGGATTCCAACATCCCTGTCATCTTGGAATATCTCCTGTCCTTAAAAATTTCAGATCTGTTTTTTAGCTCCCTACATGAGTACTTAATAGTTATCAGAGCCTGTCACCGTCTGGTTGACAACCACTTTATCTTCACTCATTCTGTGATAGTACATTTTTCTAACTACATATTAGAACCTTTTCCCAGTGCTGAAACCTATCTGGACTTGGGATCTCAGGTCTAGGGTATCAGCATTAACAAAGATTCTGTTTGAATCCTTAGCCACATGTTCCTTAGCATACCTGTCGATCAAGGTTGTCTTTCTGATAGCCATATTTCAGTCAGGGGGCTCTTTTAGCTGATTTATCTACATGGTCTTCTATAAGGATAAAGTTTTCTCAATCTTGTATACAAAATACACTCCTGAAGTGATTTTGGAATTCCATCTAAATCACATTATTTACTCATTATCTTCTTCCCAAAGTGATATGTCACCAGTGAGAATAGGAACCTGCACTCTCTGGTTGTCAATTGGGGCTTGGCATTCTACCTGCAGATAACTAAATTGTTTAGGAAACTACCTAATTATTTTTGTTTGTATTTTTTGCACAACATGACGAAGCAGTCCTGTCTCAAAGACTATCCAAATGGATTTCAGGTTACATCCTACTCTGTTACGAGTTGACAGAGACCCATCCCCTGCAAGCAATAAGGGACCACTTGGCTAGAAAACAGGTTGCACCAGTAGCCTAACTCCAAGAGGTGGTTTTCCTAGAAATCTGTAAAGCAGAGCTATGTGGGACTCTGTTCAGATGTTCATGAGATGATATTTCCTAGTGCAAACTTTTACAGGAGGGCACATTCTTTGGCGGAGCAGTTTTCCAACTGGTTGTAGAGCAAGTGGTCCTTGTACTCTCCTTCTCAATGAATACTGCTTGTGAATCACACCCAGTGGAACACATATGAGGACCATCGCTCAAAGAAGAAAGGTAGGTTACTTACCTTTCAGTAACGGGTTCTTCAGAACGTGTGGTTTTCATCTGTGTTCCTTTACTCATCCTCCCTGCCCTCTGCTGTAGAGCCTTATGCTAGACTTGTTCTCGGTAGAAAGACACTTGAGAAGCAGTCAGAGAGCACTGTCCCTTAGGCCCCTGGTTTAGAGTGTAAGGAGAGGAGAAGGGGCATAGGCATGAAACAGTAGAAAGAACAAGCCAAAATAATCTGATTTCAGGTGTGTGGAGCCCATGTGCACCTTCGCTGGATTACGGGTAGGGTTCTAACATTTTGAAAATTTCCAGTACTGTAAGGTAAGTAACTTACCTTTTCCTCTTCTGGTTGAGCTTGTTGAATCTTTACTTTGAATAGTCTCAGTTCTCAAGGGATGATATGTATACAGTTTATTAAAAAGATGACAAATTATGAAAATGTTTTGGAATTTGCACTGTAAATTTATATATATTTTAATTCAGACTGCATCCATTCAGCTGTAGCACAGTGTCTGAATGCAAATTTTGTATTTTATCCTCTTGCTTTAAGCAGTGCAGCATGATATTTGAGCATTCATCACTTGCCTTTGTGTACCAGTTCACAGTGCAGTTGCAATATTTTTCCAAATCTGGAGAATGTTATTTGTTAATTAGCCGAAACTGAATTATGCTTATGTTTTCAGTTCAGTCACAGATATTTCATATGCATCTTATTTTTCATGGAGAACAGTCAATTTCAAGTTTCCTTTCACCATGAAAATGAGGTTTAAGGTTTGTTCCTGAAAACATTTATACATAGAATAGAATCATAGGGTTGGAAAGGACCTCATGAGATCATCGAGTCCAACCCCCTGGAGCTTGAACCCAGGACCTTCTGTACATTAAGCAGAGGTGCAAGCCACTACACTATGATTAGCTTTAATCATGTGTATAGTCCCATTAAATTCAATGAGATTGCTTGCATGCCTTAAATTTCTTACATGAATAAGCATATGCTGGACAAGGGCCTCAATAGTATTTGTACTTTCAGTTTCTTTATCATTCACACTTCCCCCTTCTCTCCTACCCTAAAAGCCAAATATTTTTTAAATGAATGCCATGAACCAACATTTTTTCCATTATGGTGGGGGAAAAAAAAAGCCTTTCCTAATCTTGATGCTTTTTCCTGTTCTGTGACCACATGTGTAAACAGATATGAGAATTAGCATGATCCCTAATGAAAGGGGTTGGAATTATAGTGGGACCCTGAGTTGACCAAAGTTTTGGGGGACACTTTATTTTTAATAAAATGAGTTGAATGCACAATATCAGGAAAATAAAGAGATGTAAAGCTAGCTTTGTGAATTTTAGGCTAACAAAAAGGAGTCTTGAGAAGAAAAATTGGTTTATATAGCTGTGTTCCTGAAGTGCTTGCATATGTCCTTTCGACTTCAGGTGTCTGCACACCAGTGCACTTAAGCTGGAGAACTTCTGACAATAGAAGTACCCATTGGGACAACACACCTACCCTCCATGCTCTCTTGCTTCTAGCTGAGAGTCTAAAGAGCATACTAACCCTTCTCAGTTCCTTTTCACCACCCATGGCTGGGAGATGTAGTATGTGTGAGTACTTCCCTCTCCCTACCTTTCTTCTTTAGGACTTGTCTAAAGATATTTTTTGTATATAGTTCTTTAGCTTAGTTAAATTAGTTAGGTTATAGTGGTAGTACCCTTTAAAAATACCCTTTATATTCATTTTTTGTTTTGTTTTTCTTGAGCTTTGGCTTGGTAATGGGGCATGCTGAAGTCCCTGCATTTCAAATGCTGTTCTGACTGTAGTAAGTCCATGCGAGTCAGTTAGTACGTCTCATTACAGAAGTTTAAAGTGCTGAGAAAAAAATAACATTAGGCAATATGTGCCTTATTTGAGGAGTGTTTAAGACCCAAATGAAGATGTTGAGGAAGGTCTACAACACATCTTAATGGAGGCAGCTTTCTGTCCTAGATTGATACTTATCCATTCAGTTCATAGGGGGTTTGAATTTGACTCGTTTCCAGAGTGCACTACTGGCCTTGGTGGCTTCCCTGCGTTGAAAGGAGCAAGAGAGACAATTCCATTCTCTGTCTCTTGTACCATGTATGCACCAGGAGAAGTCTAGTACCTGTATCTTTTTGGGGGGGGACAGAAGGAGTCCCTGGCTATAGGCTAAGTCTCACAGAAGGAAGCTGGGTACAGATAGAGCAATGGTCCTGTTGATAAGGATTCTAAGGCCTTCACCTTCAGCTGTGTTGACTTCTTCTATGGTGCGTGCCACTTTATCAGTACTGACAATGCCAGAGGTGTATGTGAATACGAAACATTCTGCGTCTGTCAATATTGGACTCACCACTTCCACAGGATGAGACTGCAGCTCCTGCTATTCCTGGCATGCTGACTCCACCTCCAGGATCTAGCTTGATACCTGTAGAAAAACACCGTCAGCAATGAACCTGTCATCCATCCTCTCTCATTCTGGTGTGTTGGGATGTTGGCTTGGTATCTTCAATAGGGAAGTTCCATTTGCTGCAACTAGCACAGTCTTCTTATATCTCCTCAGTCCTGGTCACTTGTTTTCTCCACTTGATCCTGCATCTCCTTGGAATTCTGATTTATCATCTTACTCTGAAGTGTTTTCCTACAGATTGGATTTCTGTTTCAGAAGATTGCAAGGTTCACCTCAGCGTGCAGATCTCAATACACTATCAGGTCAAGAGACAGATTGCTATAAGGTTGGGCACCAGTATCTTAGTAAATGCAATAATGGAACTTATAGAATCCTTGGGGATTTCTTCTTGACTCCAGGGCTTTCTTCTCTGTGTCACCATGCTGTGATATGCAGACAGAGACAGCATTCCCATTCCCAGCAAGCTGTGGAAGTCATCCAACTAGCTTCAGATGGAGGAGGGCCCATTACTAGCAAAGCAGATGGACACATTGGCATCTCCTGTCAGTATTTCCTTCTTGTCTTTTGATAAGACTATAAACCCAGCATTTTCACCTGCAATTGCACATGACTACAAAATCTATCAGGATCTATTGAGCAGAGTGGCTTTTGCCCTGGGAGTACAAATTCAACTGTCTAGGGTTACTCTTACAAGCTACTGAACATTTTGTATTCCACAGGTCCTTCTAGAGTGGCCTTGTATATCGATAAGGCTATTTTGGAGCCTTAAGTTGACTCCTGCTTTTGGGACTTTTACTAATAAAAGAATTGTGAAAAGTGGTATTATGTGATGATGATGGTGTTGAATCAAAAGGCCAGAAAAGGTCATTTTTGATCAACTCCCAAAGTTTAGGCTGCAAAGAAATAGACTTATTTGGGGATTAGTTTATTCATCCTCAGGTTTACAGCTCAGGATTGTGATGCATAGGCTATTTTGCCATATTATGATTATTCAGTATCGGATTCAGTGTCTGCATTTATTGACAGACTACCAATTGACACGATGAATTAGTTCAAGGCTCTTTGAAATGAAAGGTATCTGGTTGCTTGTAAATCGTTCCAGGCTAAACTGGGAGATTGGGCTGTATGTGTCATGGCAACGATGGGGAGCTTGCATCACATTACTTTTATGCAGTTTGGCTTTTGATGTCCAGAAGACAATTGTGGGTTTGCCTTTCAAGGGCTCCAATTTATTCTGCATTCTCTTAAAGATTCAATGGTGGCCTTCAAATCCTTTGGCATTTACATTCCAGCCTCAAGGAGAAAGCAGTTCTGTCCTGACACCCAAGCGAGGTACTCTTTCTATCCAAACAGGCAGCCAGATCAATTCTAGAGAAGAGAAAGGTCTCAGGAAAAGCCATTATTTTCTGAACTTTCTGTCATCTTCAGTCATCAGACTTCTTCCAACCTGTGTACAGTACTTGACTCCTTTGTCAAGGAGAACAAATCACACCATTTGATCTTGCCTCTCTTTGGCAGCCGCTTGTTCCACTTCTTAAGGTCTTGGTCCCACATTAGAACCCACTTGTCTGTTTTAAGCATGATGGAACTGAGGACTGGTCTACACAAGAAGTGCTACATCAGCACAGCTGCACATCTCTAAGGCATTTGGTGAAGATGGTGTACCCTGACAGAAGATCAGTCTCCTGTTGGCGTAATTACTCCACCTCCACGAGAGGTGGAAGCTTTGTAGGTGGGAGAGCATCTTAAGTGGTAGCATAAATTTACCTAGAGACATACCGTGCAATTGACCTCTGTTCCCCATTTCTTTTCAGGGATGCATTTATGAAACTGTTAACTGATCAAAGAGGTCCAATCTCTGTTTCTGTCAGGACCGTAGAGTAGCAGCCTTTTTATCATAAAGAAAGGGGATTCTCTTCTTGCTATTTTTCTCATTCAAAAGTCCAAGGGAAACTTGAGACATTTTAGAGCTGCAAAACTTCAACAAATAGATCAAGAAGATAAAGATTTGTTTGGTAACCCTGGCTTAGATTATTCTTTCTCTGTCTCACAGCAACTGGTTCACTGTCCTCAACTTAAAATATGCATGTTTCTGGGTGACTCTCTGCATCAGATTCTGGACGTTTCTAAAATCTGTCATCATCAGCAGTTCATTATGAGTTCACAAGTCTTCCTCTGTGGTCTTTCTTCAGCACCCCGAGTGTTCATAACATGTCAAGAAGGTAGGATTTCACACATCACCACATCAGGGTCTGTCCAGACAGCAAGTGGAGGATGGTATTAAAGAAAATGCAGTCCCTCTTAAATGTGTTAGGCCTGGTGATCAGGTTTGTGCTGTTCCAATTTTTGATAGTCACAGCACTGGTTTTCTGACCTTTTGAACTTCTCTGTTCAAGATATCAGAACTCTCCCATGACTTAATTTTGCAGGACCATGAGTAGGCTCTACATTCTATAGGATTGTAGAAGATTAGAGGTGGAAGGGATCTCAGGAGGTCATTTAGTCCAAGCACCTGCTCAAAGCAGGGCCAACATCAACTAAATCATCCTAGCCAGGGCTTTGTCAAGCAGCACTTGAAAAACATTGAAGGACGGAGACTCCACCACCTCCCTAGGTAAACCATTCCAAAGCTTTACCACCCTCCTAGTGAAAAAGATTTTTCTTAGTATCCAACCTAGGACTCCCCCACTAAAACTTGAGATCACCAGTCCTAGTTCTGCCATCTATTACCACTGAAAGCAGCCCATTTCTGTTCTCTCTGAAAGTCTCTTTCAGGTAGTTAAAGGCTGCTATCAAATCCCTTCTTCTATATGGCTTGTTAAACAAGCCTACTTCCCTCAGCCTCTCCTTATAAGTCATGCGCCCAGCCTCTCATGATTTTTGTTTCTCTCTACTGGACTCTCTTCTATTTGTCCCCACCATTTCTGCAGTGGGGGCCCTCAAAACTGTACACAGTACTCCAAATAAGGCCTCTCCAGTGCCAAATAGAGGGGAATAATCCCTTCTTTATAAAGTGGTGTCCCTGAGTTTTTCACTCTAGCTGTTCAGTGTGCCTTCATGCTGAGCTTGAAGATTTCTGCTGCAGTCTCTGCTTGGGCCACACATGCGTAGCTTATGAAGTGGCGCTGCATGCATATTGCCAGAGCCTCTGTCAGTTCCTTCTCAGCTGTCCAAGGTTTGAGATGGAGTCCACAGCACTCTCTCCTATACCTGTAATAGTGTAATGGAGTCAAGCTTGATGGCTACAGAAGTGTTCTGGAAGACAGGTATATCAGCCCTAGACTCACCAAAACCTTGTTTCCTGGGTAACCGGGGCAGAGCTACATGAGGCTAATTAAGGCACCTGAGCTCAATTAGCGTAATTAACCACAATAGATGAAAAAGCCCCTGTTGCGGTCAGGGCGGGGAGAGTTTTGGTTGTGGTGTTTGGAGGTGGAGGTATAGGAGTAGAGCTTGAGTTTGGAGCAGAACAGAGCTGAGTGGAGCAAGGGAGAGCTGAGTTGGACAAAGCTTATCGGTAGCTGTTGTTACTGGTGCCTGGGAGGTACATGTAGTCAGGGCAGACTTGCCCAGATGGGCCTTAGGGCCCTTGGCCCTGTGGCCTATAGGCTCTAGAGCCCAGCCCCAGGGCAGGAGGGATTGGGAGAACTGTAAGCCTGGGAGTTTGGAGATAGGAAAGACATGCCTCAGCTGGCTGCCAAGACCTGAAGTGCAGGACTCTTGGTGACTGAGTGTAGCCTGTTCATCACAGCAGGTGTCAGGAGTAGGATCACATTTTCACAGCAGCCAGAGGGGGGGAAGCCCAGAGATTTTTTCCACCCCCCACCCTGCACCTTGGAGGATGTAGTAAAGACAGTTGTACAGGCCTCAGCAGTGCAGCAAGAGGACAGTCGGGTACAAATGGTCATCCAGCAGGAATCCCTGCGACTGCAACAAGAGATTAACAAACTGTTGATAAGCTAGGCAGGCCAGGACCATGCCCCCTTGCTAGAAATGGTGGACCAGCCGAATGTCTTGACCACCCAAGCCTAGGGGCCTGATGGGGCACATACACAATGACAAGCTTCTTTACTGGCCCCATTCCCTCAGTGCTCCGTGGCTGGAGGGGAGTGGGGCAGTTCTAGGCCCCCTGCTTCTGGCTTTGACTGTGGAGCTGGAAGCTGCTAGCTGGTGGCGGTGAGAGGCGCCTCTGGCTGGACCTGGAGGTCATCGGGGGGATAGGTGGCCCCAGCCAGGACCAGGAGGCTGCCCGCTGATGAGGGTGGGAGCCGGTCCCACCCCCTTTTGGACCCCACCCCCAGCACCCACTGAGGGTGAGGTGGGCAGGGCTGGCATGGGGGTCAGCAAAGGTTACTGACCCCTGCGCTATGAGCTCCTAGCTTTCTACAGAAGACAATGGCCGGGAATAATGTAGAGGCCTACCTCCTCATCTTTGAGAGGGTTGCCACATGTGAGGCATGGCCCCAGGGCCAGTGGGTCAACATTCTCACCCCATTCCTGTGGGGGGTGGTCCAGAAGGCCTTTTATGATCTTCCTGAAGAAGCAGCAGCTGATTATCCTTAGCTGAAGGCAGAGATCTTGGCCCATTTGGGTGTAATGATGGCTGTATGGGCCCAGAGCTGCCATGACTGGAGGTTCCAGGAAGGAAGGGTTCCAGGGACTTCACTATTTGATCTTGCCCATCTTGCACAGAAATGGTTGCAACCCAAAGCCTGGTGATCTGAGGATATTCTAGAGATCCTCGTCAGTGATCATGATGTAAAGGGGTTACTGGCAGACCTCTGAACATGGGTAAACCAGAATGACTCCTCTTCATATGATGAGCTCACTCCACTGGTTGAGAGGCAACTTTTGGCCAGGGCTACTTCTTGAACACCCCTGGAGGACCCACTTAGAGCCAAGCAACTTCCTCTAATCCCAGTGTGCGGAAGTTGGAAAGCCTGGGGAAGGGGAAATGGAGATTAAGGGAAGTGGAAGGCCAGCCAGAGATCCCCTCAGGAAGAAATGACCTGGACAGAAAGTATGGGGTTTAGACCCCTCAGCCATAAGGACAGGCTGTATCTAGAGACTCTCTCAGATGTTATGCTTTTGGGGAGTGGGGCCATATAGTGACTAAGTGTTGCAATGCAGAAGAACCCATGCAGTGTAACCCGGGAAACTTCGTAGACTTGTGTAGCCTCCTCAACCAGCTGGGTGTTGATGTAACCCCACACAAATACCCGAGGCCCTTGAAGCTGAACGGGATTGAGTCCATGGCCCTGGTAGATTCTGGAAGTGCTATTACACTCGTTTCAGGGAGGCTAGTAAACAGTAGCCAGTTGGCCCAAGCCAAATGCACTGGGGTGACCTGTATCCATTGGACAGTCAGCTATTACCTGACCATCCCAGTGAGTATTAAGATGCTGGATGGGGTGAGAAGGGTGACAGCAGGAGTGGTCCCTTAAGCTCCCCTACTCTGTGCTCACAGGCAGGGATTTCCTGGGCTTTGAAACATTAAACTCCACAGAAGGAACAAGGGAAGACAAGAACCTCAAGTCCTCACAGCTAGCTTCTCTTAGAGAAGTCCCTGCAGCCTGTGTCCAAACCAGGACATGGAGCATCCCCTCAGGAGAGAGGCTAGGAAAAGGGCGTCTGCCTCGTCCAAAAGCCCTTCTTTGGAAGAGACCTGTATCACCAAAACCAGTGGACACACCTAAAACGCTAGGCAACATGGTTGCGAAGGCACCAAAAGCCAAACAGTCCCCTCCAGAGTCAAGATCAAAACCATCGACCTCCACCTTGATACCTTGGCAGACGTTGGCATCCTGAGACATGGTACTGAATAATAAGGCGACACTAACCACATCGGCATCACTACCCTCAATAGCTCTGGGGCCTGATGCAGCACTGACACAACCCTCTGCACCTAAAATACCTCTGGCACCAATGCCTACAGAGTTGGCACCTACAGACTGTGTTGCTTCCAGCTTGGCAGCAACAGGCAAACACAAGGGGAAAACAAAACACATCCATCTGGAAAGCTGATTCACCTCAATAATCACCCCCATATGGGTTAGATGTCTCATCCCCAATGTCACCATTCTTGTACAGTGCTGATGAAGACCATATACTGGATGATTTTTCCCCTTACAGATCACCATCACCACCCAGATGCAGATGTAAAGATAAACACATTATTGCCAAATGGTTTCGTCCTCCATGGTTGATGCCCCTGATGTCATCCTTGAGGTGCTGGGATAATTAGGATGCTTGGTTGTCCCACAGGAGATTCCATAGCAGATTCACTATTTCAAAAAGAGACCAAAAGAATTCATGGATATGAACATTGAGGATGCTTGGAACTGCTTCAAGACAGAGCTGCAGGAACTATCTGAAGCCTGCATTACAAAGAAGAGGAAAAAATTTTCAGACATGGGTTCTAAACCAAGCTGGATGAACCTACATCTTAGACAGGCGATTAGGAGGAAACACAAGCTCTACAAGGAGTGGAAGATAGGAGGTATAGAAATGGAGGGCTACCTTTTAGAGGTTAGAGCATGTATGGATCAAGTGAGGAAGGCCAAAAGCCAAGCAGTGTTAGAGCTTGCAAAGGGAGTCAAAACCAATAGTAAAAGGTTCTTCAGACATATAAATAGAAAGAAAACATAGAATAATGAAGTTGGACCTCTATACGCTGAGGATGGGGTAGAGATCAAGGATAACCTAGGCATGGCTGAATATCTAAATAAGTACTTTGCCTCTGTCTTTAATGAGGCTGATGGTGAGATTGGGGACAGAGGTAGGGCAGCGAATGAGAATGTAGAAGCGGAAATTACTATATCTGATGTGGAAGCCAAGCTTCAGCTGCTTAATGGAACTAAATAAGGGGGTCCGGATAATCTCTATCCAAGAATGTTGAAGGAACTCGTACGTGAAATTGCCAGCCCTTTAGCAAGTATTTTTAAAGTACTGGTGAATGCAGGGGTTGTACCTTATGACTGGAGAATTGCTAATGTAGTCCCTATTTTCAGGAAAGGGAGTAAGTCATCCAGGTAACTACAGGCTTGTTAGTTATGCAAGGTCTCGGAGAAAATTTTGAAGGAGAAGGTACTTAAGGATATTGAGGAGAATAGTGACTGCAATAAAAAAAGATAGATCATGCCAGACCAAATTGATCTCCTTTTTTGAGAAGATAACAGACTTTTTGGATAAAAGGAATGCGGTGGACCTAATTTACTTAGATTTCAGCAGGGCATTTGATACAGTTCCATACAGGGAATTATTTGTTAAATTGGGAAAGATGGGGATTAATATGAAAATAGAAAGGTGGGTAAAAAACTGGTTACAGGGGAGATTACAGAGGGTCATAGTGCAAGATGAACTGTCTAGCTGGAAGGAGGTTACTAGTGGAGTTCCCCAAGGATCGGTCCTGGGACCCATTTTATTTAACCTTTTTGTTACTGATCGTGGCACAAAAAGTGGGAATATTCTAATTAAGTTTGCAGTTGACTTCAAGCTGGGAGATATTGCCAATACAGAGGAGGATTGGGATAGCATACAGAATGATTTGCATGACCTTGTAAAGTTGAGCATTAGAAACAGGATGAAATTCAACAATGGGAAGTGCAAGGTCATGCACTTAGGGACAAATAACAAGAATTTTTCTTATAAGTTGGGAATGCATCAGCTGGAAGTGATGGGGGAGGAGAAGGACATGGGTGTACTGGTTGATCACAGAATGACAATGAGTAGCCAATGCAATGTAGCAGTGAAAAAAGCTGGTGCGGTTCTGGGCTACATCAGAAGGGGTATTTCTGGTAGAGATAGGGAGGCGTTAGTACTGTTATGCAAGGCACTGGTGCGACCTCTCTTGGAATATTGCATACAGTTCTGGTCACCCATGTTTAAGAAAGATGAAGTCAAACTGGAACCAGGTGCAAAGAGAGGCTACAAGGATGATTTGTGGAATGGGAAATCTTCCATATGAGAGATGACTTATTTGTTTAGTCTGAGCAAAAGAAGGCTGAGAGGTGATACGATTGCTCTTTATAAATACATTAGAGGGATAAATACAAGGGAGGGAGAGGAATTATTTGAATACAGCACCAATGTGGACCCAAGAACAAAACGATACAAACTGTCCTTCAGAAAAGTTAGGCTTGAAATTAGATGCAGATTCCTAAGCATCAGAGGAGTAAAGTTCTGGGATAGTCTACCAAGAGAAGTGGTGGGGGCAAAAACCTTAGGTGCCTTCAGAACCGAGCTTGATAAGTTTATGGAGGGAATGATACTGATGGTCAGTATAGCTTGGCCATTGTCTATCTTTTAGTACTGGTGATGGGTATGATAGTGAGCTGGGAAGGGGCATTAGATAGAATGGGTTCTGAGTTATTTCAGAGTAGTTCTTTTTGGCCTGGCTGTTGTGGACTTGCCCTCATGCTCAGGGTTTAACTGATCGCCGTGTTTGGGGTCAGGAAGGAATTTTCCCCCAGGGCAGGTTGGCTTGGGTGCTGGGGTTTTTTGCCTTCCTCTGTAGCATTGGGCATGGCTCACTTGCTGGTTGATACTCTGTATTAAAGTCTTTAAATAATGATTTGGGGACTTTAATAGCTCAGTTATGGGTTTGAGGTTCATTGTAGGAATGGGTGGGTGAGGTTATTGTGGCCTGCAGTGTGCGGGAGGTCAGACTAGATGATCAGATTTTTCCCTTCTGACCTTAGAGTCTGTGAGTAGCCTGCCCATCATGCTCCTACTACATACCCAGGGGAACTCAGACAGAAGCAACAGAGGCACTGAGTGACCCATTGAAGCTAGAAGAGGAGGTTACACAACTCTCTTTCATCTCCAGACAAAACAGGTATACAACCTCCACCTATGAGTGCTGACGATTTCAAGAATTTCCAAGAACTATTCAAACGTGTAGCACAGTATTTGGACATTCCACTGCTGGCGGTGGAACAAAATCATCACAAGCTCCTGAAAATACTTAATATGGCAACGCCCTCTAAAATCGCATTACCTGTAAGTGATGCTATCATGGAACCTAAAAATGCAGTTTGGCAGACTGCTATGACTAATGCGCCAACTTGTAAATGGGCTGACAAGAAATATAGTATACCATCGAGAAACAATGAGTACCTGTTGCCCACCCATCCCCGAATTCTCTTGTTGTGGAGGCTGCAGAACAGAGGAATGAACAAACCTGCAACAGATCCGCTCCACAGGATAAAGAGTGGAAAGGGTTGAAAGGTTGACCTTTTTGGCTTCAAGGTCTATTCTACAACAATGCGGCAACTGAGGGTAGTGAACTGTGCAACCCTGCTCTCAGATTATGACGACACATCCTCAAAATTTACTGACTTTATCAATGCAAACCCAGAAGATAGATGACAACAGTTTCAAGCACTAGTCCAAGAAGGCCAGCTTATTTCATAGAATCATAGGGTTGGAAGGGACCCCACGAGGTCATCTAGTCCAACCCCCGCAGTCCTATTTCTAGGACTGCTCTGGAGGTGGTAATGGGTGAAGGACACAGAACCAAAACAACCAGTTATTGTCACAACTGCCTTCTTTCTCAACGTGGCAGCATCAGCAATTTTGAGGGTTTGGTTGAGGGTATGAGTGACATGCCCGATCCAGCATCCATACAGAAATCAGCATTCTTTGGTCACCATTTACAACCATACTTCTAGCAAATGGCTGAGCCCTGGAAATAATTTGACAGGGATATTCCACCCTGTTAACCTCTATGCCCCCTACAAAAGCACTATCCTGTTCCTCTTCAAGGAGATACCTCGTGTACCAATTTTGCAGCGAGAAATGAACCACCTTCTGGAATTAGGGGTGGTAGAGCCTGTTCCTCTCAAGTACAAAGGAAGAGGCTTTTATTCATGATATTTTCTAACAACAAAGAAAAACGGGAATGGAGACATTGATACTAGACCTAAGAAGACTAAACAAATACATAAGGAACCACAGATTCAAGGTGGTAACGGTGGCAACAGTAATACCAACACTGGAACACAGGGACTGGTGCTCATCCCTCAACCTACAAGATGCCTATTTGCATGTGACAATACATCCAGCACACAAGAAATACCTCAGTTTCATCGTAAGACAAAACCACAGGTTACTGCCTTTCAGACTATCCACAGCACTGAGTCTTCATAGTAACCACATATTTACAGAAACAAGGCATAGTTATTTACCCATACCTAGATGATTACCTGTTGAAAACAGTCATGCTCAATCAGAATGCGATATCCAGCTAACACAACATTCCGAAACGTTGGACTGATGGTAAATTGCCAGAAGTCACCACCGATAGTATCACAATTGCTGTAGTGCACAGGCGCTCAACTCAATGTGACTGTAGAATGAACATCGTTACCACAAATTTCTTGCAATAGTGGACTTAATCCAAGTGGTAACAGACAGTCTGCTTATTACGATCCACACTTGTCTACAACAGTTGGGCCACATGGCTGCAAGTACTCTCATAGTTCCACATACATGCTTACATATGCATGCTTTAGAAGCATGCCTAGCCTCTGTTTACAAACCTCAAAAGCAAAATCTGCTAAAATCAATCCCGATGCCAATTCCAAGCAAGCAAGTCCTCTGATTGTGGGTGGACACAGTCATACAACATGACAATGGGGATACCTTTCATGCAACCCCCCCTCTTCTGTATTCATAACCACAGACGTGTCCCTGCTTGGCTGGGGAGCACATCTTGGAGACCACACAGCCCAAGGCCACTGGTCAGTGACTGAAATGACCATCCACATCAGCCTTTTGGAATTATGCACAGTATGAAACACTTGCATGCACTTTCTCCCAATCATACAAAACAGATTGATAAAGATCATGACAGACAATATAGCATGCATGTTTTACATAGACAGGGAAGTGCACGGTCGCGGTCATTATGTGCAGAAGCAACCAAACTGTGGAGATGGTGTATCTGCCCTGGTATAAATATCTCTGCTTCTTTCTTACCTGGGTTGCTCAATACCATGGCAGACACACTCAGCAGACAGTTTACAGCAAAGCACGAGTGGGAGTTGAACAATGAAGTACTACATCATATATTTTGTCAATGAGGTACCCATCTATCAACCTTTTTGTGGCCCCCAGAAAATTGAAAATAATATGCCATTTGTTCTAGGGCAGGCCTAGGCGAAAAATCATTAGGAGATGCATTCTTCTGAACTGGGAAGGGAAGCTCCTATATGCCTTTCCACCTGTACCATTAATACACAAAACGCTACAGAAAATACAAGCCGACAAAGTGAAAGTACTTATGATCACACCAGCTTGTCCAAGACAAACTTAATTCCCCTACTTCCTCCAGATGTCAATATGCTCCCTGATGCTAGTCCCACAAAGACAGGATCTTCCTCATCAAGATGAGGGTTGGATGCTCCATCCACATCTGCACAAGCTCCATTTCTCAGTTTGGCTGCTCCATGGCTCCAACATATGGAACTACAATGTTCAGAACAAGTAAAAGGTATTTTATTGAGTAGTAGGAAGTCCACAGCATGGAAAACTTACCTGCAAAAATGGAAACGGTTCTCTTCTTGGTGTGTTAACAAGCATGGTTCATCCATGTCTGCATTGATTCCCATCATCCTGATTATATTCTCCAAGTAAAAAACTTCTGCCTTTCCAATAGCTCTCTTGTAGATCACTTGGCCCCAATATCAACCTTCCACCTAAGAATGGAATTAAATTTGGTGTTTACGGACCCACTTGTAAAACATTTTCTAAGAGTTGAACAAAATACACATCCAGATATGACCACCTGTACGATCCTGTAATCTAAACCTCATGTTCTGATCGATAATGGAGAAGCCACTTGCCACCTGCTCATTAAGTCACCTGTCTATGAAGGTGGCATGCCTTGTGACTATATTGTTGGCTAAACATGTGGGGGACCTTTCAGCACTCCTGGCTCATCCCCCTTACTCAGTTTTTCATCCAGATAAAGCTTATCCAGAATTCATTCCCAAGGTTAACATGACTTTCCACAACAACCAGGAAATTAATCTGCTAGTTTTTCACCCAAAACCACAAGTAGATACCCATATCGCTCTCCTACATGCACTAGACATTAGAAGGACCCTAACCTTTTATTTGGAAAGGACTAGAACTTTCAGAAAGATGCCAAACTTATTTGTGTCTCTAGCTGAACAATCAAAGGGACAACCAGTATCCACACAGAGCAAGTGGATAAAGGACTTTGTAGTAACACCTTATTGAATGACCAAAGCCCCTCCAATCCCAGGATGGGTTAGAACCTATTTCACCTGGGGCATGTCAACAACTATGACCTTCCTCAGCAACATCGCACTCAGGAACATATGTGCTCCAGCCACTTGGAGCTCTATGTATTATCTTCACAAAACACTATGTGGTTGAGGAAATTCACAGATCAGAGACTGCCTTAGGGACTACTGCCCTGTCATCCATTAAGTGTACAACATCCACAAAACCCTGCCTCCAATAAAAGGAAACTGCTCCATGGGCACCTAGAATGGACCACCCAGGAACACCACTCGATGAAGAAAGGAAGAATGGTTACCTCGTGGTAACAGATGTTCTTTGAGATATATGTCCCAGGGTATGTTTCACTCCCCTGCCACCCCCACACACACTGTGGAGTTGTGCATAATGCTGTTCTGTGGTTGAGAAGGAACGGATGAGGCTCTGATTATGCATATGTGTGTGGCTCAAGGCGTAAGTGGTGCCACAAGATGAGCCATGCATGTGTGTCCCGAACAGAGACTGTGGTGGAAATCTCTGAGCTCAGCATGAGGGTGCACCAAACACTTCGAGTGGAGCATACCCAGGGGCACACATCTCGAATAACATCGGTTACTGCAGGGCAAGTAGCCTTCCTTTTTCTCGATCTGCTGGCAGTGCTCTTTCTAATGCAGACTAATATGAAGTTAGCATTCTTGGAAATAAGGGCCATAGTGTTGACTCATCCAGCTTCTTGTTTACTGTAACGCCCATGTATTTTTCTGCAGAACTGCTGCATACCCAGTCGATTCCCAATATGTAGCAATGCATGGGATTCTTCTTTCCTAAGTGTGGGACTCTGCACTTGTTATTGTTGAATGTTATCAGAGTTCTTTTGGGCCCCATCCTCTAATTTATCTAGGTCATCCTATATTCTATCGCTGCCCTCCAGCATTACCCCCCCCCCAACAGCTTAGTATCATCTACAAACTTGTTGAGGTTGCTGTCCACCCCACCCTTCAGGTGATTAATGAAGGTGTGGGACAAAACTGGCCCTAGCTCCAGCCCCTGGGGAACTCTGTTACTAACTAGACATGGATCACTATATACTTAGCCCAATGATCTGGCAAGCTTTCTAGCCATCTTATAGTCCAGGGGTTCAGCAACCTCAGCATGTGTGCCAGATTTTGCAAGCAGGCCGATCCTGAGTGGCACACAGTGCTGCTCAGGCTTCCCCCCTGGCCCTCCTGTCAAGCATGGCCTGACGGTTGGGGCCACAATAGCTGGCGTGGCGCAACTTGGGTTGGGGACCTGGGGGGTGGTGCGGCTCAGGGCGCTGGTGCGGTGTGGGGCCCAGGGTCAATCAGCCCCCACAGTGGAGGGGAGAGGGGCAGCTCAGCCATGCTTCCCCCGACCCACAATTCGGGGCCACTTGCCCCCAGGGACTCTAGCCTCCTCCTTCCCAACTTGGAGTCCCTGGCTCTTCCCCCATTTTGCCATGCCCCTAGCACCTGCTGAGGGTGCGGGGTGAGGGGCTGGCATGGTGGCTGGCAGAGGTTGCAAAACTCTGTTATAGTCCATTCATCCAGCCCATACTACTTTAATTTGCTGATTAAAAATGCTGTGGGAACCTATATCAAAAGCTTTGCTAAAGTTGAGGTATATCATGTCCACTGCTTTCCCTGTGTCCACGGAATCAATCATCTCATCATTCTAGCCCTCTCAGCCTACACTTGAATGCTTGGAATCTCAGTAGCTTAATGCTTGAGAAGTTGTGTGTGGTACAGAAAGTTCTTTAAAATAGCAGAAAGGCTGGCATCGAATACTTCTGCTTCACAGAATGTGATAAGTTTTCATTGTTGTCCAAGGAGAACAATGTAAGTCTTTTTCAGTTTATTTTGGATTGTCAGTTTTATGAGTGTGCATTTAGCAGCCCTCTCTGCATTCTACCTTTGTGTAAAAGGGAGGTTGATTTTTCTCTTTCTATTTGACGATTTGGTGATGAAAGTTTTGTAAAGTTTTCCCTCCTTTTAGTAATCCAGGATTTAAATTTTTGGTTCTTTTGTTGTAAATGGGTGTGGGAAGGTGTCACTCTGAAACCATAATCATATATACCTTGTTTGTTCTCTTGACAAGGTAGCATTCTTGGTAGCTATTGTTTGGTCAGGAGAGTTGCAAAGCTTCAGGATTTCATGGATGACCCTCGTTAAACGCAAAGTGAGTTTGCATCCATAATCCAAAGTTTTACCAGCAATGCTTCTAATTTTCATGTAAATCAGACTAAATTCTTGCCAACTTTCTTTCTGAAACCCTGCTCTAACAAAGATCAGGAGAAATTTCATACTTTGGATGTCTCAGAACATTGGCACTTTATGTAGACGGGAATAAGGAGTTGCGATTATGCCCGTATTTGTTTCTATAGAGGATGGAGTGAAAGGGAAGTCTGTTATCTGTCAGAGGTTATTTTACTGGGTGTCTTCTTACATTGGTTGGGCTATGATATTGCTAAAGTTTCACTGTCCCAGAGAGTTTTAGGATACGCTACAAAGGCTCAAGCTGCTTAAGTATCTTTCCTGAGTTGTGTTCCCCCTACAGATGTTTTTAGAGGTGCCACCAGCTCTTTTGTTCTTATTCACCTTCCATGCCTCTTAACAATTATGCTAAATTTGGGTAGGGTTACCAGATACCAAAGCATGGAAAGGAGGACACATGGAGAAAATGTAGTATTAATGTAATATTCTTCTGTTTTTAGGGACCCCTGGAACGCTTCCCCTTAAAAATAGGGTGTTCCAGGGCATTCCAGCGTACTTTAACCCCTCTAAGTAAAAAGCCAGACTAAATCATGTATTTTTAAAATGCCTGCCGCGGACGGAGGACGTGAAGGTAAAAAAGTTGCCTCACATCTGGTAACCCTAAGTTTGGGAGAATAGTGCCATAGTCCTTTTTTCAGTAGACTCTGATACCTGTCCATATTTGAGCTGTTTGTGAGTAACATGAAGTGAAATGAGTATGTGCAGTCACTTAAAGAAGAAAAAACAGTTGTGTATGTGCTTGCTGTTCTTCAAGAAATGTTGTTGCATGCCTGACCCTCCTCCTCTTTACTCTGGAATTTCTTCAAATGCTAGCTTCTGGTGTGAAGGAACTAAAGGGGATGAGGAAAGCTCCAGCCCTTCATTTTA
Source organism: Podocnemis expansa (assembly GCA_007922195.1). NCBI lineage: Eukaryota > Metazoa > Chordata > Testudines > Podocnemididae > Podocnemis > Podocnemis expansa. The sequence continues at coordinate 42,492,406 of ML681964.1, forward strand.
TTGGCAGGCAGCATGAGACTGTTGAAGGCACATGTGCCTCCCTGAAGTACAGTTATGGGAAAAAATTCACCTGGCAGTGGTGAAATGATGCCTGAAGTGGAATGGACACATGTAACACATCTTGAAGTATAGCTGTTACAGAACAGATTGTAACTGCTTCTTATAAAAAACTTTAATTGACTTCTAAGTATATTTATATGTCAAACTTAAATTAGGTATACTTGACTCAAGAAGGTACTGTCTTGAGTACTTTAGAAACCTTATTTGCTAAGGTGGTGTGTTTTAAAAAAATCCCTAAACTAATCGTCTAATATTAGTTTAAAAAAATCAGAAGCTTTTCTATGTGATTAAAAGTGTGATGCATGTTTGTTTGGATTTAAATATCTCATTGCAGCATTGCAACCAAAACATTGCATTATTGTGTTAATGAAAAAGAAACAGATAATGAAATGGAATACTGTTTTCAGTGTCCAAACTCATTGCTAGCTGGAAAATAAAGCAACAATACAAAATGTGAAAAGCAACTTTTGGTTTTATAATTTATTTTATTGAGTGATTGATTTGTAAAATTCAGAGAATAAGCTATTATTAATGCTGGTAAAGGAACTTGAAGGCTTTTTAAAATTAAACTTATGGTCTCCATTTTAAAGCAATAAAGTGTGGCTTCATTTGTTATGGTATTTTCAGTTTTATTTAAAAGAAATCTTTAAACTTTATCTCTTCTATTAATACAGTTTTACTGGTATATCAGAAGAGTAGCAGTTGACACGTTCAGAACTTGAACAATTTCTACTGTTGTCTCTGAATCATCAGGCTGTTGAAAACTCTATACTACTATGGCCTCCATCGGTCAAAATTGACCATGAATGATGCATCCTAGATGTTCTAATCATCTGCTCGGTTGGAACAGCGTCGTTTGTGACTGAAAAGACCAATACGAGAATGGCAGTCTCTATTGCAAAGGTCGCATCTATGTGCGGTCTCTGGTCTATTGGATGTGTTGCGCTCCTTTCTACGCGCCCGCCTGTCTGTTGCGATGTTCATCAGTTTTTCTTCCCCTGCCTTGAGGTGTTGGGCCAGAATACTTCTCCACCTTGAGTGATCATCTGCAAGGTTCTCCCAGGACTCAGTATCAATGGCAAGTGCTTTCATGTCTCTCTTGCAGACGTCCTTGTAACGCAATTGGGGGCGGCCAGTAGTTCTCCTCCCAGATGCCAGCTCTCCATACAGAATGTCTTTTGGGATGTGGCCATCCTCCATGCGATGGACACGTCCCAGCCATCTCAGCCTGCGCTGCCTAAGGAGAGTGAACATGCTAGAAAGGCCAGCACAAGACAGGACCTCAGCATTAGACACTCTGTCTTGCCAGGATATGCATAAGATGCGGCGGATGTTTCGCAGGTGAAAAGTGTTGAGTCTTCTCTCCTGTCTGGCGTGCGTGGTCCATGACTCACTTCCATACAACAGTGTGCTGACGACGCAGGCTCTATACACTGCCATCTTGGTCTTTACCGTCAGCTTGGAGTTATTCCAAACACGAGTGGTGAGGCGGGCGAATGTTGTAACTGCCTTCCCGATCCTCTTATCAATTTCTGTATCCAGGGAGAGGTTGTCAGCGATGGTAGATCCCAGGTAAGTGAACTGACGGACGACCACGAGTTCATAATCATCAATATGAATGACTGGCGGTGCATCAGTATTCTGACCCGGAACATTGGTCTTTTTCAGGCTGATAGTCAGCCCAAAATCCTTGCAGGCCTTGGAGAAGCGGTCCATTAGTATCTGAAGTTCATGCTGGGTGTGCGTCGTAATTGCTGCATCATCTGCAAACAGCATGTCTGATAAGAGCCTCACGTGTCCTTGTCTTAGCTCTAAGATGGGGAAGGTTGAAGAGCCTGCCATCTGTTCTAGTACGCAGGTAGATCCCCTCTGTCGCAGTGCTAAAGGCATGCTTTAGGAGCAGGGAGAAAAAAAATCCCAAAGAGTGTCGGAGCAAGAACACAGCCTTGTTTAACACTGCTATAGATGCTGAAGGGCTCGGAGAGGCTGCCGTTAAACTGTACAATACCCCTCATGTCAGTGTGAAAAGATTCGATCATGCTCTGCAGTTTTGGGGGGCAGCCAATCTTTGAAAGAATCTGAAAGAGGCCTTCTCTGCTAACTAGATCGAACGCCTTAGTGAGGTCAATGAAAGCAATATACAGAGGCATCTGCTGTTCTCTGCACTTCTCCTGAAGTTGACAAAGGGAGAAGATCATATCTATGGTAGATCTTTCAGCTCGGAAGCCACACTGTGACTCTGGGTAAATGCGTTCTGCCAGCTTCTGTAGGCGGGTCAACAGGACCCGAGCAAAGACTTTGCCGACAATGCTGAGAAGGGAAATGCCTCTATAGTTGTTACAGTCACATCTCTCACCCTTGTTCTTATAGAGGGTGACAATCTTGGCGTCCCTCATTTCGTGTGGTACAGCTCCTTCTTGCCAACATTGGCGGAGAACTTCATATAGTGGAAGCAGTAGGGTATCCCTGCAATGTTTGATCAAATTGGGTGGAATCCCGTCACTGCCTGGGGCTTTTCTTAGGGCCAAGTTGTTAATGGCCTTACTAAGCTCCTCAATCGTCGGCTCTACATCAAGTTCTTCCATAGTCGGCACACACTCGACAGCCGTAAGGGCTGAGGGGGACACAGTGTTCTTTCTGGAGTAGAGGTTGGAGTAATATTCCACCCATCTCTCCATCTGCTGACCTTTGTCTGTGATAACTTCCCCAGTGATAGATTTAAGGGGAGCTGTCTTGTTCTGGACTGGTCCGCACGCACTCTTAATGCCATTGTACATCCCCCTAATATTATGCATATTGGCAGCCACCTGAATGTCTTCGCTGAGCTGAATCCAGTACTCATTGGCGCAGTGCCTGGCAATTTGCTGAGCCCTGCCCCTGGCAGCCCTGAGCATCTGCAGGTTCCTAGCTGTAGGTGACCTTTTGTACTCGGCAGGGGCAGCGCGCTTGACTTCAATGACAAGTGTCATCTCGGTCGACTTGGCCTCAAACCAGTCTTGTGACTTTGATGTCTTCTTCCCAAAGACAGTCATTGCTGTGAAGTAGATGGTATCCCGCAGAGTCCTCCACTTTTCCATGGCGGAGTCCCCGGGTTGTAAGTTACCCAGCTCTCTCTCAAAAGTCACTGCGAACTGTTCCACGAGGTCTGGTTGGGACATTTTGCTGATATTGATGCGGGGGTTCCCTTGATTCTTAGTGCGATAAAACTTCTTTGGGTGCAGCCTGATTTTACAGCACACCAGTGAATGGTCTGTATCGCAGTTGGCGCTATGGTAAGAGCGCGTATGAAGGACATTCTTGATGGCGGTGCGCCTCACCACAATGAGGTCCAATTGGTGCCAGTGCTTTGAGCGTGGATGTCTCCAGGAAACCTTGTGTTGGGGCTTGGTCTTGAAAAAGGAGTTAGTGATAAAAAGGCCATGGTATGAACATAACTTGAGCAGTCGTTCTCCATTCTCATTCATTTTTCCCATGCCGAATTGCCCAAGGCAGGATGGCCATGAATCATGGTCAGCGCCCACTCTGGCATTAAAATCGCCCAAGAGAATAAGCTGTTCTTTGTTTGGCATGCTATTGATGATGAATGTGAGGTTCGTGTAGAACTCATCTTTTGCGTCTGATGTGGCTGACGGTGTTGGGGTGTAGACGCTGACGAGGGTAATGGGACCTTTGGTGGTGTTGAGTCGGAGAGTCTGAAGGCGCTCCGAGCTATTGCTACCTAATTCTACCGAGCTCAGCAGGCTGTTACTCACTGCAAAGCCTACTCCATGTTCTCTGGGCTCATCAGAGCCCCTCCCTTGCCAGTAGAACGTATAGTCTTTCTCCTTCAGTGTGCCTGAGTCTGCCAGCTGCATTTCCTGGAGGGCGGCGATGTCTACATGCAGTCTCTTGAGCTCATCGTTTATAACAGCTGTCTTTCTGAAATCACTGATGTCCTGAATGTTTTCAGACAGGCCAGTCGTCATAGTCCGGACGTTCCAACACCCCAGCTTTAAAACTAATCTTTTTGTTGCGTTTTTTTGTTGCCTGGTGCAGTGGTTTCAGTCTGCTGTTCCTAATCCCCATGCACCCAATGAGGATAGCAGACCGTGGCGGGATAGCACCTTACTGGCTGGGAGCTGCCCGGCTTAAGGCGGGCGGTAGCTGTCCAATGAGATCCGAAGATCCCTCCCACCATCAAGAGCAACCCCTGGCGTCACGCTCTACGCCAGTCGGGCGATGACTTATAACTGGTAACTGTTACTCCCCGTGTTGTGCCAACGCCACAGGCGAAGCTGGAGTGCCCTCTCCAGGTTGTAGGTGCAGATTAGGATGCAAGCCTGGGCAGTGTAATATGGAGGGCAGGCTGTTGCCCATGTAGCATGTCCCCCCTGTCCACGACGCTGATGGGCCCAAAGGAGCAGCGAAGCCGCTACAATTTGGCACCAGCGCCATCCCAGGAGCTGCCAGAACGAGGTTATAAATAATGACGAACCGCCTTAGGGGCTCCAACTCCGGATTTTTCCTCGAGGTTTACTCCTGAAACCTTTTCCACGACTGGTTATAGCCTCAAGGCAGCAGAGGTTTGGAATCAGAGTTTTCCTTCTCCTAGATGGACTGCCTTACCAGGCTAACGAGCTCCACCTACCCGGAAAACTCTATTCTGGTGGTTAGATAAATGTTATTTGGTTCAAGAGTTTGAGGGTATGTCTGTATTGAAGTCTATGTTTAAAGTACAGATGTTGCTTGCTCAGGTATCATTGGTATAAATGGCAGTGTAGAAGTGATGGCAGTGATTTAATGATTAGAGTGCCCTCTGTGCCTGCATCTTAAGGCATATACCTGACATGGGTCTCTAGTAGGAATGTAGGAGGTTAACATGTATAAATAGCAATCAGTGTTTAAACTGGGTGGAAGGGGTCTGGCAGCTGGGCTGGGTCACCACAAGTGAAGCAGTTGCTTAGTACTTGTTGGCTGGGGTATTTTGAGCCCAGCAGGGAGGAGAGAGCCCAACAAGAGGGAACGAGCCACAGCTGGGTTTTGCTCCCTGCCAATGAAAGCATCTGGGCAGCACTTGCTGGCGGGAAGTAGGGAGCCTAGCAGCACAGGGGAAGTGGTGTGAGGGGCACAGCTGGGCTTTGCTCAGCTCCTTGCAAGTGAGAGTTGCCAACCTACCACAGTGTGGGGTGGGGTGGGGGAGCTGCAGCTGGCTCCCTCCCAAGGCATTTAACTGCTTTAAAAATAGAATTATTTAATGGATTTTTAATTAAACTTATTTTTACATCCCTACTCCATATACATCTAAACAATGCTTCCCACATCTAAACTCTTAGGTGGGAGAGTCTCTGGTAATCTCAGTGCTGAAGCCTTTCACTTTGGAAGGGGGAGATTCTGGTATGGGGACAGCAGTGAGGAAATGCTCTGGTAGCTGCTGCTGGGGCCTTTCCCTGCTGCCTTCCCCACTGGAGCCTTTCAGTGGCTTGTGTAAACTATACATTGCAGTGAGTATGAATGCAGATTGCCTTCCGCTGCTATTTGTAGCTACAAATACTTTACACCAGTGGTTCAACCACTGTGTTGGGACACATTACTGGGTCATGGAGAGCTGGAAAAATGCCTGGATTTGGTCGGGGGGAGGGAAGGGGTGGGTAGGCTGGTGTGTCCTGTAGGGTTGCAGTATGCCTCCAAGTTTCTCACAGCCCGTGAAAGGTTGAGAACCCCTGGTCTACATAGTATGACAAATGTAGACAAGTTAAGAATGGAGGACCATAGTAAGTTGCCTGCAACAGGTATGTTGGTGGTTTGGTGCCTTGTTTAGGTGCTTAAATATGATCTTAGTAGCCTAGAGCAAAATTTACCAAGCTCAGACAGATGCCATGTTTCTTTGATGACAAGTTCCAAGGGGTAGCTGTGTTAGTCTAGTTCATCAGAACAAACAAGGAGTGTGGTGGCACTCTTAAAGACTAACAAATGTATTTATCACATGAGCTTTCATGGGAGAAAATCTCACTTTGTCAGATGCTTGAAGACCGGGTAGCCCATTGAGTCAGTGATAGTTGCAGGTCCTACTTTCTCACCTGTGCTTTTTGGATCTCTCTCCACAAACTTTAGGTTTCTATGTTTGGAAGTTTCTTCCAGGGATTATTCTGTGACTTAGTGTAAAAATACTTTTGATCTTGAATGTTTGTTTATTTTTCCCCCCAGTGCACAGTTTGCTGGACTTCTTTGTGAAGAAGAGGGTAATGGTGCAGATAATGTCCAGTACTGTGGATACTGTAAATACCATTTTAGTAAACTGGTAAGAATTTATTGAATTTCATACATACAGTACAATTCTAACTTGAATTTTACTCAATGACTGAGTTACTAATAGCATTTAAAATAGTATTGTATGTGGGTTAAAGTGTTGTTTATCCAAGAAATTGAATGAAGTTAAACAAAAATGTGTGAAAAATATTCTTGTTTTTGTGTTTTCTTATGATAATTTTAATTATGCAGGTAAAAATACTACCTGAAATCGTATTACAGTGTTATGAATGCTTGCTTTGGAATGTTTTCTCTGTCAGAGAGGAGAGAGCATGTTTAGACAGATACCATTCAAAAAATGTCAGTAATGGACTTGTATTGTTCAAAATTTGCTTCTGATTACTTTAAGGTCTTGTAATGTTTCCCTTTCCTATTTGATTAATTGGCTATATTTATATATTCTTTTGGAAGCATCTTAACAAATCTTTTTTTCCTCTTGGCAGCCCCCATGTATTGGAGAATATATCAGTCCAAAAATTCTTTTCCTTTTTCTGTTATCCTTCTGCTCACATCCTTCCAATTGATCTGTTACTCTACGTCCAGCTGAGGTCCTTGGCTAACTGTCTTCTGAAGGACATCAGATAGAGAGAGCTTTACAGTTTGATCCAGTGCTCTTTGTAGTCAGAGGAAAGACTCCTCTGGGCTTTGGATCAGGCCTTTGAGTTGAGTGGCTTGTACGTCATCTGATGATCACTGGTTAGATAATCATCAGTGTCTCTTCATGTTAATGTATGTGTTCAGGCTTGAAAGATTTACAGCTTTTTATTAAAATCCTAGAGTTACACTCAGCAATGGTAGTAAACAGGCATAATTTTAGTGACTTAACTGATGTTTATCCCAACCCTGAATTTATTCTCAGTGCCTCAGCATAGACGTGGTAGAAGAACAGTTAAAGTGTTATTGAATTAGCATTTCTTTTATAAAATATTGAGAGAATATTGGCCATATAAAGCTTTCTGATGGACTGTTAGTGGTGTCCTAATTGTCATTTTTCCCTTTATGATAGTAATAAAAGACCCAGGTAGTGCATTTCTGTTGTAACCATGAGAACCTTTGATTGCTAGGTAAACAACATTGGGCTTAGTGCCTTTAAAATGGTTGAATTGTGGTGCAGTCACTATGAAATGCTATGTGTTGTTCTATTGTGGAATTATGAAGTGACTTGAACACTTGCTTGGCACAGTGAAGCCCTGGTCCCTAATTAGGGCTCCTAGGTGTTGTTGTAAAAAAAATCATTATAATCTATTAATATAAGTTATCGTACATTGTATTAATATATTAAATTAGATAATGATAATATTTTATTAATATAATGTATAAGTACATTATAGTGTATCATCCTTGTATCCTTCTTAACTTTTTTTTTTTTTTTTTTACATTTCTGTCTCATAATTAGTGAGATAAACAAAGCAGGGCATTTTTACCTGGTTGATAAATAATGAAGCCAGAAGGCCTTCTCCTCACAGTGCACTTGAGACATGACTCCCAGCATGCATTTCTCCCTTCAACGTGTTTAAGTTAATGGCAGTGTTAGTACCATGGTTTAACATTTTTTCACTTGAGCAAAATCTTATTTTTTGTTAAAAATTAATATATGGTGCAAATGTATCTAAGTATAATTTATTATTGTTAAAGGTGGTGGTAGCTTTTTTGTAGAAAGCATATTTGCAAATTGACAGATCTGAAATGCCTGTTTGAGAGTAGTTTACTTCTGGTATGTTTGAGGTGGTTTTGTTAACATTAAAACAAACAAGGAGTTGCGTGGTACTTAAAGACATTTTATTTATTGCATGAGCTTTCGTGAGAGAGAATCCCATTTTGTCAGACACTTTGAAGATGACCTTATCCCAGGGTCTCAAACACATGGCCTATGGCCGCATGTGGCCCCTAAAGCTATTTCCTGTGGCTCACAATGATACTATCCTTACTGATATTTGCAATATCATTGTATGGGAAGGTTTCAGTGGTGCAGCCCTCATGCTAAGGTACTAGTACTCATGCAGCCCTTGTGGTGATTAGAGTTTGAGACCCCTGCCTTATCCCTTGACTTACACTTTCCTGCATTTATTTTCTCCCATTCTGTAAGTTTCCCCATCTTCAAAGCATCTGATGAAGTGGGATTTTCTCCCACTAGAGCTCAAACAATAAATAAATTTGTTAAGTCTTTAAGTGCCACAGGGCTTTCTTGCTTGTTTTACTGAACTAGACTAACATGGCTGCCCCTTTGGAATTTGTTAACATTGTTAACACTTCAAACAATAGTGTCAGTGACAGCTTTTGTCAGGCTCTCAGTAAAAGCCTCTTTTTTTGGGCCACACAGTAAGGCATTTTTATCAAGCTCAGTTGAAATGGATTGTACGTTTATTTATTAAAATGGTTCCTTTTTACATACATAAACGTATCTTCTCTTTTTAGAAAAAGAGCAAACGGGGATCTAATAGGTCATATGATCAAAGTTTAAGTGATTCTTCCTCTCACTCTCAGGATAAACATCATGAGAAGGAGAAAAAAGTAAGTGGATTTGTTGTTGCTAATTATGTGGCACATCTGCTTAATCTCCTTGTACATATTTCAGTCAGTTATTGTTAAAAAGTATGGAGAACATTTGTTTCTGAAATGTAGAACATTGAGATTAAATAATAAAGGTGGTAAACTAGAGGTGATAGAATGTAAAGGGAAAGCCTTCTGCTTGTGTACGTTTGTGTACATACAGCTTTCCTTTCCTTCTCCTCCTCCTCCTGATACTGGTATCTGGAATATGAGAGTAGAGAAACTGTTAGGGAAGAATTACTTATATGTAGTTGCCTTAATCTTTAATGAAAACAGACAGGATTTTTTGTGAAATCTTCTTGTTTTTTGACTACAGAAGGACAACTTCCTTTTAAAATGTATTAGTAACCAATCAAATCCAGTGTAGCAATTAGATATCTTTTATTTTTTGTTTTTTCCCTTTATCACTGGAGAAACTGAGATTGAGGTTAGTGAGATTGCTTGTAGGCAGATTATTTTCAGGGTGCTGTTAAATCCATGGTGGTGGAGAATCATACGTTATGATGGAATTTTAAATCTTTTTCTAAATATAAAGATCATAACTAAACTCTAATACCTATTCTTGTTGACTTACTCTTCTTATACTTTGTAGATAGTTTAGGGAAGAAGGTTGAGTCTATTCTGATAAGTGAATGCTTGCAAATTTTTGGCTCTCAGTTCAAATTTACAGTTGTTTAAGGTCATTTTGCTATAATGAATGTGTAGAACAGAATAGCAGATAATTGGATATTAATGCAAGCCTCCTTTTATATCCTTAAGGAGCAAAAGGTGGGAACTTACAGATGCAACCCAGAAATCCTAACTTTCGATTTTTACTTTTTTAAAATGAAATCTTTAAAATTACTTTGTTTTGGCAGACTTGGTATTTCACATTTATTCAAAACAATACAATAAGAATAAAACTAAGGTACATACATGTAAATATTAAATGTTTGTTATGGCATTTAGAAACTACAGTTTTAATAGCAGAGAAAAAAATTGAACAATTAGTGTATGGGTTTTTCCTTGTATTGTTGTTTTGTAAATTTTTGTTTTGCAAGCACATTTTTATCATGGATGAACGTTGTCTCATTTCCTCAAGGTGACTTTTTAAGCATCTCTGGCTATGGTTGGGTGAATAGTTCCATAAACTATCTACCGTCTTACCTCACATTGTAGCTGTGTTGCTTTGTTCAGATATATTTGTCTCCCGAAAACAACTTTGAAGATTTAAAATAAAAAGCATTATGCCAGAAAAGGATTAGTCAGAAAATAGCTTTGATGTCTATTGGGAAGAATTGTTTTTTAGGCTTTTGCAGTGAAGTTGTAATGAATAGTATTTCATTAGGCAGAAAGTACTAGCATATCCTAATTAAAAAAAAAAGTCTTGGAATAAATATGGACTGCAAAATTATTTGTAAATTGTAAACAGCTAATAGTTGGCTTGATTTTAAATGAAATCAATAGTAATTTCATTTCTTTTTCTTTTCTGTAACGTGTAGAATGAGTGCTATTAGTTTAGTTTGGTTTGAACATCACAAAGATAGTTGACGTAACTTCAAAGTCCTATTTAATTTTTAAAATGTAAATCAAACTCTCCTATAATTATTAAGTGTGAACAGGGGGCTGAGATATGGCTGTTAAAACTTGAGCAGAGTTGAAGAGAGGTGTGACTGGCATTGTCTGGAGCCTATTACTCCTGTTAAACTCATAATACCTCTGGAGTCCTGGGGGAAATACTGGGAAGGGCATTTCTTGCTACACCTGTTCAACAAGTACAACTAGTAGTTTCCCAGCACAGCCTCTCAACCCTTGCAACACCTAACATCTTCCTCTTCTGGAGCTATTAATTCTACCAGTAATACTATTTGCCATTCCTCTTTGTACTTCCTAAATCTGGGAGCTGATTTATATCCGCCCCTTTCTGGGTGCACTGGACGAAGAGGTAAGGGGTGCCTTCAGCACGCCACAGAGTCAGAATTAAATCCACAATGTCTGTCAAACTAAATCAAGAAAAGCTGCTAATTTGATGCAATTATCTACTATTTTGGTAATTAAAAGGCTTTTCATATGGTGTATTATGGTTATGTTCATGCAGCAATCTTGATTTGTTTTGCATATCACATTTTCAAAAAGCACTTTTACAGTTAAGATTCAAAGTCAGAATAAAGGAGTAAAGTTAAAATTAATAATTAAATTTAATAACTTTTCTTAGTTGCATTTTTTTCATCTTTCAATAAGTTTTGTTTCAAAGGACAGTTCTCTTAAAATTATATTACTACTTATATTTAATGCAACATGTTGATCTTCAGTGGGGATCATGTTACTGACCTCCTTTGTAAAGTGCTTTGAGACCAACTGACGAAAATTGCTATATGAGGGCTAGGTATTATTATTTTATAATTAACTGATCAGTAAGCCAAGTGTAGTATGAAGGTTAGTTATTTTGTTATAGTTGATTGGCTTTTGCATGTGACAGCTCATCTGTTGTACTATGCAGATGGCAAAAAGTTGTTTGTCTTGTCTCTATGTGATTTTGGTTCTCGTGGAGCCTTAGGAAAATACACATTACTGCAATTGTGGGATGTAGTCCTAAAAAGAAAACGGATAGTCATGTAGCTTTTGGATAGCTGAGGGTGTTGAAGTTGAAAGAAAAAGCCCCCCCCCTTTTTTTTTTTTTTAAATACTTGAATTAGTGGTTTTAGGAAGAAATGTCTATATTGCAATTCTACCTAACTGGAATGTAAAATGTACCACTGAGAACCTAATGACAGTAGTCCTTCAAGAGGCCTGTTTGATTATTACATTCTGGGTCTAGGAGTGAGCTCACGTTTATCATGTATGCACTGTAGATCGAAAAAGATTCTCTATTTGTTGTGCACAGTGGGTAAGTGATTGGTTAACTAGTGGAATGATAATTGCTTTAAAGTGTGTGCTTACACTCTGAAAACTGACCGTTTAAAAATAGTGTAGTGGTTTTCCATGTTTCTCTTTTATTGGATTCCATTGTGACCATGCTTATTTCTTATGTAAAAAGATAAACAAGGAGTCTTGTACAAGAAGCAAGGAGTCCTGTGGCACTGAAAGGCTAACAGTTTTATTTATCGCATGAGGTTTCATGGGAGAAAATCCCACTTTGTCAGATGCTTTGAAGATGGGGGAACTTACACTCCCCTGCATTTATTTTCACCCCATTCTGTAAATTCCACTATCTTCAAAGAGTCTGACAAAGTGGGCTTTTCTCCCACAAAAGCTCATGCGATAGATAAATTTACTAGTCTTTAAATGCCACAGGACTCTCTTTGCTTCTTTTGCTGAACTAGACTAACATGGCTGCCCCTTTGGAACTTGGCAAGGAGTCTTGTGGCACTTTTAAAGATTAACAAATGTATTTATCATATGAGCTTTGAGGGGGGTGGGGTAAGGGTATTCACCTACAGACTACAGTTTGCATTTCATTCATCTTATGAAGTTTGATTAAACCCGTGGAAGCTCATGTGGTAAATAAATTTGTTAGTCTTTAAAAGTGCCAAAGGACTCCTTGTTTGTTTTACTGAACTAAACTAAAATGGCTACCCCTCTGGAATTTGTCACTATGCAAGTAAAAAGATGTAATGTTTTTATTTATTTCTTCCAATTCCTGGCTTTGGAAACTGAATTTCTGATTCTGGTATGTCCAATAAATATTCTTCAGCTATAAATTAATAATTCAGCATGCAATTCAGTATTATTTTTGCAATGGTAACAGGACTAAAAAGTGGTTTTAACATGAATAAAAAGAAGGAACAGACTCTTATCTTCAGGTAAGCATATGAAGCTCTTGCTCAAGTCTGAGAGAGTTTACTTTCACATAGTTCTCATTTTTTTTTTTTTACCTCTCATGGCAATCTGAATGTTAGATCAATTTGATTTTCTTCATGCTGTTTTCTCAGGTCTCTTTCATTTTCCTCTGTTGTATTTATTTCAGCTAGCTATTATATTGATCTTGATTTGCTCATTATTTACAGTGTTTTTATTTTTTGATGACACTAGAAAATAACTTTGGGACAATAATATTTTTCTAAAAGAGTCTTCCAATCCTGCATTTGACTAAAATATTAATAGAAAATATTATATTGCTTGTATTTCTCAGAACAATAATTGTGAAGAAACTATAGCTTCAAGAAATATTAAAAATGGCCTAAACTCAGAGTTCACATAATATTTTGGCTACCTGAATAACAAACCCAGGCTCATTACAGAAAAATTCTGATAAAACTGTAAATTAAACTAAAGCTTTAAACATTGTAGATTTCAGATTTCTTAAGCTAAAAGATGAATGAGTAAGTTACTTGTAACTTCAGAAGTAGAATGTTTCTCATCTCATTTTCTTAACTTATAATAAAAAATGCAGGCAAGGATAGCTGTAAGCCACTCTTTGTGCTTCCCTGATCCTGGGTTAGTGAGGGGTTGCTCAAGCTTTGCAATGTCTAGAATGGTTCCTATGGTGTATGTACTCTCTTTCTTCCCTGAACTGGATGTGTACTCACTGTTTGATGTGTTTTGGGGAGGCCTGGTCCCTGATTTGGTGGTGGTTGTTCTGGGCTTTTATTTCTTGTCCTCTGGAGTCAAAGTAAGCTGGAATGCGCCAGAATGGCATTCCAGGGCCCACTATTTTTAGGTGGTCAGCATTCCAGGCCCCCTAAAAATAGAAAATGGAGCCAGAACACTGCATTCCAGTGTCCACCATTTAAGAATAGTGGGCACTGGAAAGCAGCGTTCTGGCTTCAGTATCTATTTTTAGGGGCCTGCTGAACTCTGACCACCTAAAAATAGCAGGCACAGGAATGCCATTCCGGTGCGTTCTGGCAGGGCAGGGAGCTGCATTGGGCTGGGAGATTTTAAATCTTTCACTTTGAGCCAGCTCTGACTGAGCACGGTCCAAGCTTCTGAGCTTGCTCAGTCAGAGCAGGCTCCAGGTGGGAGCCTCATCCTGGGCCTGGGCCACTCCACATGGCAGCCAGGTAAGGGAGCTCTGGGGGTGGGGGTGGGGTAGAGGTTTGAGGACTGGAGAGCTGGCCCAGCAGGGAAAGGGTGCAGGGGAACGGGTCAGTCTCAGGCATCAGGGGAAAACAATGCAGCATGGTGGGGGTTCGGGGAAGGGTTGAGGGACCAGTGGCAAGATGGGGGCTGGGGAGTAGTAGCTGGGGTGATGGGACAGGCGTTTGGAGAGCAGTAGCTGGGGAGGTTGGAGGGGGCCTGGATCTGTCGGAAGGGGGCTGGAACATGCGGGAGGGAGGCCAGGAAATTTAAGAGTGTTCCAGGGTCCATCGAATTATACTTTAACCCCTGCTTGTCCCTGAAAGACGAGGCACATTCAACTCTAGATCTTCCATTTTTAAGGAGGCTCCGTGAACCATATATTCAGTACCAAATGACTGAGCCATGACAATCAGGTATATCCAGAGTTCCTTGTGATTCAAGACTTCCTGAAGTGCATCAGTTGATTGCCTAAAAACTAGACTGCGGATAGCATAGGATTTCATGACATCTGGTAGAAAACTCTGATCTTACATAGTTTTGCATAAAGTTCATCCTGTTTCTTATTTGGGGGCTTGTCTACACCGACAGGGCTGCAGTGGTACAGCTGCTCCAGTTGAGATGTGCTGCTGTAGGACTTTGTGATGATGCTACTTATGCTATCTGTGAGGCAGTAGCAGTGTCAAGAGGAGAAGGTCTCCTATAGTGCTGTCTGCGCTGGGGATAAGGCTATGTAACTATGTTGCTCAGAGGTGTGCGCTGCGGCCCTCTGCTAACACCAGTCTGTCAGGGAGAGGGTTCCATGGGGTATGTGGGTCCCCTTACCTCAGTAGGGACCAGGGCAGTGAGAGGGCAAAGGGACCATGCAGGTGCTGGAGTGAGCACCATCTGACACCCTCTGCCTTAGCAGCCCATTGAGTGCCTTTAGCTGATCACCTAGTAGTCCTGTCCCAATCACGCACCCAGCCCCTAGTGCCTGGGAATGAAGGAAAAGTTTGGGGGGCTGCCAGTGCTGAGCAGAAGCAGATGGTTGGGTTTAGTTTGACAGTTACCTTGACAGTTCCACTTACCACTGCCCATTGACCATGGGGCGAGTACTCCAGATGGCCTTGCAGCCACAGATCACAGGGAAGGGTGATTCAGAACAAGAACAGTGGCAAACCTTTCAGCCTTCTCCAGGTGCCCTGGGAACCACTGTGCTTCAGGGCCATCTCTGTTTCTTTGCCCTCCACCCAGTTGCTCTGTTTCACTGTTTACTGTCCAGTTGGGCTGGGTGGGTGCTATTGCCAGCTACCACTCCACCAGTGTTTCTAGGTGAGGGGAGGGATGGGGCCAGCCTGCCATATCTCTCCTACCGCCACTCATGGTGGACCATCTGGGACTATGTGATGGCCCACTTTTGGCCCATAGCCCTAAGGCTACCAATTTTGTAGTATTTAGAAACCAGCCACTACTGCAGGAGTTTTAGAATGTCACCTGCTCCACATCTTCCTCTCTGAGGTTCATCCCTTTGTCTTCCCCCGTCATCTCATTGCTTGCTGCTTTTTCTCTCTCTACCTTAAAAATGGAAAATTTGACCATATTATAGAAAATAATTTTTGGAAATCTCTCAAGTAAGACAATATCACTAAGTGTTGATTAGGAACAGGTTTTATTTGTACACATGAATATTTGTTTATTTAAATAGTGTCCAGATCCAGATCATCACCAGATGTTTTCTTTTTACACATGAAGCAGCAACTACAGAGGCACAGGATGATCCTTCAGCAAAAAATAAATGCTTTGTATCAGTTGTTCTCAAAGTAGATAAATTTGCTTGGTTTAATGTTATAAGTCAGGAAGTAGTTTAAATTGGCCACAACATAATGGTAGAGTCATCAAGCAGGTTAAAACCAGCATTTTTTGTTTATGTAGTGTTTACATAACACCTTGAAGATGTGTGTACTTAACACACAGAAGGAAAAATAAATATGGAGCATGTGTTAAATAGTAGATTTAACAGTTTATTCAGCTCTGTATGGTATCTTCTACAAACGGAAATCTAGCCTCAAAGATGATAGTCTGTATCACCTGTGAAAGCTTTTTTCTTTTCTTTTTTTTTTTAAGAGGACATTTTAAAATTCCAAACATAGGAAGAAAAAAATTCTGTATATAAGCCAGAGGTTGGGATCTCTGATATTTCAGTGAATTAACTAGAATAGTAAAGTTAAAAGCGCAAACATTGAACTTCTCTGTGATGATTTTGACCACATAAAATGATGGATATGGAATTGCCTACGTTAGATTGACCTTTTTGTCAGATAGAGAAATTTAATTTCTCTGAAGTGATCATCAAATTTGAACTGCAGTGTATCTCCAGGACCATTGACATCCTTCTTTTGGAATTCTAAAGAATTTATACTTACAGTTACAAAAATACTAATACAAATAAATAATATATCATCAGTTTTCTTTGTTCTGGAGGGCAGCTAGTATTGTGCACATCTTTATTAAATTATGATCCTGAGAATTATAGACCTCTGTGTGATCAGTAGCAGAAATTATAGTTGAGAAAATCCATAAATGACAAAAATACAAAATATGTACTTATTAATAAGATATTGCTCATGATACTCTAAGACTTCTGAAGTTGGAAAATGTCTCTCTAACTTATTGGAAATCTTAAGAAGAGTCAGAAAAATGGTGGGAGAGTAATTAGTTGATAGCCAACAAGCTCAGAGACTGTTCCTTACAGCTGGGATGGGCAAACTTTGTTGCCTGAGGGCCACATCCACTGTTTGGCTGGCCACACCTCATGGAAAGAGGCAGGGCTTGGAGAGGAAAGCTTGCCATTCTGCCCATGTGGTGGGAGAAGGTGCAGCTGGGAGGGGTGGCATATTGTATTACAGCTGACGTACTCATAAATATAGATAGATAAACATAAATAAATGTAGACGAACATAATACCTACTCATGCATGACTCTTCTTTGTTTTTAATGTCCACTTTTTCACACTTTTTTTTTGCACTGTCAACTGTTTTTTCCCCCCCCCCCCACTTTTTTGGAATTCTTTATTTTTTTAGTTTTGATGCCGCAGGGGGAAGGCATAGAATCAGGAGAGGGAGTTTTTTTGCATCCCCTCCCTCCTGTCTGTTTCATATATTTGGCACTCTTTGTTTGGTACCATGGGGAAAATGGGTCAGTGGTTCCTGTGTTCTGGCCACAGTGCTGCTGGGCCCACTCATGGGAGGAAGTGGTGAAGCTGGTTGTGAGGGTGAACAGCTGGTGCTCTGTGGCCAAGGCACTGCTGGGTCTACATGGGAGAGGGGTAGGGCTGCTCAGGTGGAGGGGAGGAGGGACCTCAGCAGTTGCACTCTGGGCTACCAGCCAGGCCTAATTGGCGGCCATATGAAAAGCTCAGGAGAACTGTGTGGCCCATGGGAAGTAGTTTGTCCTCCTCTGCCTTACAGGGTTTTTAAGGAAATAGAATAACTTGATTGAAAGGTTCTGTCATGGTTTAAAACTAGTTGAGGCAAAGTAAAATAGAAACACTTATAATCTAGTCTTATATAGTGAATGGGACTGGAACTTGTAGAAAAACAGCATGTGATCATGTCTTATTTGAGTGGTTGCTCATGTAGATTACTTGGACAGGTGTATGTCCCCGACTTGCACGTTTGTTGGAAGGTTTTCCTGTATTAGTATCTGTAGGGTTGACTCTGGAGCCCCTTGGAGTGGCACTTATTGACTTTCATCTAAGAACAAGGAAAGAGAGTGTTGTGGGAGAGTGGGGCGCTGGGGAGCGGACCCAGTAATGCGAGAGTGTGTCCCAGTCGAGAGGTAAGAGACCAGACCGCTATTCTTTGTTTAACCACTATTTATGTAAGGTTTATTGAGGTAGATATGTTAAATGATTAATATTTTCTAATAAGGTTTAACAATATTGTATAAAAATGATCAAATTCTGTGATAGCAGCAATTAATAATATTCCTATTACTAAAATTAAAAAGTTTGCAACTCTTATTAAATTACACTTATTAAAACCCCCCATACAAACTGCTTTTTCGAACTCTGTTTCTTTAAGGCATTTAAAAATTCTCCAAGTACAAATCAATAGCCCAATAAACAGAAAATAAAGCACTAATACTACTACAATGCCTATCCCATTCCCTGTGCCTAAGCCTGAAGTAAAACCCCAGTACCAATCCTGGTTGGTACAGTTTAGCAGATAGGGTTCATGGGAGACAGAGAGAGAGAGAGCACAATCTGTGGGTGGAAGAATTTTTCTGTTTTACACACACACTGAAACTTCATGCGCAGCCCAGGACAGCATGAACACCTTGATTTCTCCCCCTTGCTCTCCAGACACCATGGGTCACGGCCCGGTGAGGCTAGCAATGGGCTGTTTGCAGCTAGGAGTTACAAGGTTCAGCTGGTTTGCCTGGAGGGGGATACAAGTGGATTTATTCTTCCATTACATTCTTTTACTTTGCTGTTGCCCAGATTGGATTGTGGGAGAGGAGTTAGAGGTAACAAACACCAGGTTGATTTTGATCTGTGGGGTTAGTAAGTTTAGAGCAGTGATGATACATACACACACAACCCCCAAAAGTGTCCCCCAAGTTAAATCCCAAATTTATCCGGGTTATATTTACATCTGGATGTTGTCTCTAGAGGGACAGACAGCAGACCTGTTTCTTTGAGATGGAATGAAAAGTGTGAGAGAGCAGCCTGGTATTGAGCAATCAACAGCGACCCAAAGTGCAGCTTACTGAGCTTGCCTGCTGTCTCAAAATCAGCAGCCCACTGGTCTGACTGTGTGCTTCTCAAAAAAACCCCCTTCACTTGACCAGACCGGTGTTGAAATTGGCTTGACCGAACTTAACAGCTCACTGTGGCTGTCTGTGGCCATAAAAATCAGAGCCCACTGCGAGTGTTTGCAACTGCGAGCCCATAAAAATCAGAGCCCACTGCGAGTGTTTGCAGGGGGTGTACAACCCCCTGCAAACCCCTTTGGATATGCCAAGGCCTGTGGACGTGCAATCTGGGGTGGCCAGGTGAAAAAGAAATTAGTAAAAAAGTCAAAAAGGACAAAGAACAGAAAAAGATCTGCAGAAAGAGAAAAAGAAAAGAACTGCAGGCTCCCTTGGTGATCAGTCAAAGGGTTCAATGCCTCCCTGAAGGATGGCAGGGAATGCCTTGGGGTGGCCAGATCATTTGGCAACATGACAGGCTGCTGACCTATCGTTTCACCAGTGTGTCCTGAAATAGAGCCCCCCTTTAAAAGGCTAAATCTCCAAGAGTTAGCTTATCGCCTGCTTGGAAGCTTGCTGACCTTGAGCTCTGCAAATGTTTGCTGTAGTTTATTACTTTCCAAGGGTCCAGTCTGAACCAGTCTGCGGGTACTTGCAGTGGTTTTCTTAGAAAACTGTTATTGTCTGCAGTTTTCTGACCCTGAAAGACAACACCACATAATTGTTCTCTGATCAGGGGGCCTAGCAGGTTACATTCCATCACCCAGGCTGGAGTTTAGCCATGGCAAAAATCCAAGTGAGAAAATTCACCTTTCATAGAGAGGAATGATATGTTAAAATTTATTGTCATGGAGGTGGCTCTTAAATCATCTCTGAGCTCATTGAAACCCAGGAACCCCACCTTGATTTGGAGCATACCAGAGTGTATTTGAGATCTGATGATGAAGAAGGACTCTAGTTCAAGGGATTCTCAGAACCGTCATGGGCCTCCATCACTGAGGGACACCTCAGAAGTGTAGCACAGCTCGCACTCCCTGACCTTTGGAAAAAGAACGAAAGGAAAAAAACAAACAAACCAGAGGATGTTTGCTGATACCTAAACAGTCTAGGTGCAAGGGCTTGGGTAGAGTGCGAGCTGTGTCAGATCACTCAACTTTTGCCTGCGTGGCTATGGTGTTGTTGACTCAGGCTCTGGCAAAGGGACCATTGACACCATGACCTCTGGACACCTCCTCCAGGGAGCTTGTGGAGGAGGATTTGCAGCTTCCCTGCACTCCAGAAATGCTTGATTCTGCCAGGGAGCTTATCAAGTACATGGATTAAGGAAAGGCTCACTGGAGTCAGAGGCTGTCACCAGAGGATCACTCAGTGCCTTCCGAGGGCAGAACTTCACTGATGCCCAACAACCATCTCCCCAGCACTGATCATTATGCTGCCTTGGGTCCCTGAAGAGTGATAGTTCACGATCCAGCTCTGAAGCAGAATCTGACATCTCCAGGTGAAGGCAGCACTGTGAAGGAGGGATATGCTGTGGGATGGAGGCAGCTCGCTTCTTCTGTGGCATAGCTACCTTAATGGCAAGTCCTGGGGCAGTAGTGCTTTTTAGACCCCCATGGACCTTCCATCAAGCTCAGGGGTCTTATTTGAGTGTCTCCTTTAATTGCTCTCTGGGAGCAGATCACCAGCCATCCCATTCAGAGATCATACCTTGCCAGACACAGAGACTGGCACCAAATATGCAATTGCTTCTGGCACCGAGTCAGACATTCATCCTGGCACCAAGCTTGAAAACTTGGCAGTGCAGGACGAGGGGCTCCTAGCTGCAGAGGGCTCTGTGGAGTTGGCCATATGACAGACATTTTAGCCCCCTCAGAACCAGCCAGGGTAAGCCTGCCATTCATAAAAACCATCCAGATGATGGCAAAGTGATCAGGACAGATCAGCCTCTCTTTCCCCAGCTGCTAAAAAGGCAGAGAAGACCGCACACAGGACCTCCATATCCATCTGTCTCTAGGCTCACTGGTCATCGCAGTGGCAAATGAGTGAGAGAGGAAGCTCCAGCAAGACTGCATGCTTAGGCCAAAGGAGGTGAAAAAGATGGATCTTTTTGGCAGGAAGGTCTTCTCCATTGAGGAGCACCAGTTCTGTGTTTCAAACCAGCAAGTGTTTTTGAGCAGGTGCAGCTTTAACTCCTTGGAGGCCATGATGACATTTGTAGAGTCCATCCCGTTGGATTCCAAGAAGTTCAAGGCCCTGGTGAAAGAAGACAAGGCAGTCTCAGGCACATCTCTCCAAGGAGTTCTTGAGGCACCAGTGCCACAGAGGGAGGCATGGATAATCCTCAGGCCCTTTCTTATTTTTATGAGCCTCAGCAGAGACAGGACTTCTGCTGCAAGAGGGGCAGGAATAATAGGAGGAAACCACCTCAGCCCTCTGCAAACTATGGGGAGGTCTAGTGAGACAATCCCTGGGCCCAAACAAAATTTTGAGGGTTTGTCTGAGGAGAGACCAGCAACCCAATTCCTGGATCCACCACCCCGCTTATTTTTAAATGAGCTATCCCACTTCTACAGGGTATAGATTCAAATCATGTCAGACCACTGGGTTTTATGCATGGTAGAACTGAGATACATCCTGAAATTCAATCCCTCCCCCTCAATCTGTCTTCAGGGACCCCATCATGAGGAATTTCTGATCCAAGACATGTAAATACTCTTGCAATTAGGAGCAGTGGCAGAAGCTCTTTGAGAGCTGAGGGGGAAAGGGTTCTATTCCTAATACTACTAAATTCTGAGAGCCAAAGGTAGTCTAGGATTTATGAAACTTCAACAGATTCATGAAGAAGTTGAGGTCCTGAATGGTCTCTTTAGTCTCAATTATTCCCTCCTTGGATCTGGGAGACTGGCTCACCACTCTTGACTTGAAGGATGCATAATTTTCTGTGTAAATCTTCCCAAAGCAAAGAAGAATTATTAACTTTTTGGTAAATGGATTTCACCGTCAATTTTTGGCACTCCTATTTGGCCTCTCATTGGCTCCTAGAGTGTTTAGAAAGTGCATGCTGGAACACTGGCTTCTCCGTATTTGGACGATTGACTAATAAAAGGCTGCTCCAGAGATCAGGTGGACATGGACATGAGATTCATAAAATCAAGTTTCACCAAGTTAGGTATCATGATCAATAAGCCAAAATCGTCCTTGATTTCCTGAGGATAGAGTTCATAGGATCAGTACTAGATTCAAACCAGGACAGGGCTTACTTGCCAGACTCTCATTTCCAAGCCACGTGTTCCATCATACAAGAATGGAAAAGGTGCCCTACCATGGCTGGGAGTTGCCTGAAGCTTCTTGGCCACTTAATGGCATGCACTTACATTATCCAGCATGCCTGGCTGCACCTCAGATCCTTGCATGCATGGCTGGACCTTGGTTTACTGTCCTTCACAGGTCATATCAACAAGGTCATTTTGGGCCCATCCACCCGAACACCTCCTCCCTGCCGGGTTGTGCTGGAAATGCTCCACTGATGGTTGCATTCAGTCTGCACAGGAGTCCCTTACACTGTGCTGTCTCCGCTTCTGATTTTGATCACCAGTGCCTCAGAGGTGGGCTGATCAGGGAAAGCTCAGGATTTCCTAGGAAGATCTGTCAACCCACATCAACATGAGACAACAGAGTACATTTTCCTTGTGTGTCAAGCTCTCAGTACTCACCTGCAAGTAAAATATATGATGTTAAGAAGAGACAACAGAACAGAGATGTTTTATATAAACTGACAAGGAAGAGTACGTTCTTCTTCCCAGTGCCAACCTATGATCTGTGGCATTTCCAAATAGCCCACATAATTTGCTTACAGTGTCATACCTGCCAGGACAACAGAACACACTGTGTGATCACCTCAGCAGATCTTTATTCAACCACAAATGGTCTCTTTGGACATGGCAAACATCATCTTCCAGTGGTAGGGGATTCTCCTCATACACCTCTGTTGGACAAAGTCCAATAGGAACTGCATGCAGTTCAGTTGTTTCCAAAATCACTGTCCAGGGTCAATTGTGGTTGTGTTCCTCATGCAGTAAACTGATCAACTGTTCAGTGAGTTCTGCTGGTCCACGTGGTCCTCCTAAGAATAAGAAGGGAGAGGTCCTCCACAATTCTGATCTTTCCTGGTGTGGTCCCATCAACACAAGTATACCATGATGCTCAACCTGTTGACAGAGGCCTCTCTCTCAGTCTTTCAGGGGTACCAGACATAATTTTTCAGGGTCACAGCTGCCTTTGGCATCCCAATCTAGAATCTTTCCACCTCATAGTCTAGAAGCTACAGAGTTGAACCTTTTGGGGATGGAATGCTTGAAGCAGGTCAGAAGGATCTTCTTTGGCAATGGAAAGCCAACCACCAGGGCCATTTATGTGGCTAAATGGAAAAGCTTGCCCATCTGGACCACACAGATGGATGCCAGTTCAGTTAGAACACCCACACCTCTGATCTTGGACTACCTATTACACCTCAGTTAGCGGGGGGTGGAGGGAGGGTTCTGTTTTGTCATTCAAAGTATACTTGGCTGCAGTAGTGGCTTTCATTCCTGGGTGGTGGGCCACTTGGTCTTTGCTAGTCACATAGTGAGGTGTTTTCTCAAAGTCCTAGACAGGGTATACCTCTGACCCTTCAGCCAATTCCCAGTGGGACTTTAATCTAGTGCTATCAGCGCTGATGAAGTCACCATTTGAACTATTAACAATGTGTTTGCTTCTCTGCCTGTCAAGTAAGGTAGCTTTCCTGTTGTCCATCACATCAGCTGGAAGGGTTTCAGAGCTTGCGGCTCTCAGTTCAGAGGTTCCCTACACATGCGTCGTCTTCAAGGACAAGGTTCATCTGTGCCTGCACCCAGCTTTCCCGCCAAAGATAATGTTGCAGTTTCACTCAAACCAGGACATTTTTTTTCCCTGTGTTTTTAATTTTTTATTCCAAAACCACATGGCAGCAACTGGGAGAAGAGGCTTCATTTGTTGGATGTTCAAGGAGCTTTTGCTTTATATATTGATAGGACTAAACACTTCAGAAAAGCAACTCAGCTTTTTATAGCAACAGCAGATAGAATGAGAGGTCTTCCAGTTTCATCTCAAGGAGTCTCTGCTTGGGTTGGCATCCTGTATCAGCGTTTGTGGTGACTTGGAGAAAATTCTAGCCCCAGCACTGACACTAGGCTTCAGGCTTGTTCAACAGCATTCTTAGCTCAGGTCATAGCTCAGGACATCTAAAAGGCTGCAGTGTGCTCATTTTACATCTGTGGAGCACACTCTGCCATTAGTCAACAAGGTGGAGATGATGTGGCTGTTAGTGGAGTGGTGCTTCAGTCATTAGTGTGTTGAACTCTGACCCCTGCTGCTGGGCTGCTTGGGAGTCACCCAATTGAAATCAGCATGAGCAAAGACTCTAAGATGATGACTACTAGACTTCTGTAACTGCCATTCTTTGAGATATGTTGCTCATGTCCATTTGAAGACATATCCATCAACTAGTCTGTCAGAGTCAACCAGCAAGAAGGAACTGAAAAGGTGGGGGGGTGGGGGGTTGGCAGGGTCCTATTTAGGGTGCCGTGGAGGTGTCTCTTCAGAGACAACCCTACGGATAACACTAGGAAGAAACCTTCTGGTGACTCTGTATGCAGCATACTCACACCTTCGTGGAGTGAACATGAATAAAACGTCTTGGAGAGCAACAGTTACAGGTTTGTATTCGTCTTTTCTTACAAATGTAATTTAATGTAAAACAGCAGAAATAAAATTGATATGCTAATTTTGGCATTTCCTGATTCAATTGATGATTTCGCTACTTAATGACCGCCTCTCCCCCAAAGTTTTTAAAATTCCCCTGACCCCCAGCTTTTTTCTGTAAAGAAGACCAAAATAGTAGGTATTAGCCTTAGTTTACACTTGCTGCACTTTTTGGTGGCAGTCCATGGGAGACATGTAGGGTTCATAAAATATCATATTATATATCTATCATATGCCTTGACAACTTACTAAGTACTCCCTGCACATTATGTGAAGCTGACTGGAAATGCCTTCCAGTCAGATTACTGATACTCCAGTTCTGAGCCTGGAGTTGCTAGAGTGCATTCCGAATCAATTGAACATGTCTACAGAGACCACTCAATCGAACCTGGAAAATCATGCTGATGGTGGCGATTTTGCTGCTGGCAGTATAAACTTAGCCTTAAATGTGTCTTATTGAGTACAAATTTTATGCTTATAATATGTAAGGATCCTTTTGAAGCTTTAATTCCTTTCATATATATACCCTTAAGGATTAGCATTTTGATTCACACCTTCCAAGATTATATGACAACTGCCTACACATTTAGTTTTAAATATGACTATTAATTTTTTTCCTATGGACTTCCTAACACCTTCATTTATCCTCTTGTTTTTTCTCTTAGCACCTGTACACTGAATAAGACAAGATTTATAAAAAATGTTTTGTAGAACAGAGTTCTACGTAGCTTATTTGAATGTTTGGTGCAATTAGAATATGTAGATACTTTAAAAAATAACAAAACCCTTTAATACAGAGTATGAATTTTAAATCATTATAGCTGTCAGATCAAGAGAGGTTTTCACCCAACTTCCAAAAGCTGTGTATGTGACCAAAGAATTATCCCCTGGCCAGTTTTTGGGTTTTTATCTCACTTGCACTAGGCACCAGATCTTTTTTTGTTCATTGTTTGCTTAACTGCAACAGTTCCTGTCATGGCAAGTGTATTGTTTTTTAGTTTTTGGTCTAAAAAAATAGCTCAATGTTTTGATCAGACCTAAAAAAATATATATATATATGTACCCTCTGGCAGAGTTCAGTCCTCACTAAGTTGTGGTGCCAAAAATTAAAGTTTGAAGAACTTAAAGATAATTGAAAATTGTCATTCAGAATGGAAATACAGTTAACCTTAACTATAGCTGTTATAATGTATAAGAATAGTCTGGGATATGATACTTGGTAGGATAAAACTGCAAGCACTTGGAAGCACACACTAGCTAGCATAAAATTAACACCTTATGTTTCACTGTGTATACCAAGTGTTCTATATCCTTACCCTCAGTATTATTGTATTACCAAATATAAGTGCGTTATGGAAATTTAAAAAAAAGAAAGAAAGAAAAAAGGCATCTGGATACTGTACTAGAGCTTTGGATTGTTCTTGCCTATTCTTTATCTTCACAATGTCACTATGATATTTTGGATGAAAACTATTTTAAATGAGAATATAATGCAGATTCTTCCATGTGCCTTTTTGAACACATGGTGATGTCTGGGTCTTTAAAGGCTTTGTGAGAAGATATAGCAGAGTGCATTTTCAATAATGTCATAAGTCGTTTGTCTAGGACATACTCACTACATTTTATTGAAAACAGAAACCAAAAGACTTTGTTTTATTTGGGAAGATTCTTTGAATCCACTGTCATAAAGTAGGGTGAGATGTGTGAAGAATTCCAGATACTAGAGAAGTTTTGTTTCTGGTTTTTGGTACTAACATAATTAACTGCTAATGTTGATTATAATTTCTTATGGGTATCAATACAAAACAATCTCTACCCTAAAATTAAGCAGTTTACCTGTTCTCTTTTTTCTTCTCTCCTGTGTTATGTTTAAGTACTTTGCATTTGTTCTAGGGATAAGTGTTGCCATGCTGCTAATAGTCCCTAGGGTGGATAGGCCTTCCAGTTCTAAATATTCCAACATATATTCTCTTTCCTGCTTTCTGGATGATCTCCCAGACTTTCTGTACATTACTTGACTTGGCAAAACTGGGTCAGTTTATCAGTCAGATAATGGCAGTTGACTGCCTATTTGATGATAGTCAAATGTCAAGTTGGCAAGAATGTCCTGATGTAGGTGGTGATCTGTCTTTTTAGTTGCAGCAAGATGTCATCTGTTACCAAGGTCATGTAAATGGCTTAATCAGTCAATTTACTGTGCATCCCATTGTCTCCAGTTGGGCAGATAAGTGAACTAATTGGAAGTTGAGCATCCTGCTTGTCTGGAATCTTTTAGAACAAATATATGTTTTTGTTTTTATACCACAGCATCAGTTTATCTAGGAGCTTACAAAACACATCAAACAAGCTCAGAGACATAGTCTAAGACCTGAAGAAAATGCTTTCTGAACTGACCAGACAGATATACAGAAATAAACTCAGAAAAGTAAAGAGGTTCATAGTCATGAAACCTCCTCATCCATTGAGCAGCTTGAATTATTTGTCTGCTACCTACCTAGTATAGTGCAATTAAAAATGCCTTTTTACAGTTTCTTACATTTACATGTTTCATTTTTCTTTCCTGCTACAACTGTTCAGTGTTGAATAACTGTCACATCTAAATATTGTGGCAAAGCTTCCCCCCTACCTTGGTGGGTCCTATCCTTCCCTCTAGCAGTGGGTCTGTTTCCGTCAGGCCTTCAGGCCTGGGAAAGGACCGTTGCCCCCCTTTTGGGCAGGGGTTTTTCCTTTCCTCAGTTTTTGTACCTGTGTGGCTCTTCTTGACCAGTGGTGTTCTCATTCTCCAGCTCTGTTTGCCTTCCAACCGAACTTTGTCTCATCTCACATACTTCTGTAGCTCTCTGCACTCTTCTACTTTAGCTACCTGCTTTTTCTGGGAGGAAGGCTTTTGAACAAGTCATGGGCTGGGCCTTAATTAGCTCCATGTGTGCTAATTAACCTGGAGTAACCACTGCACAGCTACAGGGGGAAGAGGGACTTGCTGAGCCTGGGGCTAATGTATTGACTTTCTAGAATTCTCCAGCAACTCTCCAGTCTGACTGTGTCATATATCCCTCCCCCTTGCTCAAGTTTACAGGGTTGGGCAACTTGAGTCACTAACAGGGTGTATATGGCTGGCCATCAGTATTTCCATCATGGTTCCCAGCCCTGTGTTGGATGTTAAACTGGAATGGCTAGAGGGACAGGAACGGTCTGGTCACCACTGCATTTTTTTTCTTTGTTCTCTATATCCATATCAGTCACAAAAGTAAATCTTCATCCAAGCAGATAATATCTGAGAATTTTCATGGCCCACTTGATACCAAGGGATTTGTTCTCCACCATAGCATACTTCTGTTCCCTTGGACGTTACAAATGGGGTGTTCATCTTCTCCCACCATCTGTGATACAACAGCCCCCAATCCTGCATCAGATCCATCTGTCAGTAATATAAATTTTTTTGTGAAGTCTGGGGCCATAAGTACAGGGTAACTACAGAAGGCTGTCCGTATGTCTGTGAAGGCTTCCTCAGTCCATTTCAGGGCCCCTGAGCCCTTATCAGGTCCACCAGGGGACTTTCTTTGGTGGTGAAGTGGGGGGTGAATTGTAGGTAATACTCCCCGATGCCAAGGAAGGTGCAGACCTGTTTCTTCTCGATTGGATGGGGTCAGTTTTGGATGACCTCCAACTTATTGACTTGGGGCTTCACAGCACCTCTTCCCACAATATATCTGAGGTATTTGGCTTCTGATAATCCTCTTGCACACTTCCCTGGATTTGCTGTAAGGCCTGTTTGTCTCAGAGTATACAGTGCTGTGTCCTCCTTTTCCATATCCATTTCCTAGTCTGAGGTATGGATAATCGCATCATCCAGATATGTGACTGCATAGCAGGCTTGGAGATGCAACAACTGGTCTGTAAGGTGCTGAAAGACTGCTGGCGCACCATGCAGTCCAAAAGAGAGAACAATGGAATAAACTGTCAGATGTGGACAAGGCAGTCTTTTTTCTTTTGCTCCTTTGGACAGGTGCTACCCTTTTTGTCAAAGCCAGCATGGTCAGGAATTGGGTCTTGCCCAGTCAGTCAGCTGTCTCATCTATGCATGCCATCAGGCATGCATCAAATTTGGAAAGTCAATACAAAGCCGTGTGGTGCCATTAGGTTTAGTTACCAGCACAATCAGGCTGGACCACTGGTTGTGATATTCTTCAATGACTCCCAGTTCTAACATTTTGTTTACCTTGGCCTTGATTTCTTCCCCTTTTGCCTCCGGGATTCTATAGGGCCTCATTGATACCTTGGCCCTAACGTGTGTTAAAATGTAGCAATAAGTTTTTGTTTTTTGGCCTGCTTTTGTTGAGAACACGTCTTAATTTTGATTGACCGTCTCAGCTACTTCAGCGTTTTGGTTCAGCATTAGGTCAGGGGGTGTCTTTACCTGCTTGCATGAGGCGTTTTTCTGAGGCAGAGTTTCTGTGGTGACTACATATGCATCTCAGGCCTGCCAAGGCTTCAGGACATTAATGTGATAGACCCGCTTTTGTTTCCAGCACCCCAGCTTTCGCACCTTGTATTCGCCTCTCTCACAGTTTTGCTTGCTTCATAATGCCCCTGCCATTCGGCCAGGAGCTTGCTCTTGGCTGTGTTATCAGTGCCATTATTTGATCTCCAAGCTGGAACTGTTGAGCTTTCGCTTTATGGTTGTAGTAGGTCTCCTTGGTCTCTTGTGCTTTCTTTTAGTGTTGTTGTACTACGGAAGTGACTTTGGCTGT
Source organism: Podocnemis expansa (assembly GCA_007922195.1). Classification (NCBI taxonomy): domain Eukaryota; kingdom Metazoa; phylum Chordata; order Testudines; family Podocnemididae; genus Podocnemis; species Podocnemis expansa. The sequence goes on from ML681964.1 coordinate 42,521,562, forward strand.
TCAGTCTTTCCCCTGAAGTATGCAGTCAGTTATGTTTCTCTGTGGGTTTGCTTCTTCCTCCCAAATCTCTCAAGTGATGTCAAATGTTCCCTGTGGGTGTTGTCCATATAATAACTCAAAGGGCAAAAACCCAGCTGAAGCCTGAGGGACCTCTGATAGCGAACATGAGGTAAGGCAACAAGGTATCCCAGTCTTTTCTGTCCCTACTTACTATTTTTCTTCATAGCCATGAGGGTCCTGGTGAACCTCTCCAGCAGGCCATCAGTATGTGGGTGGTAGAAGTCTGGAGGGCCCATATATGAAGCAGGGCATAAGGGTCCTTCATGACTTTTGGCATGAAGGAGGAGGGATCCCTTGATCTGTCAGGATCTCTTTAGGTAGCCCTACTCTGGCAAAGATCTTTACTAGCTCTTTTGCTGTTGTTTTAGAATCAGTGTTTCTTAGGGGGACTGCTTCCATGTATCAGATGGCATAGCCTAGGACAATAAGTTTGTGTTGGTGGCCTTGGGCCATCTTTTCCAGAGGCCCCACAAACTCCATAGCTATTAAACGGGACCTTGATAATTGGCAGAGGTACTAGAGAAGCCCATAAATGTGCATGGGGGCTGTGTAACTGGTACTCAGGGCAAGAGGCACAATAGTGACCTTGTGTTCTCCTGGCCAGAAAAAAAAAAATCTCCCTAGGATACATGCCAGGGTTTTCTCCACTCCTTGGTGTCCCCTGAATAGGTGACTGTGGGCTTGGTTCAGCACTACCTTCTGATGTTTCTGGGGCAATAGTTGCTGCTGCAACTCCTGGCCTTACATCTGTGTGACCCGTCAAATAGATCCCTCTTGATTGTAAAGTGGGGCCCTGATCCTTGGGTTTTCCCTTTCACAGGGACCCCATCTATTTCCACAGCCTCCTTCCTGGCATTATCATACCTTGGGTCTTCTGCCTGGTCTTACCGAAAACCTTCCCTCATTGGACCCAAGCTCAAGTGTGGTTGTGTCAATTTCCCCACCCTCTTGCACAATGGGGTTAGGTCTAGGATCAGCCTCAGGGCCTTCTTCTCCTTGAGCAATCTCCTTAGGTGCTGACTATGTTGCTCTGCCTACAAGGGCAGCCTTCTGGCCCTTGGTCAAAATCTGGGTACCAAAAGCTTTAGCAGCCCTCCTTTCCCACTTAATCTTTCCAGACTTTCCTGAGTGGGAAACGGGTCCTGAGCTATCACAGCAAACACTAGGAGGGACAGACCTTTCTGCTATGGAGGATTCATGTATCTCAGGACCCTAATTTTCTTCCACTTCCTCAGGTGAAAGTAGAGTGCCAAATCCCAAGAAATTCTTCCCTTAGAGGACATGGTAGAGTAGCTGAGGAACTACCTATGCAATAACTTTGGTGCTTTTCCCTGAACCCCAGTTTCTACTGGGATGGTGGTTTATCCCTGTGTGTTTTGCCTGCATCAACTGACTCCTCTTGATTAGTTTCCCAGAGAACAATGTAATGGCACTCCCAGGGTCTACAAGTGCTGTGGTTTCCACCCCCCATTCAGCTTTAAGGACATTGTATATTTACATGTGTGGGTCATTGCAGCTGCCAAAAGGTTGATCAGGGTGCAGGAGTCTGCGCAGCTCCCTAAATTGCATTGCATTGGCTCTTAGCCATTAGGGCACTGGGTTGCTGTATGTCTCAACTCCCTGCACGCATAACACCAGTATGCCGCCCTAGACAATTCCATATTCTTTGGAGTAGGTTCTGATCACATAGTTCATCTTGCCTAGGTTACCCTGTTGCTTTGAAACCTCTTGCTGGCCCTTAACTTCTTTCTTCTTTCCCCTAAAGCTTCTCAAGTACTCAGTTGCTTGAATTCTGGGGAACACAGCTGGTGGCTTGACTTGGATTGAGTCTTCCTTGGGTGGTTGGGAGAGCCCCTTGGTTGCCACCTGTCTTTCTACCTGTATGATGACCTCATTGTTGGAGGAGGGGTCATTCCGTGTGTGGAGGTCTGGTGTTAGTTCCCTCATGTATTGGTCAATAACCAGGACTTCCAGAATCTCTTCTGGGCTATGGACCTCAGGTCACAGGCACTTCCATGTAAGGTGCACTCGATCAAACAGCTGGGACTTCAGGGGCTTGCTTTTTCAGTAGCTCCACTCGTGATAACCTCTGGAGCCATACAGCCACCATTACTTCTGCCCAGACAGGGATCCCTGCTTTCAGCTGGGGAGAGCTGGTGGCAGCCTCAGTGAAAATGTCATAATGGGCCTTTTGGGCTTCCCCACACAAAAAAGGGGCAAGAATGTCGGCCCACTGGTCCTGATGCCAGGCCTCACGTTGTGCAATCCTCTCAAAAGTCAGAAGGTAAGCCTCCACATAGTCTTCCACAGTCATCTTTGGTAAGTAGCAGGTGGCTCTCCAGACTCCCATTGCCTCAGAACTGTGGTGGTCAGGGTCATTAGCTGGCCCATCAGCTCTCGCAGGAGGGCTCAGTCTTGGGCAGCCTGGCTTATTAGTAATTGATTTATTTCTTTTTACAGCCTCATGGATTTCTGCTGAGTAGTCATCTGGGCCCTGTTGCCTGAATTAATGCCCTCACCAAGTCATTCATTGTGGTGAACATGACAACAAAAATATAAATATATCCCCCTTTCCACCCCCACCCCCTGTATGTGTACGCTTAATCTGCTGTGCTGACAGATTCCTCCCCTGACACCAGTTGTGAAGAAGTTTGTCCTCTACACTGGTGGGTCCCATGCTTCCCTCTAGCAGGGGGCCTCCAACCCTGGGAAAAGGTCCTTAGCCTCCTCTTCGGGCAGGGAATTTTCCTTCCCCCAGCCTTTGTACCTGTTGGGCTCTTCCTGACCAGTGTTCTGCTTCTTCTCCAGCTTTATTTGCCTTCCAACTGCACGTTGCCTCCTCTCACATGCTCCTGTAGATCTCTTCACTCTCACACCCTTCATTAGCACTGCATATGCTAATTAACCTGAAGTAACCACTGCTCAGCTATAAGGGGAAAAAGGACTTGCTGAGCCTGGGGCTAATACAGAGGTGTCGCTGGTGCTTGGTACACGGCACACATGAATCCCAGCGCCAGTGCCCCAGAAGTCTGGGGCAGCCCCTGCATCTCCCAGCCCCATCCCAGGCAGGAGATCAGGGACCGGCTGCCGGCAGCAGTGCCCGTTTCTCAACTGTGGTGGCGCCTGCTGCTCCCAGCCCGGTCCCCGGCTGGGAATTCAGGCCAGGCTGCCTGCGGGGGCGCTCGCCTCCCCCATCCTCGGGTGGAGATCCAGGGCCAGGCAGGCGGTGGCAGGACCCTGATGCCAGATCAGGCCCTAGCAGGGAATCGGGGTTTGGGGGGAAGGGGGGTGGCGGTGGTGGTGGTGGTGCGGCTAAGGGTTGGGGCTGTGACCCAGGCCTCCTGGGATAACCTTCTGAATGTGCCAAAATCAGGGCAAGCTGCAAAACCAGGGCCCAAACTACTGACAGATGGTACTTAAACCAGTCTACCAATCGATAACAAAACATGCTCCTGATTCCCACACTCTGGTCATCACTGAGCATAACAAAATAGAAGCAGCCCCCTTACTGCACATCAGTTCCTAAGGTCCCCTCTAGCCACTGGCAGAGGAGTCGCTGGCACTGGGCACCCGGGGCACGTGCCCCGAATCCCAGCGCCGGTGCCCCGGATCTGGCGGCCCTGGTCTCCAGCCCAATCAGGTTGGAGATCCGGGGCCCAGCCACCGGCGGCTATAGCAGCACTGTGCCCCAGTCAGGGATGCAGGGCCCAGCCGCCCACAGCAGCATGGCGGCTTCTGGCCCTATGCCTGGCCTGGGATGCGGGGCCCGGCTGCCCACGGCAGCGCGGTGGCTTCCGGCCCTGTCCCCGGCCAGGGGGCGGGGCCTGGGCCCCACGTCCCTCCCCAGGCCAGAGACGCCTCTGGCCACTGGTTCTCTTTACAAAATAGGTTCTCCTGACCCCAAAGGGCCAGCCACATCACCACGAACAATATAAGCTTGGATCTTACCCAGAATACCACGCTGCCAACCAATCCTTTAGTAACTACAACTAAAGGTTTAATATAAAAAGAAAAAAGTTACATATGAGAGATCTTAAAGGGTCAGAGTGAATCACATACATACAAATGATTTAGAGTCCATAGAATGCAAATCCTTGAAGATCCTGTAGTTTGCAAGTTAGTCCCACTCCTCTGGTGTGCACCCAGCAGCAGCAGCAGTTGGGTGGGTCTCAGTCCTTTGTTCAGTCCCAGAAGAATAGTTCCAGAGGCAGGTGGTGGTTGCAGATAGCCTGGAGACTAGTGACTAAAGACAAAATGGAGATTTGGCGATGGCCTTTTGTCTCAGAGTGTTTGCCAGATCAAAATGGAGGTGGGCAACATGGTCAGTCTAGGTAACTAGTCAAACAGGTTTCCTCTTGGGCCCACTGCAGCTGGGAGTCCCCTCCTGATGGGCCATTAACAGGACTATAGATGGCAGAGGCCCAGTCTGGGATTGCCTCAGCTCAAACAACTTGGAACACACATAAGACAAATAAGATTCCTAGATTGTAATCCAAATATGATACCTACATATCAATCATATAATCATTCCTAGCATATTACGACCTTTCTATTGATACCAGACGTAGCATATCACATGGATTATTGCACGTATGAAATAATATGAAAAATAATCATTCACAGTCCCCTAGACCCAGATAGCATCACAGGGGCCTGTACCCATGCCCCGGGTCTTTCCCTGGGGCAGCAACACTCCTGAGCTAATATATTGGCTTTTTAGAATGCTCCAGAAACACTCCAGTCTGACCCTGTCACAATATTAACGTAAAGCTGTTTTAAAAAAAAAAAAAGATGGTGGTAATAGTTATTGTTCTGTGTTTTAGAACTTCATGTCACTGTTTTGCCTTGTCAAATGCCCAGCCATTCACAATTTTGACACACATTCTCAGTTGGACAGTCCTACCAAACTTTCCCACATGCGCTATGGCAACCCCCTATTCCTTTCCAGTTACCACTTTATCCCGGAATTCCATGAGATGCTTTACCCTTCCCTCCACCAGTGTTTATGTGACCAGAATGTAGAAAACAATGTTCTCTCTAATTTTTCGTAGGCTGTGTGCACAAAAAATATCTTTGTGTGTGCTAACATGAGCACTGTTGAATTTTTTTGTGCACCCTTTGTTTTGTTGTGTGCTCAGGTTTCTCGACCTGTGCATGCACGTGCACACGTGCACAGCTTAGAGGAAGCATTGATAGATGTCACATATTTAGATCCTTTAAAATTTGGTTAATTGTGTATAACAGGAGTGTCCAACCTTTCTGTGTGAGGGGCCACATTGCAATTCTTTTTTCAGTTGGAAGGCTGGTGAACAAATTTTAGTTAGATAAGGTATAGTAGAAATTGATCTTACTATCAATAAAATTTAAAATAAAAAAAAAACCCAGTTTACAAACTCAGTTTGGTTCTGTAAAATCAGAAACTTGCATTTCATTCTTAAACACAGTTCTGAGATAACATCCATCCTCCCTAAAGGAGCCTTTATATAAGTGTCACTTTTAAAATTGTAGACAACAATTTTTCATTATTTAATTAAGCCACATTTTGTGAAAACTTGAAGAGGGCTTACCTTTTATTTATTTATTTATTTATTTACCTCTATACCTAACACATGGCATGAGAGTGTCACAGGAGGGGGGGGGGCTATGTGAGGTGCAGGGGCAGGTCAAGGAAAAGCATGGGATGGCTGCGTGTGGTGGCATGAAGGATCAGGGGTAGGGTAGGACAAGGGTGGCCGTACAGGGTGGCGGGGAAGGCATGGGGAGCAGGGGTGAGGCAGGGCAGGCAAGGGTGGGGAGGACTTCTGGGGTGGCAGGGCGGAGCACAGCAGGAGAGGGAAGGGTGGCAAGAGAGCATGGTAGGGCATGGAGACGATGGGGGAGGGTGGCAAAGGAACATGGCTGTGGGGGATAGGAGAGGAATGGCAAAGGAGTGTGGCAGGGGAGGGGAGGGGAGGGCAGGACAGGGGTGGTAAGGAAGCAGTGTGGCCAGGTGATGGGAACCCCCCGCTATTTCCCTTTCCTGCCACTCCTCGCTGGCTCCCTGACTCCTTCCTCCTACCTAGTGCCACTTCGGCTCCCTAACTCCTACCCAAGGGCTGCCTGACCCTTTCCCTGGCCCCTTGTGGTTCAATGTCCTGTGGTGTGGGCTCTCTTACCCCTATTGCAGGGATTCCCTACTCCCTCCCTTCCCTTGAACACAGATCCTTCTCTCCTCACCACCCCACCCTTCACTTCCCTTTCCTGGCTTGGGCTCCTCTCCTGTACACGCCCCCCTTCTCTTTCTGCACACAGTTCTGCTCCTCTCCCCAACCCTCCCATTTCCCTGCTCTGCTCTTCTCACCAGCCCTCCCTACCACCTCTCTGCCTGTGCGGGGTCCCTGTCCTCCCCCTTACCCCAGCCCCACCATGGGGCTCATTGACCCCTGCCCTGGTCCTACAACCCCTTGCCTGGCTCCCTTCTCTTTGGAAAGGGGTTGAATTCAACCCCCTTGCAGCAGCTCTCCAGCCAGGCCACTCCTCCTGCAGCTGTGTGCGGGGCTTGAGAATTAAAAGGACACCAGCTGGCCTGAGCTTTCAGACTCCAGTGGCAGTGCTCCACTGGCTGGATGAAAGCCTGTGGTGGGGCATAGTCTGGCCTGTGGGCTGCAGGTTGGACAAGCTTGATCTATAAGAATTTTATTAGACATACAGTTACAATTATGAAATGGACTTCTGCACTTGTTTTAGGTAGAATATGACATTTTTCTCCTTATAGCTAATTATGAAAGATTTGTTACATCTGTAGGTGTATTAAAGGAGAACAAGCAAACACTTTAAATCTAGATCCTACAGGATGAAATTCAGCAAAAGCAACTGAATAATTTTTACCATTCAGTAACTCGTAAGTTTATCATTTAGTAATATTAAATCTCTGGTCTGTGAGAGGAAATACAGGTATAACTTGTTCTTTCATTTTTTTTGTTTTGTAAAGAACAGTGTGCAGAACAGCAGTTCCTGCTATATTCCAAAACCATATACTGCTGTCTTTGTTTTCTTATCCTGCAGCCTGCAATTATTGTAATTAAAGTAGGTGTTATGTAACTGATTGGGCCGGAGACCAGGAGGGGGTGACCCCACCAGATCCAGGGCACCGGCGCAGGGATTCGGGGCACGTGCCCTGGGTGCCCAGTGCCAGCAATGCCCCTGGGTGCTGATGTAGTTTTGTCACACCTTACACTATTGTCTTTCTTCTGGAGCTGTGGCAAATCATGCAAACTAAGTTTCAAAAGGCACGTTGCATGACAATAAAATGCATATGAAGGGCCAGTGAGTCAGTTATATTTTTATCTGGTGAGAAGCAGCTCAATGCTGTGTCACCTTGCAGATGCCAGGACTTTGTCTCCTCAGCAGATTTTTTTGTTGCTGACACTTGCTTAGGTTCTGAGTCCATCAGCATGAACAGACACTGCAATAGTCCTTTAAGGCAATTGTCTGGTCCAAGGTTTCCTTGATTCTATCATCCGTGTTTCAGCTGGGAACAATTTATATTGAGGATTCCAGGCCCTGTCAGCTGTTTTGAAAAGGAGGAAGAAATAGAGCTCTTTGCAGAGGAGGTATCATCCAGATAAAAGGAGCATGGATCTAAGGACAGATATCTGGGGATGAGAGCTTCAGCTGTGAAGCATCTTTGGAGAGTGGGAAACCCAAGTATCTATGGAGTGTGTTGGGCAACTTATTCTAGTGAATCTTAAGTAGTGAGCTATGGATCTGAGGGAATGCCAGATCAATTTGTTTGCCATATATTCACTTTTTAGAACTTTGTGCTGGATCCTGATAGACTGGTTTCCCCTTGGTCTTCTCTTTTTTTTAATTCCATCAAGAATTAGGGATGTTCCTTGGTACCAAAACTAGTGGCTAGCCTCAGCATGATGTAGGCTAGACCTTCAGATTAATCAGGTAATTCAGGGAGTAGATTTAAGCTTTTAATACAAAGCTATTTTAGAACCTCATTTAGATGTCTTCCTGTGTCCTTGATAAGGCTCTGTAGTTCTATCTTCTGCTATGCTGAAATGATTGGATTTCAATCCGGTGGCTCAGTTGCATATTGAACATCATCTTTTTGAGTGGTCCGGATTTATTTAATGGAAAACCTTGATGATTTTAGAAGCTGTAGGTATTTGGGTGATTTACATACAACAGTCTGGATGAGGTTAGAATAGATGAATCTTGCAGTGCTTTCTGGTTGTGTGATTTTATGATTGTGTTCTAGACCAATGGTTCCCAACCTTTTCTCTACTGTGGCACACCTTGAGGCATTCATTTATGCCATGGCACACCTCCATGACAAAAATCATGAATGTTTTGGGACCACAGCCCAGGGCTCCAGCTCAGGGAACGCCCCTAGGCTGTGGCATAGGGCCACAGCTCCGGGTCTAGCTCAGGGAACCCCGCAGCTGGAGCCATTTGGGGTTGCTGCCTGCAAATTGCTCTCTGTGGGGGCCCCTCACCCCCTGGCTCTGTGCTGCTCCCCACCCCCCCCAATGCCGGGGACCAGGTGAGGGGCCCAAAGGGCAGCCCAGTGCAGCGCTGCTGGTCTGCCTCCCCACCCCCGCCACATGTGCTGCTCTGGGCTCTGTGCTAGAGCAGTGGGGCGGGACTGGGAGGCAGCACAGCTGAGGTAGCAGGGGGAGAAGCAATACCGGCTCTGCACTGCCTCCTGTCCTATCCCTGCTGCTCCAGCACAGAGCCCAGAGCAGTGCGTGTGGTGGGGGGGGGGTGGACAGACTGGCAACACTGCACTGGGCTGCCCTTTTGGCCGCTCGCTTGGTCCCCAGCATGGAGGGTGGCGTGGCCATGCGGGGCCCCCAAAGTACGGGGCCCTGGGTGGCTGTCCCTTTGTCCTACCCTAGGGATGGACCTGCCGGCCAGGGCCACATGGAGCCTCTGCCACAGGTCTGGGGAACTCCCTCCCTCTCCCCTCCTCTCCCCATGGCTGGGACACCTTGGGGGCTCTTCCGTGGCTCCGGCTCTGGTGAATACCCCGGCCAGGGCCACATGGGCCTCCACCGTGGCTCTGGCTCTGGCTCCAGGGAACGCCTCCGCCCAGGGCCACATGAGGCCTCCTCCATGGCTCCAGCTCCGGGAATTCTTGCGGCACACCAGAGGACTTGCCGTGGCACGCTAGTTTGGAACCATTGTACTAGACAGCAGCCAGGTCTCTTTTTCACAACCTTTTACTTGACACTTTAAAAGCAGTGCGTTGGGTCTGCTTTGGTCTTAATCACCACCTTATCAAAGACCCTTACCCCAACGGTATTGGAAACTGAGGAATAATTACTGGAAGTAATTTATTTCTAAGTAAATTCCTGTTCTGGGATCCATGCAGCAGATTTGGTTCGCAGCACCAGAGTCCTGATCCAGCTCTTTATCTCAATTCCTTTTGTTTCCCTTTTCAGTACTGTTATATTCATTTTCTGGTAGTCTGAGTTGGAACTGTTGTATGGATTGCTGGTGCTAAAAGTCATCCAGAAGGGCTATGCAATGTTATTCTTCTAGGTGCTGCTCCTGACCCATCTTCCGTGTATTTTTTCATGGGTCTATTTTCATATTCTCAGAAGATCTATATTATTTCATCAACTGTGTCCTTATCCAATAAGGTACGCCTGGAGATTCAAGTAACAGATTGTGACAGTTGCACCTGTCACTCTTTCTTTAACTGCTGGGAGTGGCCAAGGGCTTTCGGTGTTTGAGCACAAATTGTTGGAGTTCTGTGAGTTGCATGTGGAAAGTATTTTCAGTTCTGTGTAAGAAGCACTCATCATAATAAAGTGCTGTCTTGTAGATGAATGTTACAAAATGTGTGGCAATCAAGGCAGTTTATTTCAGAAATTTAGGAATCTCATTGATCTCTGTAGTTGTATAATTGGCCAGTTCAAACCCACTCCTATCAAGGAGTTTGTCAGTAGTGAAAGTAATTTGTTTCCTGTTTCAGGCCCTAGGGCCTAATGATAAACTTAAAGACTTTTGGGGAGATGATGCTTCAATGAAGTATATTAGAATTACAAGCAATAATTTCGGTTCTGACTTCTTTCCTTACACAAAATCAAGAATTATGAAACTGGCTGTTAGCTGTCATGACCAAAGTCACATGCTCTACAAATAGGTGCTCATTCTCAGCCTTTGGATCAGAAGGCGATGGATCTTTGCAGCTACAGTGCATGTTATGAAAATTACTAGACTGAATGTCATCTGTTAGGGAAAAGGAATTTGTGTGCAGACTGTTAAGATTCAAGCATGGGAAGATGAACATCTGAAATGGCCCTCAAAGATAGCAGTGATGCTGATTCTGTTCTGGAGAAAGGAATCATTTGTCCAGATATAATTTTGCTTCAAAATACAGTATGTAGGGAAAGGATACAGGCTTGTTGACAGATAGCTTATTTTAGCACTGAAGTAATGACTTCCTGTTTGCATTTCTTGATTCATGTAAGTGACAATGTGGGTGATCTGGGGGAAGGGATGGAACTTGCAGGGGGCTGGGACTGTAGCACCAGCAATAAAAGAGAAGGTAGTTAGAACATGGGGGGGAATCAAATAAATGTCTTAAGTGCTCTACTGAAGCACCAATATGCAAGGAGAGTGGGGGAGGAGAACTCCAAGAAAAAATGCAAGGAGGGTTATGTAATAGAATTGGAGATCAACATGACAAACTAGGGCAATCGGCCGGGTATCTTAGCTGCCTATACACTAATGCAAGGAGCCTGGGAAATAAGCAAGAAGAATCGGTAATACTAGCGCAGACAAGGAACTGTGATATTATAGGAATAACGGAGACGTGGTGGGATAGTCTGCATGACTGGAGCTCTGCCATGGATGGGTATAAACTGTTCAGGAAAGAGAGGCAGGGAAGAAGAGGGGGAGGAGTAGCGTTATATGTAAAAGAGCTCTATGACTGCTCAGAGCTCCATTATGGAAGTGGAAGCGTGCCAGTAGAAAGTCTGTGGGTTACACTGAGAGGGGAAAGCAACAAGGGGGATGTTGTGGTGGGTGTCTGCTATAGACCACCAGACCAGAAACAGGAAGTGGATGAGGTGTTCTATGGACAACTAGCAGAAGCTTCTAGATCACAGGCCCTGATGCCAATGGGGGACTTCAATTACCCTGACATCTGCTGGGAGGCCAATACAGCAGTGCATGGGCAGTCCAGGACATTTTTAGAGAGTGTTGGGGACAACTTTCTAGTACAAATGCTAGAGGAACCAACTAGGGACCTTGCACTGCTTGACCTGCTGCTCACAAACAGGGAAGAATTGATCAGGGACGTAGAGGTAAATGGCAAGCTAGGCAATAATGACCATGACATGGTTGAGTTCAGGATCCTGATTAAAGGAAGGAAGGAAAGAAGCAAAACAAAAACCCTGGACTTCAAAAAAGCAGATTTTGGCTCCCTCAGGGAACTGATGGGCAGGATCCCTTGGGAAGCTAATCTGAAGGGAAAAGGAGTCCAAGAGAGTTGGTTATATTTTAAAGAAACCCTGCTAAGGGCACAGGAAGTTGCCATTCCAATTAGAAGAAAGAACAAACATGCGAGGCAGCCAGAATGGCTTAGCAGAGAACTCTGCTCTGAGCTTAAACATAAAAATGAAGCTCACAGGAAGTGGAAGCTTGGTCAGATGACCAAGGAGGCATATAAAGATATTCTTAGGGACTGCAGGGATAAAATCAGAAAGGCCAAAGGACAAATGGAGTTGCGGCTAGCGAGGGATGTAAAGGATAACAAGAAGGGGTTCTACAAGTATGTTAATAAGAAGAGGATCAGGGATGGTGTAGGCCCCTTGCTGAATAGGGCAGGCATCCTTGTGACAGAGGATGAGGAAAAAGCTGAAGTGCTCAATGCATTTTTTAGCTTCAGTTTTCACAGGCAGGGTCAGCTCCCAGCCCACTACCATGGGTGTGGCAGATGGGAGAGAAGAAGAGAGGCCCTTGGTGATGGAAGGTCAGGTTAGGGACTGCTTAAAGAAGCTGGATGTGCACAAGTCCATGGGGCCAGACGAACTGCATCCAAGAGTGCTAAGGGAATTGGCCGATGAGATAGCCACACCGCTGGCCGTTATCTTTCAAAACTCATGGAGAACGGGGGAGGTGCCAGAGGATTGGAAAAAAGCAAATGCAGTGCCTATTTTCAAGAAAGGGAAAAAGGAGGATCCGGGGAATTACAGACCAGTCAGCCTCACCTCAATCCCTGGAAAAATTATGAAGAAGGTTCTCAAAGAATCCATCCTCAAACACTTAGAGGAAAATAAAGTGATCAGGAACAGTCAGCATGGATTTACCAAGGGTAAATCATGCCTGCCCAATCTCATCTCCTTCTATGATCAGATGACTGGTTTTCTGGATGCAGGAAGAACTGTTGATGTGATATACCTTGATTTTAGCAAGGCTTTTTGGTACAGTTTCCCACAGCATTCTCATTGGCAAATTAAGGAAGTATAGGTTGGATAGGTGGACTGTAAGGTGGATAGAAAACTGGCTAGATCAACGGTTTCAGTGCGTAGGAACCAATGGTTCCATGTCCAGCTGGCAGCCAGTCACGAGTGGTGTGCCCCAGGGGTCGGTCCTGGGGCCGGTTCTGTTCAACATTTTCATCAATGATCTGGATGATGGAACAGACTGCATTCTCAGTAAGTTTGCGGATGACAGCAAGCTGGGGGGACAAGCAGACACGTTGGAGGGCAAGGACAGGATTCAGGGAGACCTAGATAAATTGGAACAGTGGTCCAATAGAAATCTTATGAGGTTCAATAAGGACAAGTGTAAAATCCTGCATGTGGGACAAAAAAACCCCATGCACCGCTACAGGCTGGGAAACATTCAGCTAAGTAGCAGCAGTGTAGAAAAGGACCTGGGGGTCATGGTGGATGGGAAGCTAGATATGAGTCAGCAGTGTGCTCTTGCTGCCAAAAAGGCCAATGGCATACTGGGCTGCATCAAAAGAAGTGTTACCAGCAGATCAAGGGATGTGATCATTCCCCTCTATTCTGCACTGGTAAGGCCACATCTAGAATACTGTGTTCAGTTTTGGGCTCCTCACTACAAAAAGGACAGGGACATGCTAGAGAGAGTTCAGAGGAGGGCAACCAAAATGATTAAAGGGCTGGAGCACAAGCCCTATGAGGAAAGACTGAAAGCATTAGGCTTATTTAGTCTGCAGAAGAGAAGATTGAGGGGGGATTTGATAGCAACCTTCAACTACTTGAAGGGATGCTCTAAGGAAGATGGAGCTCGACTGTTGTCGGTAATAACGGAGGACAGAACGAGGAGCAATGGTCTCAAGTTGCAGTTAGGGAGGTCGAGGCTGGATGTTTGAAAAAACTTTTTTACTAGGCGAGTGGTGAAGCCTTGGAATGAGCTGCCGAGGGAGGTGGTGAAATCTCCATCTTTGGAGGTGTTTAAGGCCCAGCTGGACAAAACCATGACTGGGATGGTTTAGTGGGAGTGGTCCTGCCTCTGGCAGGGGGTTGTACTAGATGACCTATGAGGTCCCTTCCAGCCCTATGATTCTATGACGCTATGATTTTCTGTATGTCATGAGGAAGATAAAAGGAGACAAAAGTTCACTTGCTTCTTTTAGCTCCAGTCTGGGTTTGTCGTGTTTGGTGTTTTTATCTTACTCAACATTTTCTGGAATATCCAGTATTCGAATCTTGAGCTTCCAGATCTCCTGTCCAGGAAGGAGGTCATATTCCAGATTCAGGCCCAGAATATTTTAATCTATTGGTTTAAATTATGGTATGTCTGAGTCCAAGGCATTCAGTAGTCGAAGGCAGTGGTTCCCAGCCTCTTCGCTGCTGTGCCACACCTTGATACCTTTAATTATTTTGAGGTATACCACCATATAGCCTCCAAATGAATTTATTAATATTCATGAGCTAATTCAGAACTCTGAGAAATTTTTTAAAAATTTCATGTACCCCTTCTCAGGCCTGATGGCACACCAGTTGGGAAGCACTGTTCCAGGGAGATGCAAGGTTAAGTGTAAAGCAGTGGTTCCCAACCAGTGTTCCGGGGCACACTGGTGTGCCGCGGCAAGAACCGAAAGTGTGCCACAAGCATCCCTGAGAGCTGGAGTCAAAGTTCCCTCCATGCTCGGCCGAGCCACATGGGCTGTGCAGGGCTGGGAAAAGGCGGGGGTTAAAGTAAAGCAGAAGGCACCAGAACACAGTTCTGGACCCTTATTTTTAGGCAGGCAGCCTTCTGGCCCCCCTAAAAATAGAGGAAGGCGCTGGAACAGAGAGTTCCAGGGGACCCCCTAAAAACAGCAGGAGCAGGCCAAACACAGCGTTCCAGTGGCTCCACCTTAGGCCCAGCCAGCAGAGAGGGGCAGGAGGTTGGGAGTGAGTGACTCTCGCCCAGCAAGATGGAGCAGCTCATGTTAGACAGCCTGTAAACAGCCTGGGTAAGGGCTTGGGGTTGTTTGGGTGGGTGGCAGAGGTGGATCGGAGTGCCTGTTGAGCAGAGGGTGTGTAGCTAGGGTTGTGGGGTGGCTGTTTGGTTGGGGGGTGGGGTGGCTGCGTGGAGGGATGTAGCTGGGGGCTGAAGGCCTAGTTCTGGTCCCTGCAGTGATGGGAGCATCCATCACAGGCAACAGGGGGCTGGGGGAGGGGAGGATGAGACCCACTGGGGGTGGGAGGGAGCAGCAGTGGGGTAAGGATTTGCTTTGGGTGGAAGCGAGCCACTGTGGAGAAGTGGGAAGTGGGTGCTGCGGCATGCTCCCCTGCCCTACATTCCACTCCCCAGGTTCCCCCCAGCCTCCCCCCACAAAGCAACTCTTGTTCTCCCTTCCTCTCTTGCGACCCTTGTGCTGTTCCGCACATGTCTGCCCTTGTCCTCTTTTGCCACCCCTGCCCTGCTCCCCACAGTCACTCCTGCCACTGCACACGACTCCTGACCTCCTGTGTTTTGCCACCCTTGCTTTGGTACCCCTGCTGCCCCACATAGGAGCATTTCTGAAACACTGTGCCATAGTTCATGAATAATTTAATTTAAGTTAATTTGAATATTCATGAGTTTTTTAAGGGTGGTGTGCCTCAAAAAATTTGGCGGTATCAAGGTGTGCCACGGCAGAGAAAAGGTTGGGAACCACTGGTCTAAAGTACAGGAAGACACCTATAACGAAGCATTACTCCTTGAAATGAAAAACATTTTCTGAATTTACTGTGGTCAGTTGTTTGTCTCCTTTATATACACCAATTTCAGGTGTGTTTGAATGACTGTTTTAACTCAACACGTTAAGATCTGATTAGTTAGAATGCACCGAATAGTTTCTAGAGCCAGGAGAATAAATGATTACTCAGTTTACTTGGAGTTCTGGGAAAAATCCCAAGTACCTAAACTTATTGATTTAAAGCAGGGGTGGCCAAACTTATTAAACTCAAGAGCCACACAAGTTGATCATTAAACCTTCAGGAGCTGCACAGAGGAATATAGGCATATACTTTTACCTACTAAATTGAGTTGCTGAGTCTTCTGCGAGTTTCCAAAGGGATAGCCGTGTTAGTCTACTCCAGCAAAAAAAAAACACACACGCACACACACACCCAAGGAGTCATGTGGCACTTAAAGACTAACAGATTTATTTTTCGCATGAGCTTTCGTGGGAGAAAATCCCAGTACGTCAGATGATAAAGTAGGATTTTCTCCCACGAAAGCTCATGCGAAAAATAAATCTGTTAGTCTTTAAGTGCCACATGACTCCTTTTTTTGGTTCTTCTGTGAGCCACACTTTTTCATTCAAGAGCCACATGCCATTCCCAAGCCACAGTTTGGCCACACCTGATTTAAAGCACCCATCTAGGATATGGGAGACTTGGGATCAGTTCACTCTTCTGCCTGGTGTTGGAGAAGGAATTTGAATGTGGTCTTATCTACACTGCTGTTGTGTGTCCACCTAAGTCCTTGGTTATGGGTTTTTCTGTGATGGGTGTCTCTCAATCTTTTGTGGAACCTTTTGTACTTTTTATAAATAATTAAGTAGTCATTGCAACAGAGACTTAAACTTGGGTCTCCCACGGGCTAGCTATAGTTTTTCTGCTTTCCAAACAGAGGTTCCAGGTTCTTTTTTCTTTCGCCACTGTATAGAAGTTCTAAGTAGAACATGAGACAGAAGTTTTTCGGGATTTCAGTGGCTTGAAATTAAGACAGATGGAAATAACCTTTAAACTGTTGGGAGGGCAGTTTGTATCCTACTCACTTCTCTTATTTCTAGTTGCTGCACTAGCTTCATGGGGACTGAAGAAACTATACACTTCTGTGGATGTGGGTGTTCTTTATGCTATATTCCATGAAGACAAAAGGGCTCTCTGCTTTTGCCCTATACTTATGATGAAGATGTTTTAGAATTTTGTTTTTTCTTAAACCGTATTCATTGCTGATGAGGCTGTGTAATGTACACTTGGTGTTAAGAGGGTGTTGAGTTGCTTAGTGAAGATGAAACATTTTAGAGTCTGTCAAGTTATTACAGTTTAGTTATATAGTGGAGTTTGTCTTTCTCATGTTTTCAAAATGAATTAGACTTTGCATGTAGGCTTTTTCAGTTCAATTGGTGGTGACCATTTGCTAGGGAAGTTAAAGCCCATTCAGTGAGCTTTCAAGCAACTTTTATGGCATGCTTAGGTGAAGTCTATTCCAGTGCAGATATATGGAAAGCACACTTGAAGTTATACTTGCAGGTCTATGTATTTACATGTGCTATTCCCTTGATGTGACATCCCATTTTGACACTGTTGCAATGACGGTAATTCTGTAGCCATTATTAAATAAGTATTTTGCTCTGCAGCAGGGGATTGTGCGGCCATTTAATCTTTATGTGGGTCTACACTGACAATTCTAATAAAGGAAAAAAGAAAGGTTACCTACCAATAATGGTTTGAGTTTAATGCCTTGGTAGATCCACAGTGCCCACCTTCCTGTCTCACTTTTTGGAGTAGTTCTCCTAAGTCTTTCAGTTTGCTGAAGGGATTTGGGACCATGCATACTTTTTGTAGTTTTGTGTCCAAACATTTGCTTCTGCAAGAAGTGGACTTACAGTTGGCGCTGCTCTTCTGGGCACAGTGCAGATGCACAAACACTCCACAAATGTGGATCTGTAGAAGCAAAGTATTCACGCTACTGTTGCTGGAAAGTAATCTTTTTCTCCCCTAATGATTTTAGGCAGCCTGCTCTGCTCAAACAAAAGCACAGTAGTGTTTACAGGGGGAAATTAAAGCCCTAAAACTGTTCACTATTAGTCACAGGAAAAAATGTAGGACTTCTGCAGGTTGTTGCATTGTTAATTTTGCCCTGAGCTTAGTGTTAATGCTATAAAAATAGTTTTTCCTGCCTTAATACTCCTCTGTTGATTTCTTTAAACACAATGTTTAGGTCCCAGTTCTGCAATGGATTCTGTAAACATGCAGAGTGCTTGTAGATGGGATCATGCACATAGGCTGAAAACACCTACAAAAAGAGAGAGTTTTCTTTGATATTTACACAATATTAGATATACTCTGGTCTGTTAGTCTTCAAGTGCCACACAACTCCTTGTTGTTTTTTCACTGGTAAATAAAGACAATAGAAATATATTCCATTTTTTTCAGGCTGTTTTAAAGGGGAAATACTCTGCTGCTTGGTTTAACATACTGAATGTTCTGAATGATTTTCTCTCAGTAGATAGCTAATCACTTAATTTGAAACTGAAACTTGAAATAAATAATAGTGTAGTTTTCTGAAGGTGACCATCTTGCTAACACTGCCATTTGTAATATTAGTAGTAGATCAAATCTGAGATTTGTAAACCGGCTAATATTCTCTCCTTTACTGTTGATTTACAACAATAACCTAATGACAAATAAAATGTTAATACAATAATTCTGGTGGAAATACAGGAACTGAAAATATTAATGGACATCAGTGTGGCTTTAATTCAATTTTGCTGTAATGTTATAATGCTAGATCTTGATTTTTGAAAGATGGTTTACTTTAGTAATGGATTCAGTAGTGCTGATTGTAACTAGTGAAGAATTTCAGGGTATGTGGCTTCTCAGTTCAAATATTACTATGGCTCTGCTGAAGAAAATGTGTGGTTTAATATATGCAGTATGTCATATTTCATTTTCAGAAGAATATAAAATTTGTTTTATGTTTACAATTGAATTATGTGCATCAGACATGGGGTACGTTGAAATCGAGCCTGACCTTGGTTTATATTTGCTTTCATAATTTTTAGAAATATAAAGAGAAAGACAAACACAAGCAGAAATACAAGAAACAGTCAGAGTCCTCACCATCTTTGGTTCCATCTCTGACAGTAACTACAGAGAAAGTAAGTTTTCATTTTCTCTCTCTAAGGCTGAAGTTGACATTTATTATTAAATTTGTATTCTGACATGTTTTTAGTAATCCAGAGTTGTAAACAGTTTGTCTGTTGTTATGAAATTGCTCTAAACATAACAAGAAGTTGTGCTTATCTGATAACATTTGGTGAATAGAGAAATACAAAAATTAAAAATTATTCATACTCTTCCAACTGTAACATGCTCTTGAGGCATGTGCCAGACCATCACTGACCCAAGAATCATTCAAGCCAATAACTGCAAACTACAGCTCATGAACACTGTACACATTCACAACACGTCTTATCATAACTGATTTTTGGCTTTCTTAGCTGTCTGCTGGTCAGTGAATCTTCCTTCTTGTTATGATACTGACTTGACTCTACTAAAGAGACCCATATGAAAGGCCAACTTGTAAAGAATATTTTTGAGAGACTACTGAAAACAATACACATTAATGAGGCTGTTACTGGAGGGCACACAGTAGCTTATAAATTTGCTATCTTTCCCTGAAGTTTAAATTTTTCTTCTGTTTCTTTAGGATCTCAGATTTTCAGTGATGTTTTGGCACTCATTCTATAAAGTGCTGGTTTGATTTTATTGGTTTTTATGTACCTACCAATATATCTGTTTTGTCTTTCTTTGGAAAGGTGACTGGACCCTGCACCTAGCCCATTGCATGTGGTGGTCTGGTTGCTGGAACTTTACTCATTACTCAGCAAAGTATGACATTTATGCTTGAAAAACGCCAAGAACATGTAAAAATCTGAATCTTCTGTTTTATGCTATCTGAGGTTCCAGAGGGAGTAATCACTCTTTCAAGTAACTGTACAAATTTAGGTGATTCATCACCAATAGAACGGTTGTTCTCAGAATCCCTGGATGCTTTTATTTCTTCTTACCAAGATTAGGAAGAGTAATTTAAAACTTTCATTGTTTTTAAATGTGGTTGGTACTTGGATAATAAAGTAAACCTGTCTTTGATCTTTTCCTCAAATGTCTTATGAAGAGAAATGTTCTAAATAACATCATTTGAAGTCTTGGAATGTGTGGCCTTTTTGCGCTTGAATTCATTCTTCTTTTAGTCGCTAACTTTTGTCTTAGCCTAGCCTGGCCTTGCATGGTATACTTGTACTTTTTAAACATAACAGACAAATAGACTCTGAAAGCCATTGGAATCCTATAATCAGAGTTACCAAGTAAAATGTTCCTTTGTTATAGCTTTCAAGAGTCTAACTCAGATTTATATTAGGAGGGTTATTTTTAAATATCTGCCTTCCTGAGGAGGATCTTTCTGCAGTGAGCTTTAACCTTTAGGAACTTTCAAAGAACCTCATGATTTGCTAAAGAGAATAGCTAAAGATTCTTTCCGCTCTGCTGCCTTTGTCTAGAGACAAAGCTACTAGTAGTCCATTCACTGAATTGTTAACTGCATTGTTCAGGCTTAATTAGTTGCTAACCTTTATTTTAACTATTTGTTTAGAGTTTCCTTTGGGTTGTTCTGTTAAAACAAAACAAAAAACATCACAACTAGATTCATAGACTATAGATCAGAGGGGACCTTTCTGATCATTTAGTCTGACCTTCTGCAAAACTTAGACGACAAAACTTCAGACCCCTAACCTGGGTTACCTAAGTCTTCAAATAATGATTTAAAGACTTCAAGGTACAGAGTACAGTATATACAGGCAAGTGACCGTCCCTGTATGGCAGAGGAAGACAAAAAGCCCCCAGGACCGCCCTATACCAACCTTCCCTGGGAAAAATTCCTTCCTTATCGCAGATATGGAGATCAGTTAATCCTTGAGCATGTGGGCAGAACACACCAGCCAGACATCCAGAAAGAATTCACTATAAGTCAAAACAGATCACATCACAGGCTGTTTGGCATATTTACTGATGGTAATCAAAGATCAGTCAATTTCAAAATTAGACTGTCCCATCATACCATCCATCCCTTCCACAAATTTATTAAGCTCTGTTTTGAAGCCAGCTAGGTTTGTTACCCCCCACTGCTCTCCTTGGTGACTGTTCCAGAACTTCACTCCTTTGATGGTCAGAAATCTTAGCCTAATTCAGTTTAAATTCATTTCTTCCTATTTCCACAATGATGCTGAGCTTAAATAATTCATTCCTCTCCCTGGTATTTATCCATCTGATGTACCATTTATAGAGGACAGTTGTTTCTCACCTACGCCTTCTTTTAGGTAGGCTAAAAGTACAAGGCTCTCTGAATCTTCTTTCATAAGGCAGGTTTTCCATTCCTCAAGTCATCTTAGTAGCCCTTCTCTGGACCAGTTTGAATTCATCTTTCTTAAACATGGGAGACCAGAACAGCACCTCTAGTATTCCAGATGAGGTTTGACCAACACCTTTTATATTGGTACTAACACCTCCATATCTTGGAATACATACCCTGACACATCCTAGGACCTCATAAGATTTCTTCACAGCCACATTGCATTGGCAGCTCATAGTCACCCTGTGATCAACTAATGCCACCTAGTCCTTCTCTTCTACTTTCACTTACAACTGATGTGTCCCCAGCTTATAGCCAGAATTCTTGTTATTAATCTCCAAGTGCATGACCTTGCACTTTTCACTCTTAAATTTCATCCTCTTTCTATTGCTTCAATTTACAGCGTCATCCAGGTCTTGTCTGATATCCTGGTCTTTCTCTGTATTAAGAATACCTCCCAAAAATCAGATCCTCTACAAACTGTGTTAGTTCCCTCACACTTTTTGCATCCGGGTCACTAAAAAAAAGAGGCAATAAATTATTAGATTGGTTTCAAGATTGATCCCTGAGGAATTCGACTAGTAACCTCCCTTCACCTTTCCATATGATTCACTGTAGTCTCCCCTTTGACAAGTTCCATACCTACCTTCCAATTTTCATATTAGCCGTTTTGTTCAATTTAACTAATAATTCCCCATGTGGATCAATATCAAATGCCTTACTGAAATCAAGGTAAACTAGATCCATCACATTCCTTTTGTCAAAAAAACTTATCTTCTCAGAAAGGGAGATCAGGTTGGTCTGGCATGATCTATCTTTTTTAAAACTCTTGTTGTATTTTATTCCATTTACCATTAACCTTAATGTCCTTAACTAATTTCTTGTTCCAAATGTTTTCCAACACCTTGTATAGTACTGAGGTCAAACTGACAGGCCTGTAATTACCTGGATCACTATTGTTCTCTTTCTTAAAAGCAGGAACTGTGTTAGCAATTCTTCAGTCATATGGTACAGCGCCTGAGTTTACAGATTCATTAAAAATCTTTGATAAGGGGCTTGCAATTTCACATTCCAGGTCTTTTAATATCCTTGGTTGGAGATTCTGGGCTCAGTGTTTGTCTTCTGTCCCATACATGGTCATTTCTACTTCTCCATCTTTAATGCCATTCTATCCACTGCCACTGCCTCTAATCTCATTATTAGCTGTGTTAAAAACTGAGGAAAAATACTTGTTTTGATATTGGGCCATATCTAGATTAGACTTAACCTCCTCTCTATCCTTGGTGCTTAGTGGTCCCACTTCTTTCTCTTTTTCCCTGTTTATATGGTTTTACTATTGGTTTTAATTCCCTTTGCAAGCAGGGTTAGATTGTCAGAGGGGCTTAAGCTCTGAACCCCTGGCCAGCAAGGGGGCCTGGGACTCCATCTCCTAACCTTCCCATGAAAATCCAGGACCCCTCCCCCCCACTCAGTACCAGTAGGTGCTGGGGGTATGTGGGCAGGCCCTGGAGCCATTGGTCAGGATCTGTGCTCCACTTCATGCACTGGGCCAGTTGCCCTGCCCCTGGGGGACAGGACGGGGCGAGTCAACCGCTGTTTCCTCCACCCAGGAGAGTGGGATGGCTGGCTCACAGTGTGGCTGCCAGCACTCTGGCACAGCTTCCCAAGTCCTATGGCTCTAGGAGGCTGTATCGGAGGCCCCCTCGTTGTGTGCCAGCTGGCCCTTTCAACCCCCACCCCCCCGAACCTCGGGCTCTAGGGCCTCTCCAATTGACAGGGGCAGGAGGGGAGCCCTGTGATGTTGGTGAAGGGCAGTCTGGGGTCCCTGGGCTGGTTAATTTGGCCCTGTTTGCAAGGTCTAACTCTACTTGGCTTTTGGCATGTCTCACTTTATTCCTACATGTTCTGACCTTCCCAAGAGAGCTTTCCTTGCTAATCCCTATCATTTTCCATTCCTTATAGGCTTTCTGATTTTTCTTAATCATCTATCTGTGATCTTTGCTTATCAGTGTGATGTACAACTCTTGTTTATGAATTTTTTCCCACTTTCTTGGGATGCAGGCTTCAGATAATTCCTGCAATTTTGACTTGAAGTAATTCTAAGCCTCCTCCACCTTAAGATCCATGAGTTCTTCAATCCAGTCTGCTTGCCTAATTCCTTTAATTTTCTCATGTTAGCCCTTTTGAAATCTAAGATTCTTGTTACAGATCTTTGTTTGTTTATTGTTCCATTTAGTTTGAACTGAATTAGTTCACAGTCACTCGTACCAAGTCAATTTCCAAAGGGATAGCCGTGTTAGTCTAGTCCAGTAAAAAAAAAACAACAAGCAGTTGTGTGGCACTTTAAGACTAACAGATTTATGTTAGTCTTAAAGTGCCACACAACTGCTTGTTGTTTTTTTTACTCGTACCAAGGTTGTTCTGTGTAACCAGTTCTTCTACAAGGTCCTCGCTACACACCAACACGAAATCTGAAGTGAGTTCCCACGTTATTGGTTTTTGCAGCTATTTGGTGAAGAAATTTGTCAGCTATCACATCCAGGAAAATCTGAGCCCTATTTTTATTAGTGGTGATAGTCTTCCACTCGATATCTGGGATGTTAAAATCTCCCATAATCATACAGTTCCCAGTAGTATTTACTTCATTAAAAATATAAAGGAGGTCTCTATCCATATTCAAATTGGATCCTGGTGGTCTGTAGCTCTATTCCAGGGGAAGCTGTTGTAGTTTTCTTCTGCAATGTGATTTTTGTTTAGACAGATTCTGTCATATCCATTGCATCACTTCTAATTACATTACTGTCCACTCCATCATTCATATAGAATGCTACTCTACTTCCTTTGCCTTTATTTCTGTCTTTCCTAAATAGTACATACCTATCAATACCGGTACTCCAGTCATGACTACTATTTCGCCATGTTTCTGTTATCTCTGATTTCACTTACGGCATCAGTAACTCCGTTTCTCCATTTTGTTACTGAGGATCCTTGCACTAAAGTACAGACATCTTAATTTTTGCTTTTTGGCTTTGCACAATTCCTTACACAATTTATCAGTCACTCTACCACCACTATCACCTTTTAGACTGGTATCTACACCATCTTATGTTTTTATGTCCATTTTCTAGCCACTGTTACATCCCTTTCTATTTATCAGTTTGTTTAGGTCTTCCCCTTTGTGTGGAATCTGCTTTGGTGCATGGTGTGTCTGATTCATTGGCATGTAAGAGGTGCTGCTCCTGTGAGGAGGCTGTCCCTTAAGGACAGAGTTTTCTACTGTGACTGCTGTCTCTGATAAAACCACATTCCCCAGAAGTTTGTTTTTTGTCAAGTACTTAAGGTGCAGTTTCGAAAGGACAGAGACCTGAAGCTAAAATTCCATTTTGTGGAGGCAGCTCTTGAACCACCTTCAGAATCATGTACAAATTTATCTAGATGATGGGAAACTTTTCCACAGCCCTCCACATGCAAAGATGGTGAACCTGTGAAGACAGCCATGAGCTACTCATATAAGGGTTCAAAAAAGGGACCCATGAGTCTCTGGAGGGAACCCCAAACGAGCCAAAAAAGATCCCAGGCATGTTTAGCATTGTTAGTACAAATGGAACCAAAGCTGTCCAAATGTAGTACTGGGAATTTATATGGTATATTCTTGTGCAATGGTTGCCAACCTTTTTGAGTTTGAGGACCCCTTTTTAATGTCAAAAAATTTTGTGGACCCCCAAATAATAGTTGTTATTGGGGACTGAATGCAGGCAGCAGTACTATAGAAGGGCAGTGGAGGACCTGGCCCCTGCAGAGTGGGGACATATCCAGGGTGAGGCTGCTCACAGCGGGCAAATACAATTGATTTTAGAGCCCTTTCCACCATGGGTCTGTGACTGGCAGCAGCTGGGGTGGATTTGGCCTGTGTCTCCTGCCTCTGGCTGGTAGCCGCTGGGGCAGGATGTACTCATGGACCCCTTGCAATAACTCTGCGGACCCCCAGGTGTCCCTGGACCACAGGTTGGGAACCACTGTTCTAATGGAACACATTTGTATGCACAACATTGGTATGCACAAAGACCCAGTGGGCACAGCACTGACATAATTGTACAGTGAGACCATGCCTTAAGAAATGCTTCCTTGGTGTGGGGAACAGCTTCAGTACCCTCAACAGTATGCCAAACTGCACTGGAGCGTTTAGGTAAGTCTATATTACCAACACTGTCAGTACCATTGCCCTGGCACTGGCAGTCATAACTGGTGCTGATCTCCATGGCATCACAGGACTTTAGATACTGAAAAGATCTCATAATATCTGAGGTGCCTGAAGCTTCTCAGCTTGTTACTGGGGCTCCACTACTGAGTGTGATCACAAGCTTGAGAGTCTCTGTTGGCATTGTGCCATGTACTTCTGCTCTCCAGTGGAGAGTTGGACAGTGAGCAGGAGGAGGTTGTCTCCTGTCACTCCTTATAGTAGCCATTACCAGCTCAGCACTTCGCAGCCATACCGTCCGTCTGGCCCTTGACTGCCCTGGTGTGGACAACCCTGGTGTTAGCCGTCAGGACCCTTCTTGCCATGGGAAGCATATAGACATCATACCTCCTGAACATATAGTGTGGCCCATCATGAACCAATAAGGTATTCTCCTTCAGCCTCTGCATCCAGAATCTGAGCCTCCTGAAGAGGTAAAGTGGGAAAAGAGACTGGCCTTGAGGAAGAGGTCACATCACAGACCCACATCTGGTATTCCTCACCAGATGAGGCAGTGATGCCTCATCTGGCATCTCTAGCAGAACATTTAAGATCTTTTAAGACCTGGCTAATAGGCCGGTGGACACCCTGCAGTTAATGCTGGATGGGGTGAAAGAATCACATAAGTTTCTGGAGATTTTGCACTTATCTTCTTTATCCAGAGTATTCCCGTCAACAAGGCACTCTTGGATCCAGCCAAGCTTTGTATGGTAGCCCCCTGCGTTGTTCACGGCAACCTGGAAGCAGGCCAATAAGAAAACTGTGTTTCAGCCAGGGAATAGAGAAGTTCTTTTCTCCCATCCACTCCTTAATTCGATCATTGTGAATGTGGTGAACCGCAGAGGCTGTCAGCTTCAGGTGAGGTCATCCCCCTCACTCCCCACCTCTTGAGATAGGAATTGGAAACACTTTAACTTATTTGGGATAAAGGTTTATTCATCTGCCACCCTCACGTTCTGCACTGTGAATTACCAGGCCCTTATAGCAAAACATTACTCCAAACTCAATTAGTTTATTGATTAGCATCCAGAATCACGCAGGGATCAGTTTAGGGTCATTCTTAACGAAGGACAATTGGTAGGCAAGATGGTACTTTAGTCATTGCTTGTTACAGCAGTGCAGTCTGTCTCCACAGCTATAAAGATACAGAAAATCTGTTGACTATGTGTATCCGACTTTCCCAGGTACATGCATGCAACTATGGAGAACCTTCCTTTAGAAGGTAGCCCATTTTTACAAAGACAAAGGACATACCCCTCCACACACTCAGATTCAAGGGCTACTCTTTAGTTATTAGGGATTTATATACAAGGACAAAAGAGAAAATACAGTCCTCAGCCTTCACTTAAATCTTAGAGCTCATGCTATCCAACTCAGCATTTTATGAGTCACAAAAGAAATATTCCAGGTTCTCAAAGCAGAAAACATCAGGCCCACAACCCCCTTCTTCCTAGGTATTCACTTAAAAACACCAGTTTTGATTGATTGGTCAGGATGCTGACAGACCCCTCTTTTCAGCACCATCTAATGTTGACCAGTCCTTCTCATCGCTATGACTACTGCTTTGCTCAGTTCTACAGCAACCACAAATGGGTAACAACCAACAGCAGATTCTACAATCAACTGCAATGGGCATTCCATCCCTTTCATATGCACCCCAATCTTTCCCATCCTTCAGGGATCCTTCTCAGGTCATCTCTTCCATGTAGGACCCAAAGAACCAGGATCCTGAAACTTTTGAGGGAAGGGTTTTTACTCTTGTTAGTCCCAATACCTAAGAACAACAGTTTTCAGCTGCTGTATCATGGTGGGAAAGCACTCCACCTCCACTGCTGGCTCTTTAGAAGCTGCTGCCACTCTAGCAGCTTTTAAAGGGCCAGCAGCAAAAATGTAGTTCTAATCACTTTCAGCAGTGACACTTTGATCAAAGCGTTGCTGCTGAAAGCACTCTGGGGCCACTTTTTTCTATCTGGCCCTTTAAAACTGGTAGCTTAAGAACCATCAGGAAAAAAACAGTCCCCTCTTCCCCCCAGGTGTTTTCAGCACTGAAAGCGCTGGTGGGGTTGTGTGCGCATGTGTGCTTTTTTCCTCCTGGCCCTGCAGCTTTAGGTGCCAGTACTTGGCCAAAAGTGCTGGAGAGGCTTCTTCCCACCTCCACCCCTCTTGCTGGTACTTCAAAGCTGCCAGATATAGAGGGCAGCAGGGAAAATGCAGACCCCGCGCTGTGCTTTTGGCAGTGGTGCTTGGCTGAAAGTGCTGTGGAAGGTGTGTGTGTGTTTTCACAGCAGTTGTCTTTTGGCTGCAGGGGCCACTTGAACACTCCACTGAAAGCGATGTTGCCAGGGGGAACCTTCGTGTGTTGTGCATTTCTGGGGACCGTCCCAGCTGTGTCTCAATCCTGAAAAGGTCGAGAACCTCTGCTTAAGAAAAAGGGAAGTTGAAGACCTATTTTAGATTTCATAGCCCTCAGTTATGTTCATCAAAGCCCAAAATTTCATATGGTCACTCTAGAGTGATTATTTCAGCTTTGGAACAGACTGGTTCTTTGCTCTTGGCCTTTAGGATACTTTTTTCCATATAACAATTTTACTGTTCCACACATGGTTCCTCAAGATTTATCTTAGGACAAGGAGCACTACCAGTACACAGCACTGCCCTTTAACCTATCATCACCTCTCAGTATTTTCCAAGCTCTTCTCCATAGTGGTCACTCACCTATGCTTCCAGGGGACCAGGATCTACCCCTGGTGGCTGACTGTGTCCTCAGGTCTTCCTGCTTCAATGAAGCTCTGTGGTTACCTGCATGATTGTGAACTTATTCAGAAGCCTGGGCCTACAAATCAACATCCAAAAATCAATGTTAACCCAAGTACAGAGATTGGCTCCTATGAACTGTAGTCTTGATTCTCTCTGAGAGTGTTCCTCCCACAACACAGATTCCTCAGTCTGTACATGCTCACAGAGACAGTGCAAAACAGCCCTCAAATACCAGCCAGTCACTGCCTTCAACATCTGGGGTACATAGCTGGAGACACATTTGTGAGACGTTGCATGAGGTGCCTCCAGTCATGTTCAGCTCGGTTTACAGACTGAGCTGAGACATCCTGAAAATCTGCATCTGTGCATACCTTCACAGAACACTATGCTGTCACAAGGGATACTGCTTCCAATGTTAGATTTGTCTCTTGAATGTTGTCATCTGTAACAGACTTGACAGTGAAATCCAAGCCTCCATTGGGGGTAATATTTGGGAGTCACCTACAGTAGAGTACCCGTGAGGACACTACTTGAAGAAGAAAAGGAACTTACTCATCCTGTTAGTAATAATGGTTCTTTGAGATATTTGTCCCTATGGGTGTTACGGAACCCATTCTTCTCCCCTCAACTTTTGAGTTCTTGATAGGGACTTTGCTGTAAAGAAGGAACTGAAGGAGGATCACCTGTGCAATGGTAGTTAGCCTTAAGTCAGACCATATGTGGTCCGTACATGTGCAGGCTGAATGAATGTCAGCAAAATTCTACAATCAGCAGCACAGGCTCGTAAGCACGGCTACAATGGAGCACCAACAGAGGAATGCATCTTGAAGAACATCTGTCACCACGTGCATCTCTAGAAAGGAGTCATGTGCCATTTAGAAAAACTAACAAATTTACTAAACGCTACAGGACTCCTTGTTTGTTTTGATGAAACAGACTAACCCAACTGTCCTGGAAGTTTCTCATCTCTGTGTATTTTAAAGTACTCTTAAATATCTGCTATTAAACACATAGGTCTTATCTCAGGGCAAAGGTTTCAAAAGTTGTGCAGGCCCTGATTCAAAGCAGAGTATGGGCAGAGAAGGGTACGGTGCACAGCAAACACTTTCAGAAATCTGCTGAGGGCAAGACTCAAAATCACAGTTCTTGGTAGTTACTCTGGTTTAATGGATATGGCACCTAGTCAGACAGACAAGTGTATCTAGTAACCTACTTGCTCAGCCCAGAACTGCAGTCCTCCAACCACATGTGTAAATTGCTTGTCTCTAGCACCTAGGTTAAGCCAGCTTGTAGAGCTACACTAAACATGTAATAACTTTTTAAGAATTACTTCACCAAAGTTATAGTAGATGCTGGAAACTAAACTGAGTTCAGACCCTTTCAGATGGTATCAGTTTGTAGTGGATCAGTGCAATATTTTGAGTGCCTGCTATGTACTGGAAACACCCCCCCACCCCCAATTTATTATAGGAACCCTGGAAAATGTTATGGTCAGGTTGTTTATTTCAAGATGCTGAATCTTGGGACCCCTTTGGTCAGAAGCCCCCAAATTTGGCCCAAAATCCTACTCTGAGACCCCATTAGTCTCAGCAATTTTCAAAACAATGTGAGCATGCTTGTGGATTTTAGAAAATGTCAAAAATGCAGATGTTAGACAGTAAGCTCATCTCACACTACACAAGAAACTCCTGCCACCATAGCAATGTTGGTTACATTGGGTTTATTGCAAAATTTTTATACCAGCAGAAGCCTTAGTGTGGACACAGTTTTTTCTAATATGCCAATAGGTTATTCTTTTTCGGGAACGAGTAAGCTCTATCAGCAGTAGCATCTTTTATATGTAGCTAAAGCTGCAAACCTTTCTTGGAGTATGTTTACTTAGCAGTTATATACTGTGGCTTCTTCATGTCAGTTGACTTGAACTCATGGGATTTGGGCTGCAGTGCTGTAAAATTACATTGTAGGTGTTTGGGCTCACAGGGTCCAGCCCAAGCACAGATGCCTCCAGCATGATTTTCTAGCACTGGCACTTGAACCCCATGAGCCTGACTCAGCTGACGTCGCCTGGTGTAGGTGTTTAATTGATATTAGGTGTATCCTTAATTCTTGTCTACACTCAAAATGTTGCAGATGCACAGCTGAATTGCTGTAGCTCTTCACTGTTGACATTGTTATGCCATGCTTAACTCTTCGTTGAGGAAGTAACCACTTGTTTAAGAGAGAGGGAGGGAGGGGGGCAAGGCAATTAATAAACTACCAAACCAGCACTTAAATGCCTTTCCACCATTGTCTCCTCACAGCAAAAAAACCAAAAGTCCATTGTCTCCTCAAAACAAACAAAAGCAAACCCCACCAAACATATATGGAAAATTATTGGAAAATAACAATGTTTGCCTGCCATTATTCTGATTGCTTTGCCTCTTTCATTGGCTCCCTTTCTCACACCTTGTCAATTTTTTTGCCCTTTCTGATCTGCAGCAAGCATGTTGATCTGGGGCTGTCTGTGTCTGTCTTTACAGCTTGGATAGGTCTAGTCAGGTCTGAATGTTATGTATAACTTGACTCCCATCCACACACACAATTCTCTAGGTTGAGGTAAGTGGTGCTTTAATATCCAGCTTGCTCACCTGTTGGGTAGATGGAAGGTCCATCATGCTGGTGCTTGAGATTCTAATGCAATGGGGTGCAGAAGCTCAAATTACAACAGCTCATCAGCAGCTAATCAAATCACTTTGTAGTTCAAGTGCTGCTGTTTTGAAGTGTAGTTGGCGCCCTTACTCAAGCTAGACTAGCTCTCCTGCAGTAGCTCAAGTGTACTATTTCAAGCTAACTGTGATAGTGAAGACAAGCCTCTTGTGTGTTGTCTAGCACAATGGGAATCCGTTCTTTTTGTGGTGTTTAGGTGCTGCCTAATAGAAACAATAAGTATGACAGTTCAGAGCAGCTGTGGCTAAACAAGAATTTGTCAAGGGGGTAGAGTCACTACAGATGAACGCTGCTTGTCCCAGCTCTTATATATGCTGCCTTCTTTTTCTGTCTTTGTTCTAGTCCAGGGCAGCCATTGATAGTGGTGCTGACATTCCCTATGGTGACTTATCGATTTGTTAGTTATGTGTATTTTCTTCTCTCTCTGTTCTTCAGAGAATCATGAGTGAAATTTTCCTGCAGCTCTCAACTGAGCCTCATTAACAGTTTTGAAGTCCCCCTTACTGGTATAAATTTAACCCCCTTTCTTCTCTCTCTGATACGAGAATATCAGTTAAAACTTGGTGGACCTTTTGAAGGGGGTATATGCAGGATTTTTAACACAAATGCTTCCTTTGCAAATCCACACCTAGGACTTTCTGCATTTTTTGAGTTAGTGCCATGTTTCACCTAATAATGTTAGATGATGCCGGTTTTTTAGTTCTTCATTGTAGTACATATTATGTATGGCTTGGTTCATTTGCTATTGTGATGAAAGAGCAGTAGCATTGTCAGTGCATAACTTCTTCATATTTTGCTGCTGTTGCTGAGTCTAGCTAGCTAACAAGAATACAGTACGATTTCTAGAATTGAAGACTTTGGGAGGATCAAAATATTATATAATACATATGCTTAGAGTAGGAGTACAGCAAATTAACAGCTTTAAACTTCTGGGTGACTCTTGTTAGTATCTTGTCCGTTAAGTGGCGTTGGAAACAGAACAAACCTAATTTGATCCTCTAAGTGGGAGTTCATAGTATATTTCCATTTACAGCACCCCTGCTCTGTTTCCTCTCCTTCCCCCGCTTGACACATGAATGAGGAGTACCACTGTGTTTTCTTTACATGGCTTTTGACCTGTAATAGGTCAACTAGGTCACATGTGAGTGGATGGAGAGCTTTAGGACCAGCCCAAGCTAATGGAAAAATGATTGAAAAATGGGCTAGGGTGGTTTCTCAATTGACCTGCCCAGCAAGCAAAAAGTTCATGCTCCTGAAGTAAGCCATGGAGTTTATCCAGCCTGAATCCTATTGGTCTGTTGTATTGGTTCTATTGATATGAGTAAATAGGGTTTTATCTTTTATTAAGATGACTTTGGGAATCAGTTGGTAGGGTTGTAGGTAATAGTTTAGTAAAACAGTGCCCTGTTCTATATCACGGTTTACAATGAACTGTGAAAACTTGAAAAAAATACAAAAAGAACTAATCAAATTAGCAAGAGAATATATTGCTTCTGAATAGAGTATTGATCAAACTGATATCTTGTCTAAAATAATAACTGTCTCTGAACATTTAACTACTTACTGATTGAAGGATGGGGCCATTTTGCTCAGTACAGTTTTCTGAGATACCACATTTTGAGAAGCACATTTCAACATGTAAAAATTAAATTGTATTACAATAGGAGATAATTTTATTATGATTTTTAAAACTATCTGTCTGGTGATAGCTGTTTTAGTGAAAAGTAAGATCATATTTGTGTCAGATATGTAGAAAAAGCTCAGTGTGAAAGATAATAAAATAGTTTTTATAGTGCTGTAGATCCAGTTCAGGAAAGCATCCTTTTAGAGAATAATGTTACTGTGACTTTAAGCTGCACATGTAAATATTTTCCTTAGTTGGGGTTGATTTGAAATGCATTTAAGTGCTTTCCTGAATCCTAAGAGATTTAATAATGATTAAAGAATCAGAAATGAAAATATACAGCTTAATATTTATATAAAATATTTGAACAAAGACCTGTTTCTTTAACCAGTATTTAACATTTAGGAGGATTTCTACTAATCAGAATGCAAAGTAGTATTTTGTTTAATTAATTGTCTGCTCAGCTTAGTAAAATATAACTGCAGAATGATATCATTTTTTCCTCTCCAACACATTAAAACCCTTCATCTTTTAGTGTCTAAAGACCTTATGTAGTTATACAATACCATGATAAATTTTTTCATTTTAGCATACATAAATTATATCAGCCTGTTTTTTCAAATATTACTATTCACAGAAGGCCTCAAAATACCTTAAAATAATAACCCCTACAAAATTAACTCATAAGAGTACCAGATAAACTCAACATATAGACAGACAGACATTGGATGGAAGTTTTGCCATTGACTTCAGTGGAGTCAGAATTTCACTCACTTATTAAAATAGTTATAATTGACTACTAGTCTAATATTTTATGTATACTCAAGCTTATAGAGTTTAATCATGTTAATAATCCAACATTTTGTTTCAAAGTAACTTTTATGCCTGAATCATTATTACTCAAATACTCTTAATGTTGGCGAATAAATGAGTCTTTACCATAATCACACGTTTTTGTCTGATCTTAGTTTAATATGAAATAAACATTTTTACCAATCGGTTTAAACCAATATCTTAAAGTTACCAAAACAAATTAAATGAACTGTTCCATTATGATGTATAGGAACTTATTTGCATGGGTGTGCAATGTAATGTTGTTATAGAATGTGTATATTTAATATAAGTGTACAAAATATAAATATTGTTCAAGGTATTTAAGATTTCTCTATTACGTGGTAGAATTCTTGTTATATGTTCACAGCTGAAAATAATCTTGGGACTTGTGTGGGCACTGTAAAGTAACCCAGAAACTCCTGTTCAGCCCCAAAATATGAATATTTTCTGTATCATGAAACTGGTTTTTAGATCCTGTTTTTCAAATACTTAGACTTATGTTTAACCTCATACACTTTGAGTAATCTCACTGAGTACAGTGGGACTACCAGCTGTGAATTTATGCATATATGCAAGTCTGCAAGATTGGTACCCTAATTGTGAGACTAAGTTTTCAGATTATACAGAATGTTTTACAAGCTTCCTAAAGTTACAATAGTAATTGCCATTATTTTGATAAGTAGAGCTAGCAACGTTACTATTTGCTTTTTGATAAATGTAGTGGATATGTCAGCACATACATTTCCACTAATTGCTGCAATCTGATGCTTGCTATCTGAACTGAGAGCTGGCACTGTATCTGATCTGAAAAATTGCATATAAGTGACTTCTCTTCTTTGTTTTATGTGATTTTGTAACATAAGCTTAAACATTTCAAAAATTATTTTTAAAAGATATATTACTAACTTGTGAAACTAAAAGAGAGAATTTTACTGTTTTCTTTAATGTTAGGAGAGTGGGGTGTTTCTCTCTCTTCCACTAATTGTTTTTTATTAGTTGATGTAAAGTGTTTTTTATGGTCTAACTGTGGCTTTTTGTAACTTCTTATTCACAATGTTTAAGACTTACACAAGCACTAGCAACAATTCTATGCCAGGCTCCTTGAAGCGCTTGGAAGATACCACAGCTCGATTTACAAATGCCAATTTCCAGGAAGTCTCTGCACATACTTCAAGTGGAAAAGATGCTTCAGAAACTAGAGGGTCAGAGAGCAAAGGGAAGAAATCTACAGGTCACAGCTCAGGTCAGCGGGGAAGAAAGCCTGCTAGTGGAAGGAATCCAGGAACACCTGCATCAGCTGCTAGTCCTTTTCAGCAAGGTATTAGTAATAGCAGTAATACTGTTTTCATGCTGACCTATAATTAAATAGAAAGAAGTCTTTCATGCCTAAATTAAAAGACAGAGTTTACCTGTTATCCAGACTAATAGAAAATTTGGTCATTTTAATTCGATAAATGGTTGTCACATCTTTTGCTGATTACTTTATTTTCAGAAAAAGATTTTTCTTTTTCTTTTTTTTAATGTATGCTATGTCCATGTTCTGCTTTTACAGAGAAAGGCAGTTTATGCCCATTTAGATTTAGTTTACACTTGTAATTTCTGTTCTGAGCAATCTGTAAATCTGCCAACAGATCTGCTCAATGCTGAAATTTGACATATAAACTCTTAGTGACAGAGACTGTTCTTAAACAAACAAGCAACACCCCCATCAGATCTTTGATAGTAGTGATCTTAAGTTGCTGAGTATAAAAATGAAATTGAACTAGCATCTATTTTTATTATTTTATGTTCTTCAAATACATGTATAATTTGTGCCCTAAATCAGGGATGTCAAACTCATTCAATGCGGGGGGCCACACTGGAAGGCAGCATACCTGTTGCAGGCCATGTGGCTGCATGGATTCCCCAGCCCTTTCTCTCTCCGTGTTTGGAGCAGGATGGGCTCCCCTTTCCCCTCCCCAACCCAGCAGGTTCTCTGACACCTTCCATTTCCCTGATCTCTGTGCTCCCTTTCCCCTACCTTCTGGTGGCAGGCAAAAAAATCCGTCTTAGTCACAGGTAGTCCCACTGGGCTCCTGCCTCCCCCTGTCACGCTACTCTTACTGTCGTCATTCAGAATACTGGCCTTTCGTTGGCTCAGTCCTGGCTGGCCTTTGATGGCTTCTTCCCACATGGGCCCCAGCAACGTTTTCCTTTTTTATATGTGATTCATACCGTGTGCTGTCAACCAAATTAGAATGCTGACTGAGTGACAGTGAACAGTTTGGGTGGGGTGCAGTGTGGTGTCTCTCTGGAGCTAGCCTAGCCTGCTGTGACTGAGACTCTGATTGGTTGGCAGAGCACAGCAGAGCTGAGCTGGGATTGGTTGGAGTGCTTCCTTTGTTCCCCTGTGCTGTGACTTGGATCTTGTGAGTGAATCGGAAGCTCCTAGCCCTGCTGTGCCAGGAACTTGTCTTTGGAGTTTGCTCCTGCAGACAGCTTCCATGCAGCAGCTCCATGGGCCAGATCAGCTCCCTTGGCAGGCCAAATTTGGCCCACGGGCCGTAAGTTTGACATCCCTTTTCTATTCTGTTGCAGCTTTCCTCATGACTGTCTTTCACTAATGTTAATGAGAATTCTTTCTGCTTGCTCCCAACATATGAGATTTTTTGCACATATATATTTGTAGCATTAAAAAATTCTTCTTCGAGCAGTCCCTGTGGGTGCTCCACTTGTGGAGTCGTGTCATGCGGTGCCCAGGATCAGAGACTTTGAAAGCTGTACAAGTAGTGAAGCCACGCATCTGCCTGGCAAGTTGGACCCATTGGCATGCTTCTCTGGGCGCATGCAAGGCCACAACTCTCCAATTCCTTGTCAACTGCTGGTTCAGATGGAGCATTCTTTTTTGTGCTACCAAGTTTCTCTCATTATTATTATTATTATTTTCCAAAACCACTTTTCCTTATTTATCTACTTAAAATTCAATCCTTAATCCTTAAAAAAACCCAAAACCTTTGAGTTACCTTCCCCTTCTTGCGCAGTTCTTCAATGGTTGTCTTCCATCCCTTTGATTCCATCTAAAAAAAAGATAAGATTAAGACACTTAGAAATACAAACCAATTACTGATAATAAGAAAAATTATTGAAAGTTTGCCTTTCAATGGATAATCCATGACCAAAATTTTCAGTTCCACAGAATGCCGGGCTCTCCTGGATTTAAGTGCTGTGTGTAGTTCAGAGATGCCATAACTGCCTCCAATGGTCATGCATCTTGTGTGCGATGCCTCAGAGAGTTGCATATTCCCCTAAAGGGCATTCACTACAAAAACTTGAGCTCAAGAGCTCAGAAGGGCAGAGAATTACTCCTTAAACTGTTCCTCCTTGAAAATTCATTGAGACAGTCATCAGACCCTGGGCCAAGCAAACAGCCTTCCAAGCACTCATCTAGCAAGCGCTCTAGATCTCCTTGTTGTCCAAAAAAGAATTAGAACAGGAAGGTTGTTATCACCTATTTTAAGTATTAAAGAGGCTAATGGTTCCTCGAACACTGAATGGTCATTAAGATCAAAGGACAATAAACATCCTGCCTACGAGCAAAGAGACTCAGTAAAGGGCTCTTCAGGGTTTCCATGGTTGCCAAAGGAAGCCTCAGGCTGCTCACTTAAAATGCCATCAGTGCCCATTTCCACCTCAGCACCAGGAAACACAGTTCCATCAATGGCACTGTGGTTCATGAATGCCCCTAGCATGGTTCTGAATTCCATTATTCCAGCATCTATATCGATGCCACTAATTCCATCGGAACCGGAAGGCTCCAGTTTGTTACACCCAGCAGTATCATATCCTAACATCCAGGCACCAACCCCCGAACCATCTCCTACGGATTGTTCTCTTAACCCTGTTCCTAATGATTTTCATTCAGGGAAGAAACAGTCTAAACAAAAGCATTTAGACCCATCACTGAGGTCTGCTATTCCCAAAAACATCTCTAAAGCAAAGCTACCTTCATTCACCATCCTGCTCTCCATCTTCAGGCCATATTTTTAGTGCTGATGCTCAATTTTCTTCAGAGCACTCTTCCCCAACCAGGCCTACTTCTCCTTGATTTAGAACCTCTCAAATAACAAACCAACCTTGACAACCATATTTTTCACACCCTTGGTATCCCCATCCTCCTACATACCAAATGCAATAGAATCTCTACCAATTGTACTATGGACATTATCAACCACGTTATCAACCACAACTGGCTCCTATTCTATCTCCATCTCCTTCAGTCAGACCCCCAACATCAGGAATCTTTTTGTGGGCAACATCTCATTCCTATGCAGATGCTGTATTCTGTTTTCCAGATACTTCACCAGATATTCATGAATTATCTTCATCCCTGGACTATGCTGTAATTCCTTCATCATCTACTACAGTGGATGATCCGCAGCTCATTAATGAGCTATTTAAACATATTGCCCACAACTTGGAGATTCCACTAGAGGAGAGGAAGGAGTCGCATCACAAACTACTAAAAGTCCTTCATGCAACTGCTTCATCAAAGATCACAATTCCTACGAATACTGTTCTCATTGCACCATTAGAATTAATATGGGCCATATGAGCTTCTATTCCTTCAACAAACAGGAGCAATGATA
Organism: Podocnemis expansa; assembly: GCA_007922195.1. NCBI lineage: Eukaryota > Metazoa > Chordata > Testudines > Podocnemididae > Podocnemis > Podocnemis expansa. The sequence continues at coordinate 42,558,991 of ML681964.1, forward strand.
AGAAATATTACATCTTTCCCAAGGACATGTAGTTTCTATTCACTCATCCTAATGGAAATTCATTGGTAGTGGATGCCACTACTCACAGAGCTGGATGTTCAACCCATAGATCCACTCCATGTGACAAGAACTGTAAGAAACTGGATTTATTGGGAAGAAACATATATTCTTCAGCCACTCTGCTGCTCTGGATAGTGAATTACGGAGCTTTTCTTTTGAATTACAACCCTGGTATTTACAAGAAGTTGTCTCTCTACATTGGTGATGTCCTTGAAAACAGGAGAGAGTAATTTAATAGACTTTTAATGAGGGTCAACTAGTCGCTCACAGCTCTTTGCATGCAGTTCTCGGTACAGCAGATACTGCCACAACAGTGATTTGCCACCCTCTGTGGTAATGCGCAGAACTTTGTGGCTGAACAGTGCTCGTCTCCATGAGGACCTGCCTTTTGATAAGTTGCATTTGTTTGTGGGAAAGATGAACGAGGTCCTTCAATCGATGAAGGACTTGAGGGCACCATTGAGTACCTTGGGAATGTACACACCATTGTTTAAACATCCTTAATACAGATTCTGCCTTGTCAATGTAGATAACCTACACACAACAGATACAGAAATAATGAGGGCCAGAAGCCCGGACAGTGCTCACAATGTTGCAGACATCAGCAGCAGCAAAGCCATCTATTTCTTTGCAACCATAGCAAGCCAAGCCTCAATTTTGAATGATTGGTCAAGCTTTCGAGTTTCCTCCTCCCAACTAGATTGTCCCCCACAGCACGGATGGAATGTCTTCTCAGACCTATCTACAACACCTGGTCCATGATAACAGACAAATGGGTCTTGAAAATAATCAGAACTGGTTACACCATCACATTTTAAACCACTCCTCCTACCCAACCCCCTACCCCAGGAGTCTCAAACACATGGCCCGTGGGCTGCATGTGGCTCCTAAAGCTATTTCCTGCAGCCCACAACGACATTGTTGTTACCAATCTTTGCAATATCGTTGTATGAAAAGGTTTCAGTGGTGCGGCCCTCGGACTAACGTACTAGTCTTCGTGCAGCCCTTCACTAGTCTTCATGCAGCCCTCGTGGTGATTTGAGTTTGAGATCCCTGCCCTACCCCATCCCTTTTCAGGGACACAACTCGTGAACAACTCCTGTCGCAAAAAGTAGAGCACCTTCTCCAACTAGGCGCAGTAGAATATGTGCCACTTCCTTACCTGAACAGAGGCTCCTATTCCCATTACTTTGTGGTGCTAAAAAATGTAAGGAGGATGGAGACCCATTCTAGATCTAAGACAACTGAACAAATACATAAGAAAAGAGAAATTCAAAATAGTGATGCTAAATACAGTAATACCATCACTGCAAAAAGGAGATTGGTACTCGTCCTTCGACCTTCAGGATGCTTTTTTTAATATCATGATTTATCCAGCACACCGTTGATTCTCTCACTTTCAAATAGGATCCCAGCATTTTCAGCACGATGTTCTTCTGTTTGGCCTCTGTAGAGCCCCAAGATTTTTCTCCAAGCTCCTGGCAGTTGTCATGGACATATCTATGCAGATAGGGAATAGTCATCTTTCCTTATCTGGATGATTGTCTAATAAGAGCTTCCTCGTCTTCACATGCAAACGATATGACATGTATGATGATCCAAACCTTCCAATCCTTGGGTCTCAAAATAAACCTAGGAAAGTCTGTTTTGGAACTGCCACAATGCATCCAATTCATAGGAGCACAACTGGATTCCACATTAGCTAAAGCTTTCCTTCCACAAGAGAGCATTATAAAAATTCAGGAATTAATTGCAATGGTATCGTTGCTTCCCACTGTTCCTGTTTGCACAGTACTTCAATTCCTAGGTCACATGGCGGCATCAACATTTATAGTGTCAGATGCATGCCTTCGCATGCATGGACTTCAGATGTGGCTTGCCACTATCTACAAGCAAAGCAGACATTCCCTGCAAAAACCCCTACTCATACTGCCTGAGATAAAGAGTGCCCTCGATTGGTGGACAATAGAGCACAACCTCTTAAAAGATGTGGAATTCAATCATATAACTCCCAGATTAACTATTACTACAGATGCATCCCTTAAGGCAGGAGTCTCAAACACATGGTCTGTGGGCTGCATGTGGTCCCTAAAGCAATTTCCTGCAGCCTGTGGCAACACTATTGTTACCAATATTTGCATTGTTGTTGTATGAATAGGGTTCAGTGGTGCAGCCCTCGGGCTAGCATACTCGTCCTCATGCAGCCCTGTACTAGTCCTTGTGTGGTTCTCTTGGTGATTTGAGTTTGAGACGCCTGCCTTAAGGGTTGGGGTGCACACATGCGACTTCTAACCACCAAAGGTCAATGGTCAGAGTTGGAATCCCTCTTACACATAAACATACTCAAAAACTGCATTCTAAGCAATGTATGCAAATACTTTGTCATATAAAAAACAAGTCTGTCAGAATCCTCACTGACATTGTTGCATGCAGGTTTTATATAAAGTGGCACAGTGAAGACAGATCCCAATCGTTATGTATGGAAGCAGTGAAATTATGGAATTGGTGTAGAGGGCACGGCATAGACATCTCAGCCTCATATCTTCCAGGCACGCAGAACATTCTAGCAGATGATCACAGCAGGGTTTTTCCCACCACTCACTAGTGGCAATTGAATGACCTAATCCTCAAGGACATATTCAGCACATGGGGTAAGCCCACCATAGACTTGTTTGCAATGGAATGGAATTGGAAACACCACAGATACTGCTCCAGGGGAGGAATAGGCAAACATTCTGTGGGGGATGCATTCCTGATATCATGGAACAATCATCTGCTATGCGTTTCCTCCAATCCCTATTCTTTACAAAGTGATTCTCGAGATAAAGTCAGGCAAGGCAATTGCGATTCTCACAGCTCATCATGGCCAAGACAAACGTGGTTTTCTGACCTACTGTACCTCTCAATTTGTCAACCAGTCAAGCTTCCGATTCTTCACAACCTGCTTTATCAACACCACAGCGCGATGTTGCATCTAAATGTCCAAAGACTTCAACTGATGATTTGGATGATAGATGGTTCTCTATGGATGAACTCCACTGCTCAGTGGAAGTCAAACAAATCTTAATCAATAGCAGAAAATGTTCCACAAGACAGAGTTACCTTTATGAGTGGAAGAGATTCCACTCCTGGTGCGAACATCTTATGGTTGATGCTTGTTCGTGCGACTTGTTTTCAATACTGGAATACCTATTGGTGTGAAAGAAAAGAGGTCTTTCCATGAGTTCTCTTAGAGTACCTTTATGAACAATTTCCATCTTTCGCATCAGGCAGGATAACAAAATATTATCTCATGCAATGCTAAAGCGCTTCCTTTCCGGACTCAAAAAAATGTTTCCACTTTTTCATCACCATGTTCCACAATGGGATCTCATATTAGTCTTGAAAGGCTTAATAAGACAGCTCTTCGAATCACTAGCCAATTGTTCTTTCATACATTTATCAGCGAAGATGGCTTTTTTAATTACCATTATGTCAGCCAGATGGGTCAGCGAAATAGCAGCTTAATGTCTGTTCCTCCATATACTGCCTTTTATCTTGATAGAGTTACATTAATACCACGTCCACAATTTCTGGAAGATTGTTTCTATGTTCCACATTAATGAATGCATAAACTTACCAATTTTCTTCGTGAAGCCTCACGACAATCAGTAAGAGGTGATGGTGCACACCCTCGACATAAGAAGGGCACTGGCATTCTACCTAGAAAGAACAAAACCTGTTAGAAAATCCAATAAGCTATTCGTATCCCTAGCACCATGATCTAAAGTGAAAGCAATATCTTCTTAGAGGATCTCAAAATGGATCTTCTCCTGCATTGAACTATGTTATCAACAAAATAACAGGGAATCACCTGCAAGCATCAGTGTGCACTCAACGAGAGCAGTGGCTGCTTCAGTCTCTTTCCTCAAGAGTGTTTCCCTTGTGGACATATGCAGGGCTGCCATGTGGTCATTTCCTGATACATTCATTAAACATTATGCCATTGAACAATTTTCCTCAAGACATTCCTCCTTGGGAACTTTATTACCTACAACAAAACAGTCATAGGACTTTCAAAGTCCCTCCTCATTTCATGAGCTTGTTATACAGTCATCACAAGTGGAGCTCCCACAGGGACTGCTTGAAGAAGAAGAAGGAAAGGTTACTCACCAAGTGCAGTAACTGGACTTCTTCGAGATGTGTGTCCCTTTGAGTGCTCCATGACCTGCTCTCTTCCCTTCTGCTTCAGAGTTTGTCTTAACAGGTTTGTTTTGCGATGGAGAAGGAATGGAGGGCTGCAGCCATGCATGTGCTCAGCGAAGCATGCCAGTGGACCCGACTTGCTGGGCATGAGCTCAGCTCCACTACTTGTACAGCTTTTAAAGTCTCCTATCCTGGGCGCTGGAGGATGCAACACCACAAGTGGAGCACCTACAGAGACCTGCATCTAAAAGAAGTCCAGTTACCGTACTTGGTGAGTAACCTTTTTGTAATGAAGGGAAAGCTTTGTTTTCAAATGAAAAGTACTCTAAAAGCATGGATTAAAATTTGGTGTTTGTTTTTAAAAATATGTTGGGAAATCATTGCAACTTTTGCTAATGCTTTTAAACCTAGTTTCCCCTTGCATACTTTGGAAATGTATACTAAGTATTTCAAAACAGGTTAAACAGGAAATACTCTTTTGTAACTAAGACTCCATTCCTAATGGCACAATTAGGGATAAGGAGTTGTGTGGCACTTTAAGACTAACAGATTTATTTTTTGCAATAAATCTGTTAGTCTTAAAGTGCCACACAACTCCTTCTTGTTTTTTACTGGACTAGACTAACACGACTATCCATTTTGAAATTGACAATTAGGGATGCATATTTACCTGTCTTCAGACTCATCTTCATCCCTGTGAGCACTTCTGATGAAGTGAATAGGGCTGCTTGCAGGAATACACTTTGCAGAATTGAATGCTGACTTGCAAATCTTCTGAGTAGTTATTTTCCCCACATGTTTATGTATTTTTAAGCAACATCTTCAGTTTTCATTCTAAGGTAATTCAGATGCTAGCAATCTGTTGCATTGAAGTATTGCAAAACATATATAATGTTTAGACTTTTATTGTATTGCAGTATAAAAATCAGTCAGATGGGTGGTGGGGAGAAAGAAACAGATGAGATGCTACAAGGGGCAATAGAATGCTGTTAAGCTGAGAGAGTTAGTAAGATGTTAAGTGTTTAAGGTACCTTATTGGTTAGAAATACTAGATGCTCCTAAAATGCTCGGTAGTTTTCAAAGTACTTAATGCATTAGCACAGTGGTTCTCAACCTTTTTCAAGTCACGACAGATGTGGTGGCATGTCACAACCCTACAGGAAACATCAGGCCAAATCCAGCCATCTCCCTGGCTCTTCTCTAATTTTTTGTAGGCTGTGTATGCAAAAAATTTCTGTGTGCACTAATATTAGAACTGTTGAATTTTTTGTGCATGCTTTATTTTGTTGTGTGCACAGGTTTCATGACCTGTGCGCGCGCACACACGCGCACTGCTGAGAGGGAACAGTAGTCCTGACACAGTGGTTGAGAACTGCTACATTAGTGTGCTCTTTACAAGTTAGGATTGATGGTGGAAAGCCTCTTTATATCGATGCTAAGTAAGTGGTGAAATTGCAGTAGTTTTTAAATCACTGATGTAATGTAAATTATATATTTTAGCAGATTAATAATCTGTATTTACTATAATAGAGTACTACTTCTAAAATATAACTTTTGTTGATAAAGGGCTTGTACTAGTTCCCCAACATGTAATTTGTGACTCTTCCTCTATACATACATTGTTTGTTTATATATAACAGTTTTATAGTGAAAGGAATTCTAAATTTATTCTTAAAAGGGCACTGATATACAAGTAATGAATTCACCCCCACTGTCCAAATCGTAACTTAAAAAACAAATCCATAGAAATATGTAGTTAATGTCAGTGAAAACACATTTGTATTTGGACTTCTTACGGTCATTTCAGTGTTGTGCTAGTGCAGGAGACGTAAAATGTCGAGGGCATGATTATCAGCTATGTAAAGGGCTTTGTTTGCTGCTCCTTACAGTATGAAGGGTCTTAAAGTGCCCTTTATACATCGTCCTGAGAAATACCCCTTGTGCCGAGGACATCCATAGCCATTGAGCTGGTACATGTGCTACACATAGCCCTACTTCAGAACCGTGGTATAGGGAGCATGTCAAGAGAAGATTCCAGACTGTAGGCATGTTGGGGCTGGTATACATTGTGTCGTAGTTACTTTTTATATTTTGGGGAACGTATAAAGCAGAATATAAGTTACAGCAGCCTGCTGCAACCTTCACCAGGGCACTGTATGATCTCAGAATATAAGGGTCATTAATGGTGGCTTATAAGCCTCTTATGTACATCTTTTCCGCTCACTTTCCACCCCATCCCTGTCCCAAGTACAGAAAAGAGGTGACTGAAAATTAGACCCAACTGAATGAACAGTTAAGACATACACAGTAGAAATAACGAAACCAAATTAGATGTTAAAAAAATTACATTATGAATTTAGAGCTGCTCTGTACAAGCAGTTGGTAGCAAACTGGGGTATAAATCTACCTTGCATTAGACTGCCATTTAGTGTCTATTTATGTAGACCCTACTTCTGCACAATAAAAAGTCTGTATTGCATTCCAGCCTACTCCGTCCAAAGTGAAGTAGAGTAAAGTGCATCAGGGAACTTCTAGTGTGCAGCAGCATGTTTCATATACATAGTGCGTAGAAGTCTAATTTGAGGTAGATATGCACCCTATTTTGAGACACACTGTTCAAATAGACAAACACTAAAGTAGCAAAGATAGGTTGTAACCAATGTTCCCTCTAAGCTGTGCATGTGCGCCCACGTGCAGCAGAAATCACTCAGTGGCACAGCAATCACTGCCAGCAGCGCACCACTGCCGGCAGCCACGGAGCCTAGCCAGCTGGAAGACACAGTCTTCCGGCTGGCAGGCAGCTGCGTTAGCCTACAGCAGTTTGAAATTTCCCTCCCTCAGCATGCTGGGGGCGGCAGCAGCCTGTGGCCAGGGAGCGGCTCCAGAGGTCAGACAAGGAGGAAGGGGGGGGGCTTTCCGGGGATCGGAGTGTGGAGCGGGACAAAGGAGGGTTGGCTGGGAAGGTGCAGGGAGTCAGCGAAGTGGGTGGAGAAGCAGCTCAAGCTGGGGATGGCCAGAGAAACTGGCAGATGAGAGGGGAAGGCTCTTGGCCAGGGGCTGCTTAAACTACCCCTGCTGCAGGGTTAGAATGTAATTGCTGGCCTTGGAGCCCTTCAACACAGGTGCCCCCCTCACGGGAAAACCCACCAATAAATCCCCCAGACACACAGAGCCAACCCCAGACACAGACAGACAGGCACCCCCCCCCCAGGCAACCCCCAGACACATAGACAGAGACACACACACACACACACACAGCCAATCCCAGACAGAGAGAGAGACACACACACACACACACACAACCAATCCCAGACACACACACACACACACACACACACACACACACACACACACACACACACA
>ML681964.1:42566608-42805053 GCA_007922195.1 Podocnemis expansa
ACACACACACACACACACACACACACACACACACACACACACACACAGCCAACCCCAGACAGACAGACACACAGAGCCATTGATGCAAGCACTAAGCGATGTCAGCATAGCAACTCAGCTTACACCCAGCAATTTGGCTTGCACCCAGTATGTCATAAAATGATCAATGAGCCCTGTGGCACTTAAAAGTCTAACAATTACATTTATTGCATGAGCTTTTGTGGGAGAAAAATCCCACTTCATCAGACTTGCATCCTAAGTTCCTCCATCTTCAAAGCATCAGATGAACTGAATTTTCTCCCACAAAGGCTCATGCAATAAATATAATTGTTAGTCTTTAAGTGCCACAGGATCCTTCTTTGTTTTACTGAACTAGACTAACACAGCTGCCCCTTTGGATCTTGAAAGGATAGGATTCCACCTAACAAAGTTTTTTAAACTTCTTCATTCCTGAAATAGATGAACACCATAGTATGAATACACAGAATATGTTGCACTCAAGTTCATGTGAATGCATCTTCATTTCTTTCATGATAGATTGTTTAGTGTTGTGTGTAAACATTCTGGTTCATAACTTCAGGAAGTGCAACAATGTTCTCTATGTAGGGTTGTAAGCAGAATCCATTGCAATAAAGTAGCAGCAACATAACAGAAAAACATATCTGGAAATTCTGTTCTTTCAGTCTATTTTTCTCTTGTTATTCACAACATTGTATAATTGTACCCCTCCTTTTTCACTAGTCCATTAGGGGCTTTCTCAGAAAAAGAAGGGAAACTACTTGCTCCAGTAAATGGCAGCCTGACTTTCCAAACTCTGCTAAAATGGTCATATGGGCAACAAAATTAATAACTGTACAGTAGAGACAGGGATATCAATAAGTTCTCTGTTGATAAAAGGCTCTACAGTTTCAGGAAGGGTTAAATCATAGGATCAGGAGGAGTTCTTAAATAAGAAGTGTGTTTAATTGAGGATTACTGTCTGGTTCTGACTAACCTGCGTGCTAGATTTTATTTGGCTAATGTCTGACATTGTGCAGGGGTTTCAAACTCAAATCACCATGATGGCCAGGCTGCATGAGGACCAGTACACTAGCCCGAGGGCTGCACCACTGAAACCTTTTCATGTAGCAATATTGCAAATACTGGTAAAAATGGTGTCATTGTGGGCCACAGAAAATAGCTTTAGAAGCTGCATGTGGCCAGTGGCCTGTGAGTTTGAAACCCCTGACATAGTGTGACAAGAACTCAAGCACTAAATCTGCCTCTCAGGCTTCCAGTGAATTTGGAGGGTAGAAAAGAAAGATATTTCTAATTTAATTCTATTTTCTTGCTTTTTGCTAATTTACAGTCAGTGTTTCCTCTAAGATGATGATACAGCTGAGCAAGCTGTTGGATGAACTGGGGGAGCTGGCAGGCAGTAGGGAAGGGGGCCCAGTGAGAGTCGGGGAGCCAGCAGGGAACTTGCTCAGCTGCCTCCAGAACTTGCTCAGCTGCATCACCGACTTAGAGGGAACATTGGTTGTAACTTCCAAACTTTATTTTCTAGAATATTCAGCTTCTTCAGCAATTTTAACAGTGATAAAAATACTTTATTTTTAAAACCATACAAATTAGAAAAAAAATTAAATCCTTGTCTTTTCTTCTTTCTATAGGCAGCTTTTTGGGGACTCCTGGCAGTGTAAAGTCATCTTCTGGAAGTTCAGTTCAATCCCCACAGGACTTTTTAAATTTTACTGAATCAGATCTGCGTAATGACAGTTACACTCATTGCCAACAGACTTTGTCAACCAAAGATGTACATAAAGGAGAGACTGGAAATCAGGAAGGGAGTGTGAATTGTTTTGGTTCCTTAATTGGCCACACTTCAACCTCAGCAGTTGTTTCACAGTCTAAAAACTTTGACAGCTCACCTGGAGATGTAGGTAATTCAAGCCTCACTTCAACAGCATACAAGCGAGTCCAGACTTCTGGAATAGAAGAAGAGACCATAACAGAAAAGAAACGTAAAGGAAATAAACAAAGTAAACATGGGCCCGGTAGGCCCAAAGGAAATAAAAATCCAGAGAGTATTTCCCACCTATCAGTTTCTTCTGCTTCTCCAACATCATCTGTGGCATCTGCTGCAGGAAGTGCAACAAGCTCCAGTCTTCAAAAATCTCCAACATTGCTCAGGAATGGAAGTTTACAAAGTCTTAGCGTTGGATCATCTCCAGTTGGGTCAGGTAGGCAATTCAGATTTTTTGTTTCATTTCTCAAAAGATGTGTGGCTTCATTTTAGAAAGTTACAATTCTGAGTACTTTCGTAAAAGTAAAGGAGCATTTTCCTTTAAGCATAGGTAAAGTTCCATTAAAAAAAAAATTGATGAGCAGATAACAAACTTGCTAAAATTAATTTTTTGCCATGTGTTTATGTGCATATAATCTTAAGCAGCTATGGTAGATTGATCGGACTGTATGCAGTGTTGGCATGATCTCTGAAGCTGCAGAGACAATGAAATGATTTGTGTGTTATTTTGAAATGATACATTGTAACATTTAGCTTCAGTAAGTGATATTTTGTGCAGGTTACAGAGGTCGATGTTCTATTTACGCATGCAGAAGAAACCAATATTAAAATAAATTCAGCATTCTCTAAAGCTGACAGATTGCCGTGAGTTTTCAGTCCACTCTGATAAAAGTGTTTGAATCTGTTGTGGGAAAAGTACTAGTTTAAAAAAATATGTAACAAGCCCTTCATCATAAGCTGGGACCAATGTGCTTGACTGACCATTTTTTTCTCTTATATCCCTCTATGGCTGTTGAATTTGATGGGGTTGTTTTTACTCTAAATTGTGAGGTTACATGTAAATTGGGGCAGGGTAACACTTTTCTTGTCCTGCCTATGAAGCAAACTCTCAAGCCCATTGTGTTTACCAGCGTTATTTTGTTGCCTTCAAGACTCCTTACAAAACTTTTCTGTTTGGATCGTGAAACTTTAGTCACCCAAGATCTCATTTTGCACCAACTATTAAATTTGGCTCTTTTTGTTTGGACTGCTTTCTTTTGGTTCCATTTTTGTTGCTTGATATATGGGTTGTTGGGTAAAAGTTTCCATATTTTTAATTACAATTTGCATGTACTTCACACAGGTATTTCAGAGGCTGGTCAAGTTAGAGTGCCTCCAATGCTGTGAAGAAATTCTGCCTCAGTAGGCCATTTTGGTGGCGGCAGGCTTGAGTGGTACTCCTTTGTTGCTGCGAAACAGAGTAGAGCTGGGCATGTTTGGTGGTGACTCTATGGAACCCCCCCGCCCCGCCCTGTAAGAATGCTGCTGCTACTTTTTTCAGTAGCAGTTCTTAAAAGGCCAGCAGTGTGAAATCAGCCTGTTGCTGCAGCTCTCCTTGGTGGCTGGGGCATGGGGTGGGGGGAGTGGAGGACAGCTTCCAATCGCAGACTCCATGAGACACACTCAGCCACTGTCCTAAGGACTCTGTACAAGACCTTCATAGAGGAAGACACTGAGTGCTAATAAGGGCTCAGATGAGCGCTCAAAATAATCATACTTGCAGGGAGCCATCTGTGAGCCAGGCAGGATTGATGACTGCAGAACACAGAAAGGGTCAGTTGGGACCAGTCCTGAAAGTATTGGAACATGTCTTGTTCTTGCAGAATCAGATCTTTTCAGTGCAATTAACACCCAAGACTTGAAGGCAGCCAGAGAGTTCCTTAACTTGCCATTAACATTTCTCCCATGTTTCAGGAGCATTACATGTTACTTTTGTTGGAACCACATGCTTCTGTAGTACTAGCTTCAGCCGCAGAGCATCATTTGTTACTAGCCAGTTCTGCTCTTGCAAACACATAGGATTCTGTCTAGAGGCAAGCCAGTGATGATTTTGCCAGTACCTGCTTCTCAGAGTTTAGAATCTCTCTTCCTGGTACAGATGAGTTCAACTTCCCCAAGGTTGGAGAGAATGGACTTTTTATCAGACTTGGAAGTCAAAGTCTTTGTGTCATGACCTGACTATGTATGCTGCAGCCACAGTGGAGTGCCTCTCCTGCATGGTACCATCTAGTATCTCAGCATTATGAGAACCAGTGGCGTACACAAAGCTGTGGCCATTCTGAACTTCGGGGGGGTTTCCCATCATGTTCTGAACCTCTGCTCCGTTCCCATGGTCCTATATCAGCCATGCTATGGGATCATCTGCAAGAATGTCACCATTTACCTTCCACTGGTGTTGGGATTGGTACTGTGTAGGCAAAGCAGAATGCTTTGAACTCCCTTGCGGAGGAATTGGAGGAGGAACCTTCTCAACAACCTTTAGCCTCTTTGTCATTTCCTGATAAAGCAGTAGTGGCTAAATTTATATCCTCCCCCCCCCCCCAATTGATTTTAGAGGTCAACACTTGTTGAGGAGGGTCGCTGCAGTTCTGGATACCTACCCAGAGGAAATACAAGAAAGGTCACACAGTCTTGTGAACATTTTGCCCTTTGCAGGGTGATCTAAGGTTGCTCTCTTTTTTTGTTGAAGTTATCCTAGAGCAGGCCAAGATTTTATGTTTGCTTTTTGTTTTGTCTCCCACTGCCAGAAGGGTGGAGATGAAGAGAGATTATATCCCTTCACAGGGATTTGAACAACTATTCAACCACCATCCTGCAGGCTAGCTGGCTTTTGTGGCCTCCAATAAAAAGGAGAAGTAAGGAATATAGAGCCTGTTTTCCAATAAGACTGAAAGCAAAGAAAACCCAAACAAACCTGGATCTGTTCATCAGGAAACTTCATTCCACAAGTTTACAGCTCCGAATCAAGAACCAGCAAGTTCTGCTCAGTTGTTAGGATATTATCTCAAAGGCTAAAATCATAAAGTTCAGAGAGAAGCTTCCTGGTGAGGCAACACAGCAGATCATTGGATATGACAAATTTTGCAACTCAAACTATGACCTCCACTACCAGGATGCAACATTAATCTTGGTTGCAGGCATTAAACCTCCTCCCAGAGGTGTAACAAACAATTCAAAACCTTATGTTTGAAGGACTCTTGCTATTTTCCAGTAAAACTGATGAGAGATCGCATAACCTTAAGAATTCAGGGGCAACCCTTAATTCTCTGGAGATCTATATATGTGAATACTTCACAGCTGTCAAGTTCAGAGTGAGTTGGCTCTAAGAAGGTGCAGGAAGTGCTACTGAATAGCAGGAAGCCTTCAACTAGGTCTACTTCTCTTGCTAAATGGAAAAGATTCTCCATCTGGTCCATACAAAAAGATATTCCCCCAGTTCAGGCTCTTATTAGTCATATGCCGAGTTGACTTTTGCTTCTGAAACAGCACGGATTGGCTCGTAGTTTCATCACAGTTCATTTGGTAGCTGTCTTAGCTTTCCATCCACCTGTGGATAACTAATCAACTTTTGCAAACTCCGCATCCATCAGGTTTCTAAAAGGTTTGCTCAGATTATATCCACAGGGTGAATACAGAGGATAATTGGGAGAAGTATAACACTGATTAGACAGCACATGGTATTTGGGCGTGGTTAGTAGAAAATGGGAAATGAATGTGGTAGGTTGTAGTACAAGTTAAAAACAACTAAAATATTATCTATTAAGTTTTCTTCTTATGGAGAAAGAGTTTATATTATAATGGGAATCTAAATTGGACCATACCATATTAATCCTCCAAAGTGCTCAGGGAATGAAGTTTGTTCTTTGCTTTGGTTCTGTGCTTCCTCTAATTTCTCCAACCAATGTACTGGTCTCCCTGTCAAGATCTTAATAACTGGATAGAGTTGAAGGCTGCACCTGTCATTAGATTTTTCTGAGGATCAGTACTATAACATACCCTGTTACTGTCCGCCACTTACTGTATAGCTAGCTTTGGTTTCCAATAACATACATTTTAAATTCTGATTGTGGTCAGAAATGACATGGGAATTGAGGTACTTCTGTACATTTCTTCCTAACTCCTCCTGTCTGTCTTTAGGAGCATGGGTGTTAAATACCAAGTGTATCTGACTATAGATTTCTATTTATTATTTTGATGACAAAGTACATGTTACTGTCAGCACTTTTCAAGAGCAAGGAAGCTTATCTTTTATTTTGTTTCATGAAAGAACAGTGAGATGACCAGCTAAAGTCATAGCTGCTGCTGTGCAATAATTGAAATGCATCCTAAATTTCAGGTTTAAAGTAGATATTTTCATTCAGAAGAATCTTTTCCATATTGAGCTTGTTTAGTCTATGGAAAAATGTGTGGCATCAAGAGGTCATTATTGCATTGTTTTTGCCCTGTTTTTTCTAATCCAAACTACATGTAATCCTTCACTATGATGGAAATTTTCAAAAGGTATAATTTTTTTCATTCTATATTGTACTGAATTCAAAAATATTTTTAAAAATCAAGCACTTGAAAGTTAGAAAAGATCAATATTAAGGTAGCCTTAGCAACCTTAATTCCAACCCCCCTGTGTGAATATGTATTATGATACGTTTTAGTTATATGATCACGTAATATATTTTTCTTAGGACTCCTGCCTTATTTTGCGATTTTCCAGTATATTTAGTATTATATAGCACTTACTATGTTCCGAGCATGGCTTTTGTTGGCTTTAGTTGAAATTATAAGTGCTCAGGACTTCTGCAGATGAGGGTCCCTATGTCTCTGGTTGGACATCCAGAAAATAATTAACACACAAAGGATGGCCACGTGTGAAAATTTTGCTTTAAAGCTTTCCAAGCATCACCTAAGAAATCTACTGGAAGGGGTAGAATTAGAATCCAGTTCTTCAGGGTGGCATTCTACTACCGTAACCATGGCAGCATCTTTTTTCTGCAGTTTCCTGCCTCATTCAGTACACATCTTCCATCTTCTGCTACTAAAAGCTAGGGGTCCCACAGATAGTAGCTCCATTTGCTACAGAACTCTGATTCATCCTGAGAGCATGTCCATGCTGTACACTGAAATAGTTTGAAGTCCTGGGAAAAAATGCAGTATAATCCTGTAATTGAAGACTGTGTCAAACTACATATGCAGCAGGGGGTCCGAATTAAGGTTGTACAGACCAAACTGGTTGAATAAGTGAGGTTTTTAACCTGGAAATGGCCAAAGGCTCATCTGTGGAACCAGGAAGCCTTTTTTGGTAAAATTTCAAGTTCCTTTCCCCCTAGAATGGATGTTCTGGAGCAGGGGTGTCAAACCCATTTGCTGTGGTGGGCCAGATTAACTTAAATGTACAGTTTTGTTAAATTAAAAAAAAAGAGTGGTTGCCCTCTTTTGGATTTTCTGAATTTTTTTGCCTATATTTACCACTGAATTTTATCAGAGCTTCTTGTGGGTCCTAGTGATATATAAAGGAGTCTAAGTGAACAAAGAACACCAAAGTTTGGTGCTTGTTTGATTTATTTCATGAGCAAAGTAATCCAGCATGCAATATGCCAGTGTGGAAAAGTGCCCCCCCCCTTCAATGAATTCAGTTAAAGGAATAACTAAGGCCAACTGTCTGAGTACTTCATTAAGCAACCAGGGCTGATTTGGGCTGTCACTGCCCTATATAAATCTTGTAAACTTTGGCTCTCCTCATCAAAGTGAAGTTCTCACCACGCAGATTCTAGAGGCATGTCATGCCCTGCTCAAAAGAAATTTCTGAAGATGTTTGTAAAAAAAAGTTGATGATGGCTAGCAATCTGGAAAAGGTTACAAAACCATTTCTAAAGCTCTGGGATGCCACTGATCCACAGTCAGAGATATAGTCTTGAAATAGCTAAGATTTGGGGCAATAGTTAATCTTCCCAAGGGTGGCCTCCTGTCAAAATCACTCCGAGTGCAGCGTAAAATTGTCCAGAAGTCACAAAGAACCCCTTGAACAAAATCTAGGGGTCTGCAGGCCTCTCTCACTTTGGCTAAAGTCAGTGTTCATGACTCCACCATCAGAAAAGCACTGGGTAAAAATGAGATTCATGGAAGAGTAGCAAGGCCATTGTTTACCAGGAAGAACATTGATGCTCATCTCAAGGTCGCCAGAAAGCATTTGGATGACCTTCTGGAGTTCTGGAGCAATGTTCTATCGACAGATGAATCAAAAGTGGAACTTTTCAGGCTACATAGGTGCTGTTATGTTTGGTGGAAACCAAACAGTGCATTCCACAATAAGAACCTCATAACAGCTGTCAAGGATGGTGATGGTAATGTCATGGTTTTGGGATGCTTTGCTGCCTCAGGACCTGGACAACTTCCCATCATTGAAGGAAGCATGAATTCTGCTTTGTATCAGAATATTCTACAGGAGAATATCAGGCCATCTGTCCATCAGCTGAAGCTGAAGTGCAGGTGGGTCATGCTTCAAAAGACAGTGATCCCAAACATACAAGCTAATCTACAAGAGAATGGATGAAGAACAACAAGTCACTGTTTTGGAATGGCCAAGTCAAAGTCCAGAGCTAAGCACCATAGAAATGTTGTGGCAGGATCTGAGATGAGCAGTTCATGCTCGAAAACCCTTAAAGGTTACCGAGTTGAAGCAGTCTGCCATGGAGGAATGGACCAAAATTCCTACCCAGCAATGTGAGAGACTCATCACCAATTACAGAAAGCGTTTGGTTGCAGTTATTGCAGCTAAATTTGGTGCAACCAGTTACTGAGTCTAAGGAGGTGATTGCATTTTCACACTGGTACATCGCATGATGAATGATTTTGTTTATGAAATAAATGAAACAAGCACCAAACTTTGGTGTTCTTTGTTCACTCAGTCTCTCTTCATATATCACTAGGACCCACATGAAGGTCTGATAGCATTCAGTGGCAAAGATATGCAGAAATTCAGAAAATCCAAAAAGGAGTGAATATTTTTTCCCAGAACTGTACTTCAACTGGGCTGTAGATACCATAAATCAAAATAGCATGGCACTCGTGTGTCATCGCAGAATGGTGTGTATGTGAAACTATGCTCCATGATACCAGTCTCTTTCTCTGTTAGATGGTGTGATCTTGCGGTGTGCATTCTCACATATCCAGTGCTCTTTGACACTCTTGTGGCATTGCAAAGCACTGTGTATGCGAGACCACACACTATTTTTCTCTCTCTGTTAGGGAGAGTGTTGTCCCATAGAACGCAGTCACGGGGGGGGAGATGGAAGAGGTTCACAGGCCACATGTTTGACACTCTGGTTCTAGAGTGTCTCAACTTAATGATAATTTTTTGTTCTACCTCGGTCAAAAATTAGTGTTGGGAAATGGCTGAATTGTTCTTGCTGAAATTTTAAAAACCATTTAGCCTAGTTCAGACAAGCAACATAGAAAATTTCAGACCAAACAGTTAGTTTTGCGACTGAAGAAGTATCAGATGATTTTCCCTAGAGGTGATGCTGCCAGCTCTATATATATTATCTAGAACAGACATCTTCAATCTGTGGGGTGTACCCTCCTAGGGGTTGTGGAGGAATGTTGGTGGGAGGATGTGGCAGGGCTCAGGAGATGGGGGCAGGGAGGGAGTGCCATCCTGCTTTGCTCCAACTTTGTTCCCTCCCCCCCTCTCCCCCAGCCATGGCCCCAACCTCAGGCCTCTGCCACAGTGTTGGGCTGCCTTGGTCCAGGCTCCCAGCCGCTGTTCCTAACTTGGTCCCCAGCTGCTGTGTGTCTGCTCCCAGCTGCAGCCCCCGGCTCCAACTCGTGCTCTGCTCACGCCCCCAACTTGGGGGAGAAGGAAGTGGGCAGATGCAGAGAGGAGAAACTTGGGCATGACCTAAAAAGTTGGGAACCACTGATCTAGAAGTATGCAGTTTACATAAATACCTTGCTGTTACAACCTGGGATATTGTACTCTGAGAGATTAAGCTGTGGCTAATCCTCCTCTTTTTGCACTATTTCCCCAGAATTACTTGAATACATTTAGCACTCCAAAACTTAAATTTTGTACATTGGGATCTGTTGGGGCATTGTGATCTTCTGATGTAAAACTAAAATAATTTTTTAAAAAAGAGGTAAATTTTATGTGAGTATGACTAGGCAACAGGAGTTGTATAGACAAAAAGAGAGGGAACTCTGGGGCATGATGTTTTTGTCCCTTAGTTGTGCAGGCACTGAAAGCAAAAAACAAATTACAGTAGGTTCTGATTTTTCTCTCCAATCAACACCCCTAGAAACTTAAGAATTTGTAAGAGAAAAAATGCACACTTGATGCTGTATTTATTCTGCTTAAGTGTGTGTTGCCGTAGCCTTTCAAAGAAGCAAGATTAGGTTGAAAAGCCCTGTCAGCCCCCTCGCTGCTTAGAAGAGCGTTGGCTGTGTCTGGAAATGGTCTTCATGAACCAGTCATAAAAACAACTTCAGATTACATGGTGAGTTGGCCACAGTGAGTGAAAACTGTTCTCAGGTTTAAATTTAAAAAGTAATTAATTAAAGTAGTTAGGTTTGGGATATGCATAAAATTATAGACAGGTCCTTCAGATATAAGGAGGTTTGATGTTGCGCCTGTTTTGGGCGAGCAAACGATACCTTCAAATTGACAGCATCGTTCTAAAACAGGGGTCTCAAACTCAAGTCACCTCAAGGGCTGTATGAGGACTAGGATATTGGCCTAAGGGCTGCACCAATGAAACCTTTTCATGCAATGATACCAAAGTATAGTAAAAAATGAAGAGTAATATACTATTCTAGTAAAAGTCAATTTATTAACTGTTTTGAAATTGTAACATTTGATTTTGACAGTCTTTCTAAAGTCAAAACACACATTTACTTTTAGAATTACTTCCATTCAACATGGCAGAAATCATCAGAAATTCAAAGAGTAAACAAATAAACACACTTAAAACTTACATTAGAAATCAGTGGTTCCCAGTCTTTTTTTGGTTTGAGGGCCGAAAATACTTTTTAAAACCCTGAAGGACCACCAGTTTTTTAAATTAAAATTAAATCAAAATGTTAATTAATTGAATTCAAATTGATTTTAACTGAAATAAATTAGTTTGATTTATTAAAATTGAAATAAATTTGATTGAAATTAATTTTTTTAAAAATGTTTTAGTTTTTTTAAAAAAATGAAATTGTTAAAAAAGTCGCTTTTTTAAAAAAAGGGGGAGGCTGTATGTATCCCCGAGCCAGGAGGGGAGGAGAGCAACCACACCCCATGATGGGACAGTAAATGGGCTGGGCAGAGTCCCATCCAGGACTGCAACTAAGTACCCCCCCGCCCACCTGAATTTGTCCGCACTGGGGCCAGCAGTGGGGAAAAGACCCCCCTTCCCGCCCAAAGGTGGCTGTGCTAGGGCCAGGGGAAAACTCCCCCCACCCTGCCGGGCCTTGCTGTGCCAGGGTCAGTGGCAAGGAAAGCCCCAGAGGCCATGCTGTGGGGCTTTCAGGTGCTCCCCTCAAAACAAAGCCCCCCATGAACACTCCTCATATGTCCAGCTACCCTCCTTTGAGCCCCCCCTACCCCCAGTCTTCTCTCAGTGACTCAGCCTGCTCCAGCTGTTTGACCAGTGGCTGCAGTGAGTGGGGTAGCTCCTAAGCAGCAGTTCGGCTCATCCCCGGCAATGGCTGATGACGTTTGAGGGGAAGTGATGCAGCTTGGCCTGCCCCACCCTGGGAGGACTGCAGATGCTGAGCTTCTCTGCTGGCGGAGGGGCTCTGCACATGAAAAACCCAAGGCCTGAAGAGGTGGGAGCCCCAGGATTCCTGAGGGGGTTATCAGGGGCCTCAGGGGGAAGCTCCATGGGCCACATGCGGCCCATGGGCCGTGTCTTTGAGACCCCTATTCTAAAACACCTGGGTCAGATTCATTGAAAAACTGGTTGCAAGAAAACAAGGAAAAGCAATATGTATTCTGTTTTGCTCTCTTTCCAGAAGTATGAATAAAAAGTTACTTTGCAAATAGCAGGAGACTATAAATCATTAATTTTTTTTAGAGTATATGGTTTTTATCCTAGGCTAAAGGAAACTCTTTCAACAGCATTGTGGTGTGGCTTTCTAATAGCCACTGTCTTTCCTGAATGTGGTGTTTATTTTTTTAAAACTACATCTACTCCCCTATAATTTCAACTGTAATTTGTCTGTGCTTTTTAAAATAATTTATTCAGTTCTATTTCTTAGCTTTATCACTTTTTTCTAAAAATATTTATTAAAAAGTTGGTTGAAACTCCTGATTTTACTTAGTGTTTATCAAAGTTTCTGCCCAAAGGTGAACTGAAAAGAAAATTACTTCTGTCACTTGTTAATTATCCAAACATAAAACAAAATTATTTTTAAGGACAACTTTTTAATGCTTTGACCCAGAGATAACAGTGCTGATAGTGTTGAAACAAGTTTTCAAAGTGTAACCCTTTTGCTGAGACTAAGCTTGAGAGAGTCTAACACAGAATATATTTTTTCGCAATTTTTAGGTTATGTGGAAAAATATTTACATAAGGGACTAGATCTACTAATGCTACTTTTTTGATGTTAAGATAAAAAAAAGTTTGGATAATGTTTATATTACTTTCCTAAACAATCTTCCGCTTATTTTTTTCTTTCCCCTCATTCTCGCCATATTTTCCTGCTGCTATTTTTTTTAATTAGATATCAGCCCTGCAGTGAACTCTATTCTATCTTGAGTGTTTGACCATACAGAGTTCGTTGCAGGATCATGGCCCTTGATTGTAGTCTTTGGAATGTAATGGACATCTTTAGAACTATTTGAAGAGTAGGTGGCTCAACCAGCATTTTTATGTATTTTGGTTTTCATGTCACTCTGACAGGGAAACCTAAGCATGGGACTCAGATAGTGAGGAAGTTATTGAGTCTCAACTTTAAAAAAAAAAAAAAAAAAAAAAAAAAGTAATACTTACTACTTGTATAAGTACAGCTATAAACCTTTCCATTTTTGGGAGGGTGAATTTTCAAAGCAGTAGATCACTTTTTGCAAAACTTTCACTTTCAGGTTACATTTAACTTTAGTTTGGCCTCACTAATATCTTCGGACAGATTTGAGATTTTCTTCTGTCTTTACTTCATGTCTGATAGAAGTACAGTCCAGGGGCCAGGACTGGCTAACAGCCATGTTTTAAATATGATCCAATACCAAGGAGAATACAAACTCTTTTAACGTTGCTTCATTTTCTTGTTGATTAAAATCATATGGAGAAAGCAGTATTGTTTGAAAATAAGCTATTCTGGGCCTGGTAGCTCTCTTACATTGGTTGGGATGTGCATTTATTGGCAGAGCCGTAACTAGCCTGTCTGGCTCCCGGGGCAAGCCAACCCAAAGGTCCCCCCTCCTGCCCTCGGGGCTGCAATCCGTCACGGGCCTGACCTGTCCCAGCAGTGGTCAGCTGGATTGGCACCCTGTACCCTCGCTGGGTAGGGGGTTTCTCTTTCCCCGCTGGCTGGCCGATTGCATCCAGAGCTGGGCGGGGGGTTCTCTTCTCCCGCTGCCTGGCAAGCGTGGCTGCCAGCCAGGGCCGGGTGAGGTGTGCCCTAGTGTGTCTGCGCCGGGTGGTGGGGTTAAATCCCCCTGCCTGCCCAGCTCTAGCAGTGCTGAGCAGGGGGTGGGAAGCATCCCCCATTACCTGGCTGGCTCAGCGTGGCTAGAGCAGGGCAAGGAGTGCCTTCCTTGGCTCCTGGAGGAGTGTGCCTTTAAGGATGACTGTATGTGAGTGAAGAAATACCTCCTTTTGTTGGTTTTAATCTGTTGTTTATTAATTTTATTTGGTGACCTCTATCTTTTGTGTTATGAAAAGGAGTAAATAAGTCTTCCTTATTTACTTTTTGCACACAAGTCGTGATTTTATAGACCAGGCATGGCCAAACTGCAGCTCAGAAGCCACATGCAGCTCTTGAATGAAAAAGTGTGGCGCCTGGAAGAAAGCCAGAGGAAAACAGTCTCAGCCTAGTAGTTTTACATCTCCCATCCTGAGTGGGGAGAAGCTAAGTTTTTACTGTATAGGTAGGCCTAGTTTGCATGGTAACCTTAAGTAATTATTAGAATCCAACATTTAGTAGGATCAATATTTCCCCTCTTTTTAGGATCAAATTGAAGTATGCAATGAATTTTAAACTTAGTAATTTTGGAGTAGGTAAAATATGGCTATATGCCTCAGTGCAGCTCTCAATGGTTTAATAATCAACTTGTGTGGCCATTAAGTTCCAAAAGTTTGGCCACTCCTGTTATAGACCTGTCATATCCCCCCATAGTCTTCTCTTTTCCAAGCTGAAAAGATCCAGTCTCATTAATCTTACCTCATATAAGAAGCTTTTCCATACTCCTATTCATTTTAGTTGCCCTTTTCTTTACCTTTTCCAATTCCAGTATATCTTTTTTGACATGGGGTGGCCAGATCTTCATGCAGTAGTCAAGACATGGACATGTCCCTTTCCTAATGATTCTAATATTCTGTTGGCTTCTTTGACTGCTGCCCATTAAATGGATATTTTCAGAGAACTGTCCAAAGTGACTCCAAGATGTTTTGCTTTGAACACTGAATTTCATTTGCCATTTTGTTGCCTAGTCACCCATCTTCGCTAACTTCTGTGAACTTAACTATCTTGAATAGTTTTGTATCTGCAATTTTTGCTGCTTCACTGTTTAACCCTTTTTACAGATCTTTTATGAATATGTTGAACAATCCTAGTCCTAGGGAGGACACTGGGGGAGGGGGAGATCAGCATTTAACTCTCTCCATTCTGAAAACTGACTGTTTATTCCTACCATTTGTTTCCTATCTTTTAACCAGTTACTGATCTAGGAGAGGCTTTTTTAAATCTTATTGCAAGACATCTTACTATGTTTAAGAGCCTTTTGTGAAGGACCTTGTCAAAGGCCCCAGTGGAAACCTCAGCTAAACTATGACTTCTTTTTAAAATAGTCTTATTTTTATTTATTTTACATAAAGATGCAATTTTAAGTTGTTTTTTTGACAGACCTTGTCATGCTACCTTTCTTCTGTCTCAAGCTGTTGCTGTTTTTCAAGTTTGAGATGTGACTATTCACATCAAAATATTGTCAAATCTTGCTTTATTCCTTCAGGGTTTATTTATGTATTTTGTAGATTCAGGAACCCTGTGGTTTTCTGTGTTACAGAAATTGGCATGGAATTTGAGACAATGCAATAGATGCACACACAGTTACTACATTAATGAGTGTGTATAATATGGATAAAATTCTGAAATAGTTGAGGTTTCTAATATCAAATATCCTTCTTTAAGATATTGATCTTTGTTTAGAGCTAAATATCTTTTCTGAAGAGCAAATAATTTTCTCATGAAAATCGACCCCATTTCTGCAGTTCAGCTTGTGAATTAAATGAAGTTTTTCCTGCTTACTTGCATAGATTTCCCAGAATGTTATAGAATAACTGTTTTTTGGTCTGAGTGTAATCTTAAACTTTGCTCTTTTATGCATGAGTTTTTAAAAATAAAGTAAACATTAAATTATCCTCCTTGTCTTGGTCTTAAATATTTTTTGGCCTCTGGAGTTGGTTTACTAGTGCTGGTGTTCTCAGCCTTTTGGTGCCATGGCACAGTTGGCAGTGTGCCCAACCATGGCTGACATAGGAGCCAATGCTGCAGGGAGTTTTGGCAGGTGCTCAACCCCAGAGGAACCTCCTTCTCCTGAAAAAAGTGTTACTGATCCCAGAGGAGCCCCCTTCACCAAATAAAACTGCAGCAGCTGGCACTTTTGTTGGCAGCTCAGTCCCTGGCCCTGCAGTCAGCTCTCTGCCACCATAACTCATTCTGCCGCTGGAAGAAACCCCATGCTGTTGGGTCTGATTCAGTGGTGGCTGGTTTCCTTTGGTAGCAGGGGGAGTTGTGACACCAATTGAGAACAGCTGTTACAGAGGACATGATTGCTTGTAAGTAAACTGCAAAATAGCAATCAGTCCTTTAACTCCATAAAATCTGTTAAAGGTGACATGAGAACATAAAAATTGTTTTTTCGAGAGTTTTTAAAGAGAATCTATTTTTACTTTAAAGGTATATTTCTAGATACTGTGGAATTTCACGTGTGGTTTTAAAGTTTAATACATTTGAAAAATAGTGAAAATGTAGCATATCTTTATCCATGTTGGTCATAGATTGATAGACTTTCAGGCCATAAGAGACCACCATAATCATCTAGTCTGACTTCTTGCATATCACAAGCCATGGGACATCACCCAGCCACTTCTGCAATAGGGCCATAACCTCTGGTTAAGTTACTGAAGTCCTCAGTCTTGATTTAAAGACTTCAAGTGACAGTGAATCCACTATTTACTTGAGTTCAGACCAGTAAGTGACTTGTGATAGTTGACGCAATTCTATCTCCTCTTAGCCTTGGTTTTGTTAGACTAAACAAGTCAAGCTCATTAAGTCTCCTCTCATAAGGTAGGTTCTCCATTCCTCAGTTCATTCTAGCATCTGTTCTGTGTACTTGTTCCATTTTGAATTCATCTCTCTCAAACATGGGAGACTAGAACTGCACAGTGTTACAGTAAGGTCTCAATAGTCCATTTTATGATAGTATAACAGTTCACTATCTCTACTGGAAATACTTTTCCTGACATAGCCTAGGATATTATTAGCCTTTTTTTTTTCATGGCTGCATCTCATTGGCAGCTCACAGGCTTGAGTTTACATGATGACTTTTTCCTTCTCCTCTTGCATTTCAGATTGACAAATCTCTAGTTTATAAGAGAAATTGTTGTTAGTTTCTAAGTGCATGAGTTTGGGCTTTGAGCTATTAAATTTCATCCCATTTCTAATCCTCCAGGTTTCAAGATCATGCAGATCTTCTTGTATGACATTCCAGTCCTTCTCTGTATTGGCAATGTCTACCAACTTTGCATCATCCACAGATTTTATTAGCATATTTCCATTTTTTGTGGCAAAGTCATCAGTGCAAATGTTAATTAAAACTGGTCCCAAGACCGATATTGAAAGGAGCTCTGCTAGGAACTTTCCTGCAGCCTGACAGTTCACCTTTCAGCATGACCCATCATTGTTTCCTCTTCAACCAGTTCCTTATTAACCTTTCAATTTTCTTGTTAATCCCTGTGTTCTTCAATTTAAGTAAACATTTAGCATGATAGATTAGGTCTACTGAATTTCTTTGGTCTAGAAAATGAGTTATCTTCTCAAAGAAAGAGATCAGGTAGGTCTGGCATGATCTAGCTTTTGAACAAAACATATTGGGCACGTCTACATTGCCCAGCATATCCAAAAAACTTTTTTCGGGATAAGAATTTCAAAATAATTATCTCAAAAAAACTTTTTTTTTCCCCCCAGAAATGCAATTTCGGGACAACAGTCCGTTATCTTGAAATACTGCGGCTTTTTTTTATTTTGAAAAAGAAAGTCTACACTGGACATTCATTTTTGAAAAAAAGCAAGGTAATGGAAAAGATAGGGAGGATATTTTGAAAAAAAGCCTTTTCCTTGTCTGGGGATGGCTTTTTTTTTCTTCTTCAAAAAGCTACCCCAAAAAAGGCTTTTTATTTTAAAAAAGCTGACAGGTTTAGTTTTTTCAGGATCACTAAACCTTGTTGTTTTTTTGGAAGAAAGCTTTTTTCGGGATAGCTTGTTCGAAAAAAGCCATCCCTGGACGCGGAAAAGCCCTTTTCTCGAAATATCCTCCCTATCTTTTCCATTGCCTTGCTTTTTTCCAAAAAAGAAAGTCTGATATAGACTTTCGGGGGGGGGGGGGGGGGGCGGCAGTATTTTGCGATAACAAATGGTCCCTGGACCATTCTCCCAAAATAGCATTTTTGAAAAAAGTTATTTTGAGATAATAATTATTTTGAATCTATTTTGAAATAATTTTTTCAAAATTACTTTTTTCGAAAAATGCTCCCTAATGTAGACGTAGCCATTGTGTTTATTCTAATTACCATTTACTTCTGTCTTTACCTGCTCTTTCTTTCAGAAGTTATTCCAAGACCTTATATACAGTAGAAGGTCTAACTAATACGCGTTAGGTTTCCTGGATCACTTTTTTGCTTTCTTAAATGTAGGTATTCTATTTGCAGTTCTCCGGTAATAGGGTAGATAGTCAAGTTTACAGATGTAGTAAAAATCCTTGCAATTGGGATTGCAATTTCCTATGTCAATTCCTTTAATATTCTTGGATGGAGATTATCCAGGCCCTTTGGCTTTGATCCAATTAAGCTGTTTGAGTCTGGTTTTTTCCTTAGGTATGGTTATTACTGTATTCTTGTTCACATTAGCTACTTCCCCCTCTTCAAGCATCTAATGAAGTGGGATTCTCTCTTATGAAGGCTCACATGATAAGAAAATTTGGTACTCCTTTTAAAAGTGCCTAGAGACTCTATGTTTGACTAGCCATGCAGTCACTGTGCTTAAGCTCCTTTGGTTAGGTTTAGAATCATAACTAGATTATATTTGAACTCTGCCCTACTCTCAGGGTTTAGTGATTGCACTTCATTTTTTCTTATTTTCTTTTTATTTGTTGTTGTTAAAAATCCTTTAATTATTGGTTTTAATTTCCTTTGCAAGTTCCAACTCTGCTCAGCTTTTGGGAGTTCACATTTTTATCTTCTGGTTTCTAATCTCCAAGAGGTAGCTATCCTTATTGTTCCATCCCTTCTTGCATTCCATGTAGACTTTTTGATTTTGCCTAATAACCTATTTGACATACTTGTTCATACAGTTTGGGATAGAGCCCTTCCCTGTGAATTATTTAGTTTTGTTTGTGTTGCAGACTTCAGACGGTTTCTGAAACTTTCCATTAGAATTACTTTGTCTTTGCATTTAGATACCTGAGTTTTCAGTACAGTCTGTTTCCCTAACTAGTTCCCTTAATTTTTGAAAATGTTCTTTTGAAATCAGGGACCCTACTTGCAGATGTATTTTTTTTATTCATCCATTTAGTTTCAGCTGAATTAGCTCATGATCACTTTAACCAAATTTGTCCTTTACAACCAGTTCTTAATTACTTAGCAATACTACATCTAAAATGGTGTCACCTCTGGTTGGTCTGGTGACTGTTTGATGAAGAAAAACCATCAGCTCTCACATTCAGGAGTACAGTATCTGAGGCCCTGTCATTATTAGTAGCATTTGTCTTCCAATCAATATCTGGGAAACTGAAGTCTCTCATAATCATGCAATTCTTAGTGGTAGTTATTTCATTAAAAATACTAGAGAGTCTCCATCCGTATCCAGACTGGATTCTGGGAGTCTGTAGCGGGCCCCTAACACTATTGCAGGGGAGCCTTTGTTACCATTATTTTGCAATATGATTTTGACCCAAACAGATTCTGTTTTATCTGTTCATTGTGTCTATCTCATCTTTAATATTCAATGCTACTCTTCTACCTTTACCTTTATTTCTGTCTTTCCAGAATCAAACATCTCCTTAAATAGCTATAGTCCAGTCATAACTGCTATTTCACTAAGTTTCTGTTAACCACATAATATCTGGTTTTACTTCATTTACAAGCAGTACTAGTTGCTCCATTTTGTAACTCGGGATCCCTGCACTGATGTACAGGCATCTTAATTGTTTCTGCTTGTCCATACCTAGATTCCTCAACAGGTTAGATACAATCATGCTACTGCTACTATTGTCTGCCTGCCTATTACTGTCCTGGGCTGACACTGTTTTTCCTCTTGTTGTCTATTCTCCTACCCTCTGTTGTTTTTCTCAGTTGTTGTGTCCTCTTTTACTTGCTTTTTTTCCTGCTCAGTATTAGTAGGTGAGTAGACTACGTGACCATGTCCCCCACCACATCTCCAATATGTGTAACATTTTTGCACAACCTGAAATTCTGGTCCTTGCAACTCATGTGTAGTTATTCAGGTTTGTATTGGCAGGATCAGGGGCAATAAGTGTACAATCCCTACCCCCTGGCCTAAATAAGTGTGATGGATGTTTGAAATCCGTTTGTTATAAACAACAAATGTTGTGTACCAGTTCTATAAGCAAGAAGCTGAAAGTTTTCATAAGCTTAAGCTTAGGGGCACCAAAGATACATAGGTAGACTATGATATCTAAAGCTATAATTCATGACTGCTTTTTTAAATATCTCCTGGAAAGGCTTCAAAAGGAACACATTACTAAACAAGACCTCTTCTCAAGCTTTCTGATAAAGTTATCTTGATGATGCAAGGGACAGTAGCTATCTAGACCAAGCTGTAGGGTTTTAAACTGGAAGATGTTTTTCCAGGGCATGATTACAAAAATTTATACTAGATATATTTTAAATTATAGCAGTGACCAAAGACATCATGCTCTGTGCTCTATAAACACACAAACAGTCCCTGCTTACCCTCCTCCCCCATTTCTTGTCCACTGAAGTATTTCAACCCCACAAAACCACGTGTTGGTGGTACAGCTAGGGCTAGTGGGCCTCTAGATAGTAGCTCTTAGACAGCCCAGTTAGGATTGAGGCTGCTGACATTAAAACGCCTAGAAAGGCATTAACCTTGGATGCTGCTGAAGGTATGGCTACATATAGGTATTGAGGTCCATGTGCTATTAAAGGCCTGGCTCTGCAGAAGAAAGACATGATTAGATCTTTAACACCTGGTCTTGCTGCCGCAGGTATTTTACAAGCATTACCTGTACCTGTTGTTCGAGGCATTGGTGCAGCTGGATCTGAATTCATCTTTAGTAGGTTCTACCAAGCATAGACAAAAAAGCTGCATGATTTTAGCATGTTCTCCTGCCTTATTGCCCATAATCCAGCAGTTGCATTGATAAATTACTAGTACTGTATTCCCATTATAAGTGCTGGGCATTATTAGAAAAGTGTTTCATGAGCCACAAAATTCACTTTACAGCTACAGGTGTGAGGTGTGATACATGGGGAGATTTCAAAACAGTTCGTACAAAAATGTGTGCTGTGGGCACAATGCACCAAATCAAACTAATGCAAGAATAAGTACACAGACTTTTTATAAAACCTTAATTGCAGATATAACAATTTATTTATTGGTTCCAAATCATGCTTCGCTTGAGATTAAAGCAGAGCTTTAATCAGCTTCAGTTGGAGTAGGGTTTGACCATTGGTTTAGACTCTTAGTTTAGTTTGGTTCATCGTTTAAAGTGCTATTCGTGCAACATCTTTAATTTTACAGTTACATCTTTAGATTTGGTTTCTTCGCTTATTGGTGTCAGATCTGGTGCAGGCAATAATGTGTGGGCATGGGAAGGTCATAATGATAACTTAGAGAAAAAGATTAGATCTTCAAAATATGACATTTGGTATATACTTTTGAGGAAAATGAGGTAGAGGAATGTGAGAATACAGGACCTCTGAGAGAAAGTGCCTAATGAAATTGAGTAATCTGGAAAAAAATCTAAGACTTCTTTGTCCAGAATGATGAGGATACTCTGCTCTTGAAATAGTACGACTTGAAAAACTTTTAGGCAGAGAAGAGGGTTCATGGGTTTCTAATGTTAGGCTACCGTAGACTCATGTATAAGCCAATCCATTCATAAGCCGCCCCCCCCCCCCCCCAGTTCTGAGCCCCCAGAATAGACAAAAAAGGTGACCCACACATAAGCTGAGGTCCACCTGTGGCCTTGGGTCCCTAGCTCCCCTGCCTTATGCTGCTGGCTTTCCCTGGAGACCCCGACACACTCCCTAACCCCCGGGCCCTGAATGCCGCTTCCCCTGCTGTCTCCGACACTCCCCCCAACCCCTGCTGCTACTTTTCCCAGCCTCCGAAGGATCCTGGGTCTTGCTGCCGCTTTCCCTGTCATCCCTGCCCCCCCCCCCATCCCCAGGCCATACAGCCGTTTCCCCTGCCATCCCCAACTCCTTCCCTAACCCCCAAGAATTGTCAACGCTTCCCTTGCCGTCCCCAACACCCCCTAATCCCTTGGGCTGTGGCGCTGCTTTCCCGGGCTGACCACCCCCCCAAGGTCGCTTTACTTGGCTGTTCCAGACACCAGGGTCCCATCTTTACTCTAACCCCAGCCGGGGCTGACTCCCCAACATGGCCGCTTCAGCCATATGCTGGGGTTCCAGCCTGGAGCATGCTGAGTTCATCCTCCAGGCTGGAGATTTAAAACTCCTAGGCTGGAGCTGCTGTGTGTATAAGCTGAGTGCCTGTTTTAAAGGTAGTTTTCAGGCACAAAAATTTCAGCTTATACACAAGTATATATTGTCGTTATAAACGAAACAGAAATGAATGAGTGGAAAATGTTGGAAAAAGGCTTTCATACCTCATGGTTTCTGATTAAAAAAAATAACATTTCTAAATAAAACAACTTTGATAGTCTTTCTCATAAAAAAGGAAATCATTGTTAATTTACTTAATTTGTTCTCCAATAAGAATGTTAACATGGAAAATTAGTAAAGTGGTTGTAAGAAGTTTTCTGCAAACCATTACCTGTCCCAAGATACTCTGTGAATGAGGACCACAAAAACTGTACTCTTATATTGACCAGATAACATTCATTGTAGGTTCTTCAGCTGTCAGAAACATAGTAAGTTTAGGGTGTGGCTTGTTTTTGTATATGGGTAATTCCCAAAGAAATAGAAGTTTTAAAAATAAGATGGGGGTGCTCAGAGAGAGGCTTTAGTACGTTGCTTCAGTTCTTTAAACTTGTTGGATTTTCACAGCGACTAGTGTTACTCTAAAGCAGGGGCAGGCAAACTTTTTGGCATGAGGGCCACATTTATCTTGAAATTGTTTAGCAGCTCATGTGGTTGGAGAGGGGCAGAGGAAGGGACAGGATTGATAAGAGGGAGCAGCTGTCATGCTCTGGGCAGGGCACCACTGGGCCCAGATGGTAATGGTGGTGGAGGAGTGGCACTGTGCTCTGATCAGAGCACTGCCACTGGGCCTATGTTGTGGGAGAGGGGTGGGAAAGGTACAGGCCCAAGAGAGGAGGTGTGGCCACTGCACTCCTGCCTGACCATTGCTGAGCCCACATGATTGGAAAGGGCTGAAGAGAAGGGCTGAGGCCAGGCGGGAAGGTTAGTTGCTGTGCTTCAGGCCCCAGCTGGCCCTGTTGGAGGACCTGATGAAAGGCTTCCGTGGGCTGCATGTGACCTGTGGGCTGTAGTCCTGTCCCCCCATCCCTCCCCATACACCTTCTAAAATAAGCTAGTTGAGGGCATCAAGCGAGATGATATATCCTGACTAGATCAGATGGCAGGGAAAAGAACAAGGAGAATTCCAAAAGATCTGTGGCAGTTACAGTGAGTATTGCACTGAAGAAAGGAAGTGTTCAGTAGAGAGTGAAAATATAGTAAATGAAGCTTTAGAGGCAGAAAAGGATAGAGAACATAATGAGCCCGGGGGTTAGGGTCCCCCGCCGCCCCACCCATGCAGTTTACTTAAGACACCTGTCGTTATGCGCCACCAGTCTCCTTTTCTGACTCAGGTAACGGTTATCATCCTACAGGTTAGTTGCTCACTGCAGAAGGATGCTAGCTGGCCGGGAAAGGGACTTCATTTCCTCCAGAGCAATGAAGATGGCAGCAGCCAGCAGATCCAGTGATACTGGCACCTAGATATAGCCCTGTCTCTCTGTTGCTCTGCAGGTGTCTAGGACAAAGGAATAACGCCTCTTTTCTTTAGATCAATAACCTCTTGGGTGTGTAGAAGTCATTTCTTCCTCTTCCTTTCCCCTTTGAGGAGACGGTCTGAGGACAGTTCTTCCTGTTACCCTGAAACAGAGGTGTAGCCAGCCCGTTTTCTGGTCGGGCTTCTGCTAGAGGGAGGGGGAAAGCATCACTGCCACAGCTATGGAGCCAGCCAGCAACTGCAGCTCTGAGCAGGGCAGAGGCACTGGCACCTCAGCTTTGCTTGTAGCTTCAGGGCTCGGCAGCTGCAAGCGGAGGAGATGCAGTAGTGCTGGTAGTAGTGCCCAGCTGAGGCTGCTCAGTCCCACAACTGCAAGCAGAGCAGAGGCATTGGTTCCAACGGCTCTGCCTCGCTCATGGCCACTGCTTGCTGGGCAGCTCTGTGGCCACAGTGGTGAAGTTCGCACTGCTACCAGGTGCTAAGATGGGTGGACCTCAGACCCAGGTGAGTGAGCCGGGCTCAACCTGTAGTTACACTCTGCTCTGAAATGGGGGCAACTGTGGAGAATCTATAGGACTAATCCTGACTGCCTGGGTATTGCTACAAGGGTTGTATTGAGGCATTTGTCTTTATGGGGTTGGGGGTTGGAGGACATTCATTTTCACTGGTCTTGGATCTCATATGTTTGGAAAGAACGGTGTCCCTGAAGTTTCGCATGCAGTGGTAGCGGCTGATCTTTTGTATAAGTAGACGTGGCAGAATTTTTTTTTAACAATTTTGACTGATAATATAGATGTTTATTTGTAAGCATATTTTCCATTTAAATTTTCATAGTTGTGACAAATTATAGGAGGGTCATAATTATTTAATGACAGAACATTTTGAGATTCAAAATGTAAAATGCTTTGTAATGATTAAAACACAAACTGTCAGCATCACATGTCAAAATATACTAACTAACTATCAAAGTTCTCAAGTGTTTTGTTTTTTCTTTTTTGCTTATCTGTACTTTTTGGTTATTAGGAGTGGAAATATTTTTGTCAGTTTGTGTGTTGAGGGTGGGTGAAATTGACTTTTACCAAAACTTACTGATAAATTTAATCTTTCCTAGTGAATTAATAAACAAGAAGCTCAATCAGCCATGCCTGCTGATCCAGCAGGGAGATCTTCTATATCAGTGGGTGACGGGGTGACCAGATGTCCCAATTTTATAGGGACAGGTCTGATACTCAGGGCTTTTTCTTTATATGGCTACTTTTACTCACCCCACCCCACCCCCCTCGGATTTTCCACACTTGCTGTCTGGTTACTCTGTTGAGTGGAGAAGGCTTGTAATCAGAAAGGAAAAAGGCAGTTAATGAAACACTTGGAATGGAGAGGCCTTTAAAGGTATTTAAAACCAAAAGCCAAACACATCAGATTTGTTCTGGCAGAATTGTGGTGGCTCTGTAAACAACACTTAAAAAAAAATGTTATAAAGGATTCTGTAAAAATATTTTACAACATAAACATTGAAGACAACTTTTGTTGTAGATAGATGACTTCAAAAGCCATACCTACTTCTCTCTTACTTGCTCTCTCTACTCATTCCTGCTGTTACCCATTTCATCCGCATACGAAATAATAGAAAATAAAAATTACTATAGTGGTATGTGAGTTATAAAATAAGATTAAACACAGCTTTGGACCTCAGAACAAAAGGGTATGTTTTATCACTGTAAGTTTAGGGGCAAGTTTTTCAGGAGTCACCATCTAAAGCAGGTGTCTCAAACTCAAATCACCATGAGGGCCGCATGAAGACTAGTACAGGGCCGCATGAGGACTACTATGTTAGCCTGAGGGCCACACCACTGAAGCCTTTTCATACAACAATATTGCAAATACTGGTGACAATAGTGTTGTTGTAGGCCGCAGGAAATAGGGTCCACATGAGGCCTGTGGGTCCCATGTTTGAGACACCTGATCTAAGGGAACAGTAAGGATTATGATGGAAAAGAATTAGCTGGACACTCAGATTTCTGGAAGAGATATCACGATCAACACTTGAGAGGGGCTGGTGTGAAACTGTATTTAAAAGAGGACTGCGTAATGCGTACTAAAAACCAGAAATGTAGGCTCTTGTTGCCATACACTATGTTGTACAAACAACAGTATTGCTGTCTACATGTTTTCCAAAATTTATGCACAGAGCTGCTCCCTGGATGGGAGGCACAGCCACCTCTTTGTTTCTCTATGTAGCTATTAGTCTCACCTTCCCTGATCAACTGTCATATACTAGCCACCACAGAAGCTGCGGACTCTGCCATGTTTTCTAGTCTCACAGGGCCCACTGATGATTGAACTTGGTGATGTTCTATACAGAGAGAGCTCTCAGCCATGCTTCTAACTGTTTATATCACTTTGTGCTGACTCAATAGACATTATAGGATTATAGTGACACATAGATAGTGACTGCCCTGAGAGATTTGTGTGGGGGTTGAATAAGGAGTGTGTGCTCTGGTATGTGGATGTGTGTGTTTGGGGTCATTCTATATGCTGGTTGTGTTGATTTGTCTGGTGGGGGGGGCAGGGAATTGTGCTGGGAGTTTTGTTACAATTTATGCTGAGGGTAGTTGGGTGCACTGGGGTGGTAGTGGGGCGAAGCAATCCACTGTATAGTCTCCCTGACACAAGCAGTGAAATTGTTGCTTCCAAACTGCCTGTGGAGTAGTGTGCTGATTGCTTAGGTTACCTCTGATATCATGGTGGTCTCAGATTCTTGTTGTATCTCAGATACATACTAATTGTAGCTGTGCGCTGCATGAGTGTAGTTTGTGAAGTTAAAATGGCTCAAAATTTAAAAACTGGATGACGACAGACCATGATACCCCTTTTATGATTTAGTCTGGTGATATTCTGAGTAAAAAGAGCCCTCAACCATGCTTGTAGCTGTCTTTTCTGCTTCACACTGTGATTTTACAAAGATTTTTAGGCTTCAGAGTGCCATGCAGAATGACATTCCTAGAATATTATATAGGTTATAGATTTGAATTTAGAAGTTATAGTAGTGATTGATTAGTCTATCATTTAAATTGAGCTCTTTCAGATGTAATGTAAAACAGGGGTCTCAAACATACAGCCTATGGGTCACATGCGGTCCCTAAAGCTATTTCCTGCAGTCCACAGTGATGCTATCGTTACTGATATTTGCAATATCGTTGTATGAAAAAATCTCGGTGTAGCCTTTGGGTTAACGTACTGGTCCTCGTGTGGTCCTGTACTCGTCCTCATGTGGCTGTTTTGGTGATTTGAGTTTGAGACCCCGATGTAAAATATGTGCGGCATAAAATGAATCAAATAAAGAATTATATTATGCAATAGCCTTTTAATATAGTAAACTCGGGCCTGATGTTGCCAGCAACATTAGGGATTCAAAAAAGGGTCTTCCAAACTGATGTTTAAAACATGAGGTAGATATGTTTCCCACATCTCTTTGCTGTTGTAACACCACCGTACTATGAGAAGTCCCTTCAGATCAACAAAACTTTAGAATTTCACAGTATGCTTCGTCATTGTCCAGGGATAATAGAATCATAGGGTTGGAAGGGACCTTATGATGTCATCTAGTCCAGCCCCCTGCTAAAAGCAGGACTACTCCCACTAAATCATCCCAGGCAGGGTTTTATTTAACCATGCTTTAAATGTTTCCAGAGATGGAGATTCCACCACCTCCTTAGGTAACCCATTCCAATGCTTCACCACTCTCCTAGTGAGAAGGTTTTCCTAATATCCAACCTCAACTGCCCCAGCTGCAGCTTGAAACCACTGCTCCTTGTTGTGTCCTCTGTTTAATACTGAGAACATTCTAGCTCCCTCCTCTTTGGAGCATCCCTTCAAGTAGTTGAAGGTTGCTATCAAAACTCCCTGCAGTCTTCTCTTCCACAGACTAAATAAGCCTAGTTCCTTCAGTCTTTCCTTCTAAGTCATGTTCCCCAACCCCCTAATCATTTTCATTGCCCTCTGCTGACCTCTTTCTAATTTAACATCCTTTCTGGAGCCCAAAACCAGACACAGTGTTCCAGATGTGGCCTCACGAATGCCGAATAGAGGGGAATAATCACATCTTTCAGTCAGTTGGCAACACTCCTACTGATGCAAAGTGTCTGACGAAGTGGGATTTTTCTCTCATGGAAGCTCATGCAATACATAAATTTGTTGGTCTTTTACAGTGCCACCGGACTCCTTGTTTGTTTTGCTGAACTAGACTAACACAGCTACCCGTTTGGAACTTATCTTGGGATGGGTACCTTAACTTTTGAAGACTGAGCTTTCTCTGAAGTGTGCTCTTCAGAATCACTTTCTGATCATGTTCAGCAGAAGTTGGAACAAGAAGAAGCTGAGGAGCAGCTCAGAAAGCTTCTCCTGCTTCCTGTTTAGCACCTTTCTTGGGCTGTGGGCCAAACACCTAACTTTTAACCCATGCTCTGTTAAATTGTTTTATGTTTTCTATAACTGTATATTCTCCTTTTGGATTTAAGTTCACTTCCCAGGAACTGTATGTCTAGCAATGCTAAATGAGAACATTCAATGCAACATATCTGGTGCATTTTGTCTTGTAGCACTTCTTTGAAAGGGATGGAGTAATGTCTAGAAAAACAAGTTCATTTAATTATGATGTGAACCTATTCCTTGTAGTCATAGTATTTTGCTATGCACTATAAAAAGGAACAAATTTGCTTCCTGGAGATACACATTAGGTTCTGTATTTATACAAGATTAAAGTGCAGGGTGCAACTTCCTGTCTACTGGTTAGTCTGCCAGCAAAGCCCAAAATATTAGACCATTAATCTAACAAGAGGAATACAGGATGGGTGTCAGTGAAATGATTCTGAACACGTACTTCCTTCCTGAGGATTGGGAGACAGCAAGACTATACTGCTATATGGCAGATCTGCCTGGGTTGCAACAGCCTGGTTACAGGGCAGTAAAATTTGCACCATCTTGTCACCAGTAATATATTATTTCCAGGAATTTAGTCAATATTATTTTCTAAGATAATTATAAGGTGGTGTGTGGAAATAGACCTGTATACCTCTTATAAGATTTTTGAAGACTAATGAGGAAAAGATTTTTAAATATTCTCCATTTTGTTGTCTCTAGGAACTGCAAGAAACCTGGTGTATCTCAAACACCATTTATTTTCTGAATATGCAACGTTTTGATGTGTTGGGTTTTCTGCATGACTTGACAAAAGATAATGTCATGAGCATCCTTTTTGTCTCATTGAACTCATAAAGGGTAACAAAAATAATTTTAAATACATTAGAAATAAGAGAGAGACTAAGGGCAGCCTAGGTCCATTACTCAACAAAGAGGGGAAGTCAAGAACAGAAAATGTGGAAATGGCAGAGAAACTACATGATTTCTTTGTTTTGGTGTTCACTGAGAAGGCTGGTGGTCACAGATGCCTGAGGTAGGAGAGGCCAGTGAGAACGGAACAGGATCAGAAGCTAAAATAGGGAAAGAACAAGTTAAAAGTTACCCAGCCAAGTTAGATGTCTTCAAGTCACCCAAGACCTGATGAAATATACCCTAGAATACTTCAGGAGCTGACTACGGATATATCTGAGCCATTGACTGTTATCTTTGAAAAATCATGGAAGACTGGAGAGATCCCAGAAGACTGGAATAAAGCAAATATACTGCCTATCTATAAAAAGGGAAATTAGGACAACCCAGGAAGTTGTAGACCAGTCAGCTTAACCCCTGTACCAGAAAAAATAATGGAGCAAATAATCAAGGAATCCATTAGCAAGCATCTAGAATTATAGAATCATAGGGTTGGGAGGGACCTCATAGGTCATCTAGTCTAACCCCCTGCCAGAGGCAGGACCACTCCCACTAAACCATCCCAGTCATGGTTTTGTCCAGCCGGGCCTTAAACACCTCCAAAGATGGAGACTCCACCACCTCCCTTGGCAGCTCATTCCAAGGCTTCATCACTCTCCTAGTAAAAAAGTTTTTTCTAATATCCAGCCTTGACCTCCCTAACTGCAACTTGAGACCATTGGTCCTCGTTCTGGGTCCTCTGTTATTACTGAGAACAGTCGAGCTAGAAGACAGTAAGGTGCTAAGTTATAGTCAACATGGATTTGTCAAGATCCAGTCATATCAAACCAATCTGATAGCTTTTTATGATGGGGTAACAGGACTTGTGAATAGAGGGGAAGTGGTGGATGTGGTGTATCTAGGCATTAATAAGGCTTTTGATATAGTCTTGCATCACCTGCTCATAAATGAATTAGGGAAGTACAGTCTGGTTGGTGTTACTATAAGATGGGTGAAAGATTAGTTGGATAGTTACTCTTCGAGAGTAGTTATAAATGGTTCACAGTCATGCTGGAAGGGCATAGCCAGTGTGGTACCACAGGCATCGATTATGGGTCTAGTTCTGTTCAATATTTTTATCAGTGATTTAGATAATGGCATAGACAGTGCACTTACAGAGTTTGCCAATGATACGAAGCTGGGAGGGGTGGCAAATGCTTTGGAGGATAGGATCACAATTCAAAATGATCTGGACAAACTGGTGAAATAGTCTGAGGTAAACAGAATGAAAGTCAATAAAGACAAGTGTAAAGTGCTCCACTTAGGAAAGAACAGTCCATTGCACATATACAAAATGGCAAAGACTGCCTAGGAAGGAGTACAGTGGAAAGGGATTGTGTGTCATAGTGGACCACAAGCTAAATATATGTCAACAGTGTAATACCGTTGGAGAAAAAGCAAACACCATTCTGGGATACGTTAACAATAGTATTGTAAGTAAGACATGAGAAGTCATTCTTCCTCTCTGCTCCACCCTGATTAGGCCTCATTTGGAGTATTTTGTCCAGTTCTGGCTACCTCATTTCAGCAAAGATGTGGACAAATTAGAGGAAGTCCAGAGAAGAGCAACAAAAGGATTAAAGATCTGGAACACTTGACTTATGAGGGGAGATTGAAAAAGCTGGGCTTGTTTTGTGTGGAGAAGAGGAGACTGAGAGGGGACAAGATAACAGTTCTTAAGTATCTAAGAGGTCATCATGACAAGGAGAGAGAAAAATTGTTCTCCTTAACTGCCACTGATAGGACAAGAAGCAATGGACTTAAATTACAACAAGGGAAGTTTAGTTTGGACATGAGGAAAAAATTCCTAACTGTCAGGGTGATTAACCATGGGAGTAAGTTGCCTAGGCTGGTTGTAGAATCTCTATTATTGGAAATGTTTAAGAGCAGTTTAGAAAAACACCTTTCAGGGATAGTTTAAGAGGGTACTTGGTCCTGCTATGAGTGCAGGGTTCTGGACTTGATGACCTCTCATGGTCCCTTCCAGTTTCTCTGATTCTATGATTATTCATAACTTTTCTTTTGCAGGTTTAAGACATTTATTGTGGTTTCAGTCAGTTTTACATATGGATTTAATTTTGTTGATGTTTCCAAACTTTGGCAATGTGCAAGAAGTGCCAAGTGTTTTCATGTTTTCTCTAAAATACTTTGATTATCTTGCTTTTGATAATGCTCGTAACAAGAGATTTTTACCATATCTTGTAAATGGGCTTTCATGCCATCAGTATCTTAAAAATATGTAATTCAGAAGTCATGTAAGCCTTATTTTTTTGCAGGCAGTTGAGTATTCAAACAGCAGCCACTGAGAAAAATGAACAGTGGCAGCTATCTTTGGTAATTTCATATTGTAGAGTGAAACATGAGATGGAGACTGAGGTCTAGTCTACACTGTGGTGCTGTGAAGATGAGAGATGCACAGTACGCGTGCTGCAGAATGCGTATCTCCTGTTGACTTAGTTACTTGCATTTACTGTGGTGTCTTTATTCAGATGGATCAACTTGAAGTTGTCTTTCTTCGAAGGAGCATTACTCCACTTGGTGAGGTGGAGTTACTGAGTTCATGGGAGCAAACTTCAGGGAATGATTGAGCAGGTCAACAGTGGGGATCCATGAGGATTGATGCAGCATTTTCAGTGTAAACTAGCACTTAGACAGCTAAGGGAATTCGCCTCCAGCAATAATGCAAAGATCTGTAGCAGGTTCTTGGCCTCCAGGATCACTCAGTCCATAATCTAGCTTAGGAGGTTTTGAACCTTTTAAAGTACTATACCCCCGTGGTCTCAAGGCTTCACCGAAAGTAGCCTTTCCTGATTTTCACTCTACCTAATGTCACCATGATTACTGGCCTAAAATTATTATTTTCTTTGTGAATTTAATACATAATTTACTTTATGACAGAACCAAAACTATTACTTTAGAACAAAATTCCAAACAGTAGTTCTTACGTTCAAGACCATTTTCTTACTTTCAAAACCACTTTTTACTTTTGCACTTCTGAGTCCTGTTGCTCAGGGCCATCCCTGCTGGGTTGGGGGGTGGGGTCACAGTCACACAGACACCCGAATGGTGCAGTGCCTGGCTCTCCCACTTCAGCCTGGTGCTGGCTTGGACAGGGTGGCCTCACAATGCATAGTGGGAAAACGGGGGGGGGGGGCATTGGAGGCTCCCAGCTGTGCATTGTGCAGGGCCAGCTATCCCCTCTCCCCTTCTCAACTAGCACCCAAGGGCCTGGCCCCCTTGGTCCAGCATGGAGGTGGGAGGGAGGTATAGCCTCCTGCCTGGTCTGGACCAGTGCTCCCCAAAATGTGGGACCTGGAGTGATCACTTCAGTCCTCCTGGATGTCCTGTACAGTACTCTGAAGTATCCCACAAGTATGCACATGCCTGGTTGAAAATCTCTGAGCTAGCCAAAACAGACATCTAAGGTGAGGGGGCGTGGCATTATAGCCCAAGATAGGGGGCTTGATACACTGGGGGGGAGGGGAGTGTTTTGCAACTGCTGGATTATTATGCTGAAGTATGGTCTCCTATCTTTCTCCAGCTAGTATCACTCTTCAGGATCCAGCCTCGAAGTACTATTTGCTCATTCTGTATTATTGGGATCTTCTATCTGTATAGCAGAAAACAGGGGCCTGTTCTGTCAGTGTGTAGCCAGAGGTCTGTATTTTTCAGGTGGCCACCCTGTTTCTGGTGGCAAAGAAAATTGATATGATTACCTCCTTGGTTGCATTGCTAGTAATTGGCTTTTTCTTTTTCACTACCATCACAAATTCCTCCTTCCCTCATTTCTTAGGTTGACAGAGGTACAACAGTATTATATGAAACCTCTTGATTACATGAGTTAGTAGCAGAGCTGATGCCATGGGACAGATTTGACTAAAATTAGTCAAGCTAATACCAATTGACGTTTTAAATGAACTTTTATCAAAGATTCAACTTTAATAATGTTTGCTACAGGCTTGTGAAATCACAGCTTGGTCTGTTTTGATGGAAAAACAAACCATCAGAAAATATTTCATTCAAGTGTATTCCAAATCCAGTTTTACAAATAAAAACAGGCATGTTGGTAGAATATACTTAGTATGCTAGATTTAGTGCTGAGCAAATGCTGACAAAAGAAACCTTGATTAAAAAAAAAGAAAAGCAAGTTCTTTTTACAATTTAGGCTGCTATATGTTATCAGAGCAACAGTGTGAGATAGATATATTTAAATACATTCTTATTGTTCAGTGAAACTCCTGTCTTTAGGTATATTCTTTTGTGTGTCTGTTAAACATGATCTTAACATGAAGCCCTTTTTGTCCTAACTCAAAAGCCTTCTCTTAGTTAAGGAATACCATACATAATGGTAAGTTACAGTAGAATCTTCTCCACAGGTTCATTTATCACATAAGATAGTCCTTTGTGGAGAATCCTGATTGAAGTTCTGCATATTGTATTGATTAAATGAAATCCAGAGCTGCTGTGAGTCAATTGTTCAGTACCTAAGTGAAAACTTTGTAGATTGCCTGCAGGAGTCTGATAGGTCAGTAGTTGCCCAGCAGGGGGGAGGGTGTGTGAGAGAGAGAGGGGGAGAAGAACGTTTTGGGAATTTAGTTTCTATTTTTCTACGCTCTGGTCATAGCAGTATAATGTTGATGGCCACTTTCCTTCCTGACAACTGCTATTCAGGCATATGGAGACAAATTTCCTGTACCCATTATTGATTATGTTTTCTTAGGGCCAAGTGCTGCACTTGTTGCATTTATTTGTAACAGTTCTGTCTACTTGCCTTTCATGTATTAGCTACTAATTGCTGTCTCCCTGCAATGTTCAGTATATATGTCCTGTGCTTTCACTCACAGTGGAAAATGGAATACCTCTTATGAAATCAGAGTCGGTTTCTCATACTTCTTTTGTGAGTTTATTTCACTCAACAACAGGAGAAAACTGCTTTGTTTGTTTAGGGTATAGACTATCATTACAAGTTATTAGAAAGCTACAGAAATGTTTGTTTACTGATTTTAAGACCAGCTTCTTTGGAAAATTAGTTTTGAAGATAATCAGTAGAGCACTGCACGGTACAGAAATGTGGATATGCAAGCAATCCACAGTTGCTCAGTGTCAGTCTGTATCTGATCCAAAATCCACATGCCAAGTTTTATGTCCATCTGAATCCACACTGCCCCTGCTTTGCAGCAACAGCCCTTGCTCTGACTAAAGGCAGTGTCTGCTTGGCTGCCACAGCTTTGCTGAGTGAGGTGGGGGGAGGCTTGCTGGCAGCTCCATGCAGTTCACAGTCTCTCCTGGCCCTGATCTCAACAACTTTTATTCTGCCTGGACTAGGGAAGCTGGAGCTGCTGAGATCATTCAGCTGTTCAGTGGCAGTTGCCAGTCATCTGATTGGATGGTTGGCAGTAGGGGAAGGGGTGGAGGTGGGGGGTAGCTTCCCGTCACCAGCGAATTGCTGGATCGTGGGGACTGGCTGCTGGGCCTCCTAGAGTTAAAGGAGAGATGAGCCAGTAAGCTGAAATGTGAGTGACTGTGTCTGATTGGCTGGCAGAAGCAAGCAGAGCTGAGCTGTGATTGGCTGGAGCGTTCCTTTGTTCCCTGCTGTGCTGTTAAAATTTCTTACCGCTTCCTGCAGCTTGGTCAGAGGTAGCAGCTGCAGTGACTGCACCCTGGGCAGCTAAAACAGAATCTTCATCCAACCTCTAATCCACAACAGTGGATCTGCAGATATCCGCATTTGTGGATGCAGATACCCATGGTTCTGCAGGGCTCTCGTGATCAGGTTGTCATCCAGATTTAGTTTCAAGTAACCAGCTTGCAGCTGGGTCTCTGTCAATATAATTTGGAAAGGATTCTCCAGTGGTTTCAGCTGAATAGAATTAATGTTCTTATCACATGCATTTGTACAAGAAGAGCTGGTTGAAGTTCGCTGCAGTTGCAAGTTTAGCAATCTTTATCATCCTGAAGATCAATAATTAGGATGATTGCCACCTTCAGAAATGAGCTTTAAAGCATTACGTTTCAGTATAATATTTAGGTAGATATTTCACAGACAGTTTATACGTGGTTAGAAGTTTTTATGAATTTTCAGGTTGCTTTGCTTAGGTAAAATAGGTGTAGCTTTTATCCTTTTGATTTGAGATGAAGAAAACAGCTTAACATTTTTCTGAACAAAAATAAAACAGGTGTGTGGTTGACAACATATGTAGAATTTTTGGACTCGGTGAGTTTCTACAGTTTATAAGCAGCCTTTTCACTCATGTACGCTGAAGGGGTAGAGGGTAGAATGCAGAGTGGAAGCTGATGAATAGATTTATTCAATTCCATTTTGCATTTGTGATTGTAGCATTGACTACATACGCCTGACAGTATCAGATTTTAAACTAGAACTAAAGCAGGAGATCTTCTGGTTCCCCGTGCCTCTGGGGCTTAGCCAGGAGGTAAGAAAGCATGAATATAAACATGGCAGTAAGTCCTCCTCTAAGCCTAAGAAGGGAGAGACTCCTTTCACAAGTTCCCGTTATTGGGGCCACTATGAAACAGCAGATCTGTCCATACTCGGTATGGACGAGGACACTAATCAGCATTGGTGTCCTTCCAAGGCTGTCTCGGGGGGGGGGGTGCAGAGACTGGGGCCAATTGGCCTGAGGGACCCCTCACCCTTGCTCTGCACTGGGGGGGGGCAGGCCAGGCAGCCCAGAGGCCAAGCACCTGTCCCAGCCCCTGCTGTGAGCCAGTCGCTCCTCCCCTGGGGGTGGGGTGGCCAGCCCAGGAGCTGTATTCTGCTCTCCCACCCTTCCTGTAGGCAGGTGCTCCCCACTCCCAGAGTGTGGAACAGCAGAGCCTGGCCTCTGGACTGGCCTGCCCCACCTCTGTGCCGACTGTTCAACACCCTGGGGGTGGGAGGGCC
Source organism: Podocnemis expansa (assembly GCA_007922195.1). Taxonomy (NCBI): domain Eukaryota; kingdom Metazoa; phylum Chordata; order Testudines; family Podocnemididae; genus Podocnemis; species Podocnemis expansa. The sequence continues at coordinate 42,602,302 of ML681964.1, forward strand.
GGCCCAGAGCAGGGGCCAGGTTCTGTACTCCTGCTCCCGCTCCAACCTCACAGCTTTCAGCTGCTCACAGCAGGACAGCACAGGGCCCACAGAACCACAAGGTCAGGGGCGATCACTCCTCTTGCCCCAACCCCCTAAGGACAACCGTGTGCCCCTTCAGAGAGAGCAAGAGAGAGAGCAAGAACAGTACGCTCCAGGAAAGACCATTGCTTGGGTTCTGGGGACTGAGAAAATGCCTTTGACTCTAAGGGTATTGGGAAAAGTGCTAGAGCCCTAGGAAACGTCTGCCCTGGGAGAACCAAGGGTCAAATACCTTCTGGGCCCTATGCTTCCCAGGAGACGTTATGTCCAGATCCAGACATGCCATGTCTGGGGCTCTCTTCACCCCCCACAGTTGTCATGCTGGTCACCTAACTCTGGCCCAGGCAGTTCACAGCTTTGTGTCCCACTTTGTTATTACCCAGCACATGCCAAAGATGGTGCTTCTTCCAATAGAGTGGTTTTGCAATTGCAAGACTTCAAATTCTGACCCCTTCTCCTCTGGGTTAGGAGTTACCTATTTGGAATTGGCATGAACAAGCCCTTGAAGAATTAGGAACAGTTACTAACTTTCTGTAACTGGTGTTTTTTGATGTGTGTGTCTCATATCCATGCTAAGATCCACACATCTACCACTTCACTGGAGCCAATTGTCAAGAAGAAACTGAAGTGTCAGTGGGTCAACAGAGCCCTATATAGGGTGGTATGAAGGCATGACTGCAGTGGGCTTTAGAGCTGACTATATGGGTACCATTACAGGAGGGATTAATAAAACCCAGGTGCCAGATTGCCATGGAGACTGAGGTTTGAAATTTGGCTCCTAGCTCCACTACAGAAATGCAGCAGATGCCCTCTGGCAACCAGAAATAAACTGCTGGCGCTTAGCTGGGAACCAATTTTGTCAAGCCCTGCATTGGGGAAGACTTTCTGATCTACTGTGCACACAGAGTGTGCACACCTTTTTGGAATGGAGAAGAGCAGCACATCTCAAAGAAGAACAGTTACAGAAGATTAGTTGCTGTGTTTTCTTTAGAGGGATGCTGCATTCTGTGCCAACTTGATGTACGAGGTTTTTTTAAGGTTTAAGGCCATGTAGAGGATGTTGTAGTAATCTAATCTTAAAATGATATTCGTAGATCATAGTGATAAAGTTTTCATCTAAAAGAAAATCACGATCTCCTTGCTAGACTGACGTGAAAAAATTGGTTTGTTAAGTGATGACATATTTTCTAGGAATGATTTCTTCCCTCTTTCAGAAACGTTTTGAGTTCCAGTGCTCTTTCCATGAATAGCAGAGGCAGCTCAGACTTAATCATGGAGTATTCTGGATAGGTGGATGGATGAAAGAAAGAAAAAGAAAAAGTTTTTCGTTCTTCCATCCGTCTGTCTGTCCAGAGTACTTCAAAGCCGTGTAGGTAGGAACTCTAAATTTAACCTTTTAATGGATGGGATAGTTTTGTGAAATAAACTAAATATATAGACCCTGATGATCACAGAAGCACTTGAGAGGTTTATTTTGGTTGAGTGATGCAATCTGGGGCAGGAGTCATACTTAGAAAGAAAATCAACATGTAATGTGCATTTTATTCAGGATCATCCTGGCTGTTTCAGTCAGACACATTTTTGACTTTGCAAGCAGAGAGCAAAACAAGTGGGAAGGGAGAGTTAAGAAAAAGAGAAATGTCAAGAGTTTTCTCCACCTTAAGTACAATTTTATGCTATTTTAGGGATCAGTGCTTGGTGCAACTTTTTAACTAATGGTGTCTCTGTGGAATAATGAGGATCAAACATGGAGGGCTGGCCCAAGGTATTTTGGCTCCCTAGGCACCTGAGATATTGGTCCCGTCCCCTCCCCCCCGGTAGTCCAGGTTGGATAGTGGCAAGCTCCCCTCCCCCCAGCCTGGCCAGGTGGTGTGCGGGTGCTCTGGGCCTCCAGGCCGAATCACAGTGGCAGTGCCGCTCCCCCAGCCGGGGCCAGCTCCCCACCCGTGGTCGGATGCTTGTGGTAGTGCCCTCCCTCGGCCATGGCCAAATGGCAGCAGTGGTACACCTCCTTGGCCAGGACTTTTCTCTGCCCTAGGTCCTAGCTCCTGCTACTGTGAAACAGGGTGGGATGGGCTTTTTGGCTCCAGCCTAGCCCTGTGGTGCCCTGTAAATGTTGGTGACTGCCTAAGGCACGTCTATGAACAGACTGGCCCTGCAAATGTGTAGTTCTTTATAAAAGTGTTGGTATAAGACAGGGGCCAGCAACCCAACAGAGCAGAAGAGCCATTTCCCTCCACCCTTCTACCACAACCACGTGAGCCCAAGCAGGCCCAGAGGCTGCACCTCAGCCCCCTGGTACTGGCGGGGAGTGTGCGGGCAGCACTGCCCCACCTACTCCCAGCCAGCCAGCCATCCCTCCCAGGAGTGGCCAGCGGAGAGCTGCAGCTTGTGGAGGTGGGGCCCTGGAATGGTCCACTCTGTGGAGTTGAGGCTGCTTCAGCCCAGCCACTCCAGGGCTGAACAGGCCTAATCCAGAGCCTGGGGGCGAGGCGGCCTCTGTTCAGGCCTGGAGTGGCTGGGTTGAAGTGGCCTGAACTCTGCGGAGGGGCCATGACGGGGCCCTGCCTCCGCAAACTGCAGCTCTCTGCCAGCCACTGTTGGAAGGGATGGCCGGCTGAGGGTAGGTGGGGCCGTGCTGCTCTGCACTGCCAGCAGAGGGTGGGAAGGAGGGAGCACGTGCTGCCGATGCACCCCCTGCCAGCGCTAGGTTGGGGGTGATCCCCATGCTCCGAAAGTGGGGGCTTGCACCAGCCGGAAGTCCCCTTATTCAGCCTTGATGCTGGGGCCAGCTGGGAGTCCCTGGAGCAGACCTGGTTCCCTGGAGGGGATTGCCAGGGAGTCAGAAGGGGATTCTCAGGAAGCCACAGGTCGCTCACTGAGCCTGCGTTGCTGATCCCCAATGTAAGACGATATTGTTAACTTTACAGACTTCTTGCTTGGTAGGTGCTATTCTTTCAGTTTGTGATGCTGTCATGGAACGTACTAAATGGGCTCTGATTCCTTCTGTAACTGATTCGTAAAACAACTGTGAAGGCGTCAAAAGTTGCAGAGTTTGAGGCAATGGGAGTTGTGCTACTAGGTGCTTCTGAAAATTCACCCTTACGCAAGGTTACCAGATGTCAGGCAAAAGGAGGACTTGACCTCCTTTTTACCTTTACGTTCTCCGTCTGGCAGGCATTTTAAAAATACATGATTTTGTCTGGCTTTTTACTTACTGGGGTTAAAGTGTTCTAGAATGCACCGGAACACCCTATTTTTAGGGAGAAGCATTCCAGGGCCCCCTAAAAACAGAAGAATATTACATTAATACTATATTTTCTCCATGTGTCCTCCAATATCCTCTTTTTTGTACTTCCCTGTCCTCCTTTCCATGCTTTTGTATCTGGTAACCCTACCCTTACATGTCTTAACGTGGACTTAGAACCCTAATTTTTGACCATTTATTGAAAAATTTTTTGCTTAGAGGACTTGTTTCCAACTGCTACACTAGTATCTGTCTGCCTGCAGTTACTCACTAAGGACCTGATTCTGTACTATGGAAGACAACAGAAGTTTTATCATTTTCAGGATCAAATTCAAAATACCATAGTTGACTGCAGCAGATGAGTGGCTGAATGCATGGGAACAGATTCTCTCTGTGACACCAAGGGTCAGTTCTAGTTTTCTCATTTAACAGCAGTACATACATCCTGAACAAGTCTTTGTGACCTTCTGGCCAGTAATGATCACAAAGATGTGAGAGATTAATTTTGTTGTTCTTGTACAGTGGGACTTAGAAAAGCAAAAACCCCAAATTAAATTCCAGGAGGGAGACTAATTATACTTACTTTGTGAGTGTGTGTGTGAGGCCATTTGTTTAAGAATCAGTACGAATGGAATCAGATTCTGTAGATATGTTCTGAAAGGAGAAACCATAGCTCTTCCCCTCTTAATCCAGTTCCTTCGTGATAAGTGAGGTTTGTTGTAATGTTATTTCTGTTTGTCAAATTATGTTGGATTTGACCTATAATTTATATGGAGATTATCCTTCAACGAGAGGATCTTCTCTAACTGTGGGTCTGTTTTTGTGTGTGTGGGTGTTTTTGGGGTGAAAGGTGTTCTTGTAAACTCTTTATATAAAACTGATCTCTTTGGAAAAATCATGTTCTCTGAACCACTTAGCAAACATCTGGTATAGTGCTTGAATTTATACTATTATATTAAGGAACGTCCATCTATACATCTGTCTTGAAGACAATAAGGTTTTCGCTGCATCTTGAACCGATATGGACCTGCCTTTGTCTATTGACACCTCTTTATGTTCTCCCAACTCTCCCATCCCCTTTGTGTGTGGAAATTTTTAAGTCTTCATGATCCCTTTTTGGCTGATGATGAAACTGTCTTATACAATTTTTGTTGCTCTGTGATTGGAGAATCTTGATTTCATGGAAATTCATTTCAAGCTTTTAATGTGAATCCAATGAACATAGTCTTTGTAGACAAGGGATGATTACGTATCTATCATATTACCTCTCTGAAGATGCTATTTGACTAAATTTCTACCTCTAATCCACCTCCCCTTAGACTTATGCAGAAGAGGTAACATTTTCTCTGTCTAAATTTTTGTTTTTTTTATCATATGGATACTCTTTGGGTATATCTGTTATGTATAAAATGTGAAGATGTTTTACTTCCAGCTCACCAAGGAATTGAAGCAGACTGTTGGTTTTATTAGTTGTTCTCAGACTCAGAAATAAGACTGGTATGCCTGTGTCAAAAACAGTTCCAAATTGTTTAAAGCAGGGGTGTCAGACATGCAGCCTGCAGGCCAGGTGCAGCCTGCAAAACTCTTTCATCTGGCCCATTACTGCACTGTGCAGGACCACACTCTCACCCTAAGAGAGATCGAGAGAGAGAAGTTTTGCATACCCAGTGCTCCACAATACTATGAGAGCATCAGGTCTTGCAGCATCACAGAGCCCTAGGTATGTGAGACTGCACTCCACGAGACCCATGCCCTCTCCCTAACAGAAACAAAGGCCTTGTCTACAATAAAAGTTTTGTCGGCAAAAGGTGACTTGCTGACGAAACAATTCCTATGTATACACTACAGTGACACTTTTCTTTGGCAAAACTGCCCTGTTTTGCTGACAAAACCCCACAAATGAGAGGTATAGAGTCTTTTTCAACAAAGTTAATATACCAGTGTGTCATTGTGGACACTGCCTCTTTATGCTGGTGAGGACCTGTCATACTGGTCAATATCACTGCCCTGGTAGAGCAGTGAAATTGACAAGGGGGGATCCCCCAGCAGCAGGACTTCAGCTGCCTAGGGTCCTGGGCAGAAGTCACGAGGGCTGTGAGCCCTAATGACTGCCCACCCTGCCAACTGGGGAGCCTTGGCAGCTGCAGTCCCCTGCTGCCAGGAATGGAAGAGGCCAGGGGGCTTCAGTCCCCCAAGTGCTGGGGACCGGAGAGTTCCAGTGGATGTCCCCTTCCTGCTGGGGAAGGACCAGAGGCAACTGCTGGGTCTTCTGTGTCCCCAGTGGCAGCGCAGAAGAGCCCCTGGACCTCCTGGTCTCCTGCTGCAGTGTGGGGCTGTGGCCCTGGGGTTCCTCAGTGGCAGTGGGGATGCAGCCCCCCCTCCAGTGCACCTGGGTCCTCAGCAGAAGCACAGCTGCAGTTCCCAGTGCTCCTGGGCCCCCTGCAGCAGTGGAGGCAGTTGCTGGGAGTCCTGGGTCCCTGGCGGCAGCAGGGCTGGAGCCAACAGGGCTTCTGGGCACCCTTGCTGCTGGAGATGGAGAAGTCCTGACTCCTTCAGCCCCCCTACCATGAGTTTCAGGGAGCCCTAGCAGCTGCCTCAGCATGCCGCTCGCTACTGGCAAGTCCTGGTGGTTTACTTCCCACCACTGACTCACCTGCCCTGCTCAGCCCTTGAGCAGGGCAGGGGGAACCACTGGCAGCACCAGTGCTAGGACTCAGAACGCTCTGCACTCTAGCACTCCTGCCCTGGTTTCCCTAGTCCACTACCCTGCTGAGCAGGGCAAGTGTAGCTGGGGGGTGGCAGAAGTCTGAGGCTGCAGTGCTCAGAAGGTCTCCTGAGCAGAGTAGCATGGGGACTGTGGCCAGCTAAGAGCTGCCACTGCTAGCTCCTCTTGTCCTGCTGATCCTCACAGCCTGTGAGCGGGAGGGCAGGGGGAGCCGGTGGCAGCAGCAGTGGTGCTTGACTGCAGACAGTTTCCAAGGCTGCCATGCTCTGGAGACCCTTGTCTCCGAACTCCCAGCTTGACAGTGTAGCTCCTATTGTCCACAGCCCATGAACAGGGTGAGGGGAGCCAGTGATAGCAGCCTCAAGACTGCTGCCGTGGTCCAAGGGTCTCCGGAGGTCAGTGACCTCTGGACCCCTGAGAGCTGCCACTGCTGACTCCCCTTGCCTTGCTCAGTCAGTGAGCGGGCAGGGGGAGCCAGGGGTGCTGGCATGGTTTCTTGAGCTGTGAGTGGGTCATGGACTGCAGCCATGCTGGACCTAGGACCCTGGGAAGCATGGGGTTGCCTCTGGGCTGCAGCTGCTGCTGTGCCAGGATCCCAGCAAGGGGGTGTGGTGGCAGCAGAAAGCCTGTGGGCTTCCTATGGGAGCTGAGAAGTTGATGTCTCAGCTCCCCCCCCCCCCACTGCCTCTTTTGTCAGTAAAGTGGTCCTAGTGAGGATGACAAAAGGATGGCCATGTTTATGTTATAGTGGAGGTTTTGCCAACGGAACTCTGTAGGGTACACAGAGGCAGAGAGTATGGTGTCGCAGAGTGCGGGCTCATGTACACGGTGCTACATGATGCCGTGAGAGTACCCTAGTATTTTGATTTATGGTATGTATGGTCCACTTGAAGTAAATTTAAGTCAAATCTGGCCCACCATATCAAATGAGTTTGACATCCTTGTTTTTTAAAGCGAAGGAGGTTCTGGCTGGTTACAGGGTCACCAGTAAGTATCCCTTTCTTGCTCATATAGCAATATTACTAGTGTTATTTTTTTTAATAAACTGAGTATTTTTTGAATATATTATAATTTGGTTATATAGTGTATCTAGACAGGCAACATTCAAATACGACTGAAACAGGTTAAATGAGAAACTTACTTTTCCCCAAAAACATATCTGGAATTGAAATTCTGCCTTCCTTGCTTACAAACTGAGGCCAAAAAAAAAAAAAGGTGATTATTTGGTCATAGACAGCTGAATGAAAACTTCAACCTAGTTTTCAGCGAAGAAAATAAAACAATCCCAAATTTCAGGCTGCAGTCTTATTGCATCAAGTTAATGTAAAATAAAATATGGTTACCAGTATGATTGTCTTCTAAGCACCTTCCTGTATTTTTCTGTCTTATGCTTGGACTGTTGTTACTTTTTTTTTCCTTCCTCCAACAGAAAATAAATGTCACAGACACCATGTAACTGAGACTGATTCAGAACTGAGCCTATAATGTTTTGAAATCAGTTAAAATTTTCAGATTGAAGTGTCATATGGAGTGTTAATCTAATTTGAAATCTAAATCTGTGTATTTTAAATAAGACTAGTGTGATATTCCACTAGAGCTGCATTCTGTTGCTGTTGAGTGCTTACTCTGACTGCCCACAAATAGCTTCTGTTCTTTTAGTTCATTGTGGGAAAACCCATCTTCTCTTGCTATCGTGCTAAAGGAAAAGAACATATACCCTGACAGACATGGGAGCCTGGTGGTGAATAGTTTTGTTAATCGTGTATGAAACCTGTCACTTTTTGTGTATTTGATGGTTTTGATTGTTGTTTTAGAGAAGACTATTATTAAAAGGCACTCTTACTTTCATCCTCTCATGTACATTGTACTAGACCACATATTTTCTACACAATAAGTCACTGTATGAATTCAGAATATTGAAACCATGTATGTGGTAGTTGCTGCTTCTCAAAAAATCAAAAATATTTACCCAGTTCAGATCTTCAGTCCGTAAGAGGCAGAGTTGCCATACATTGTTGTAAGTTCTCTTTTTTGCCAAACCTCAAATGAGATTTTCTCAAGATAGGGAGGCATTAGGTACAGTATGAATACGTCCATTCATCTACAGCTTCTGTCCACAGACTTGCCTCTCTCGATCTCCTCAAGAATACTCCCAACATGTATTACCTCAAACCCTGAAAAAGTTTCTCCAGAGTGCTCCATACAATCATAGAAACTCATAGACTCAAAGGATCAGAAGAGACCAAAAATGGTAAACTGATCTCCTTCATAAGGCAGGCTACAGAACCTCACCCACCCACTGCTGTAATAAGCCTCTACTTTATGATTAAGAAACTTGTGAGAGATTTGTTTAAACCTTAACACTCCTGACCACTAGTGACTAGCAATCCATCATGTATTGTAGATACCACCCAAATAGTTTGCTGTTGCCTCAATCAGCAAGAATTTCATGTTTTTCACCCTTTAGGACTGAAACAGAGGCAATTGAAATGTCTTTCAAAATACACTCAATTTTTTAAAGATAAGGATAATTTTACTGAGATCTAGAAATATCCAGAATTGCAATCTCAAGTTTGCTGTAATGCACGATAGCAGCATAAAGAGTATTTATATTGTTAAACTTGGCCTGCACATCATTTGAACAGTCTACTACTGCACTTTTTAAATTTGGGCTAGCCAGTTTTAATTCAGACTCATCAGTCTTGAACTATATTGCTTTTAATGCTCTTTTTACTTTGTGTATGTTACCATTTAGTTTTCCCAGATTCCAACTCTACTACTGTATATCAGCAAAGTAAGTGCAAAATTTATCATCATGCACAAATCTGATGTATGTCTCTTCAGGCCTGTCAGTGGATTCATGCAATGTGCACAGCAATAAATTTTGCTCTCTGTTTGCATTCCTGAGGTGCATTTTTTTGCAATTGTCTTGATAAATACTTGTACTCCAATGATATAGTTGATCCAGGAATAAGGTTGTTTTTAGTCTTGCTCTAAACTTTGAATACCTTAATTTTGGGTTTACCGGTATTTCAAAATTTGAAACCATATTTAATGAACATGTAAGTAACATTAAACAAGGTTTAACATTAAGTTTTGTCTCTCCATGTTCTATTTTAAACAGCAACAAATAACTTCTTATGAGCAAAGTTCAAGATCTTTTGCTTCCATGCATTTTTTTGTCAGGACAGAGAAGTTATGTGCACGTGGGAATCAGTGTAATAGTTTTTATGCCCATTTTATAAGAGGATTACCTTTATCAAAAACTACTCATGTTTCCTCAAAATTATACAGCACATTTAATATTTCTGTCATGTAATTCATGGATGTTTAGCAATTCAGGTATTCTGGAAAGTGTGTCTTATGTCTATTTTTCAAATGCCGTAGCTTACCATACTTTTCTACGTCATGTATCTTGTGCTGATTTTTACCCAGTGCCTTAAGTATTACACTCTGCTGAGTCATCTCTAAAAGACCAGTGTGGTGGCTTAATGCCTTATGTTAGACATTTTTCAAGACGATTCTTTCCCCCACATTCTGAAATCAACCAAAACTATGTGCATATAGTTTTTATACAGGTATTTTTAAAAGTTTAAGTTAAGGATGTATAGGCAAATTAATAGCCAGCTTCTAATCCTCTTATTCTCATTCAGTAGGACCATGCTGCAAAATTGGTCCCAATGAAGTCAATGGGAAGACTGCTTATGTAAGGTGTTACTGCCAGTAACTAACAAAACTGGACTCAGTTTTCCACTTAAAATAAGATTGTATTTTGCAGAAGCAGTAAATAGTCAAATTGTAATATATTTTATTAGAAAACCTATTCTGGCTGAATTGTCAAGTTAAACTATTGCTCATCTTTTTTGAAAAAATAACTATAATTTTTCCCTCCATGGGCTTTGAACTATCTGATAGTAGTACCTTTTAGCTTGCAAAATGTATTCTCCATCTTAAATTAAACAAAACTGAGTTGCAGCACTAATTGTTAATTTTACAAGTTTCTTAAAAGTTGCTTCAAAGCCTACTGTGAAATGGCTGAAAATTTAAAGGGGGGGCTTCTGACAAAGATGTGAATGTGTTTGAACTATCTGGCCCTAGCAGAAAATTCCAGACCAAGTCTCTCCTCTTCCCAATTATCAAAAATTTCTTACAGGAATATTAACATAACAGAGAGGCCAACTCTTATGATTTAATCACAAGTCTTGCTGTATTTGGTGTGTTTTATTGAAGTCTCTGGCGTTTGATTTTTGAGTAAATGGAATATCATCTCTTCTCCCATCAAATCTGACTACTCTATGCCCAGATTTGTCCGACAGTTTTATTCTAAATATACGGAGGAAATGTTCTTAAACTTTAAGAATGCTCTTACTACATTTGTGTTTTTTGAAATGATGTATGTAGTACAATAATGGTTATTTTTTATTTTCAGAAAAGTGTTTTTCATTTAAATTATTCATTTTGGTTGCACAATACAGTGCATAATTCTTTACCCATTTCAACTTTGACTATAGCTCATTGAAGTCATAAACTGATTACTGGTTGAGTTGAAAGCAGGCATTTTACCATCAAATTGTGCTAGTGCTGATACCCAGGTGCTTTCTGTCTGGTTTATAAAAGCTACATTGATCTTTCACACACATTCTAACCAAATTTGTGACTAAATCAGAAAAAATGATTCTTAGACATTTGAAATATTCTGGAGTTTAGAATATTTCCATCGCTGTTGTTGAAATCCTAATATAGTAATTTTCTGTAGTGTGCACTAATTCTTGACTTCGGAATTTCTTTTAGTTAGCTTGATAGATTAAATTTGTGTAGTAAATATAAATGGTTACTAATGAATACAAGAGAGAAATTTTATATGAAACTTTTTTTTTTCCAGGTATTTATAGCAGCAATGATGTAGCAGTATCATTTCCAAATGCAGTGTCTGGCTCAGGATCTAGCACACCTGTTTCCAGCTCTCATTTACCTCAGCAGGCATCTGGTCACTTGCAGCAAGTGGGGGCTTTGTCACCTTCAGCCACATCTTGTGTAACTACTGCTGTTGCTACAACTCAGGTAATCATCACAGGTGTTTTGATGGGTATAAATAGCATTCTGAACTGTTAATTTTCATTTTAAAAGATTTCCCCAAGATTTATTTGGAGAAAGCTTAGTAGCAACAACCACTGTATTTTTAAAAAGGAAATGTTTGGGAGTGGGGTGGTGGTGGTGATTTATTGTAATGTCTAGAGGGCTGGGGTGGCCCATTAGGGCCCTCCTATGTGCTCCATACTGTATAAACATACATGAAATGACAGCGCCGGCATCACAGAGCCTACAGCTTAGGTTTGAGTGAATAGGTGGATTGTTAAAAACAGTAACAATGATACTGTTATGCTAAGTGGTATAGGACTACGGTGCAGGGGTGTTGAGACTACTATTTATCTTGCTGTTCTTCTTATAGTATCTGCATGTATTGGGCAGTGTAATGAGGAGGCTTTCTGAATGTGCTGTGCATAGGGAATGGCACCAGAGGAACAGTATTAGTGTTGGTTTGGAAAATTTGACAAATGGGCACCTATCTCTGATATCGTTTTGGAGAGAAGGCAGGCGTCAACATTTCAGTGGCAAATAGGAGATAAAGGCTTTAAAAATGAAGATAAGTAGTTTGTATTGACTGCAGTGGAGAAGGGGAAGCCAGTGGAAGGCTATAGAAAGCGAGGTCCGACGTTTTTAATCAGTGAGCAGGGAAAATAATTTTTGCAGCAGCGTTTTGTCTGGGGCAAGATTGTATTTGTCAAGGCCGAAGAGGAGTTCACAGTAGTCAAGATCCGAGAGGATGAGAGTAATTATGAAAGAATGCTGCTGTGGCAACTGATCTTTCTCTTGCTTTTTGTCATCCTGTTTCTGTACTTTTTCACTTTCCATGTAGCAAGAATCAGAACTGTTGAATCAGGAACTTTTGTTTTCTTATTTACAGAGACCGTCATGATTTAAGATATCTTAGATTTGGTCTACATTAGGAAGCGTTATTGATCAAAGTCAGCTTTCTTTGGCAATACAGTGCTTGTGTGCACACTGCTATCACTCCGACCCCACATCAAAGCTGACCTATTATTCTGACAAATTAAAATCATCTTGAAGAGAGCAGAAGGTCCTCTTTTTTTGGGGGGGGGGGGGGGCAAAGTTTAAGTGACGGAGCTTTGGTGTTGGCCCTACCCTTGGTTATATCACTGTAAATAGCCTTTGGAATTATCCTACAATGCCCATCCTGACTGCTCTGGTTAGCAGTTTGAACTTGGCTGCCTTGTGGTCACAAGCCCCTCCCATTTCAGAACGCCAGGAAATTTTCAAATAATTCTCTTGGATGATTCACTCCGCAGCCAGGTTTCCCTGCTTCCTGACAGGAGCGCCACGGCTCTGAAACAAAATTTAGGGCATAGCCCTGGACCCCTTCCCCCACTCCAAACAATGCCCCTGCCACCAGCAGCTCTGAGTTCCCTTCTGGGGCCAGATCTGGCATCCCTGGTTCCCAACTAGGCTGGATCCTGCTGCCGCTGGCTTTCCCATGTCCCCAATCGGATCCAGGGCTGGATCCAGCGCCTCTCGCTGGCGGCCCCGGGTCACTTGTCGGGTTGGATCCAGGGGCCTGGGCCAGATCCAGATCCAGCACCTCTTGCCACCAGCGGAGTCAGGGTGGGGCCAGCTGCTGCATGCTGCCACTGGCCCCAGCTCTCCCTGCCAGGCCAGGCTGGCTTAGGACTCAAGGCATTGGCCTGGACGCTCGAAGTCCTGTGCCTCCTGTGCCCAGTGCCTGCATTGTCCATGCTTCCTGGTGTTGCTGTCTGAACTGAAAGAGACAGTGTGTAGGTGTATGCACAGTCCCCCTGAATACGTTATCTATGCCGCTCTGTCTCTCCTTCACACACACTCTCCTCCCTCCTGGCGCAAGCACACACTTCTGTGGGCATCTTGTGTTTGTGGTCAGCAATGTCAGTTTGGCTGACAGGGCAGTTTAAAAACAGTGGTCAGACTAGTAGGATGCCCATGGAACAATGATATTCAGAAGCCTTTATCATATAATGCTATGTCTCTCCCAGGAGGCATTGCAAACCCTTCCCAAACCACCCTGCATGCAGTTGTATTGTGGAAAAAGTATGCATCGTGCACTGCTTCCTGTACCAGTAAAAGAGCTGATAGTGTGAGTGCACTCCGCTGGCACAAGGAGGGAGAAAGTGAAGACCAGTGGTTTAATTACGGCGGTGGCTGTATGCTGGCCGAACTGGTGTTGGCAAAATTTTCTAGTGTAGACATAGCCTTACCTAGAGCATATAAAGAACTGACATCAAGGTTGGTTAATAAAGGAATATGTCGTCTTCTGAACACACTTCTAAGCAAGTATATTTAACACAGTCATATAGAGTACAGTCCTAAGACAGAAGTGTATGAGACTTTTTAATTGTCATTACAAATAGCAGCTAAGATTTTCATTCAGTAATTTTTATATTAAATGTTACTAGATCCAAATGGATCTTAATAGATTTTAAGGGAGAAGGGACAATTATGATCATCTAGTTGACCTGACTATCAAAAGCCATAGAATTTCATACAATAATTTCTGCATTAAGTCTAGAACTTCTAGTGGTCTAACCCATCTTTTTCTAGAAAGATATTTATTCTTGTTTCAAAGGCTACAGGTGACGGAGAATCCATTCGTTACTGCAGGTAGACTCTTTGATACTTTTAATTACTCTTGCTGTTAAAAATTTGTCTCTTATTTCTATTCTCGGTTGGTCTGGCTTCAGCTTCCAAGCACTGAAACTTGTTCTGATTTTGTGTGTTTATTAAGGAGCCCTCTACTATCAGAAATCTTCTCTCATATAGATACTTACAGAGAGCGATTAAGTTATCTCTTAATTTTTTCATGTATAAACTAGAAAGATTGAGCTTCTCACTGTCAGGCTAGACCTAGAATGATTCTAGTAATTCTTTTCCTAACTCTTTTCAGTTTAATAAACTGTTTGATATGCACAGACCAGAGTTAGACACAGTATTCCAATAACAGTGTCACCAGTGTCATAGACCAGTGTTTCCCAACCAGTGTGCTATCAGGTCTGAGCAGGTGTGCCACAAAATATTTTGAAAACCTACTCAAAGAGCTCTGGATTGGTTCATTGGCTCATAAATATTCATGAGTTCATTTGGAAACTGTGTTGTGCCTCAAATTAATTATAGTGTGTCATGGCAAAGAAAACGTTGGGAACCACTGTCGTAGATAGCAATGGTACCAGTTCTTGCTTCTAGTCAATATTCCTCTGTGTTCATCCAAGGACTGTGTTAGTCCCCTCTTGGCCACAGCATTATACTGGTATTATTCAGCTGGTTATCCGTCATGACTGCATAAACCTTGTCTGAGTCACTGCTTTCCAGGATAGCCCCACATGCTGTCACATGATCTGCATTCTTTGTTCCTAATGCGTGCCTTTACATTTAATAGTATTAAAATGTATGTATTTGAATGATCCCAACTTTTTAAGTGGTCCAGATCACTTTGTGAAACTTGACTTTTCCTTGTTATTTACTATTCCACTAAAGATTACTGTCACTGATTTTATTTTTCCAGATTGTTGATAAAAATTTTGAATAACATTGAACCAAGAATACCATATATACTCGGGTATAAGCCGATCCATGCATAAGCCAACCCCCCCCCCCATTCTGAGCCCAAAAGGGACAAAATGGGTGACCTGTGTATAAGCTGAGGACCCCCTTTGGCCTTGCCCCTAACCCCCCTACCCAGTGCTGCTGGCTTCCCCTGGAGTTCCTGACACTATCCCTAACCCCGAAACCCTTGCTGCTGCTTTTCTCCCCCCCCCCCCCCACTCCTCACTCCTGCCCCCTGCTCTCTTTGTTCCTCCTGCTCTGTCCATTCCTCACTCCTTCCCCCCGCTCTCTCTGCTCCTCCTGCTGCCCCCCTGCTCACTTCTCCGTTCCCTTCTGTTGTTCCCCTGCTCCCCAACACCTTTTCCACTCCTTTCCCCTTTGCCCCTCAACCTGTGCTGCTGCTTTTCCCAGCTTCCCAGGCACCCCAGCCCCAAATCCCCAGGCCCTCATACCACTTTCACTAGACTCCCCAACCTCCTTCCTAGCTCCTGCACACTGCTGTCACTTTCCCAGGACTCCCCTCCCCCCTCCCCAAACCCCTGGGCCCCATCCCAGCTTTCCTGGCCTTCCGGACCCCCACCTCCCCGTGCCCAGGCTGCCCCTCCCCCAGGGTCCTCTTAGCTGACCACTCCAGATGCCAGGGTCCCCTCCTTACTCTAGCCCCAGCCCAAGCAGACTGCCCAAGATGGCTGCCCCAGCCACACTGGGTCAACCAGCCTGCAGCATGGTCAGTGAAAGTGCTAGGCTGGGGCTATCTACTGTATTTACCCGTGTATAAGCCAAGTGCCTATTTTGAAGCCAGTTTTCAGGCACAAAAAATCTCGGTTTATACGTGAGTATGTGGTAGATCCTTACAAGATCCCAATAGAAATGCCTGCAGAGATGATTGCTCATTAACAATTATTTCTCAAGAACTGCTCAGTCACTCTGTGTGGGTGGTACATAAGCAGTATTGTCTCCACTGTGAGCTGTGGAGAAATGTCATATGCTCAGTCTGGTCATCACTAGATGCTGTGAGAGCCCCTTTATGCTCAGGGAAGATGGACTCTTCAGAGATTTTTGACTATTAAGCTCTGCTGTGTGAACTGTGTCCCCTCCTTCCCCCCCCCCCAAGGGAAGGAAAGAAAGAAAAGGTTTTCAGCATGGCCATATTTGGGCTGGTTTCATAGAGCTAGGAGAAGGCACACATCTGGAAAAAAAAAGCCATCCTTTGCCAAATTTCAAGTCTTGCTCCACGGCATGGGGGCACTAGAGCATTTAGAAGAAAAGGTCTCAGTTTTTTAACACAGGTGAAGCATGTTTCTCTAGCCTCATTCTCAGAAATGGCTGGCTCATGTTTGGCTAAAATTTCCAAAGCAAAAGTCAGCCTGGGACAGGCACCCAGCATGGAAAATTTCAGGCCAAAGAGTTCTAGCTGGCAGACTTGTAAGCAATTGAAAACAGTGTCATACAGTAAGAAACAGCTGACAACTTTAATAAACCTCATTACTACTAGTCCTCTCAATAGCTGAAAACTATTATGAACAAAAGTGGTTGGGAGGAAATACTTGAAGTGTGAATGATGACTGGGAGTTGTTTAAAAATATTTTACTAGACACCCAAAATGCCACAGTTCTGCAGTCAGGATTAAGGCTGTGCCAGTTAAAAACCATGCTTGTTAGGAAGGAAAAGGAGTGAATGCAACAATTATAAAACAAACAAACAAAACACATACCCCCAAATCACACCCATCAATATATTTTAGAAATGGGGGGGGGGAGAGCAGTTCATAGTAATAACTATAAATCAGAAATTACGCAGTGCAACAACTGATAACGTAAACATGTTAATGAAAAATATTATGGCTGTTAGTGTTAGCCAATAAACAATTTCTTTTACATACCCATTTTCATGCAGTGCTGCAAGACCCACTGGTGAATTGCCACAGAGCAGTTTTCTTTTTAAATTTTTTGTTTTAGATGGAACCTAAGCATGATAGCTTTTGGGTTCTTGTTTAAGCAAAGCAAAACATAGAATCTCAAACTCTCTGAATTCAACATTGTCCAGCAGATAAACTGATGTACGTACTTGAACGTTATTCAGTTTTCTTTTTTTAAACAAACAAACCAGCCCTCCACTTGCCTGAAAAAAATTAAATGAGAATAGCAAGTTTGTACAGTAAAATACTAGTAAGTTAGGAAAAGCAAAATTATTAGTATTTATAACTTGAATTATGACTCCTCTGAAGTATTTAATTGCATAACCATACTACATTTTCCTCCATAAACACATGCTTTATTCAGTACGTAACTTGGATAAAATACCTAGCAAATGAGTGTGTATGCAGAATGCAACCAGGAGCACCACCAAAAACGGCCCTCCGTTGGATAGCTGATGGTAAAAGAAAATGTGGCTGCCCAAGAGAAACCTGGTGAAGAACAGTAGAAAAAGAAACGAAAGAGCAGGGTCTAACCTGGAACAACATCACTGAACGTGCAGCCAATCAACAGCAGTGGAGGTCTCTAGTAGACGCCTTATGTACCATTTAGGTACGAAGAGGATTAAGTAAGTAAGTAATGAGTGGGAGACCTGTAGAAAGAGAGAATCATCTTAGAATTTGCTAGACCGCTCAGAATTTGAAGAATTAGGTTCTGTGTCTGGCTTTGCCACAGATTTCTTATGTGATATTGGACAAGTCATTTAGACCAGAATTTTTGGAAGTAGCCAGCAATTGTATGTTCCTTAATTTCTGTATTGTTAACTCCAGATGCTCAGGACTTTACTTACAGGAGTACTGAGCACCCTTCATTCTAGTTTAAATCAGTTGGACCTGTGGGAGCTCACCTTCTCTGAGGAAAAAACAGACTTAGATGGTTATGCAGAAGAAGTACACAAAATTAGTGGACATTTTGGATATAACCTCTACGCCTCAGTTCTCAAGCTGTAAAATAAAGGATAATACCTCCCTACCTCACCAAAGGACTCAGATTTTATGGCAATGAGTGCCTTAAAGAAAACCAGGAAGGTAATGAAAGCTAGAACTGGAAGGAAAAGAAGGACCTTTGCTGCAAAAAAAATGTGGTTTTGACAAAAACTCTCAAGCCAGGATGACATATTAGAGATATTTATCTGTCTAAAAGGCTGTGGTCAGTTTTACTTTATGCTAAAGAGCATTCCAGATCTGCGGCTAAGGAGTTGGAGTACCCAGTCACTCAGCTTTCCCCATGGTTCTGCAGCCAGAGGTGCACAAAGCCTAGGCATAGGTGTTCAGCTTTACCACCTTTTCCAAGCCTTGTGGCTAAAGTTTCAGAGAGACTGAGCGCTCAGGGTGTTCGACTCTGGAGCTTTGATGGAGGCTGAAAGGTTTCTGCTTTTTCAAGGTTTGAGCTAGGGAAAAGCAGCCTTTCTGGAAAAGTTTTTGTCAGTTTTACCTTTGGCAGAACAGTGGAAAATTTTCTGTGGAAAATTTAACTTTTGCAAGAAGGGCATTTTTTGTAAAAAGCAATCAAATGAAAAAACTTCAACCACTGCTAATTGCTGTTTAATCTGGGCAGTGTTTAGAGGGCATGCAGTAAATAAGACATGGGACAACACAAAAAATGTTACAAATAAAAATTATTGATCAGATGCTTCACCATTCATTCAGCTGTCAATAGTTGTGTATGTGTTCTGGTGAATGCTTATTTATTTTCTTAGAAGGGTAAGAGAAAAAGGTAGAGAAAATTATTTAAAATTCACTAGACCAATTCTAAAACCTTCCCAGCCCCATTGTTTATTTTAAAAATCCTCACTGTAAAGACTTAAGCACCCTGTACTTCTTTTCAATTTCTGCTGCCTTCTGTAGGCAGTATGACTCTCACCATCATGCCACTGGTGGTTATGCTGGTGTATCAGGCTTTCCTTTAGCAATTCTTTTCAATGATCCTTTCCACGCTGCAGTGGTCTGCTGATAACTTGTTGCTCAGCCCTTCGGTCAGGTCACTTTTAGCTTTGCAAGTACAACATTACACTGGTTTGTTCAACTTCAGACTTTTAGGCCTGCTAGCTCTTGGTTCTGTGGTCTTCGTGCTCCCACCCTACACAGGTTGGTAGGGGAAAGCACACCTCTTCTCTGTTGTGGGTTCCAGCCCAGGACCCTGCATAAAGTAGGTTGTGTGAAGCAGAAATTGTTCAGACTCTTCTGTGTTCCTGAGCTGCTTTTTATGGTGGCCAGCAGTTGGGCCTTTCTCACATCTCTGCCTCAGGTGATTCTTGCAGGACACAAAACAAAGGGAATCCAATCTCTTTGAGGAACGAAAGGGGGTAAAAATGGTTCTGCATCAGCCCCAAGGAGGTTCTGATACATAGGGTCCTGTTTCCTGCCATCTTCATGGCAGTCTCTAGCACCAGCTTGATATGCCTCTACAGTGCTTACTTAAGACTGTTTGTACTTGACTGTCCAAAGTGCAGTGAAATGCAAAAAAGCTTATTTCTTCTTTGAGTAGTGTTCCTTTTGGTGCTCCACTCTGAGTGATGGCATGTCCTCACATCACAGGTCAGAGATTTCTAAGCGGTGCTTGTCAGGGACACGTGTGCACACGACACGGCAGTCTCACGATATGCTTTTGGTGCCTTTTTGATGCATGCATGTCCCCAACCGCCTCAGTTCCTTCTCTGCTGTGTGTGGTTACAGATGGACCCTAATGCTTCTCTTTTGCTTGTCAATGGTTTTCCTCACAGACATGCC
Organism: Podocnemis expansa; assembly: GCA_007922195.1. NCBI lineage: Eukaryota > Metazoa > Chordata > Testudines > Podocnemididae > Podocnemis > Podocnemis expansa. The sequence continues at coordinate 42,621,709 of ML681964.1, forward strand.
GAATATTTTATTTACTTTTCCCCCTTCGTTTTGCAGAAATTTTAATCTTTTCCCTTTGGAAAAAAAATTTCCCCATTCCTACAAAACTTGTTTATTTCCTTACTTCAAGAGCCATGCCAGGTTCCCCAGGATTTAAAAGGTGTGAGTCCTGTAGAGACACCATGGGTACCTCCAATTGCCTTGCTGTTTGCCATAAAATCTCTTGGAGCGGAGCATATATCACAGAAGTGCTTGCACAGCAAAAATCTAAATTTGTGAGCTCAAAAGGACAGGGACCTATTCCTTAAACTATTCCTGATGGAAAAATCTCTTCGCCCTGCGTCAGATCCAGGGCAACAGATCCGCAAGAGTCACGCCCTCCTAATAGGTATTTGACTCCACCACACTCCTCTCAGGAAAAAAAGAAAGCTGTATCTGAATCTCCAAAGAGCACCCATACCAAAGAGGCTGCAAGTTTCTGAGGTACGAGGGAAAAAGGACACAAAAAAAGACAATCCTCCATCTCCTTGGAGGGGAGACACAGCCAGCACTGTTCTTCAATGATTAAAATGGCCAAAACCACCACTCTAGCAGCGCTGACAGCTCTGGCACCGACACTGACTACAACAATGACAGAGACAGTATTGGCACTGCAACATCAGCCTGCACCAACACTCTCAGCACTGACATCTGACAGTGTAGAAAACCCAGCACCGACAGGGAAGACCATGATGGCACTGCAGTCTGGCACACCACAGTCCACACCGAGGAAACTCACCAAGAAAAGAAGGCATCACAATATGCAGGATTCCTGTGCAGGCTCACTGTCCCACTGGTGCTGAACAATCTGTTACCAGTCAATCTCTCAGGTACAGGAGCCCTTCTTCTATTCTTTTTTCCTGTGAGGATGACCATGATGGGATGATCCCACCTTCTCCCCAATAGTAACTCCTCCTCACAGACGTGAACACAGACATAGACACTATCAAGATATGTCACCATACCATATTACAGGTCTCCATGGCATGGCCCTCATGCAACTTCTCTCCCATACTGGCATCGATGGAAACCTTGGTCTTCTCAATATGAACAGTACAGCAGCCCATCTGCTTCCAGAGACCAAAGATACTTCCCTGGAGCAAATATCAAAACCACAGCACCACATACATCAGAAATAGTTAAGGACAGGCATGGCCAAACTGGCTCGGGAGCCACATGCAGCTCTTGAATGAAAAAGAGCGGCTCCTGGAAGAAAGCCAGAGGAAAGTGGCTCCAGCCTAAGAGTTTCAAATCTCCTGCCCTGAGCATGCTCAGAGCATCCTCGGGGGGAGTCCCAGCCTGTGTCTAGCCATCAGAGCAGCCAGGTAAGGGGTCCAGGGGAGCCAGTCTCAGGGCCTGGGGGTTAGGGAGCTATACAACTTGGTTATTGCACACATCTTCCATCAGTGGGGTTACCCAATGATAGACCTTTTCGCTGTGCCCAGAAACAGCAAATGTCTACAATTCTGCATTCGGGCAGGCATAGGAAAAAACTCATTAGAAGATGCATTTCTCTTCACTTAGTCCAGGACTCTCTTTTCTGCCTCCCCCCAATACCACTAATTCACAAAACTCTCCTAAAGATACAACAAGATGAAACAAACATAATTCTCATAACACCAGTATGGCCCAGACAATCATGGTTCACAATGATCAGGGCAACGTTCATGGAACCACCAATTGCTCTCCCATGACTCCACAAGCAACTCTCTCAAGATGTGGGGGGAGGCGGTCAGTGTCTCATCTTTCACTGAATGTGGGAATTCTAAAACTGACAGCGTGCTGCCTTCCTGGCTTACACAAGAGGAACTTCAGTGTTCAGAAGGAGTTCAACACATATTACTAAATAGCAAAAAACTATCTACAAAATGCACCTACCTTCAGAAGTGCATAAGGTTTACCAAATGGAGTGACTCTATATGTACACCACTGCACAGCATGCTGATTCAGTTGTTCCTTTATTGCCTCCTGGATCTAAAAAAATCAGGATTGTCCATTAGTTCAATAATGGTTCATTTAGCAGCCACATTTGCCTTTCATGAAAATTTACCTGACAGCCATATTTTAATAATCTTACAGTAAACCGATTCATGTCAGGCTTACACAGCCTATACCCAGAAATTCATTTGCCCATACCTACCTGGGACCTCAACCTTACCTTACGAACCCTCCCCCTCTTCCCCCTTGAACCATTAGCCACATTTTCTTTTCCATTCTTGTCCATGAAGGTGGCTTTTTTGGTTGCTGTTACGTCAGCTAGATGCGTTAAGTGAAATTGGAACGCTAATGGCCCATCCACCTTTTACAGTTTTCCATGAGGACAAGGTTACTCTATGTTCTCACCCAAAATTCATCCCTAAGATATCCTTCTCTTTTCATATTAACCAACCGATCTACTTACCTGTATTGTTCCTGAAACTTCATGAATATCTTCACCATGCTGTTCTCCATACCCTTGACTTTTGCAGGGCTCTCGCCTTCTACCCAGAAAGAACAAGCCCTTTTAGAAAGACTATGGGACTCTTTGTTTCCATAGCAGATAGATCCAAAGGATAAAACATTTCTACCCAAAGACTCTCAAAACTTGTATCAGTATGCATTTATGAAGGCTACAAAACTGCAGAAATAAAACCTTAGAAACGATTAGATCACACTCTGTGGGATCTGTAGCCACTCAAAAGCATTTCTAAACAGGGTTCCAATGCAAGAAATATGCAAAGCAGCCATATGGGCATCTTCTCACACCTTTTAAAAACACTATGCCCTCCAATGCACATTTCAATGAGATGCGGCAATGGGTAGATCAGTTCTCACATCCCTAAATAATAACAATTCCAAAGTCCCGCCTTCCAAGTTAAGGGTACTGCTTGCAAGTCACCTGGAGTGGAGTACCCACAGGGACACTACTCAATGGAGAAAGAAAGGTTACTCACTAGCGTGCAGTAACTTGAGTTCTTCGAGATGTGTCTCTCTGTGGGTGATCCACTAACCACCCTCCTCTCCCCTCTGCTTCAGAATCTCTCGACAGACGTCAGGGTAGAGAAGGAACAGAGGTGGTTGGAGACGTGCACGCATCAAAAAGGCTCCAAAAACATGCCATGAGACTGCTGTGTCATGCGTGTGCAAATCCCTGATGAGCACCACTTAGAAATCTCCAGCCTGTGACACGAGGACGTGCCATCACCCGGAGTAAAGCACCCACAGGGTGACACATCTTGAAGAACTCAAGTTACTGCACACTGGTGAGTAACCTTTTTTCCCCCTCAAATTAAGAGGAATCAAAAAAACTTCTCACGAAAATGTGAGAAGGTAAAATTGTGCCTGACTCCAGGATGAAAGACAGACAGACACAGGAGATCAACCCTCAAAACACAGTGTCCTGTTGGAGCAGTGCAAAGCTGATTGCACACTGGCCTCATTAACCCCTTCAGGTCCAGTTTGGGGTTAATACACTACACCACACTTCCATATTCCTCTCCTATGATTGGCCTCTTCTGCTTTTCACAATTCATTTCCATTCAGTGAGTCTCTGTTAGCATTAAAAGGTATTCAAACTGTTCCTAAAATCAGAGACCCCTCGGTTACCTGTTGGAGATGGTACCTTTTAAGATTGGTACACACACCTTTTAAGATTGGTACACACACTGTGTTTTGAGGGTTGATCCCTTGTGTCTGTCTGTCATTTCTGTTCGTTCTTCATCCAGTGGCAAGTTATTATGTAGCATGTACCATGCTTTTGTCTTTGCTTTGTCTCAGCATCAGGAACAATTTTCCTTTCTTACTTTTTCATGAGAAGTGTTTTGATTCCTGTTAGTTTGAGTAGATAAACTTTCTTGCATTTCAGTGCATTTTGGGCAGTGAAGTACAAATAGTCTCTTTCTTAGGCTCTTCCTTGTCATACAGGCTTCATGGTTGCTTCTCTGCAGAGTGCTTTATATCTGTTGGCTTGCACATTTAGTTTGTGATCACTGATTCTGTATTTGCAGAATCTGCCTTAATTTTTCACATTTTACTATAGTGGGGTTTTTTGATAGTTTGCTACATGCATATGTAGAAGTTTAGCATGTTGCTTCTTTTATTTGATCTGTGCGGTGGCTAGTATATTGAGGTCTAGTATATTGAAGGTGTTTTTTTTTTTTTAATTGATGGGGGTTATTTATGCTCCATTGGTCAAGAAGTTATGTTTGTTTGACTCAGAGAGTGCATATGTATAAGTGGATCATAATTTCATTATAATGGCACAGGAGTATCACTGTTAAGTTGCATCATGACATCTGTTTAAAGGTGGACCTTACAAAGTGCTCTTTAGTTGACATAGTTTGATTTCTTTGACATTTGGTGTACCTCATTGTAATGCAGGATGGCATTAGTGGCCCAGAATTTCTTCTGCTGCTTTCTGCTTTTAAAGCGAGAGTTACAAGCTAGTAGGTGAATTAAGAGCTTTTGATGTGTATGAACTCTCCCTTCAGTTAACATATATGAGGATAAATTAATCAAAAGCCCCTGCCTTAAGACAAAAGGAGATTTGGACCTGAGTAACTGGAGGATATGAGACCTGTGTGACCATCTGAGTTTGAGGGAAGTGCAATCAAAGTATTTGGGAGGGAGAAAATATACCTGTGAATGTTTCCTGGGTAAGGAGGAATATTGGGGAGCAGAGAAGTGGTAGAGTAAAGGGAAATGGGGTTGGGGATTGCAGCAAAAGGTGGGAGATGAATGGCAACGGATGGTCGGAGAGGAAAGTTGAGTGCTCAGGTGAGGGTGAAAGGGTATGTCCAGCTCTGGTAGTTCTCCACAAGCTACCTTCATTGGCATGTCTGCCAGTGCAGCCACCCCCACTAAACCCTGCCTGTCTGCCACTGCATGAAAAGGTATTATTAGGGATTGGAAGAACAGTTATCAGGAAATTGGAGCATTTGTGAATGATTGAAAAAGTGCATAATTTATGCCATGGCATAGAAACATTGTAAGCTCTGACACCTCAGTGCTCCCTGGAGATGGGCAACGCCTGTTGGACAATGATCAGAGGATCTTTTTCTCAAATGTAAGATTATTTTGGAAGAGAAGACGTGTCTGTAGTGCCACATGACTCCTTGTTTGCTTTACTGTCTGTAATTATTCTTGCTGGGTCTGCCACAAACGCCACCATCCAGCCATTGTGAAACACGACCAGCAACACTATGTCACTGTTGTCAATATAGTACACTTAGGTTCAGGCACTGCATGCATATGGAGTTACTGGAGGAAGGGAAATAAGGCCGTTGAAACATTTGTGTACGAGGGACTGATTACCTCAGGGATATGCGTTCCCTGCTTGCTGTGTTGGTGTTGGGTACTGTAGTGGGGAGGGGAACACACTGGATGGGTCAGGGCCATGGCTGGTGAGGTATGCCAAAGCAGAGCTGATAGGGCTGGTGTGTATGTTGGGGGACGTGCAGGGTTATTATTCAAAGAGGGAAAGTGATGTGGACAACTGTGTTCATTTTTATTCTTTTTTAGTATTAGTGTGTGGCAGTGAATGTGTTGTAAAAGGAGGTGAAGAACTTGTATATTTTAGCAACTGTAGGGTTGCCAGAACAAAAGTATGTGTGTAAATGGGGTGTACTGGGGAACTGAACAACAGCAGAGTTAAGGCTGCATGTGCATTTCCTGGTTTTCAGAAACTGAGTTTTGCTCAAGGGGATAACACACCTAAACTCTGCATTAATGTAGCTTTCTTCTTCAAGTAGTGTCTCTATGGGAACTCCACTGTAGGTATGTCCACATCTGTGCGCTGCTGAATGAAGAACTTTGGTAGCAGTCTTGTTCCCTCACATGCGCTGTTTCCCCTGTTCTGTGCCAGAAGGCTAGCCACTGCACGTCACCTAGCCATCATCAGTTCCTTCTTAGCTGCCTCTGGCTAGAGACATTATTTAGCATTCTGTTAAGTTCCTTTAAAATAGTACTTTTTTTTTTTAAACTTTGCAAGCTTCTAGTTTGATTCTTCTCTTTTTATTTGGCCCTGCCTTCAAACACAGAAATAACGACTTTGTTGTATGTTGTCTCTGGTGAAAGGGACTCCTTGACAAGTTATAGGCAAACATTCTCAGTGCATTTGTTGTGTGGGTGAGTATCACAACCAAACGAAGTGGTCCAGCTGCTTGAAAAGTAGACTGAGATCTGGCAAAGACAGAGAGCCTTGCCAGAAGACAATCTTTTTCTGGAGACAGCTCTCTCGGCTGGCATGAGTCTTCCCTGCAGTCTTCTACACTGGATAGTTGGTCAAAATGATTGTCAAAGGACTCCTCTTGTAAATCTGGGAATAAACCTGGGAACCATCTTAGCAAGCCCAGGGATACAGGAAAGTGATCTCCATCTTACTTAGCATTGTTGACAGCATTGGCACCAAGACAGTCAGATACCTAGGCCTCCTGCAGACCATCAGATACCAGTTTTTGCAGACCATCAGATACCAGTTTTAAGCCCATGAACACTTTGGTTCAGGCATTGAAGCTGTGATATGCATGAACAAGGGCAAATTCCCTAAGACACTCCCAGCATGTGACTCTGTTTTGGTACTGTCAGCGACACCAGCGTGTTTGACACCAGAAAGTTTAACATGAGTGAGATCCCTATCACCAACATTGACATGGGAGCAATCAGTATGAACATATTGCTTACAGTATGTAGCCTAAACAATTTGAGAAGGCTCTGATTCTCTACATTATAGTACCAATGTTCCAGAGCCGTGCTGAAACCAGTAAAGGGACAGTTCCCCTTGGCCATATCCTGCCCCACTGCTGTGGAGCAAAGTATCAGAGAGTGAGCCAGATGAATCTTCTGTGTATTCCTCCCAGGCTCCATTACCAGCAGGGTCTGGGCACATATTGCCAGGTAACACCTCCACTAGGCTCTATGCTACTACAGTGGTCTTATTGGGGTCCTTGGGCAGTGCATTGGCAACCAGCCTTAGGAGCACCAGGTATGACCCAGGAGTCCTGCCCCCCTCCCTCTAGGCATACTCCCTCAGCTGCAGCATCACAAGCCACAGTTCAAGATGATCATGGGGAGAAAGGGAATGCAGAGGAAGAGAGTGTGCCTAACACCATATCTTTCTTGTGTCTCAGTATCAGTCATGCTCTTACCATCATCTTTGGTGGATGATTTCAGGCAGTTTCAGGAGTAGGCAAAAAGGATAGCTAACATTGTCTGTACACTCCTGGAGGAGGTGTGGGATGCCCATCATCAGCTGATAGACATTCTGCATGCCTCAGCTGCCTCAAAAATTGCCTTGCCAGTCAGTCAGGCCATCCTGGACCCAGCCATGACCATATGGCAAACCTCAGTTCAATAACCCTGACCTGCAAGCAATCAGACAAAAATTGTGTCCCCAGCAGAAACCTAGAGTTCCTCTTTACCTAACACCCAGCTCCCTTGTGGTGGGTGTGATCAACTTCCAGTAACAGCAGCACTACTTGAGAAACATATAATATGACAAGGACTGGAAGCGCTTCACCTTTTTTGACAGGCAGTTATACACCTCAGGCTCCCTGCAATTGAGAATTGCTAACTACAGGCATTACTAGACAAATATGATTTTATATCTGCTCAGGATGATGTCAAGGCCATCGTCCAAAAGATACAATTATTGGTGGCAAAGATGGTTCTACAATCGGCCATCGATGAAGGTGATTTGGTGGCTAGGACCATCTCTGTGGTGGTGGTGGTGGTGATGAGGTGAACGTCATGGCCCCATATTTTGGGATTCCTGAAAGAGGAGCATACAGCAGTTGTAAACTTTTTTGTAGTCAGTCTGAAGTGCCTTGAGGTAGGAATATGCAGTTTTAGCCTGTGTTCGATCTCCATGTCTCTGTAATAAAATTTTAATCTGTTTTGGTTGATTAGGAACTATATTCCAAATTAAACAGGTATTTTATTGTACCTACAGTTCATCTTCAGCAAGCATCTCCCACTAAGTAAAGCTGTGAGGCAGATACAGGAGATGTGTAGACAGTGGGGCATGGGTGGTCAGGTCTAATGGTTATCATGACTGGAGCTAGAGCCAAGGTCAGAGTTATATGCCAACCCACTGGTTAGAACTGGAGACAGAATCAGGTGCCAAGCCAGGGTTTGAAGTTAGGGTCAACATTAAGGGTAGGGTATAGGAGCCAGGGACCTGGCATAGTGTGGGAGAATGGGAACTAGGAACCAGCTAGGGTCTTGAGATAAGGAGCACAGGAAGCAGGAATAGGCTGGGAGGTTCAAACAAGGAACAGAAAAGTGGGCAGGGTCCATAGCAGAGCCAGCCAATGATTTCTCTGGTCGTTCAGAAAACTTCTTGTGTCTCTTTATGGTTAGCTTCTCAGTGAATTGATGGGTCTGAATGTCTCCCCCAATAGGAGTTTTGTAGTTGGAGCTCTTTGCAAACTAGAACTTTCTTGGCTCCTTTCTCCAGTCAGTCAGATGGGCTGATGGGTAGTGATGGAAGTGTGAGCACTGGTTAAATCCTACAGATCCAGTTATGAAGATGACGATCCCTCACAAAATGTGGTTTGCAACTGAATAAAATTTTCTTTAGGAATATTACACAGCAGACTATGTTCATTCCACTTCTCTGGTCAGGGAATGATGGTTGCTATAGTGAATCTTTTTCTTCTCCCTAAATACTTTGCATTAACCCTGTTCCTTCCTTCCCAGCTGCTCTATTTGCTTCTTTACGAATTCCCTTCTCTTACTCACAGTGCCCTACTGTGCTGCCTTGAATAGGAAAGAAGCAAAGAAGCCACTAGCTGCAACTCCAGCCCCTTTAAGGAAGACTCTTCTCTCCTGCTGCAGCCTTGTCCCCAGGCTTTCACACATAGGGAAAGGAAAACATCTAGTGTTTCACTCTCCCTCACTCCTCATTCTTAGGCAGAGGAGAGGCTTAGTGAGAGGGCACAGAGAGTTGGAAAGAGAAAGGACAGCCAACACTAGCACTGCAGGGCTCTGTCTCTCCTGACAGTTCATTTTTTAAAAAATTGATGGTGGAAGAGAGGGTATCCCAACTTTACTGGATCCACCAATGCATCCAGCAGCAATGAGTAAACACATTAGGTACATTTTTTATCACTGAACTTCAGCGATGACAACCTAATAAGGTGGACTGACCTCTCTCATAGGGTTTGTCTTGACTGAAGTAAAAGGTGATTTTAACACCTATATGGTCAAGGGCCACCATCTTCCCTGAGGATAGTTTGATTTTACTTGCATTGGGAACAAAGGAAAGGCATGAACATTTTGAAAGCGGATGTCTTTGATTAAGGGAAACTGGTAGTTTCACTCCAATTGAGAATAGTAGGAGATGCCAGACATCTTGAAAGAGAGAGCAGTTCTTCATCAGTTTCTCTGTAGCAGTACATTATTCATCAATCCTGATAAAGAAGAATATATCAGTTATGAAAATTAATGGTAAAAATGATTAAAGGGAAAACTCTATCAATCAGAAAATTTTAAAAAAATTAGATGTAGCCATACATATGAGATTTCGGTGAGTGTTAACTAAGAGAAGTTAAGAGTCTGCTTTTATTTAGCAAGGTCGCTTGCCCACCCCCAGCCTTCCAAAAGTGGTCTGATACAAGATGCCTGATTTCTTAAGTCACCCATATTTATATTAATATAACTCATAAACTAACCAACTTGCTCATAAATTATCAGAAAATGAATTATTCACTGATACTAAGTGCTGTGGTTTTGTACAGGTTACTCTGTATTATCTGTATATAACAAAATAGTTAAATCACTGCAAAACTGAACTCAGCATTGACAATTGTGGGGGTGGGGGGAGGAGCCATGATTCCCTAGTGTACCGAATAAAACAAACAAGGAGTCCTGTGGCATTTTTAAAGACTAACAAATTTATTTAATGTCTTTTATTCTAAAAAATAATAGTAATAATAATTCTGTATAGGATTAATCACTCACTGCTGAAATGTAGCCAAGTGTTAGGAGAAAATAGTAGCCATTCTGTATCAGCAACACTGCACTATAATTTTTAATTGAGGAAGTGAAGAACTTCAGCACCTGAAATGACTGGGAAATATTTTAAACATTTGTCTAAGATGTAATGCAGTTGCTAAAGGTGAAATTTGGCAAGTGCTACAGGGTTAGCACCATAATGATTGTGAGAAGTGAAAAAGTATTACTAGAGCCTTGGTCATCCCTCTATGTAGCCACTTAGTGTAACATGAATCAAATAAAGTTTTTTAAAAGCTGCATATCCGTATTTTACTGTATTTTAGTCGCATGTTATTTCTGACTGTTATAATTTTATGGTAGAACAAGTACTGCATTCCAGATTATATAAAATTGTAAAACAGAATATTTATAGTATTTTTTCAGTAAATTGTCAGTTTAAATTTTGCAAGCACTCTAGACGCTAGTGTCAAGAAATTCTTTGAAATGTAGTAGAATAAGCATTAACTGTGGGAGTTTTATAAAGCTGCTCAGCCCTGATTGCATTCCCAATTCCTTTCCACTGAAAGAGAATCTTAGAATGAGAAGAACTGAGGACAGAGAATGGGGAGTGGAAATCTGTATAACCATAATTATGAAATTACATCTTATATATATTTTTATCTCAGTAATATTTTTTTGAAAATTTGCAGTATGGGAGATTAACTTGAAGATACAATGCTCAAAAAAATGTGGGTCTGAGAAGAACTAGTTAAATAAAATTGCAGAATGGGTCTTTCAGATTGGACCTCCGGTTTAAACACCTATACTCCAAGAACAGCTTTGCATCTCTTTTTAATAGAAACATTTGTAAGACACATCCTGTAGACTTTGTTGGACCCTTGCTTGAAAATATTCTGAAATCTTCAGAATTGAAACTGAAAGTTCAATTTGAAATTAGTAGTATCACAGAATTGGTTCCATTTGACTTTCCTAAAGGACATTGGTAATAAAGCAGTTAGAGCCAAAGACATACCAGAAGTATTTGTGTCCATCCAGAAATAAGGTATCTGTGAAAGTGCCAGTATGCATTCCTCCTCTGGAACAGTACTAAAGGCATTACGTGTGCTCCCATTTGGCAATGTTTGAGGTTCCATCCCCTCCAAAATCTGGAAATAATTACAAAATGCTTGTGAGACCTCTCATGATCAGAGTTGTAGCTTTAGCTTAGTGTTGCCATTAAAATATGGTCTTTGCCAAGCAGATGAAGGGGCAAACGAATGATTGAGTGCATGAAAATCTATTACCAAAGCTGTGCACAGCATTTTGACACAATGTTGAAGAGTGAGTTCTTCTTCCTTATCATTCTGTATAATAGTACAGGCAGGGAAATAGACTGACGAAGCACTAATGGTGGAAAGCCAAGCACTAAAAAGTTGGAAAATGCTGAAATTAAGATTGCCCAGGCAACTGGGCCCCTTCCTCATTTAATATACAGGATGGTCAGTTCTTACTGAATAATAAGCTAGTCAATATTTCATTTTACTGTCATCAGTCTGTGTGGCCCAGCCCCATGCTTTTATACTCGTACCCTGATTTGAATACAAAATTAATTTTCTTGTGGTGGGTTTCTGTGATGCTCATCTGAACTTTTGAATTCTTCACACACATTAATGAATTTATCATGCCATTCCTGAGAGGAAGGGTAATAGTATTATTCCCATTTCGCAGGTAGGGAACTAAGGTGCAGTACCCATTAATTTTAGGTGTCCAGTTCAGATGCCTAAGGCCTTATTTTTCAGAAAACATAACATTTTAAAACACTTTATTTTTTCAGAGCACAGTTCTCATTGACTTCAGTTAGAGTTCTAAGTATCTCAGGTTGGGCACCCAGAGAATGAAGAACATGCACTTAGTTGTCACCTGTGAAAAACTTGGTTTAAATGATTTGCCTAACACCACATTGGAACTTGTCAATTCAAGCCTGCCTTTACAATAAAAAGCCTCATGCACACCACAACTGTGAATCATTCTCAGAGCAGGTCCACTTGCATGAGGAGAAGTTCTGTGAGTATGTAATTCTTCATGAATAGTCTGTCTCTCCCTTGTGTGTGAAAACTGCCTTTGTCAGCCATATTTATCTTGCACTTTTTTTTAACTGAGAGAAGGTTGGTACACAAATAGTAATCTTATCTCCCAAGCCTGTGCTGTTTGCTGCACTCAGGTGCAGTGTCACTCTAATTTATGGTTTCCTTCCAAGTAAGTCTGACGTCTTAGCATTTTACTCCTGCAGAGCAAATGTGGAAGCTCTTCCTCATTGCCATTTCCATGGCTACAAACCTGTTTGTTTGGTATTTTAAAGCTGTGGCATAAAGACAGTGGCCATGCCAGTCAATGAAGATTTCCTTGAATGAGTTTGCCAACTCTGGCCATTTTTACATCCATAACTGCTCAAAAACACAGATGAAATGTCCCTCTGAATTTGATCATTTTACTAACATCCTGCTGTGTCCTTATTTGGACTATAGATCTGAAAAGAACCAGACCAGTGAGAGTTTCTATGTCCACTCTGCAATCTGCACTTGTAGCTCCCATGTTTTATTTTTTAATCAATTTAGTTGTTTTCCTATTGAAAATTATTACAATAAAGAATTTCTTAGAGTTGTGAAGTGGAAGATGTACTCCAGGGAAGGAACACCATGACCTCAAGCCATATAAATTTTTTTTATTTTTGTTTAGAAGAAGCTCCTTTAACTTATGGGTTTTTTTCCTTAAATTTTACTATATGTTGCATTATAATTTTTAGATCCAAAATAAATCTAGTAAATCTAAATTTAGGTGGACTCTCAAAATGCCTTTGACAATATTCTTCACAAGAGGCTAGCAGTCATGAGGTATGAAGCAAAGTATTGTTGATCAAAACTAGCTAAGAGACAGAAATGTGTCTGCTCTCCCTGTCTCATAATGAAAGAATAAAAGAAATTCAATTCAATTAAAATGCAGCAAACCCAAAACTGATTAAAAATTACTTTATCACACAACATATAATTAGACTTTGGAACTCATTTCTGCAGAAAATTGTGACATTAGGAATTTAGCAAAATTCAGAAAAGCTTTGGACATGAGTATGGTTAATGAGGCTATCTAGTGTTATAATTAATGCTAGCAAATTACAGAGAATAGATTACATACACAGTATGCTTCAAGGGAGAGCCCAAACTCTAACTCTTAGAAACAAGGGTTAAAGTTAGCCGGAATGCTCTGGCATGGCATTCCAGGGCCTCCTATTTTTTGGGAGCAGCATTCCGGGGGCCCTAAAAATAGTGGAATGCTCCGGAATGCTGCGTTTCAGAACTCCCTAAAAATACAAAGCATGCACTGGAATGCAGCATTCTGGTGTGTTCCCCTAAGGCTGGGTCAGGGAAGGGACTGCGGGCTGGAGTGAGCCTGGCCACGTCTCCCTTCCTTCCACTGGAGCCTGCGGCAGCCCCGCCTCTTCCTGCTGAGCCAAGCAGTACTTGGGGTCTGGACCCAGTCTCGGGCCCAGGTCCCCTCTCGCCGGCCAACCAGTGCCACCTGCAGGCCTCCCTCCCTCCTGGCCTGGCTCATCAGCCACCTCGGCATCTCAGGTAAGGGAAGTCTGGGGGGGGGGGGGAGGGGGGGTGGGGCACCGCGGGCGGGACACGCGCTGGGGGGTAAGAAGAAGGGGTCAGGATGGGGGCTGAGGAGGACGTGGGGGGAGTGTCTGATGGGACGCAGTAGCTAGGGTAGGAGAGTAAGTGTGGAGGGAGCAGTATCTGGGGTTGGGGGGCAGGAGTGTGAGGGGCAGTAGCTGGGGTGGGTGAAGGGGGGCCTGGAAATTTAGGAGGGTTCTGAGGCCCACCAAATTATACTTTAATCCCTGCTTAGAAATGAGATGCTGTCATGCACCTTTCTCTGAAACACGTGATGTTGACCATTGTCAAAAACAGGATACTGGTCTGGCTTGACTGACTGATTCAACATAGCAATTCTTATGTTGCTGTTTTCCTAACAATATTTCCACTTACAAAGTTCTCAGCAAATACTGTTATTTTGCAGTAAGAGCCATAATTTTGGTCAACATATAGAATGGACAAAGAACAGTTAAGGTGCACTCAAACAACCTTAACTTGATCGAGATACCATATGGAAAAGAAGAAAAATCCTTTTAATCATATCTTGCACTACAGATATTCATATGCTGTAATCATAATTGTATGATTTTTGTTTAGCCTTACTGAAGGGCAGAGTTAAGGTTTGGATGCTTTTACTGTGCATTCCCATGTCTTGTCTTGTTTGGATTTCTTCTAAATTTAGCCTGTGCTCTTTATTTTCTGGCTTTGTAGTGTTTGTTTCTCTTATAAGATCTGTCATGTTTTTTCCCTTTAAATTACTGATACATACTCAGTCTTAACTCCAGACTGACATAGTTTTTAATCTGGAAAATGAAATTACTGGTATTAATATTTTGGCTGATCTGAATGTCTAGTGGCAACTCCAAACACTGCCATATGGGGGAATCATATGTCAAGTCCTGAACTCTGTCCTCAGTTTCTGGGCCTTCAGGGACCAGAGCACTTATAGTAAAGAGGAACGCCTTGTATCATCTATAGCAGAGGTAATGTTGATTGATTTAAAAGGCATTTCACATCCATCCTCTCATTGTAGAGGCAAAGGGATGATTTCTGCATTACGAGAAAGTCAAAGTGCAAGTTAGTAACTTTCCTCCCAAACTCAGCAAACCTTGTTTTTATGTGATTGGATTACTTTTAAACTTCAGGAGATTTGACACTAGTCAGTGATGTTAAAAACAGACATATTAATAAAACAAATGAGTCTGGTGGGACTTTTAAAGACTAACAAGATTTATTTATTGCAAGAGTTTTCGTGGGAGAAGATCACACTTCATCAGATGCTAATAAGATTTTCAGTATGAATTTGTTTGTTCATTATTTCAGACCTGTTTTGATTGTTGATTACTTCCAGGCAAAATTAAATGAAAGACTTTTTCTTCTCATTCATTACGACTGAGGATTTTGGGAGTGGGGGTAGGGAAGAGTAGGATGGAATAGGAATTTACAGCCAGAGGGAAAATTCCTTGTAACATGTGACTCAACTAGAAGAACAAAGGGTCATAGTTGCCTGCAATCCAGTATTTGGTCCAATTAAAATATTTACTGTTTGTATTTTCTTCTTGTTTCAGTAAGATGGACTTCACATATTCGTATGAACATGTGGCTCGACTGACAGCACTTGCATGATTTTGCACACTACTGCATGCTGAGACAAATGCATCTGTGTTTCAGTCTAGCAGTAAATGCTTTCTGCCTTCAAGCTGAAGCTTATTTAGCTTGGCTTATCTGGTGCTGCTGTAGCAACCATCAGTCTCCAGGCAACTGAGGCACATTGACCTCTTGGTTGAACTGAATGTAGCACTACTTCAGTTTAGCTGCCTGAGACAATAGTGATGGTGCTGAATGTGAAAAATGTGGAATTTTCTAGTCTGTATGCAATGAAAGGAAACAAAAATATTTAGGTGAAATTGAATGTTTAGGTATGATTTTCAAAAGATTACGGATTGCTTTGTATAGTCAGTGAATCCTTTGTTACAAGCCGCAAAGTTTATTTCTGATGCAAAGTGCTTATAGGCCACAATTAAAATGTAGCATATTTTGTAAGCATTCTTCAGAGAGCAGTAATTCTTTAGACTTGGTTATTATGGATGTTTGTTTTATCATTTGAATAACAACAAAGAGTAGTGTGCTTTTTTTTTTTTTAGGAATTTAAAATACCAATGTCTCTTGAAAACCCAGCTCACCTATTATTACTGATATTTTGAAATTGTTATGGAATAATTATGAGTGGGTTGGGGTATTTTAAATACAGATTATTTGTAACACTGTAGTGTATTTCTTTCTAAGTTGTCTTATTTTTGAATACCCATATTAAGAAAACAAGACTAACACAAAATAAATTTATTATTCTGATTTTATGGTTAAGTCAAATCCTGCTATCTCATGTCAATTAGGATAATATATTAATTTGGGTTTCCTAATCTGTTGGCTATTGGTCTTAGGGAAGACTGGTTTTCTTTTAAGTTTGATATTACCACAATCAAATTTATAAAGCAGATACCCGTCTATTGCCATGAGGTAGTCAGGAGGAAGGAATAGGGGGACCAAACTGGTAAAAGGGAATCCACAATATCATTCTGAATGAAAGCTCAATTTTATTTAGGTTGCGAAGGAGACAGAGAATCCCCATAATTTTATGCCTGTAGACCCTCATGGGGGGGGGGGGACGGGGGACACCTGTAAATTCTGCTCCAAAAGACTTTGCACCCTGATATGATATTTCAACATTAAATATTATTACAGTTAATTTGCCCATTTGTAAAACAATTAGACTGGAATTAATGAATAATTTACAGAATATGAAGTTTAGTTAACATAGAAGAGATCAGTAAACTAGTCATACAGTTGAGATTATAGATGTTTCACATTACTGGAAGATAGACCATCTTGTGGTTTTTAATGATTTGATGTGCCCTTGTTGTACAGTGGACAGAGGTATAAATTAGTTTCTGTAGGTGTGCCATTAATTTTTCATTTTGCCTTTCAGATCCCACTGTGTTTCCCAGTTGTATTCATTCTTGCCTCTCTTAGAGAGTATTTGAGTGGTTTTGTTTGAAGAGTAGGGGCTTTTCCATTTAATTGAAGGATTTATGCCTGAATTTAATCAAAACAATTGATTTCTCTTAAAACCAGCATTTGGTTATCTTTCTGTATATAGAATCTTCATTCATCATGGAATTACTTGCCATCTCCTTGTGGCTATAAAAAAATTGTTGTGGTTTAATTATTTAAAATTATATTGAGGAATATTCACAGTTTGCATACAGTTAAAATCCAATCTGCATATTTGTTTGCACATGAATTGGAAAGGTCCTCCTTGTTGAGAAGTTGTCTTCTTCACTTTTAAGTTAGAATGAGACTTCTGTTTTCATTTGTCTAGCATTTTCTAATAGAATTATCTAGTCAGATTGTTTTCTTTCAGATCATTAAATGGTGAAAAAGGTTACTTGTCGAACTTCTCTTATGGATAGGTCAACCCAGTTAATAAAAATATCTTTGCTATTGATGGAAAACTTTCCAGACTTTGAAACACTTAGTGAGGGAGGAGTTACCTTTACAATAAGGATATTTATTTCAGAGAGGGAATAACTAAAGGCTACAGTTAGACGTTTGATTTGTTCCCTTCTGCTGACATAGAAGTGATAGTGGATAAAGTGGGATTTGCTTTTGGAAGTACATACCATTCCCACGTTCACTGCAAGAGCCTACAACACTACCAGTGACTGAAGAAGCAATAAGATGGATTGTTCTGAAGTTTATTGCCAAAACAGTATGAAAATTGATGGAGAAATTAACAAAACAAATTTAAGAGTTTGTCCTTACATTTTCAACAGAATCACAAGTTTCAGACCAAGCAGCAGTTTGGTAGACACTTTCCATTACATGTCCTACGTTACTGCATATGTTTGGAATGTTGATATGGTGCCACTAAGAAATAAATGTTGAAGTATTTATGTGCACTGAACCTTTTTTAATTTTGGCTTTCAAATCCAGCTGCATTTCTGGCTATCAGGAAAATACCAGAAAGTTTAAGCATTTTTTTCACGGAAAGCTAAGTACCAAACTGTGCCTTTAAAATGTATCCCTCGCTTGTAGTGAGATGTTCCAGAAGTGATGTATTGCAGCAAATACCCCAAAAGGAATTCTGTCTGACTCAGCCAAAATTTATTCTGGGTTTCCTTGGGAGTGCAGGCTGCTACAACAACAATTTAGCCATCCTTTTAAGGTATAGTGTGTACCCCACATGAAGCGCTCTCAAACCTGTGAGGGGTAGGGCCACTAATAACATGGAGCGGTGGGTTCACTGACTAATGAAATTATAGCTAGTCCTCAAACACCATCAGAGAACCAACCATAATCTAGTGCTGAATATGTTGTTGAAATTCGTAGAACGATAGGGATGATAACTATCTCATGCATTGTTTTATCATGCCTTTAAAAAGAAGGAAAAAAGCAGGTATCCCAAAAGCAAATTTTAGCTATCAGCCTACATTTCTATGTTTCAAAATATCATTTTGGAGTGACACTTGATAACTTGCTGCCTATATTATTCCTTTCTTCCAATTTTCCAATTTAATCTAGATTACAGTCCTTGAAATTAAATATTAATTTTGTACCAGAAATTTTACAATATCTTCTGAGTCTAAGACAAAACAAAAATGTGCTTTATTTTTAATTACTGTGTTTTAAAAACTCCTGCAAAATTGTTTTGTATAGTGTTTCTCCTTTAAAAAGTTTGCTGATACATAATTAGTGTGTGGTCAACGTGATTACTTTAAATAATATACACAGCAATAGAAAGACATCACAACGTGGTTATGAGTACTTTGTCACAAGACTTGCATTAGAAATGTGAACAAAATAACAGAATTAGTCTGTATTATTATGGCCTTTAATATACTGTTTTGATGTTTGAGGCACACAGGCCTCGGAAGTACAAATAAATCATTTTTATTCTAAATTTTTAAAGGAAAAATAGCCCTCATTTAATGACATATATTTGGACTGAAATGGGCAATGAAATGATCTTCCATTTAACTTTAAAGAATCATCAAAATATTGTGGTACTAAACTATTAGCAATCACTATATTTTTAATCAAAGGGGAAAAAGTGTATTGATTAGGTATAAAGCGATTAAGTAGTAGTCTTGGAATTGGTTGTTCAGCCCATTCTTGTTGTCCTATCATGAATGAAGGAGAGTTCAGTAATGGTTTAACTACAATTAAATCCCTCCCCCTTCTTTATGGAAACTCAACTGTAGGCATTTCAGCATTAGCCTAAACAATGGTTTTGAATATGTTAAGCCCCTAACAATTAGGGAGCAGTTTGGGGCATTGAATAATGTCGAATGATGCAATTGAACCTGACAGCTTCAACAGTCAGCCTACTCATGGGACCTGAAAGTTGTTCACACTTGGTTTCATCTCTCATCACACGCTGAGTATTAAAACCTTACTGGTGTGGAGCTCAGACAGAAAAGGGCCTGTTATCAGAAAATATTTCATAGCATAAAACTTGAAAGAAACAGGGGAATATACACACTCATGGATTTTCAGAATTTCAAAACCTTTCTATATTGCAAAGTATTGTCTCTTCATATTCCCATTAATTTTCTTGTGAGCTCTTGTAACCTTTTTAAAGCAAAAAAACTGTTTTTTCCAGGAAAATTAAATTCCTGCTCAGTCTTACAGTCTAATACTTTTTGTTAATTTTAAAAATGTTATTGTTCATAAATTCTTTTCATTGTTGTGTAAAGTAATACTTTTGTATGTTATTCCAAAGAAATATTGGTGCTATTGATGTCTTAAAAATATTTCAAAGGGTATTTATGTAATTTATTCAGTTTAGTCAATTTGTACAAATAATTGTAAACTTAATTAAAATATATATGACTTTCCTTTTTATTATATGGGAAATACATTGGGGGCCAATCAGAGTGGTCTTTTTCTTCTTATAATCAACTATTTCTTGAATTATAGTGTATCAACTAAATACAGTATATCTCTAGTTAGCCTTACACCTATCAGTTGAAATCATTTTGAGTGAGATTGGGGTTTTAAAATTAAAAATAAAAGTTTAGTTAAATATTTATCATCAAAATTTTGTACAAGCACATTTTTGCCATGTGTTACAAGTTGACTGTTAGAGTGAAGGGAAAGAAATAACACTATGCCTTTAAAAGTGCTGCCTTTTAGAGCTTGGTTCAATCCTGTGACCTTAATGTGTATTGACAGGATGATTGCGCATTTTTAATAAATGCTTGCTACAGCCTGTTTCAACTGAGTGAAACGTGAAGCTCCTATTTCACCTTTAAATAATGCAGTACTCTAATACCTTCCTTACTTTCCTGTCAAATGAAGTCGTCACATACATAGTAATACTTTTTAAATCCATATTCCTGACATTTTCTCTCCTCATAAAAAGAGTATAGTTCAGAGTTCTACCACCAGCTATTTGAGCAATTTTATTAATGGACCTTTTCCTTGGAGAGTTACATAAGATGTGTGATGTCACTAGGAATTCTGTAGTTTTAGCTTACATCATAGGAAGTCTTAAAATATTTTTAGTTAAAGTGTAAGCGAAGATTTAAATTTAGTCAGTGAACCACCACTTGTGAAAAACCTCAGACTCTTAAATATTGTTGAAGTCATGCCAACCCTTTTGATCTGTATGTCAACCCACATAGCAAACATTATTTAATTTCTTTGATGTCTGTTGTTTTGTGCTTTGATAGCTTCTCAGCAGAGACCTCCATTCCTTTTAAGATATATAGATCATTTTAACTAAGTTCATCCAGCTCTGCTTATGAAATTTTTGTTAATTTCAGTCTATTAAACATGTTCTGTTCCTGCTGAATATGGCTGTTCTACAACAATTATACATTTATTTGTAATCTTAAATGTACTACTTTACTTGAGTTTTATTAACCTTGTTGTGAATTAAATAGCATGATGAGAATAATAGTGGCCAAGAGGGTGGTGGGGTGGTGGGGGGGTGTGATCTCTACAGCAGAAGTGAGCTGTGCACCTTTTTGACTTGATTAAAAAAACTCTCTTGAAATGCTAGTGCTTTAAATTTTCCAAAATTAAAATCTACTAAACCATAATTCACATCTGTTAAAAGGTAGAAATCTATTAACATAATTTACAACAGTTTTAATTAAACATATTTTCAGTATAGTGTTTTTCTTTGTCGATCTTCTCTTTTTTAAATATAGGAGCAGATAATGTCTTTTATGGTAAATTTTCTGTTTATTGAAGTTTTCTTCAGGGAAAGGGTTTTCCAGATATCTGTCATTTGTATTTGGGGGAGAAGAAAAACTTCAAGGTTGCTAACAAACAATACTAGTCAAATTGGAATCATGCTATAGGTGTTTATTGAGGAAAACAGTGGGAATAGTTCAGTGTTGCCTGCCTCCAGCAGTAAGTGTCACTGAACTTAGTGGAAATTAATGTACTAAATTTCAGGGACATACTGGCATACACAGGTAGGTGAAAAGGCTTACAGTATTTTCAAAGCCTTTTACCTTTTCTGGATTTATTCTAATGGAAATGTAATTCTGTAGACAATGAAACAAGGGCCAGAATGTGCATTCTTAGTGAACATGTTAGGTTTTGTGATTTATGTATTTGTAAAATATCTGTTAAAATGACAATGAAACAATGCATTGTCTTACAGAATTTCTTCTTTCTGCATTGTATACTGGTTTATTCTAACATTATACTCAGTAGTAGAAAACCATGAGTACAAGTTCTGGCCACAATTTCTCATCAGTATACAGTAAATACAACATCATTGAAAACAGTTGTGTGATTTTGTAAAAGTCCATTTATCAAGTTTAATATGTTGGCTAAAAGCCACAACTTAATGGCAGTGTATGATTCTTTCCAGAGACACAGTTTATGCTGTGTAATATTTTTCTTGTAATAACCAGTATGTGTCTCTTGTCTCTTGTGTGCAGTTATATATGTCAAAATGTCCTACAACTTGACTTCCCTGCTGTTCACCTTTTTTTTTTAACATCTAAAACAAAAATAAGCATTTCATTTCTTCTGAAAAGCTTTGCATGTTCTTATTCAGGTTCATGCTATGATTATTGTTTATATAATCTCAAAGGTTGTGCATCTGTTTTGCTGTTATACGCAGGAGCATCAACCTAAAATGAATTTTTTATTATGAAAAAAGGGTGTTTATCCAGGAAATATAAAAATCTTCTGTCAGGAGTAGCAGCATTGTTTTTGCGTGTGTTAGTATGCTTTCAGAATTCAGTGTTAAGGCAGACCCATTCTTCGAAAGGGAGAAAGTATAAACAGCCAAGGGAGGAAAGTATTTTTATTACACTGGATTATGCAAGATTTTGGCCAACCTCCTTAGCTTCATCTGTTTAAGGGTTCATTTTCGCTTGTTTGGCACAAGTCCCAGCAAAGACCTTCAGGATTGTGGTTAGCAACATGAATGAATACAAACTTTTGAGGAGCTCTTCAGTAAGTAGAGCTGGCCAACTGCCAAAAATACAGTTCCTTATATGGGGTCAGGGCAAAACTGTGATTCGTTGAGCCTGGTATTGTATAGAAAACATACTTGTAATGGCTATTTGCTTTCTTTAAAAAAAACAAAACAAAACAAAACAAAAAAACACCAGGCTTCCAAGCCTACCAAAATAGGAAGTAACAAAATAGTGTGCAGGTTTTACTAATGACAGAGTAGAGCAAAGGAAATATGGCTCTGTGTAGTTAAACTGTAGAGCTAGAAGGTGGACCTTTTGACCTTCGCAGTCGGCTTGTGATGTAAGGAACCCCAAGCATTTGTGAGACATCTGTTGTCTACCTGCCCTTATTTTGTAAATGGTTTAATAAGATTAAATAATTAGTAGGATAACCACATGGTCACCATGCTACTAAGTCCTGGCATTGAGTTGCATCCTTTAGAGTTGTAAGCAAGTCTTCACATCCTGCTTATTTGTATACCAATCATTTAAAAGTTGAAGTTTAAGAATTCTGAACTGTTCGTGAAGTAACATTTTTAAATTTTCATAAAAGCTTTTTCTTACTTTATGTACCAGTGAAAATCGCGGTTTATACTTGAATAGATTCAGAAACTTGCAATAATTTCTTATTCCCAAAGCTTGATTGAAAACTACTAATTCCTTTTAAAATAGTAATTAACTTTTATATATGTTACATATTAGTAATTAATTTTAATTCGTTAGGATGGTGTCCTTAAAGTAAATTAAAAAGTCTGTGAAGTAAATTCTTAAGAATTGTAGCTTTAATTGCTTTTTTCAGGCAAACACCTTACCTGGATCTTCCCGCAGTTTGCTTCCATCCCATATGTACGGCAGTAGGCTGACTCCTAATTCAGCAATTGCAGCACTTATAGCTCAATCTGAAAACAGTCAAGCAGGTAAGCTTGCTACATACAGCTGTTGTGCAAAGCATCTTCTTTCCTGACTTTAACAATTTAAAATATAATCGCTAATTTTATTTGTGAACACTTGGTTGGGATTTGGTTAGTAAATGACTGTATAGTTCACGCATGTTGAAAGTAAATTCTTTGTTGTCCTGGAAAATAGCTATGCATTTTTTTTTTACTGTCTGAAATGTAAATGTTTAAGCACAGCCATCAGCAGGCAGGAATGCAACAATGTCTCCTGTGACTTTTGTGATTGATGTGTTCAGTTCTCTTAGTTCTTTGCAAAGAAAGTAACACAGCACTGGGTTTTGTCTTGAATAGTTTAAACCTTTATTTGCATAATTCATGAAATTGCATTACACACAACTTCGTGGGGAAGAAGAATCCTGTTAGAGAACTTCTACAGTGTTTAATAATCCTGAAAATATTTGCCATTTGACATTTTGTAACATTGCAGAAGTCACCAGTTTTAATGAGCTACTGGATTTGCTTTGTTTCATTCCATCCTTAAGGATTTGTTGACATGTCATAGTAGTCATGCCTGTTTGGGGGAAGGGAATGAGTTTAGCAGTTTACCAAGGAAAGGATCAGTCATGTCGTTGCCCTCTAAGAGGTCAGAGGTTATTTGACTCAGAAAAAGGGGAGGGAAGGTGAAGGGGGCAGATAGGGTTATTTTACTGAAAGGCCATAGGGAAAATAACCTTTTTGAGTCCTTCCAAGCAAAACATTTCTTTATGTTTAATGAGGGTTGTTTGTTTGTTTGTTTGTTTGCTTTTAATACAATTTAGCAAAAAACCTCCTGCTTATAAACAGTAATTCATAAAGAAAGGACTTCAATAACATTTTCAGTAAATCTTTAAACCAATATTTAAATGTTAACTGGTAAATTTTATGCATTATATATTTTATGAGTTGTTCTTGGGATGAAAACTGTTTAAAAAAAAAAAAAAAACAAAGCATCAGGATTTGCTGTGATAAGCATACAGATTAGCTGTCCACAGCTGTGATTCATTACTTTCACCGTAGAAATTAAAAGTGGCTGAGGGGAGGGTACTGCAAATGCAAACCACGCTTCTGTGCTGTAAAACAGAAAGGAATGAAAGAACTGAACATAATCCATGGCCTGGTACACCCACAGAAATGTGTAAGGACAACGCCTTACATGCTACAGTTCAGCAGTCTTCAACTATCTACGCATTAGTAGTAGCTGCAGGTAGTGGTTAAGGTTTAAATATTTAAAAAAATACAGCAGCTTTAAAAATTCTTACCTAATAAGAGTCACTTTATCAGCTGTAAAATATTTACACTACAGATCAAGATCTTGGAGATAATAGTCGCAGCCTTGTTGGCAGAGGGAGTTCACCAAGAGGAAGCCTCTCACCACGGTAAGCATTATTTATATTGGAAGTACGGGCAAAGGAAACAGTTTAAGGTTTGGAAACTTCTTTATCTTTTACCAATAGTGCATAAATTTGTTAAAATTCTGAAGAATTTATGTAGATAATATACATGCCTAGGAAGTAAGAAAAATGGTGCCAAATGTACTCTATTAATTGAAACACACATTAGATATGCAAGACAAATGATATCCTTACCTAAGATTATGGAGATAATGGAATCTCCTTAAAGGGGCAGCTTATAATTTTCTATCCACATGTGGTATTAGCTCTACCGTATACTTATTTTTGTTGTTAAACTTCTTTTTTTAAAATATATACAAAGTGTCCCAAAAATTCCATATATCTTCTGATTACAAGATGTCTGTGCTGGTAGTAAGACTTCTGGGGAATATTGAATATGAACCATGAATGGTCTAATAGAAACATTCTTATTTTATGCAGGATGTAAAACACAGGCAACATTACTATACCCAAATACTGTATTTCCTTGCCCTAGTGACCTCCACTATCGGAATTTGACAATAAACTCTTCTTGATAGAATTCTTTCACTATAGCACTTATTTTGCCACTGTGTTTTTAAATTTCATTTTTGAGGAAAAATATTCAAATAGAGGGGTTTTTTAGCACTGTAAGAGAAATAGGAATGCTGCTTGGTGGTGTTGGTTAATTTTTTTGAGAGTATTTACTTTGCAGATGTGGCCTTTTTGAACTAGAGTATATTAAGGCTGGTGTTGCATGCCTTGCTTGGCCTTTGACATCAATGATTATGCCTCAGTAAGGATTGCTGGATAGATGTGATAGTTCTGAGCCTGCCAGAGACTCAGTTACCTCTGACTCCAGGCCTTCTTGAGTGTGATGAGTCATCAGAGATAATCACTTGCCCCTCTTGTGATGGTCCCTGTGCCATTTAAGTGGGTTCAACAATTTATGCACAAGCAAGGACCCACCCAGGTGATGGCAATCACATATATGAGCTCCTAAGAGAAGCAGTCTCTTCAGTCTGCAAAACTAAATTAGGTTATAACTTAATCTGTATGTTCTATATATGGGGGACCCAAAGCATGGGGACACTAGAGCTTGTTCAAAGAAAAGAGCACCAGAATTCTTTAACATGGCAAAGCAATGTATTTTTCCTTGGCCTCATTCTTAGAAAAGGCTGAACCATTTTGGCTGAAGCTTTTGCCTTATGTAAATAAATCAGCCTGAGGCAGATGTCCAGCATGGAAAATTTCAGTGTGCACAATCAAAGTTTGGCAAAGATTATAAGCATCTGAATATGGTCTTTAATAATAGAAAGTGTCAGGCAATAATAATAAGCAGTGACACCAGACCCATCTACAATATAGGTGCATCTTTGACTGCCTACATAACTCCTGCCCATTAACCCATCTCTGTGGGGTTGCTACTTGCAATATACAAATCTGAGCAACTTCAGGCATTTGATGTTTTAAACCCCACCCCCACCCCAAAATTCGTAAAAATGTTTGTTTCATTCTGTGAAACATGGAGGACCCCTTCCCCAGCTGACACCAGTCTTTTATGTAGGAGAGGCAGTAGTTAGCCTTTAAAGTCTTGAATTACCAGAATTTAAAGTTGTGGGACTTGTATATTAAAAAAGCTATTTGAAGACACTTCTGCAGTTTGATGGTCATTTTAAAAAAATCATTAGTTTTTTTTTTCTTTCGCTCTGAATCCTGTACACATAGCCTAATTGGTACTAGACCACCTGCTTGCAACAATAGACTTAATTCTCAAAAATACTTTTTGTTTAAAATATATTTTGTATGTGAATGTGGAACAATTTGAAGATCCTTACTGGCACTTATTTGGGATGACCTGCATAACTCACTTACTGATTAGCCACCTCAAATTAGATAAATAATACTTTTATGCCACTCTACAACAGATGTATTTGATTCCTAATTTCACACACACACATATATCCATACTTAATATAAGTGTTGGCATGGATAGTCTGTATATAAATGATTTTAGCTTTGACTCAGAAGAGCTACTTTTGTCAAGCATGCCTCATGTTATTTAACTAATACAGTGAAAAACATTCAAAGTAACATACAGTGTATAATAGCTGTTTTAAAGTAATATTTATATCCCTGTATAAATGCAAATCAATATGTTAATATACCAGTGAGGCTGAGAATTGAAAGTGTTGCACACTGCCCCTGCAATAAATAGGAGGTAAGCATTGAAGGAGGCATGCTACAAAAACATAGGCCTGAGTAAGGTAAGGACTTCTGTCCTATTGACTGCATATCTAATACATTAGACAGAATCTTCTAATTCTGTCTAGCAAATAATTAGACGTGGTGGAATTTCTTGGTTTTTTTCTTTTTAATTAGGAAATTCTAATTATCAGACTGTTAAGGTTAAGTAAAGCACGTCAATATTGGGAAATGAGCGATTTGTCTACTCAACTGTAACTCTACCCTCTTGTACATATTCATCACAATATAATCTCTTATTTCATTATTAAATACTATTTTTTAATCAGGACCTTCACCGTGTTCCGTTGTAGTGAATAAAGCAAGGGGCACAGGAAGAGAACAGGTCACTTCATAGCTAAGGCAGTGGACTTATATAAACAGTCTTGATTCTATTCTTGACCTTGCTACAGACGTCTTGTGTGATATGGGGCAAGTCATTTAATCTTTTTTGCTTTAGTTCTCCAGCTTTCAAATACAGAGAATATAGTTCCTGATCTTACAGGAGTGTTGTGAGGATGAATTAAGACTCATAAAACAATCTGTTAGTATACAATTGAATGCCTATACAGAAAGAAAAGAAGTTTGTTGTTGTAGGTGCAGGTTTGAATAGAGTGTAGTAGATCACTTCAAAACAATTTTGCAGAAGTTCTCTTCCTTGTTTATCACTTCAGCTGCTTGAAGATTAATAGTTTGTGATGCTATTTAAGCCCTTTCTTGGCCTATTTTTGCCTTACAGATCAATTATATACTATTGAACTGTCAACCTCTGCCTCTACTTTGCCAATGATGCCAACCTTTATCCATTTGTCAGAATTTTTCAGCAAGCACCTTTGTGCTTCTCTGACATCATCCTTTTTGCATGGGAGGAGTAATCCATACAAATTTGCAAAGCTACAGTATTTTCCTTCTCTAAATCAAAATCACCTATGCTGTAATGACTACAAAGCATTTGACAGTTGTTAGGCAGCTAGTGTGCTCTGAGCACTGCTTATTACATTAGTCCTAATTGACTCTCTGTTTGCTTGTTCTCTCCCTGTCTGTCTGTATCTACCTGTTGTCTTTCGGTCTAAGCTCTTTTTCAGTGACAAACTTGTTATATGTTTGTACAGTACGTTTAATGGTTGGACTCTGATCCTTGATTGGGAGTTGCTGACACCACATATAAGTAATAGTTAAGAGATTGGTCCATAGCCCATTGGAGGTGATGGAAAAGATGCCTGGTAAATTCAGTTGACTTTGGATCTAGCCCTGAATGAGGCAGGGGCCACATATGGAACCGCAGAGATAAGAAGAAATATAGAACAGTTGTTCTGTTCACTGAATACTGTTTGACTTGTGCACTGAGGGTGAAGTCTCAGAAAGGGATTAAGGTGTAAATCTTATACTGTCTTTCTACAGAGAAGTGAAATTTATCTTGAATGAGATGAGTCCAGTGGAAGGATTAGAATATGATTATGTAATAAGTTGGTATATGAGTGCATATGCAGAAGGTAGCAGAGTTAAGGATGGATAGGCAACCTTAACATAGCTATAATTTTTAACTTTAGAGTGCAACTATGATGTTTTTAAGGGGTTTTAAATGAAATAATCCTTTCACTCAGTCACTGTCTATTCAAATTTCTCTTTACATGGGTTTTTGGCACAAGCCACACATCAAAATCACCTGTGACCTATGCACCATGGGAGAACGCTGTAATTGTAATGATTTTAATCAAGCACTATGTTTAGTGTTTCACCTTTGTCTAGTTGTTTTTAGATATCTGATTTATATATAATTTATAAATCTACTGAGCACCTGTTTCCTGCTCTAGCAATATGTGCGTCTGTGAGACATGAACTTCTAGTGCAGCTATAGTGATGTATCTGTTTTCTGTGCACAAATTCCCAAACTGCTGTTTTTTGTTAAAACCTGGGTGATGAGAGGTAAGAGTTCCTAGTAGCTTTGAGAAGCTTAGTGTTGGAGGCTCTGGATTACATAGGTTCTAAGGGTAGCACAAGGTAAGAAACTTTATGGACCCTTTGTTAAATACATTTCCTTCCTTCCTTAAATGTGTAAATTGCAATGTTTTCAACAGATCTCCTGTAAGCAGCTTACAGATTCGCTATGATCAGTCAGCAAACAGCAGTGTGGAAAATTTGCCCCCGGTAGCTGCCAGCATTGAACAGCTTTTGGAGAGGCAGTGGAGTGAAGGACAGCAATTTTTGCTAGAACAGGGCACCCCTAGTGACAGTAAGTATTAATATTTTCTGTTTTTGCTATCTTTTTGTTGGGCAGTGTTATAAATAATCATCCCCCAGTAAACTCCTAAGGTTTTTTAAAGAACCTATTCACCACTTTATGGTGCATATAAAAGAGAAGTTACAAAGTACTGATTCTTATTAAGGCGTAGTTCCACAGTTCTGCTTTATATTATGTGATGCTGATTGGCATATTCTGAAATGTTTCATTAGAGCTTTATTTCTGCTATTTTAAATCTAAACTATCCGCGTTAGTAGTTGTGAGAAACTCCCTTGTTTTTTCACAACTGTTGTGGAAGTATCCTACAGTTCTTTTGTATTTTGCTTATATTTCAATTTTTCATGCAATTCGTGGACAGTTATTTATTTTTCAAGAGTTATGTTTAACAAAATGAAATAAGTGAAAAGTGAATACAGACAGCTTAACTGAGAAGATAACATTGCTTTAAATTTATTCGTAATCAGTGAGAAATCAATATCAATAGTAATTGAATAGTTTTAGACAAAGTACAACATCATTATTTTTTAATTTTTGTGCGTACATGTTATTGAACATGCTATTCTGCTTGTTGGTAGTGAGTAAAGTTGCCATCTAGTTGGTACTTTTATGAATGGTACCCTGACAAAAATGCTAATTGTGAGGAAATTCATGCAGGGATAATCCTTTAAACATGATAGCTGGAGGACAGGTTTAGCTAAGTCTTATTGCATCTCATTTGAGCGCACTGAGGGTTCCTTTGTATGTTCTTGAAGAGGAGGGATAAAAGCTAAATCCTTGGGAAATGACCAGATGTGCCTATACCAGTAGACTTGTATCTGTCATAGGCCCAAAGGTCATGTTAAACAAATACAATTTGGTATTTTAAAAGTGGCTGGCTATCCCTGTGGCATAGCAGCCACTCTGTAGCCCTAGCTGGGACATCCATGTTATGGAACAAAATCTGAATTTCAGGAAATGTGCATGGTAGAAGTCGTGTCTGTTGAGATGATGATGCGCTTTGTGTGCAAAGAAAGGGTGGTAACTGCAGTGCTCACACAGTGCTCCCTGCTGGGTGATCTGTAGATCTACAGTGAAAGCAGCTGGAAGATTTGGCCTCCAGCAAGGTGTATGGGAATAAAGGGCTTTCATTGATCAGATAAATTTGCAATTATTTGACAAAAGATTCAGCTGAACAGTTCCTTTTGCACATACTTTTCCTTGGAGTTCTTTGAAAAAAATATATATTAGTTGACTATGTAAAAATAATGCATACATTTCAAAGTTTTGATCCATTTTTAGAGTTGTATGTTAAACTTCATAATCCTAATAAAATAACAATTCCCAAACTGCACTGCCAACTTGCTTGTCATTAAAGGAATCTTGGTTTTTTAATTTATTTTTCTGAAGACTACATTAAACAGAAGAAGTAAATTATACTAAAACTGGCTCAAAATCAGCATAGCCCTCAGGGTGCATCTGTCTCTGCATGGAAGTAAGGGTGCTTCCACACAGATCAACAGTTGCATGATTGGGACCTTAAGTTACAAATTATATATTAGTATACATCTGGCTTCAGGGGGAACATTTTAGGATACTTTTTCTTTATTTTAGCTCATTATTCATTAGTTGTTTTGGGGGTAGATATTTGCTTTAAGAGTAATCTTAATTGTCAGTATTAATCTGTGGTTTGTAATTAGGGATGCCAAGCATTTAGGCAATATTTAAAATTTTAGCACATGACATATAGTTCAATCCTGCAATACTGTTTAGAAAGAAAAAATTGGAAATGTGACTGTAAAGAATATCAGATTTATTAGTCAATTGTTTTCTAGTTTTGGGAATGTTGAAGTCATTACACCAACTTCAAGTTGAAAATCGACGGTTAGAGGAACAGATTAAGAACCTGACTGCTAAAAAGGAGCGCCTCCAGCTATTAAATGCACAGCTTTCTGTTCCCTTTCCAACAATAACTTCAAACCCTAGCCCATCTCATCAAATACATGCATTTCCAGCACAGGCTCGTAAGTAGAGAAAAATATTTTCTACATTTTCCATAGTATTCTTACCAAAGTTATCCAAAGTTGTTTGTTTGTTTGTTTGTTTGTTTGTTATGGGAAAGGGGGTGTGTGTGATTAATCACCATATGTATTTAGAGAATGGCAAGTTTGTATTGGATTTGGGAATGTTTCAGATATAAGCTTTCCTTGAACAATCCACTTTGTACACACTTGTCTTTTGCAAAAACAATAAAAAGTCAAAGATTTGAAAAACTTCTACAAGTGAAAAATTTCCCCTTGTCTTAATTTGTTTAGAGAAGAATGAGACTTACACAAATCATTGTGCCTGTGTTCAGGCATTTTCTTTTTTACTAGTTGGTCTTGAATCCATCCATCACGTTACTCTAGTCAGTTAGCTAATATTTTACCTCAGGTTTTGAGTATAAGAAGTGAAGTTGATGTTTAAGTTTTGTGTGTTCTGTGTTCAACATCAAAGTTCTGCTGAAATAAATTGTTCTGAATATTTTAATATTTTAAACATAAATGCAAAAATTAAACTGCCATTTATTTTTTAAATCACCACTTTAGCACCTACCACTGATTCCTTGAATAGCAGTAAAAGCCCTCATCTAGGAAACAGCTTTTTACCCGACAGTTCTCTCCCTGTTTTAAACCAGGTAACTTTGTGGGGGGTTTTTTTGTTTGTGTTTTCTAACTTTATTATAAATTGATATAATAATCTGGATTCTCTTCTGTTCTGTGAAATTCTGTGCAGCTGAGGGTTTCTTTGTTTGTTTGTTTGTTTTTACAATAGGAGATAACCTCCAGTGGACAAAGTACCAGCAGTTCATCAGTGCTTTCCACTCCACCACCTGCTGGGCAAAGTCCCGGTCAGCAAGGCTCAGGAGTTCAACAGGTCAATGGTGTGACAGTGGGGGCACTAGCTAGTGGTATGCAGACTGTAACATCCACCATTCCTGCAGTGCCCGGTGTGGGTGGAATAATTGGAGCTTTGCCAGGTAACCAGCTGGCAATCAATGGAATTGTAGGGGCTTTGAATGGGGTGATTCAGACCCCTGCCACAATATCCCAAAATCCGTCTCCTCTCACTCATGCACCTGGGCCACCTAATGTAACACATCCTCTGCCAACAACACTGAATAACAGGTAAGAACCTTACCAAAATGTATCTGTTCTTTCTTACTGTCTGTATACACTAGGTGTGGTGTGAAGTCAGTTTGGTTAAATAGTTTTAACATAAGTTTATTTTATTTAGCTTTTCTTCTAAACTCTGAATGTCTCATTAGATTCTGGTGTTCTGTGTAAGATCAATGTTAAGAGAACAGGAATTTAATTGCAATATGGATAATGAAGTAGAAGATCAGCAGTTCTCTGTTTAAAAAGAAACAGTGCTTGCTATTCAGTTTTTGGGACTTCACTAACAAAGTTAGTTAGTGTCTGTCTGTTTTTGCCCTTTACAGCACAGCTAAATATGCTTTGGTTGATCCCATTACTGTATCACAATGAGACTGAATAGATCCCTCAGAAGAAGATAGCCTTAGCTAGTGGAAACTGGTTTCCCAGGGGTGGTGAAGTAGCATTGAAAATGACTTGAAATTATGGTTTTGCTTTTTAGCCCACATGCAATATGACAGTATACATTTAAAAAAAAAACACTACATAAAAAGCGTGTTTGCAGTGCTTGATTTTGCAACATAAAGTTAGAAGATACTAGACTTGAAAGTTCCAGTACAACCTTAATACTTTCTCCTTGTACAAGCTGGGCAGCATTATGGTTACACAGGGAGTCATAAATCTGGCATTTCCTAACTTTTGAGTGTTTGACTTTGCAAGCTGAATAATGTTATTTTCATTTAGTCTTTGTTAGTCATTTCCTAGGTGCAGTAATGGTGATGGTGGTGGTGTTAAGAGAAAAGATAAAAACAAATTCAGTTATGAGCATCTGTAACAACCTCTCTCTTCCCTAAAGTTCATGATAAGCAGGTTTTGAAACCTAAACCTTCAGGATTGCAGCACAGACTGATATGGGGCTAACTATGTTAGTTGGCATCAAGAGATGGCTGTTATCCCTGAGAGAGGGTAGATTATTTGGATGGGGAGGTGGTAGAGGGAATAAGTCAGCCTGACCTATTCTCTTCTTTCTGCTCTCCCCCTGCCCCCATTTGGGAGTTGGAAAACCTCTAGCCCCATGTAATGTGCCTCCAGAGAGTGGGGGACAGGGAATGAGCTGCTGGGTCTTGCCTGGGGCTGTTTCCAGGGGTAGGAGAGCATCCCAATCTCACATGGCTCTCCTGGAAGGGGGCATTTGTCTCCTGCGACAATTTCTGAAGGAGATGAGACCAGCTCCAGCTCTCTTCTCTCCTGTCTCCCAGGCTTCCATACCTATCCTGGTAGTGCCAAATGTTCCCAGGACAGTGTTGTTACTGGCATGTGCTACTGCTGCAGAGGGGTGTGAGCCAAGCACTTCAGAATGTTTGTGTTATGTGGGCATGCGGCCAGAAATGATCTCAAGAATGAAAATGAGAGAAGTGAAATGGCTAATTTTAAGACGTTTGTAACTTGAAAAAAGCTGAATGGAATTTCATGGTACGAAGAAAAGACACTTCTGTAGTCGAGGGCTTCCCTGCTGTAGATTGTCAAAGCTCTCACTTCAGGGTAGGCAAGCTAAATTTGGGGATTGTTACAGTTTTCTCTACCATAATTCTCCTCTCCCATGTATGGAGGTAGCATTCAAATACCATCATTTTTTCCTCCACATCACCACCAGAATCTGGTAATTTTTGTCTGTCCAGATCTGGCAAAAACTCTTGTGAATGCCTTCTTCATATCATACTTTAATGATGGTAACCTGCTCGTCTACAGCCTTTTTGATAGACACATCACCCAATCCAGATCATTCAAATGATATTGTCAAAATTCTTTTCCTTGCCTATCAAACTAACTACTTATCGTCCCTCTTGGAAACACATGGAAGACTCCCTTTTCCACTACTGCAAATTAAACTTCATATCTGCCCCTTCCAGGTACTCTAAAACTGTGTCTGTACTCCAAGTTACCCAATCTTTTCTCCCTTCTTATTACCCCTTCCTGTTCTGCTTTTCAGTGCCATTCCTTCCTCTAACGTCTGTGTTCTTTCATGTACCTCTTGTTCATCCTCTTTCAAGTTTCTCCCTAGGATCCACTTCTGCCATACCACTTGGATGCAGCTAACCAGCTGGGACATCCATGTAGTCATAACAAAAACCCTAATCCACCCCACCCCCCCTTACTACCTCAGAGCAAGCAGTAGCCCTCACTGATTAACCATACAATCTTATTTATATTCCCACCCCTTTTCTGCTATCTTATTTCTCTCATGTTTGCTTGCCTAATCTAATTTGTAAGATCCTAAGGGATGGTATCTTGTCTCTTCATGTTTTTGAAGGATTCTGGCACACCTCTTGGTGCAGATAGAAATATATAATATGTATTTCAAATATATAAAAGTGTTTTCCACGTGGTTGAGCCTTCAGAACCACTGTTTGGTCCTGTCCACTCTTGCAGTTAAATCATTTTCAATGCAGCTCAGCTACACCTACATTAATTGCCCTAGGCCTGTTAAAACCCTGGAAAAACTCTGTCGCTTTTGTTCTACCACTAATACAGCTGACCCAGTGGACGTGCTTATTTAGACAGGACTCCGGAAGGCATTGGCAGATTTGCCAGTGTTGGCCAGCTCTGCTCTGAACAGGATTAGATGACATGGTGGTGTAAACACTGGCAGCTTGTCAAAACCAGCATTCCCATATTGAGAAGAAAAATTGTTAGTATGGGCACAGTTTTAGTATAGAGAAGGTTTTATAGCTGGCCTATAATTAAAGAATTCATGGCTCTTTAAGGTGAATTGCTACTGCTGGTTAATTATCAAGGTCATGGATCTAAGGACAACTTCATGTGGGACATAGGTGGTGTAACTGAATATTGCCTCCACAGATCCACACATGCTTCTCATTACTGTGATCAGCAATGAAATGAACCACCAGTCATTTTCACACTGCTGTTACTTGGGAAAGTTACAGGCTGCAGCAGAGGCATTTGTGGGAGTGTTTCACTAGGGAAAAGCATGCACAATCAGAGACTTGGGGGAGAAATAGATGAATACAGAGAGCCTTCTCCACCCCCCAGTATGAAAACTTGGGAGGTTAAATGATTGCTGGAATGAAAAGGAACAGTCCTCTCTTTTTCTCCAGACAGAGGAGATTGTGAAATGAGGAGCCTGAGATTTTTTCAGATAGCTGTTAGACAGAGCCTACAAAAAAATGATATTTCCATTCCAACCTAAGCAGGGTACAGAAAAAGCAAACCCTGTTGGGAATCTCAGGAAACTCCCATTTCTTGGCACCTCTGAGGAACAAGCTAGTCTTTCTCCACTTGGGTGTTTCTCTGGACATTTAGTTCTCAGTTACTGGGGGGAGGGGGGTGTAAACAGGTGAGTAGCTCAAGGTGGGTGTAAGTAGGAGTGAGAATCTAAATGTGGGAAGAGGTAGAGTACATGATATAAAAGGAAGGACAGAATGGGATGGAAAAAGACTGAAAGGAGAAACAGGCAATAAAAGCAAATAACGCTGGATTTAACTATAATACAGAAGTAGTTACCTACCTGTAACTGTTCTTTGAGATGTGTTGCTCCTGGACATTCCATTGTAGGTGTACGTGTGCGTGTGCACAGATAGCCAGAGACTTTTCCTATAGAGCACCTGTAGGGGTGGCTGTGGCGCCCTCTGGAGTGGCGCTGTTGCTGCTCTCTATGAGTCACAGCTGACCTGCCCCCTCCTCAGTTCCTTCTTAATGCCTATTCTGCAGAGGGGAGGAGGGAGGCCTGTGGAATCTCCAGGAGCAACACATCTCAAAGAACACCAGTTACAGGTGGGTAACCTCCTCCTCCTCTTTGAATGATTGCGCCTGGCCATTCCATTGTAGGTGATTCACAGTCTTACATCTGGTGGTGGGTCAGAATCACAGGCGCACTGACTGCAGAACTGCTCTACCCACTGCAGCATTTCCTTGAGCTTGCCAATCAATCGCATAATGCTGCATGAACAGGTGCGTAGACGACCATGTGGCCGCTTTACAGATGTCCACAATCGGTACCCTGCTCAAGAATGCAGCAGAGGAGGCACAAGCTCTTGTAGACTTGGCCTTGATTGCCGGTGGATCAGTCTTAGCCAATGTATAACATTCATGAATACACAAAACTATCCAGGAGGAGAGGCGCTGAGTCTAGACTGGCTCCCTTTTCATTCTGTCTGCTACTGCCACAAATAGCAGGGATGCTTTTCTAAAGGGTTTTGTCCTCTCTATGTAACAGGCCAAAGCACGACGAACATCCAGAGGGTGGAGCCCTCTTTCTTTGTCTGAGGCATGTGGCTTTGGATAAAAGACTGGCAAGACAATTTCCTGATTACAGTGGAACTGCGAAACCACCTTAGGATGGAATGCTGGGTGAGGACACAGTTGAACTTTGTCCTTGAAGAAGACTGTATTAGGGCAGGGAGGCCGACAACACTCAGATTTCTGAGACTCTCCTGGCCGACTTAGTTGCCACTAGGAAGGCTACTTTCAACGAAAGAACGAGAAGCGAGCAGGCAGCAAGTGACTCGAACGGGAGCTCTGTGAGTCTCGAGAGGACCAGATTGAGGTCCCACTGCATGATCGGAGAATGCACCACCAAAAAGAGCCTCTCTAAACCTTTAAGGAAATGCTTCACCAAGGGATCGGCGAAGAGGGAAGCTTCGCTCGCCTGCTTGTGGAACACCAAAATTGCCTCAAGGTAGACTCTGATGGAGGACAAGGACAGGCCGCGGGCTTTCAGACACCAGAGAAAGTCTAGGATGGTTTGAACCAGAGCCTGATGATGCATGAGATCCCTGCTGAGTGCCCAGTCCACAAACTTGCCCCACTTGCCCTTGTACAATGCCCTCGTCAAGAGCTTCCTACTGTTGAACAAGACTTTCTGGACCTGCGCTGAACACAGCAACTCCCTGCCCTTCAGCCATGGAGGTTCCATGCACAGAGGTGCAGGGACCTCAGATCTGGGTGGTGCAGACGCCCTTGGTCCTGGGAGAGCAGGTCTGGCAGTGTTGGCAACTCTGTTGGCTTGCTGACCGAGAGATGGAGCAGAGTCGTAAACCAATGTTGCCTCAGCCACGCTGGGGCTACCAAGGTGGTTGAGGCCAAGTCCTATTTGACTTTCAAGGGGACTCTCAGAATCAATGGAATTGGGGGGAATGTGTAGCAGGTCATCCCCATCCAGGATATCTCGAAAGCGGCTGCAATTGATCCCAGGCTCTGCCCCCTGAACGAACAAAACTTTGCACACTTATTGTTCTGATTGGACGCAAAAAGGTCGACTTGGGGATAGCCCCACAGATGAAAGATGAGCCTCAACACCTCCCACTTGAGGGACCACTCGTTTGTTGCGAATTTCCTGCTCAGTGAATCCGCCAGGAGATTGTGCTGGCCAGGAAGGTATGAAGCCACCAGGTGAATCGAGTGGCAAATGCAGAAGTCCCATAGGCGGAGGGCTTTGCTGCAAAGTGCGCTGGAGTGGGTTCCCCCTGTCTCTTGATACAATACATTGTGGCAGTGTTGTCCATAAGCACTGACACCATTCTGCTTTTCAGCTTGTGGAGACACGCCTGACAGGTGAGGCGGACCACTCGAAGCTCCTTCACGTTGATATGCAGGTTCAATTCGCTGTCTCTCCAGAGGCCTTGGGTTGTGAGGGGACCAAGATGAGCTCCCCACCCTAAGTCTGACACGTCTGGGCCCAAGAACCTCGAGGGTTGGGGTGGCTGAAAGGGCAGCCCTTGACACACATTCTGTTCGAGGCACCACCAGTCTAGAGAGCTTAGCACTCCTGTAGGGATGGTGACCATACTGTCGATATCATCTCTCGCTGGCTGGTAGACTGACACCAGCCACATCTGCAGCAGACACAACTTCAAGCAGGCATGTCTCACCACACGGGTGCACGCTGTCATGAACTCCAGCAGCTGCAGGCATGAGCGAATTGAAGTGAGCGGGAACCTCTGGAAGTCTCATGCGTGGGACCTGATACTCTCAAACCTAGAGTGCGGAAGGGAAGCTCTTTCCAGTTTCGAGTTCAGCAAAGCTCCTATAAACTCAATCTTTTGAGTCAGAATGAAGGTGGACTTTTGTCCATTGACCAGAAGACCGAGGCATCAGAAAGTGCTCTGTATGATGCCCAAGTGACGGGCAACTTTGTCCTTCAACCGGCTGCAAACCAACCAGTTGTCCAGGTAGGGATATACCTGGATGTTGGAATGCCTGAGGAACACTACAACCACTGCTAAGCACTTTGTGAAAATGCGTGGGGCAGCTGCCAGTCCTAAAGGCAGGATGGAGAACTGGAGATGCCTGCCACCGACTACAAATCTCAGAAACCTTCTGTGTTGGGGAATTATGGAAATACAAAAATAGGCATCCTGAAGATCGACGGCAGCGTACCAGTCTCCCGGATCCACGGAGGGAATTATTGCAGACAGGGAAACCATGCGAAAGCATATCTTGCACAGATGACCGTTCAGGCCTCTGAGGTCGAGGATGGGACGAAGACCCCTTTTTGCTTTTGGGATCAAGAAATAGCAGGAATAAAGGCTTTTCCCCAAAGTTCCTGCAGAACCTCCTCTAGGGTCCCTTTGTCCATCAAGGCCTGTACCTCCTGTTCCAACAGGTAATCATGAGAAGTATCTCTGGAGGGGACCAGAGAATGAGGAGGGCAGCCAGGGGAAAAAGAGGGGAACTGGAGGGAGTATACCTGAGACACTGTGCACAGCACCCATGTGTCAGAGGTGATCCGGGACCAGGATGGATAAAAGCTGGATAGTCTGTTGGCGAATGGAGTGTATGGATCCTGAGGCAGTGGTACGTTGCCTTCAAGCGCACCTTCAGAAACCTTTCTTGGAGCTTGAAGACTGGTGCGAGGCTCCTTGGGAAAGGGGAGTTGGATGATAATTACTTTTTCAGCCATTTTGGCTGCACCAAGCATTATAATTTTGCAAGCGGTGAGACCACCTGGGCACCGGCACTGGCTTGAAGGGTTTTCTCTGGGGCCCTGGGGTGTGTAGCCCTAGAGACTTAAGCAGGGACCTGCCATCCTTGAGTCTGGAGCTTGACATCCATCTGTTGTGAAAACAATTCTGGGCCTTCGAAAGGAAGATCTTGGATGGTATTTTGCACCTCCTGGTGGAGATCTGATGCTTGGAGCCAAGAGCTTCAGTGCATGGTGACTCCGCACGCCATGGCTCTTGCTGCTACATCCGAGTGAGAAGGATCTGCTCAACCCGGGGCCTTGCCCTTGATGGAAAGCCCAAGGAGTCCAGAAAGGCCACTGCAAAGGAACAGGCTCCTGGGTCTACTGAATCTGGACAACAAGGAAGCCTCATCTGATTCCGATGGAGGACCAGTTCATGGGGACCATGGAGGTGTGGTACTGGAGACTGCCTTATGGTGGTGCCGGGGGCTTTGATTTTCAAGCACTCTTGGTGGTATGGGAGAGCAGTGATGGCCTCTCCTTAAAGGTGAATGGTACCAAGGAGCCCCCGCTGCTGCAACAATGACGGACAGTACTGGGGACTGAGACCATAGTGCACGGGGGTTCTTCGCCTGCAAGCGCAAGGGCGACCGGGATCTCGGTGCTGGAGAGCACGGAGAAGCTGAATGCACCAGCGGAGGCTTCCCTCTCGATGGCCCCGACGCAGGTGCCAGAGATGGGGCCAGGCCTGAGGCAGATGGCACCGTCTGTTCAATAAGGTCATGTGCTGCCTCAAAGGTTTCCAGCATAGAAGGCAGCAGCATGTCCTCCCCTAGAATGTCCTGCATCAGGCGCCGACCACTCCATCTGAGCTGCTACTGACGGAGCCGATGGCTGCTGCACTGTAAAGTGTGGCCCTTTTGGAGTGCTCAAGCTCCCTCAGGAGCTCCTCGTGCCTGCCCTACTCCTCTTCTGCAGTACTGGAGAGAGAGAACGATGCTGCTGACAGTCCGAGGATCTGGAGGCGGAAGGGGCTATTGACAGCACCACGGACCCCACTGCTGGTGCCAGTGCTGAGGGCCGGTGCTTCAGGCCACTCGATGAATCATGGCACCCTGGTGCTGCTGGGGCAGTACTAACTGACGGCGCTGCACTGGAATTCACTTCTGAAGCTGGTCTAAGGGCTTCCTCCATCAAAAGAAGCTTCCACCTTTGCTCCCTATCCTTCTGAGTGCATGGCTTGAAGCTGTTGCAGACCTTACACTTGTCCTTGAGGTGTGCCTCTCCCAAACATCTCAGACAGGAGCTTGTGGCATCAGCTTGCGACTTGCTTCTCAAGTTTTAAATCCTGGCATGCCCCGAGCCAGAGGCTGGTGGCAAACTAACTCTGGAACGGGTACTCTTTCTAATACAGCTAGTCCTCACTTAGTGACCTACTCGTTTAGTGACCCCTCAGAGTTATGACCGGCTCTCTGATGAGTTGGTATTATGGCGATGTACGAGAACTCGCATCAACTCTCTCAGATTACCTATATTTACAGTACACTATGCAAACTAAGTTCAGTACATTAGAGCTTAAAACATTTAAAATATATATGAAAAATGTTATAAATGATGCAAAGGTGACATTAAAACTATCTACCGATGGTTGAAAAACCCACTACCAGTAAAGTACATTATGCCTGAAATACCGGTAAGGGCTGCTCCTCGTTCAGTGACCAATTCGTTTATCAACCGGGTTTCAGGAACGGAACCCGGTCACTAAGTGAGGACTACCTGTAATAGCGATGAAGGGCTGTGCAAAGACAGTCAGAAGCACTCCAGCTACCACTCTGGCGGTTAGAAGAAACTGAGGAGGGGGCAGGTCAGCTGTGACTCATATAGAGAGCCACGACAGCGCCACTCCAGAGGGCGCCACAGCTGCCCCTACGGATGCTCTATTGGAAAAGTCTCTGGCTATCCATGCACACGCGCGCGTACACCTACAATGGAATGGCCAGGAGCAATCACTTGAAGAAGAATAAAAAATACACAGACCTGTGTTTACACACCCTCATCACAGTGTCTTGTTGTGGTAGGCAGCGTACAAACACAAAACAAAAAGACTGTCCCTTTCCCAATCTTCAGTACAAGACAGGAGACATCTGAGGGATATAGGGAGATTCTCAGGAGGGTACAAGGAAACAATGAGACTATATTGGGTCAGCTTCTTGGGCAGTGATCACAGGATTTCAATTGTCTTTTTCTTTTTTCTTTCAAGGCGGCATGGCAAAGAGGAGTCTTAAACAAAGGTTTGTGGGAGGGTACTCAGGTAGCTCTACAGATGTTAATGGGAAGTGCTTCCTATGAGGAACAGCCTAGGAGAAATACAGAGATGATTGTTTAAAATTTAACAAGTGGCACTGGAGGCTGACATCATGGGCAGCTTGGAGGTGGGAGTCAATATTTCAGTAGCAAACAAAATGTGGCAGGTAGGGTGAGGATAAGTTGTGAAAGTCATTGAGGAAATACTAGCAATTTATATTTAATGTGATAGAGAAGGAGAAGCCAGTGGCAGGTTTTAAAGAGAGGGATTACATGGTCAAAATGACAAGTTCCAGGGGGTAGCTGTGTTAGTCTGTGTAAAACAAAAACAATGAGAGTCTTGTGGCATCTTATAGACTAACAGATTTCTTCAGGCATAAGCTTTCTTGGGCTCCAACCCACTTTGTCAGATGCATGAAGTGGGAACTACAGTTGAGAGGTGTATATACACATGCCAGGATTGAGGAGGGCAAGTGTTAGCAAAGTCAGTTCAGTTAGGGTGAATGAGGCCCATTTGCACCAGTTGATTAGAAGCTGAGACTGTGTGAACAGGGAGAGTTGCTTTTTGTAATATGCTAACCCAGGAGTCGGCAACCTTTGCCAACTCCTGTGCCAGCCCTGCCTGTTGCACCCTCAGTGGGTCCTGGGGGCAGGGCTGGTGGCCTCTGTGGGTTGGAGTTGGGGCCTCTCGGCATTCCTCCTCGACAGCAGTGGGCGGCCTCTGTGGGTTGGCTCCCATCCCCGGAAGTGGCGGGCAGCCTCCGGGGATCGGGGTTGGGGCTGACACCCACCCCTGGCAGCGGTGGCTCCCAGCTGGCCAACCTGCCCCACGCCCCTCTAGCCCTGCCCAGTAGGGGGTGGGGACAGCAGCTATGCACCACAGCTTCCTTGTCCCTACTGGCCACGGTCCCCAGTGGGGAAGCACGGTCAGCAGGGGCTTGGGGGAATGGGGCCAGCAGGGGGGTTTGAGTGGCATCATGTGCTGCTCAGGCTTGGCCCCCGTGCCATTTCTGGCACAGGTGCTGATGGTTGCTGACCCCTGTGCTAATCATTCCAAGTCTCTGTTCAGACCCAGTCTGACTGTGTCAAGTTTGCAAATCAGTTCCAGCTTTGCAGTTTCACACCAAAGTCTGGTTTTGAAGTTTTTCTAGAAGTATGACAGATTTCAAGTCTGCCACTGACTCTTGAGGGAGATTGATGTGTTCTCCTACTGGTTTATGGGTGTTGCCATTTTTTATGTCTGATTTGTGTCCATTTATCCTTTTGCGCATGGACAGTCCAGTTTGGCCAATGTACGTAGCAGAGAGGTATTGCTGGCACATGATAGCATAGACCACATCAGTGGATGTGCAGGTGAATGAGCCCCTGATGGTGTGGCTGATGTGCTTGGGACCTGTGATGGTATCACTGGAGTCAGTGTGCAAGCAGAGTTGGCGATGGAGTTTGTTGCAAGGATAGGTTCCTGGATTAGTGTTGTTGTATGGTTTTCACTTGCTCATGACTATTTGTTTTAGGTTGGGGGGGTCTTTGGAAGCAAGGGTAGTCTTGCCTCTGAAGGCTAGAAAGAGTGTGGGATCGTCTTCTAGGATATGTTGTAGATCTTTGATGATGTGTTGAAAGGATTTTAGTTGGGGGCTGTAGGTGATGGCCAGAGGTGTTCTGTTGTTTTCTTTATCAGGTCTGTCTTTTCATAGGTCACTCCTGGGTACCCATCTAGCTCTGTTGATCTGTTTTTTAACTTTCCCAGGTGATTACTGTAGTTTTAGAAATGTTTGGTACGGATCTTGT
Organism: Podocnemis expansa; assembly: GCA_007922195.1. Lineage (NCBI taxonomy): Eukaryota > Metazoa > Chordata > Testudines > Podocnemididae > Podocnemis > Podocnemis expansa. Next base: position 42,664,693 of record ML681964.1, read on the forward strand.
AGGTGTTTGTCTCCGTCTAAGGGATCGGAGCAGATCTGGTTGTATCTTAAGGCTTGGCTGTAGATGATGGATCATGTATTATGTACAGGGTGAAAGCTGGAGGCATGTAGGTATGCACTGCAGTTAGTTGTTTTTTGGAATAGGGTGGTGGTAATGTTTTTTATGGTCAGAATGAGGGGCTAATAAAATGATCTTTTTAGCAGAATTCTGAATGGATTTGGATGTGGCCAAGATTGTATTTGTCAGGCAGAGAAAAGGATGTTATGCTAATTGAGTTGTTTGTGAGATGACAAACTTGGACAAGAGTTTTAACTGCATAGGCAAATAGGAAAGGCTCTATTGTTTACTTTGCTGTCCAACGTATGCAAGAAATAACTAGTCATTTGCTATTATCAGAAAGCAAGTGAGTTACTTTTGGAAAAGTCCGTACATGGTATGGGGTTTTAATTTTGATGACAGGGTGAAGTAAAAATGACAACTCAGACCTTCATTAGTCAAATAAGCTACAGTATTACACTGCAGAAACCAAGAGCTTGCTCATTGCTTTGCAGTGTCTCAGGACTTGGGCTACTTCCTGATCAACAGAGGCAACTTCTGCTCCATCAACAGCACCAGCAATTTCAGCAGTTACTGAATACTCAGCAACTTACATCAGTACGTACTATATTTGTAATAGAAGTAATTTTGTAATTATGTTCTGTGTAAACCTGAGCTAGAGACCATAACTTCCTGAGGTATAGACGGACTCCTGAGGAAAGATAAATATTAGATGTGTGGGTGAACTCCTTGGTCATATGTCTATTTAAAAAACTTATTTAAAAAAATAGTTTATTGTTCAATTGTCTGTACCTTTTTTATAGCATGGAAAACATGTCCATTGTAAATAATGGCTTGCACTGATGGATATATGTGCCACTGGGCAGCTACTTGGAAATACTTCAGTACTTGCATTGGAAGTGGCATGGTTTTAATACTGTGCCAAACATATTTTTGGATCCTTTTTTGTTGAGAGAGAGAGAGAGAGAGAGAGAGAGAGGATCTCGAGTCAAGGATTCCTGTGAGAGAGGCTTTCCCAAGCCAACTGGATCAGCTGAACTTCTGCTGGGCTGCTGACTTCAGGAAAGCTTCAAGAGACTTTCCTCCACCCTGCACAGTCCTGTGGCACTTCATCATTGCAGCCTAGACTAACTGGAGTGTAGTAAATTGTGGTTACACTGCAATAAGCACTAGAGTAAGAAAAGACCAAGGAAGAAGTGACCATTCATTGAATGACTGTTGATCAGAACCTTTTTTCCTTGTATTATCTAAGGAACAACATCAGGCCCTTCTTTATCAGCTGGTGCACCAGCACCAACACCATCAGCCAGAAGTACAGCAATTGCAGATCCCAGGAGCAGCACAGATACCCATAAATAACCTGCTTTCAGGCACTCAGGCATCGCCTCTTCATACAGCTACTCCCAACCCGTTTCTTACAATTCATGGGGATAATGCAGCTCAAAAAGTGACAGTAAGTGTATTTTTCTTATATTATAATGGCATTTTCAGTGATATCACTAAAGGAACATTGTGCCAGATTCAGAGGTAAGTCTCAAGGAAATCCAGAAGTTTTTAAGTTGGTGTAACCTGTGTCATCTTCTGTCCATAACAGGATTTACATTTATGTTTGCTTCCTTAGACTCTAACCCACTAACTATAGAAATTGCTGAACTGGGTAAACCAGTGGTCCACCTAGCCTAGTATCCTCTCTCTGATAGTGGTCAGTGTTAGATGCTTGTCAGATACATGCAAAGAACTCCTTAATGGACTACTTTTGTACCTTTGTGTAACTGACAATCTATTCAAAGGAGTGGGTAGACTGTGTGTTGTGAGAGACAGAGAGTGTATGTGAGAGAAAGAGCGTATGTTAGAGAGAAAGAAACACTCTAGGACCAGGGAAAGGAAAGGCTGGCAGGGGTCAGAAAGTGGAAGTTGTGTAGTTCTAGGTACAGTGATTGGGTCCATAGCTGGAACTGTTTTGACCCAGTGAAAATCCTCCTTTCCTTCTCAATGAAGTTGGCAGATGAAAAGTAGCAGGAACACAAAGCAGGGTTAGATGGTCCTTTGTAGACTCCTCTCTGGCCCCAGGGAGAGAGCAATATGGTGGGGCAGAAGCGGACCTTGAATTTATTATCTGTGGTAGTTTTAAAGGCCTGAAATACCTTTGCTGTAATTACTTCCTTCTTACCAAAGTTTTGTTTCTGAGGTGTGTGAATGTTTGTTAAAAATTGAAAAGTTGCTGAAATCACAAAAGGGAAAACATCTGTATTTGATTCTTTAGCATAACTAACCCTATCCACTTTTGCATCCAGACCGTATTCCAGCCATGCCTTTTCATTTGTCTGTAGAATTTAGCAAATGGAAAATACTGTTTGGCTCTACAAGTATTTCATTGTTTTGTTTTGTTTTTTACCACAGAGGCTTAATGATAAAACAGGACCAGTTGCACCTGAAAAAAGTTGACATTTGAAAAATATTTGAGAACTGCATGTCCTGCTGATCTAGCACTTCCTCTGGCTGCAAACTGCAGTCTCTCTTTCTGCAGATACGAAGAAATGCAACAAGGACCTAACTGCACAGCAAACGATTAATCTTCATAAGGACATTATTCTGAGGCTTTGATTTACTCTCTTGTTGCACTGAAATGGAACTACTTTTTCAGATTTCACAGACACTGCAAGAAATTAAATTCTGCAAACCATAATTATTTTGTCAGGATGATGATACTAGACATTCAACCCTGGAAAAATAGTTGATATTCAGATAGTACTTATTATTAGAAAGTTGGAGAACTAGTAAACTGAAAACACACAACTTGATTTTAGAACAGGAGTCTTAGCAAACCAACCAGCCCGACCCACCTGATCTCTGCTACAATTGCAAGATGCAGCTTGTAATTCACAGTGCAGATTTCCTTTTAAATCTTTGTCTTTTTAAACATGTTTTGAAATCTGACTCAAGTCATAAAGAATCAAATTCTTTCACTCTGTATAATTCCTCTTGATGGTAGAGGAAATTTTTCCAGAATAAGAATTTCAAGGTAGAGTCCAAAAGGTTACTAATGTTGATTTGGATTGTTAAAGTTCTAAGGTTGCTGGAGAAAACAGATCAGTTTAACTGGGGAAAAAATTCTTACCAGATGAGAAGGCCAAATCTGGAAAGTACTGGTAGTGTTTGGCCTAAACCAAGTGCCTGTTGCTACCTCCATTGCGTTGAAATGGCTGCAGACAGCTGAGCATGCACTAGAGAATTTGTAAGCAGCCCCAATATTCAACATTGCACCAGCAGCCTTCTCCATTGTTCTGCCTTTATTAGAAGAGTTTATGCCACTGTAGATAGCTCAGGCAAATTGTTACCTGGGTCACTTTCCACTAATAAATTGTTCCCCTCCCACCCAAAAAAAAGTGAGTAGATATTTAAAAGTTTCTCAGTGAAATATTGGTGGTTGAAATGGGTGAACTTATTGTTAGAACATTTTCATTTTGGATAGATGATTTTATGGTATGACCCTATGCAGTATGGTAAAGTGTAGGTAAAAAATTGGGGTAATGACCACTAATCTATTTAGAAGGATAAATTATTAGTGGAAAAGGACCCAGCTGTAATTAGACCTCCACTGTGTACTTAATTGGAAGAACATGTAATTCTGCAATATGTCTCTTGGTTAAACATTGCACAGTTCTTACCTCATTTCTGTAAATAAGGTTTTTGTGAATCTGTTTTGTATTGTGAGGAATTCATAAGAAAACATTGATATTTTGATTTGTAATATTTCTAATGGGTAGATTTAATCAAATAATTTATTTTTATATGTTCAGGGGGATTTTAAAAATTGTCACAAATCACTTTTGTGGATACTTTACAAAAGTAAATCAGTGTGGTTTATTTTACTTATTTAACCCACTGGTTAATATTCTGTAACAATTTGTACAAATGATAAAATGAAATGAAAATGTGCTGTTATTTTGCCTAGATGTAAAATTCCAAGAGTATGAGAGAGATGTAAAAAGCATTTGTTAATAAATTTTAATAATGTTCATAGTGGTTCACTTCATTGCTGTGTGAGAGATTCTTGTAGAAGCTGGCAGATATTCTGTCCTTCCAGTTCTGTTAATATTCGGTGACTGGCCAGATTTTAATACTTGTTGCTAATGTAATAATCAGAAAAATTATACTAAAATTATTATTTACAACAACCAGTTTCTTAGTTTCCTTTCCTTTCTTTAATTTTGTTTGAAAAATACACTTTGACACTAATATATGATTTTTCTCTCTTTTTAGAATTAAGTACATTTTTGCACACAAGATCCGTTGTAGCAGGTCATTATGCTGGATGCCTGAACCACAATCATGGCACAAATTCCCTGTGATCTGACTTTAAAGGCATTGGTTCCAGTAGAGAGAGAGACTTGTTAAGAACTGCAAACTGAGCATAACTTCTAGTGAGATCTAGTCCATAAATCAAGTACAAAGCCTTTTGTTTTGTTACTGACTTCAGCAGTGATAGGATTTTACCCTACCCATACTGTAAATTATGTGTCACACTACAAGAAAAACATTTAATATTTCATCTCTTTTAAATTTATATTTTGAGGCATCAGTACAAAGGGTAAGCTTTCAACCTTACCTTTGTTGATTTCTCATCACTTGAAGTTGTATGGATGCTAATTTCCTTACATTTATTTTGTTAAACAAAACCAAGCCACTCCATTTAACACCTGAATTATCAATCTTATCTAGAGTGCTTTGTAAATGGATCTGTCCTTAGATGAGTTGGATCCTGATTTATCCTCAGTAGTTTCAAAATGTGGGTCATATCACAGCTGACATGTTACACATTACCTGTCTAGAAAACGTTGTGGTTTGTTGTGTTAACTAAATACCCGAAAAGATTGTTCCATCTGCCATCTCATTCTTGAGAGCCATTATCTTAGCCTACAGCTGAGAATACCTGGAAATCATGGCCCACCTACTTTATACTCCTTTCCACAATGATGAAATTGGTACTTGATCTTCATCTCCTAATTCAGATTAAAATTGGGGCATAACCAGCACTTGATATCTTGGTGGGTCCCTGAGAGTGGAGGATGGAAGGACAACGTCCAGTCACATGATGAGATGTCCCATCCCCCTGTGGGAGGAGGAGAGATGCAGCATCCAATAGCAGCATGAACTCTGCTCTGCTGGTGGCTGCTGGGTGACACCACGGCAGTGAAATTCATGCTGTTGCTGGGTGCTAAGGTGAGTGGGCCAACGGCAAAGTGGATGGGGCCCCAGCCCAGCTATGGCTATGCCCCTGATTAAAGTAATACAATCTTTTAGTCTAGCACATTTCCCGCAAAGTCTCATTCTTAACCTTGGATGCTGAGATTGCATGTCTTCACTGTTAAAGGCTTATTCACTGCTACGTGTAGCTTGGCTACATAGGGAGTTTTATCCAGGCATAGTGATTGCAAATTAAATTCCCCTATCTTAACCTTCAGATTCAGATTATCCCAGAGGTTCATGCCATTTAAAAAAAACCAAACAATTTGTGACCTTTAGAGAAAAAGCTAGGGGTCAGGTTGTGTCAGCTCAAAGACACGAGCATGTGCAGCCAGTTACATAACCAAGCAGTTCCCATTCCTATACGTGAATGTTATTTCAATTGACCGTAGCTGAAACATGAAATCTGTGACTGTTCTACAGCCTTGTTTATAGCTTTACAAATTACTATTTTCTCAAAACTTCATAAAGAAGAGCTTTTGGGTTTGTAGACAAAAGCTCTTCTGGTTACATGATCAGCCTGCACGCAAGGAGGGCATCCTCCTCATCTTTCATATGGCAACTTGAAAAACAACACTAAAATTTGACATCCAGCTACGTCACCCATCCTGTGACTTCCCATGCCATGGAAAAAGCCTGTCCACTGGAGAATGATGTTAGATGGCAACAGTTCACTAGGTGGTCCGTGGTTGACTCTATTTCTCCCCCACGCACATAAGGGGCTGCCCAGTTGGGTAATAAACCATAACTACTACAATGTGATGTTGTGAAGCAATGTGGTGGAGTAAAAGGTGTTCTTAACTAGCAATAACCAGTGTACCCCAAATTTATTGCCTCCAACATGTTACTGTTGCCTCTGTGGTAGCTTTGACAACTACTTGTCTCCATGTTGCTGTCTCAAGCTAGTTAGGCCCAGCAATCAGGAATCTTGTGAAACCACCAGCCTCATACGCTAGTCTTTTTTACTTAAGCATCGCCCTCAGAAGCAGAATTTGAGTGGTGGGGAGGGAGGAAAAGCTTGGATTCTGGTTGTGAGCAAATATTCTCCCAGATGATGACTGTCACTCTAACAGCTGAGACGAGCCAATGCCAGCAGCTCCAGGCTCCCACACAAACCAAGGCCTGAAGACTGGGCTTGAGATACGGGAGAGTTACGTGACCTACGTGATTAGATTTTTGTACATTTAATAAAAAAAAAAAAAGGGCAAAACAAAACAGCATTTTCGAACGTACTATTGATCCACATCACTCCTCAGCATCTGATGTGGAATTTTCTCCCATGAATGCTCGTGATAAATTTGTTGGTTGTTAAAAGTACCAAAGGATACCTTGTTTGTATCACTCCTGAAGACACTGCACAGACTGGAGAGTAAGTGGCTGCTGCAGTGCTTTTACGGCCTGTGTTAGGCCTTGGGATTATTTTAGCACACAGGTTAAGAAAAATAAGCATTGTCCTGTTATTTCAATGGGCTTCCCTGCCAACCCAACTTGAGCCATGTTGTGATATTAGTTTAAAATGCTTGTGTAGTGAGTTCATATACTTTGCTCTATAGACTTTGCGTCCCCTGCTGGGCTACCTAGAGGACAAAATCCTGAATTTCTGCCATCTTGCCCTAACGAAATATATAGGGATGGTAGATTGTGCTTTTATGCAAGCAACTCATGGCATTCAGCAAGCAAGGTGGTCGAACTGGCTGTGCTAAGGGAGACAGAGAGGTACAGAGAGATGATTTTTCACGGACAGAGTACTGCAGTCTAATGCCAAAAGTCTCTCTCATACTGGGGATAATAAATGTCTCAAGGAAGCCCATCAAACTAGAGTGGCGGGAAATACTGCCCTTCAAGTGCTGGTCCCTATATGCAGGATATGCATGTGCACGGTCTGCAACTGGAGCATTTAACAAGCAGCACCTGTTGGCGCGCACACACATGGATACAGTAGATTATGCTTGTGAAAATGGGCATAAGCGGCATTGTGGGTCAATGCCCCTTCTTACCACCACAGCATCCTCTCCAGCACCTGCCCTTCAGGAGGAGAAGGAAAACAAACAAACCAAAAAAAAAACAAACAAAAAAAAAAAACCCAACCCTGTAAATAGTTACTCTTCTAGTGTAATTCATGTAGTTTATTGCCCTAGACAGAGGACTCCTTTTCTGCAAGTGGGAATATGTTCGGAGTCTTGCACCTCAAAAACTGCATTTCCAGCCCCAGCTCCTTCCCAGTCAGTGATGAACATCAATGCTGCCACTCTTGTTTGGGTGAGAGATTTTTCTAACTAAGTGCAGCATTTGTCACTCATTTCCAATACTTGTCTTGAAGCACTGTTACTGGAAGATTTGCATCACGTTACAGCCCCCCTCAGCCAAGCATCATAGCTCTTAGTAAGTTCTTGCTTCTTCAGCAGACACACTCAGATGGCATCATGTGGTGGGCCATGATCTGAAATTCATGAAGCCATTCTCAGAGCCAGTTTCATGTTGTTCCAGAGGAGCCATAGGGCTGTGACGCCCAGGTCAACACATGTATTATCATAGATGAGTGTTTTCAGGTATGCCTTCTCTTCCACAAGTAGTGAGAAAAATATGAAATGACATGGCTGGTGTCATTCCCCTAGCTGCCTCCTGGCCTCTGCAGTGTTGGTGCTCAGTGATTGGGTCAGTCTCCAGCCCTTCTAGAACTGATGTAATACAAGGGCAAATACCCCAGTCTGGGCTCTCTCTCCACCCAATGGTCACCCGAAGAGCACATTGTGAGATGCAGCAGGCTCTTGTTCACTCCTCTCCACAGGCTATACTTATCCAGAGTAGAAAAGTGTTGACCAGAATGGGTTATTTGACTAAAGGGAATACTTTTCTGCCTGGGTGCAGCAGTTACTTTGAGCCTCCTGCTCATTTTAGATTATAACCCATCTCTAAAGAAGCCAGGTCTCTTGCCAAGCTCATTTTGAAGCAACATAGCAGCCATTAGTGACTTCCTTCAGTACACAGCTGCTGTTCTTACCCAGCCAACTATAACAGAGGTCATGAAGGGCCTCATCAAGGCCTTCCCGCCAGCACCACTATAGGAGCTTTACTGCAAGTTATCAGAACATACTAACAGCAGGCCACCCTTTGAATTCTTAGTAAAACGTTTCATATCCCATCTATCCATGTTTCTAGTGGCTTCAACGTACTCAGAGCCCTCATGACATACCATATCCCTACTGTATTTCACGGAGGTAGTCAGTTCCCCCCCCCCCCCCCCCAATTTCAGGTTGTCGCTGAATTCCATTTTTAACCGCTCTATCCACCTAGCTGTTCTTTTCCCAAAACCCTGTGCAGCTCCTGACCAGAAAATAAACCATTGCCTCAATGTCAGGTGTACACTGGCTTTTTTCACCTGCATAGAACCAAGCCCATCAGAAAGGGTCTGAGACTTTGACATAATAGCAAAGAGCTCCTGTGGTCAAGCCATATCTGCAGGGAGGTTTCTGAAGTGGGTTTCTGGCTGCACTAGCAAATACTGCAGACTAGTTTCCATCCTGCCTTGCAGTGGTATAATAGCCCATTCCACAAGCGCACAGACTATCACTGCAGACAGCCCTGATACAGGACATATGGCAGAGTAGCCATCTGATGCTCCATGCACACATTTGCTAGGCATCATGCACTAGTCCAGGCCGCTGGTGAGGCCACATCAGTGGGCTCTGAAATGTTGCATGCAACTTTGTTGGTGTCTTCCTCCACCCCCCACCTCACTTCTAATCAGTACTGTGTGTCAACTACTCACGTGTGGAATACATATAGGGACCAGAACTTGAAGTAAAAATTAAGCTTACTTACTGTAATGTCTTCCAGATGTGTTGTTCCTATCTGTTTTCCATTACCCAACCGCCACCCCCTCTGCCTCAGGTCCAGTTGGATTTTTCAGTAAGACAAACTGAGCAGACATGGGACCCACACTGCTGGTTATATCCTCATTGCGAGCACGAGGAGCTCAGCTATGCATGTGTGGGTCAATGGAGACTATTGTTAAAAACAGCCAGACTCAGGCACATGGCATGAATATGTATCACGTGTGCAATACAGAGAAGCACCACACATCTCAAAAAACTTCCAACTATAGTAAGTAACCACCATATCCCATAGTTGGAGCCTTCCTTCCAGTTGCTGTCATAATGTCGTTTCATACAGAGGATATATCTCTGGGAAAAGAGACCCCTTTTATTGGGATGAGGCAGGTAATAGTAAGATGGGATTTGATTTCTAGAAACAGTTGGGTTTGCAATGACCACATCACTTGCCTGCTGGGTGTGAAAGTTGCAGACCTCATGAGGTATCTAGATAATCTTAAGTACAATGCTTGGGTGGAGTTGGTGGTCATGGTACATGTAGGTATTAATGGCACAGGGAAAGGAAAGACAGAAGTCCTAGAGACCTAATTTAAGCTGGTAGGCAAGAGATTAGAGTCCAGGACCTCCATGGTAGCACTCTGAACTGCTTCTGCTATACCAAAAAGGGCACCCAGGAGAGCACCCCCTCATAAAAAGAAAAGACTAGCAGGATCTTATTCAGGGGGACAAGGCAATATGCCACATTTATTGTAAATAAGTAAGAATAGCAAAAGGCAGTCTCTCTCTCTCTCTCTCTCTCACACACACACACACACTTACTTCTGCAACCTGGTATGATATAATTACCAGTCCTTTCATGTGTTGCTTGAGCCAACCTAGTGGCCAACTAGGCTGGGCACAAGGAGGGAGCCAGGCCTTTGTCGGTCATGATCCGATGCTCCAAGATGACAGTTGCAGAATGAGACCCCAAAGTTTTCATGTTCTCACCCATCTTTTATACTTGCTGGCCCTCAGGTAAATCTATGGGATTTGCTGTGTCATGTTGTTTCAGGGTTCCTGAGAGATCATTGGTCACCAGTCACTTCAGACTTGATTGTATTTTGTTCTTTTCTTTCTGGGGTGGCTCCTTCTGTTTGCTTTAATGGGATGTCTACATTGTTCAGCCAGTTAGATGGTACTTATGGTTCATCAGGACAGGCTGGCAGTTGAAACTGGCCTCTTCACACACACACCCTTCATTCACACACCTTGTTCACACATTTAAAAGAACATACACAGCATACGTCTAAACCAGATTTCATCAAGTATCCAAAATGGAGTTGAGTGTTTAAACAGGAGTTCCAAACTGACAATATGGAGTCTTGTTAGACATTGGTTAGAATGTCTTTTACACAGGGTTACAAAATTATTTTACTTTTGACACTGAAGGACAGATACACAACATTAACTATCATATACTTTAAAGATCAATGTAATGCATTATCTGTCTGTCCCCCTACATTATCTGTTTGTGCTCCACACTTCCCATTCCACATCCAGGCCCAGTTAGACTGCAGCATCTCACTGTGTGGATAGGTGGAAAGATGTGAGTGTATTAAGAAATAGGGAGCCTTTTGGGAACAGAGGAACCTATAAAGGAAGGATAGGCTCCATCTAATTCAAAACAAAACTAGATTGTTGTCATGTAAAAATTAAAAAGGTCACAGAAGAGTTTTTAAACTAAGAGCTGAGGGAAAACTGACAGGTGTGGAGAAGCATATGGTGCAGAACAAGACATATCTTAGGAAAAGACTTATTGAAGAGATATTCTATACCCTAGTAAACAGGAGGTGATGCTATACAGGTAGGAACTAATGAGAAACAGTCAGATGAGAAAGAATCCCATTTAACTGAATCACACAAAGGCAGAAAGCTACATAGTAACAAATTATATTTGTGCTTATATAGAAATGTTAGAACTCTAAATACTGCAACAGGTGACCTTAAGAATCTGCTATTAAATGAGAATACTGATATAATATTGTCACATTGCAGAAACTTTAATGGAATAGCAGCAATTGTTATAGCAGGGTGCAAAATACATTGGAATTACAATGTAAGTCAGGCTAGTGGAGGAGTGGCACTCTACATGAAAGAATTAAAAGTTAAATACAGTAACTGTGGCAAAAACCTCTGATGAATCAAATTATCATATGATCTCTATGGACAGACGTTCCATGCCTGAACAACAGTAAGAACATAGCAGCAGAAATAAATTACTGAGTGGCTGACCAGGACAATGATGGTGATTATGCTTAGGACATTAGAGAGGCTACAACAACAGAAAATGCAAACTAATGGGGGATTTCAGCTATGCCTGTGTTGACTGGGTACATGATGTCTAAGGACAGAATGCAGAGGATAAAATTGCGGCTTCTTGGAGCAGCTGGTCCCGAAACCCACAACGGGAAAGGCAATTCCTGATTTAGCCCTGATTAAAGCATGGGCTCAGCTCCAAGCAATGTATATAGCTGAAAAACTTGGTAATAGCAACAATAAAAGATATTTAAATGTAACAAACATCCTTGTAGGGAGGAAATATCAAAGAAACCCACCATGACACCTTTTAATTTTAAAAAGGGGAACGGCATGAAAATGAGGAAGCTACTAAAACAGAAAGTAGAAGGAAGAGTAACAAAAGTAAAACGCCTGCAAGCTGCACGGAAACTACTAAAAACCACTACATTCAGGCTCAAATTATATCCCTGCGCCCACTCCAAAAACCCCCCAAAACCAACAAAACAAAATACTCCACCCCAAACCAAAAACAAAACAAATGCCACCACAGCTAAATAGCAGAAAAAGGAAAGCAGCTTAAGGCAAAAAGCCAGCCTTTTAAAACTTCAAGTCAAATACCACTGAGGCAAATAGAAAGCATTAACTTTAGTAAGTCAAGATAAAAGCCAAAAAACCTAACAGCAAAACCCTTTTAAGTACCTCCGAAGCAGGAAGCCTACCAAACAGCAGATCCAGAGGGTGATCAAGGTGTTAAGGGAGCACTCAAAGAAAAGACGACCACTGAAAAGTTAAACGAATTCTTTGCATCTGTTTTCACTGCAGTGATATGAGGGGGCATTCCACAAATCTGAAGACATACCCCAGACTGAGATATCAATAGAGGAAGTTTTGGAAAGAACTGACCTATTAAACAGTAGTGAGGCTGCAGGACCACATGGTATTCTCCCAAGAGTTTTGAAGGAACTCAAGTTTGAAACTGCAGAACGGCCACCTCTAATATGTAACCATTAAATCAAACTCTATATCAGATGGCTAGAAAATAGCTAAAGTAATCTCAATTTTTAAAAAGCCTGCAGAGCCAATCACAGGTTGGAAAAGTCTAACTTCAATACCAGGATAAGTTGGTTGATAAGTGCAAAATAATATACATTGAAAAACATAATCCCTACTATACATACAAAATGATGGGGTCTAAAGTAGCTGTTACCACTCAAAAAGACATTTTGCAGCCACTGTGGATAATTCTCTGCAAACAATCTTGGTCAATGGGTACTAGAAATCTAAAAACCTAATGGTGTGATAGGAATAGTTAGGAAAAGAGACAGATAATGACAAAAATATTAAGAAACTATGTAAATCCATAGCATGCCCACACATGGTATACAGTGTACAATTCTGATGTCCCCATTTCAAAAAAGGCATATTAGAATTGGAAAACATACAGACAAAGGCAACAAAAATTATTAGTGGCATAGAACTGCTTCTATAGAAGAAAGATGAAAAAGATCAGGAACATTCATCTTAAAAAAGCAATCACTAAGGGGGGAGATATGATAAATGTCTATAAAATCATGAACAGTTTGGAGAAAGTGTTAGTCATCTTGTCATATAAACACAAGAATCAGGGATTACCCAATGAAATTAACAGGCAGGAGGTTCAACCCAAAACATAAGGAACTACCTCAGACAATGCACAGTCAACCTTTGAAACTTACTACAAGATGTAGTTGTTAAGGGCAAAAGTATAACGGATCAAAAAATAATTACATAAGTTCATGGAGAATAGGTCCATCAATGGCTATTAGATATGCTGGTCAGGGATGAATGCCCATGCCCCAGGCATCCCTAAATCTCTGACTGTCAACGGCTCAGACTGCACAACAGGGAATGGACTACTTGAAAAACCGCAGTGTTCTGTCAGTTCCTTCTGAAGCACCTGGCATTGGCCACTGCCAAAAGACAGGTGATTGGGCTAGACAAACAGTTGGTCTTAAGAGTACAGTTTTCATGGAATGAAAAATCTCAGTCACAAGATGCCAGAAGTCTGTTTTGGGTCTTGTCCTAAAGTAGAGACCTCTAAGCGAGGAGTGCAGGATCCTGTTATGCCAGGTTGTGATGCTGGGTCTATGCCAACATTGTCCTTAAATCCACCACGTGACTCTAAGAGGCTCATCTGCATCTAAGCTTACCTGCAGAAGCTTTTGAGCAATCAAGGCGGCATGCTTTGAGACATTCACCAGAAAGAAAAGCAGTGAAGTCCTCTAATGTTTTGGGTTCTCAAAGAAGAGATGGACCCATAGAGGCACAAAAAAGCCATCCAATATGCACCAGTCCTTTTAGTTAAAGAAGTTCCAAAGGAATAGCCATGTTAGTTTAGTTCACCAAGCCAAATAAGGAGTCTGGTGGCACTTTTAAAGATTAACAAATTTATTTATCACATGAGCTTTTCTGAGGGAGAATCCCACTTCATCAGCTGCTTGACTGGCATCAGTTTTCTGGATTATTTCTTCAGATTTCTGAACTATTTGTTACACCAGAAGCAACAGAGATTATTAGGATCAATTAAGGTCTGACTAGCCGCCATCTTAGCATTCCATCCTTGGGTTGCTGGCTGCTTGATCTTCACTAGCCCTTTTGTTGTGAATTGCCTGATGGGTATGGACAGGCTGGACACACACATATGCTTGCCAGGTTGCCAGTGTCATCAGACCTCAACCTGATTCACTCTAGACTGACAGGTCAACATTTGAAACCCTAGCAATGTTTGATTTTATACTTATCTTGGAATGTGGCCTTGCTAATAGCTATACCCGCTTGGTCAGAACCTCCCTATACAATTGTCTTCAAAGATAAGTTCAACTTCACCGGCACCCAGCCTTTCTACCAAAGGCATTTTCCCAGTTCTATGTGAACCAGGACATATTCCTGTTTTCTTTCCCCCCAAAAAGCCCACAGGCTAATAATAGGGAAGATGGACTGCATTTGCAGGATGACAGGCATGCCCTGACCTTCTACAGTGAGTGAACCAAGTGACTCAGGAAAATGATTCAGTTTCCACTACTGCTACAAAGAGCTGAGTAATTTCCCTGAATGTCTTGGTTCTTGCAATACAGAAGTGCTTCCAGTTTCTTCTCAAATGATTTTGTTCGGGATCATTTTATGTATTAGAACGTGCTACTAGTTGGCAAAGATATCTGCCCTGACATTAACGGCCCATTTCATGAGAGCACAGCGTTCACTGTGGCATTCTTGGCTCAGGGTCCAATCCAGGACATTTGTGGCGCAGCAACACGATCCTCTAGTTACATCTTTGTGCTCACTATGCTACTACCCAGCCCACTAGAGATCATGCTCTCCTGTCACCTAGCTTTGGAGTCATCTACTTGGAATCAGCATGTGCAAACACTGAAAGAAAAGGTTACTAACCTTCTGCATCTGTTGTTACAGAAGGTTAATAACTGTTATTTTTCCTGTTCTGGCTTACAGTCCTTCCTCCTTGCTGTGTTAATATTAATTCTGTTGAGTTATCTAGCCACACTTGAGCTGTTTAGTGCAAACTAAAGCAAAAACAATGTTCCTCAGCAAGGGTATAAAAGGGTTGATGCAACCACCATCAGGTTCCTCTCATCCTAAATGAAGGATTCAAACAGAGAGGATGGTGGGCAGGTCATGAAAGGTATATATGGACAATACATCCCAAAGAACACCAATTATGGGACAGGAAAGTAACTTCATATTCTCCTTTGAGCAACTGTCCATATGGATATTTCACCACTGGTGAATCCCAAATAGGGGACAAGTGCATTGGAAGTAGTAACTCAGAGTCCACAAGAATTAGTAATGGAATAATATCATGTCAAATGCAGAGTCTAATCTGGAGGCTTTTGTAAATGCATACTGCTTAGTGAATATGTGAACAGACCCCAAAAGTCGCTGCCTTGCTGAGTGTGATCGTGCTCTAGTAAAGGCAGATTTAAAGGGCAGTAGGCAGGCCCTTCTTCACTGCGCTATAACAAGCTCTTGCAGAGTCAGTCCCTGTTTAGAAAATGCTAGGAAGATACATGTTTGTCTTTCAACCTTTTCACAGTTACTAGAAAGAATCTTAGTGAAGAACTGAATTGCTTCATTCCTTGCAGAGAGAATGCCAGGGCTCTACGGTCATCCAGTGTATATAGAACAGACTGTTTTCAGGCACGAGGCTTAGGACAAAATACAAGTAAGTGAATTTGCTAGTTTAAAAGGAACCCCTCAACTCCATTAGTTGATAACTTCAGTGATGTTCTTCAAGGACAGCCTGTGAAGACTAAAGATCCAGTGGTGGGTAAAATTTTTAGCCTGAGGGCCCCATGTGATGTATGGTCACTCATAGTGGGTCAGGTTGGGGAGGAGGGGAATGAGGAGAGGATGAGTGGGCAGCCCCACTACCTGGAAAAAGGGGTGGAGCTGGGCTTCACTCCCCTCTTCTTACAGCTTCAGCAGCCACTAGCTTGGGGCTGCCTGGAGCACTGCTGCGGCTCGGGCTTTTCTCCCAGGCCCAGGAGCTGGCCCCCGGGGGTGCAGAGCCAGCCAGGGTGCAAAGGCACGGGTGCAGTGAGGGTTTCTTGGCACTCCAGGGCCAAGTCCACATATGCACCCCCCCCATGCCTTGCAGGCCGCCTGTGCTGGACAGAAAGTAACCCAGCATACCAGAGCCAGGAGGGGAGTCAGAGGAGGTGCTTATCTGTTTTCTCTGTTCCCTGAAGCGCAGTGGCAGCCATTCCCACTGCAAACCAGGCCACAAGCAGTAGCAGGTCAGCTGAGCTAGGGAAGGGGATGTCGGGTTGCAGCTCCCAAGCCCTGCCCTTCCTCCCTGACTTCTTCAGGGCTGGAGGCAGGTTTCAGTCTCCCTGATTCAGCCTCTGCAGCTGCAGCAGGAGACTCAGTTACAGCATCCCCCAACTCCTCAGGTTCTGTCCCAGCCCCAGGAATCCCCCTGGCTCCCTCTCCACCCGCCATCCACCCCTGTGCGATGCTGCGCCGTGAATCCTCCAGCCAGGCTGTGGTAGCAGCTGGAGGAGGAGATCACAGAACCCAGCCTTGCCCCCCACCCCCAGCTTCCTCAGGGCTGGGGGCAGCTTTCAGCCCCAGTGCAGCCATAGCAGCCACAGGAGGGCAAGACCCAATCCTGCAAGGAATCCAGGCCAGCTATTAGCCCACACCATTGCCCCCTCCCTAATTTACCCTGTGGTTGCTGAAGGAATCCCTCCTCTCCCCTGTCTTTTCAACTGTCCTGCTCCAGCAAGCTGAAGCACATGGGGCTGTAGGGAAAAGAGCCAGGCGCTGGGAAGCGAAGGGCTCTAGCTCCAGTGGCCAGCCGCTGGCCCAGTTGCCCATGAGGATATCATCATCATCATCATCAGATCCATTGTAACCTCCTTCCCTGTGTGGGGCTTGAGTGTTGTGCTGCAGCTGGGCTTTTTCTCTATGTATGCTAGACAGCGGAGCACATACGGGCCTACTGCCAAAGATATTTCTAAATTATTATTTTGAAATAGCATTATTTTATTTCAAAATCAGAGCCTAGTGCAGACTCTATATCAAAATAAGGTAGGAATTATTTCAAAATAGAGTCTTCGCTAAACTCTTATTTCAAAAAAGGGAAAGGCAGGGAAAAGTATAGGGCCATTATTTCAAAGAAGCCAATTCCACAGCTTGGAATGGCTTTTTTTCCTGAAATACCATATACACAAAAAAGGGGCAAAAATTGGTGACCTGGGTATAAGCCAAGGTCCCCTTTTGGCCTTAGCCCCTAACCCCCCACTTCCTCTGGAGTCCCTGACAGCTCCCCTAACCCCCAAAATCTCTGCTGCTGCTTTTCCCTTGGGCCCCGCTGTCCATTCCTCACCCCTGCTCCACCCTCTCCTCACTGCTGCCCCCCTGCTCGCTTCTCAGTCTCCTGCTGTTACTCCCATCTTCCCTGGCACCTGACCCCTGCTGCCGCACTTCCCGGCCTCCCAGGCACCCCCCCAAACCCCAGGGCCGTGTCGCCATGTCCCTGGGCTCCCCAAAACCCCTGGGCCCTCCTGCTGCCCCCTCCAAATGCCCAGTCCCTGCTGCCCCTTCCCTGGCCTCCCTGAATACCCCCCCAATGTCCAGGCCACCCCCCCAGGCCCACTTACTTGGCTGCTCCAGACGCCGGGGTCCCTTCCTTCCTCCAGCCCCAGCCCCTGCCGAGTGCCCAAGATGGCCGCCCGGCAACACTGGGGCTCCGGCCTGCCCTGCCGCATGGTCAGGGAAACTGCTGGCTGGGGCTGTCTGCCGTATTCTCCCGTGTATAAGCCGAGTGCCTGTTTTGCAGCCAATTTTCAGGCACAAAAAATCTCAGCTTATACACAATGATATACAGTGACTATTTCAAAAGAATTGCTCTTTCAAAATAAAGCAGGTTTAGTTATTTTGAAAGAGCATTTCATTTTTTCAAAGTAACAAAGCACTTATTTCAAAGTACCAAATGCCCACATGGACAGGTAAAAAGGTATTTTTTTCAAAATAAGCCTCATTTCAAAAGAAACTTTTCAGTGTAGACATTCCCACAGAGAGAGACCCATCCAGCACTAGGACCCAGGAGGCAGCACCCACCATGCTCTGACTCTCCTTCTCCATAAAGGCCCAGCCCCGCCTGGCCCTCCTGGCTCTGATGGGGGCAGCTGCCTCCACCCTGTGCCTGGGAGGAGGCACTGGGCTGGCCCTTCACACTGGGAGGGGTGCAGGAGCCTCCTGAGTCTCTCCTCCTCCTGCAGGGCACCTTGTGGAGCTGGAAGCGAGGAAGGACAGGACAGGGCAGGGAGAGAGAGCACAGGCACTGGCTGGCAGGATCCAGCCTGTGGGCCATATTTCACCCACCCCTCCCATATAAGAAGGGTCACTCATCACATCTTTAATCTTCTAATCTTGTTGAGATAATGGTCACCAGGAAACAAGCTTTCATGGCTAGGTGTAGGAGAGAACCACAGTCATTGGTTCCAACAGAGAACCGTTAAGTGCTAAAAGAACCAAGTTGACCACCACTGGGGAAACTGGCCCCTGGCAAGGTAGCAGCACTCTTACTTAGCTTTTTAGGAAATGCACGACTGTTGAGTGTTGGATGATAGATTAACCCTCTAAGAGTGGATGTTGTGCTCGGTTGGCTGCTAGTGGTACCTTCGCTGGGCTGACTGATAAACTACATTGTTCTAGTTCCAGCAAGTAGTTCAAAATGATGGGCTCTAAAGCCTCCTGCAACAGCTACACCTCAACCCCCCAGGAGAACTTGTAGTGACTTATCTGACAGGCATCTGGCAGTGACTTGTCCCTGGGCAGGGCCCAGGGCAGATGACTCCCGTAACTCTCTCATTGCAAGAGCTACATGATAGTCTTTGCAACAGCACCACTCAGCTAGGAATCTCCTGGTGCCAGTGGTATTACAAGTTTCCTACGTGTCCAGCCGTTGCTCAATCCTGTCCCTATTCCTGCCTCAGCCTTGTTCCAGTCCACTTCAGCTTTGTCCATGCCCTGTTCTGACCTCACTCCAGCTCTGCACCTGCCTCCTAATTCCCAAATCCTTGGGCTAACTCCAACCTAGCTTTGACTTGTGGCCTACACCTGAACTACAAGTACAATCTTGATTTAGCTTGGTGGAAGACTCTGACTCTGGTGCTCGCCTCTGGCCTGTCTCCAGACACCAGTTCAAGTGGTGACCTCATCCCAGTCCCGATTCTGCATCCAGCTTTGATCAATGATACCTGTTTATGACCACTGCTCCAGCCATCAGGCCCAACTACCCAGAATCCAAAGCCTGACAGAGGGTCTCAGAATAGCTAAAATCCCAAATTGTCTTGACCAAGTCAGAGTTGGCATGGTCAGTCTGACAGAGTCCTACTTGATCTTGTTGAGTATTCTGGGGATTAACAGATAGCTGTGTGATAATCTTCCCATCCACAGCATGGGAAAGTCATCCAGGAGAAACCTGGACTCAAGGCTCCCTCTGAACAGAAGCACCAGAACTTACAGTTGCTGTGTGTTGCAAAGACATCTATTGGAAGGCGGCTCCTGTCTGAGAGGATGCCCTGGAGAACAGAGCCTCATGATTTGGTCACCACTGCCTGCTCAGGATGTCTAAAGGGGTGTTTTCAGAGCAGGCAAGAGGTGCTGTAGTGCCGTTGCAGAATTTATCTAGCAGTAGTAGTCTGGATGCCCAAATACTGAGGGCTTCTTGCTTTTGGGGGCACAGTTAACTCATTCATTAGTTCCCAGGCAAGAAGATGTGTGTGAGAGAGAAAACATGCTCACAGGGTGTCAAAAGAGAGCGCGCCTATATGTGTACATATGTATATAGCTAACAGGTTGTGGCAGTTAAAAGCTGTATTTAACAAAACTTGAGACATTCCTGAAGAATCTGATCTGCAGACTTCCTGTTTTCCTTGCTAGACAGCCACATGATAAAGCAAAGTTGAAAGAGATAATTAATTTTAAACTCCAATTTTTACTCAGCTGTTGCAAACTCCACCCCTTCCTCCTTGGCCTTTAACTACAATGATTACACTTAGCAAAGTGGGTTTTATGCATAAAAAGCATCAAGAAAATCAATGAAGTTTTTCAAACATAAGGGCACAAACTTCTGCTCCTATCCTTTAAGAATATTAATGTTAATTACTACAGTCACGTAAATAACTTTAAGAAAAAAACATTCACACAAACTTTATGTTTGCTGTAACTTAGTTTCAGATCCTCAAATGGTATTTAGGTGCCTAATCCCCATTGAAATAACGTGTTAGGCACCATTGAGGCTCTGGGTCTTAGTCTTTTAATGAAATGAAGAAAGCCGGCCCACAAATGAAGTTCTAGGTGACCAAAAAGGACACACTGGATATGTAATGCTAATCTAGTTCCACAAATACACTGAATGATTGAACAGTTGATATCATATATACCAATTACTAAGTTAACTTTGGGTGTATGGAGGTAAGATTTGCAGTTTTGAACTTTTATTCAGAAAGTGATTATATAAAAGGGAAAACTCAATTTTATCACAAATATAGAGGGCACAATCTGCAGTTAGGCAGGAATCAGATTTCCCATTTCATGGAAATTTCCACAATCTTGAAAATTTCTCCTTTCTAAAATGTGACCAAAAAAATTTAAGGATTTCCCATGAAACTAAATTGTTGAGTCAATTAAAACATTTTGTTTTGATTTTGAGATATATATGACATTTTGAAACATAAAATTGAAATGCTTTATCCTAAAAATGTTAAAACTGAACATTTTCAATTTATTGAAATGTTTTTCCACTTTATTCTTCCCTGAAATTAAATTTTGTTGAAACTGACATAGTTCTGCATATGTCACTATTTCAGTGAATCAACACTTTGTGAAGAAAAAAAAAAGTGTTTGATTAAAAACTTTCTGACAAGCTCTAATCCTGAATACCAACAGCTTTCACTGTTTTCAGCTTCAGATTGTAGGTTCCTAGCATCCCTGTAAAACATATCAGAATTCATTATTTATATTAAATTTGAGTGGAAGTAATTCTGAAAGACTATGTAGTTCTGTGTTCTCGCGTATGAGTATATTTCACCTGTCCCATTTACCAAGATGTAGGCACTTATCACGCTGCTTAAATCTTCTTGCAACTTTTCCAGAGTTGTGAAAAACCATTGTAGCAAGTAGCAACATTGTAGTAACTGAAAAATGAGGCTGCAGAAATAAACATGTAGGACCACTGAAATATGAAATGCGTATTAAAATAACGGCAGTGATAAGCATGTTAATATTAAAATCAAATTTTGTAATTCAAAATCTGAATGATTTGAAACATTGTGTATATTTGAAGTGTCTCAATTTAAAAAACCCATCTAAAAAGCTTTAATTGAAAATATGCTGAAATAATAGCACTACTTAAAATTACTGTGTATTATTATGTAAGTTATGTGAAAGAGAAATTATATGCCAGGCATAATAGGGTGCACGTGTATGTGTGTTATTCACAGCTCTAAAAGATACAAAAAATTTACACACACTTTTACATTATACATGTACATGCATTTAAATGTACGCACATTCCATGTACCTATGTAGATATACATGCATATGCAGAGTGTTCCTAAAAATGTTAATTTTTTTCCATTTGTTTAAATTTTCAGAGCATCTCTAACATAAACATGCTTTTGCCTCCTTAAAGGTGAGATGTTTTACTCTTTATATCAGGGTCTCAAACTCTCAGCCCGCTGGCTTCATGTGGCTCCTAAACTTATTTCCTGCAGCCCTGCAATGACACTACAACTATCAATATTTGCAGTGTTGTTGTATGAAAAGGTTTCAGTGGTGTGGCCCTCGGGCTAATGTACTAGTCCTCATTCAGTCCTCATAGTGATTTGATGGGCGCAGCCGTGTTAGTCTAGTTCAGTAAAACAAACAAGGAGTCCTGTGGCACTTAAGGACTAATAAATTAATTTACTGCATGAGCTTTTGTGGGAGAAAATCCCACTTTGTCAAGTGTCTGACAGAGTGGGATCTTCTCCCTCAAAGGCTCATGCGATAAATAAATTTGTTAGTCTTTAAGTGCCTCAGGACTCCTTGTTTGTTTTTATAGTGATCAGTCTGAGACCGCTGCTTTATATACTGCACATTCAATCATACTGAACTCATCATGCTATAAACTATGAGGATCTTCTTATAAAGGTCTACCTGTTACCAAAACTCAAACAAGAAGATGTCTGTATAAATAGCTCTCCAAAACAATGATAGAGTCAGATTCTTTAACACAGAACATGGTTAAGCAAGATGGCATAAGATTTATTGATATTGTCTTTTACTAAGGCACATGACATATAGAAATACTGAGGTACAAAAATGCAAATTTCTGCATGAGATTTAAAATAGAATCTCATTCTGAAAAATAGAATTAAAACTCTTTTGTTCAGAAGATTCAGCTTTTAGCCATTTTTTTCTTTTGTACTAGTTCAACAAGCAACTTGTATCTCGACACACAATCTTCCTGCAAAAATAAATAAATAAATAAATAAATAAATAAAAGTTTTACTCTTTTAAAAGCATTATCTGTAGTTTAGTACCTTCATATTGCTTCTACTATACATATTGTGCTTCTTATAAAAACAGCCAAGTATGTTTTAAATAGTTTTACTATTTTAAAAAATGTAGAATATTCACCCATGAATTGACCTTTAGAAGCATGGGCAATCCACACATCATGACGAGTGGTTTACAAATAGAATTTTCACATCTAAGTCCTTCACAGATAACTTGTGTTGTTAGAGACCACAGAAAAATAGGAGAAAATTTGCCTTGACTGTCTCTTTCTTTACAATGCCTAGCAGAATAATTATTAAATATAGGGAACTAGCACAATTCATTAATATTGTCAAGAGTGCATCTGAAAAAGAATTCCTCACTCATACAGCTTGTCTACCCTTAGAAATTTATGAAAATAGCTATCGAAGTGTAGATTCCAGAACAGCTATAGTTTTCAAGGCTAGACAAACCCTTACCAAACACTAATGTAGCAAATCCTTCCTAGAATGAATTGCCAGACAATTTGGAGAGTTAAAAAAATGGTTTCTGGAACCCCACCCACTCTTCCTCCTCCCTAACATTGACCTTTTGGTGCAAGTAAGATGAAGGTGTCCTGCAGTTTCAATGGTTTGCTATGTGAACTGAATTGTCAACACCACTTGGCACTTACTGAATGCACCCTGTGCCAAACTAGGGCTCACTAATCATGGACACGTTGTTTCTGTTAGCTCTGCCCAGTGCTTTCTTCCATTATTCTAGTAGGTTTATAATTTCAGCTTCTCATATTGTTTCATTGGTTGCAAAGCTTTTCCAGTGCTTAATTGTGGGTAAAACCTGGCATTTTAAAAGAAACGGCAAGCTGTTCAACTTAATTTCTCAACACAAACAAAAAAATTAAATTAAAAATAAAGCGTCAGTATATGGGTTGATAATGTCCTTTGAGATATCCACTAGTGATGATAGGCTGGATAAAGCCTCAGGTTGGCAGCCAATCGGTAGGAAAAGCCTGCCCAGATATTATACTGGTTTATTTGTAATTTATTCCCATACAAAACAATGATCTTACCTTACTTTTCCCTGGGACACATTTTGCTATCTTATCCCAGCGATCTGATGTTCCCTTTGGATACTGCTGTAAGGCTAGTTCAAGAAGTTTCTGTTGATTTTGAGTCCACAGTTCTTCCAAGCTGCGACTCTTCTCTTTTTTTCTGCTCTCATCATCACTATATTCTTCCTGTTCTGTGTTGTCAAAGTCTTTCTGACGCTTTCCCCTGCATTTATCTTCGGCTGCCTCTTTCATTGCTGCTAGAGTTAATTCAGAAGCTTTGGCTGTTTTTTGTTTGCGATGTCTGGTTTCGCTCATCAGGGTTTCTCTGTGATCTGCGGGAATATCTATCTGTTTCGGGTCATGATCAGAGTTCTCCTCCTCCTCCTCTTCATCATCTATTTCTCGCTGTGTAATTATATGGTCTGGCAAATTCATGTTGGCTTTGGCATTTCTAGAATTCTGGGCCAAGTTTCTAAGCTCAGAGAGCCTAATAGTACCTGTTGGAAACAGCATTTATTATACATGTATATCCTACTGAAAATGAAAATGAAACCGGGTGGTGACAAGTGCGAGAAAACCGTAAAGGCTCTTCTCATTCTGAGAAAGCAGGTTAGAGTCCCCCAGAAACCAAGAGACCCGCAGGAGCAAGGTTTATGGCACTGCCCCCTCAGTGGACTGGTAGCCAGTCAAAGTAAGAGTGCAAACTTAGAGATAAGAAAAAGATACAAGGGAAATACTATAAAGTAGTGCGAACAACTGAAATAATGATACAAAAATCACTAATCTAAACATTGCAAGTATTTGCCTTCTCCCACCCCCTTCATTGTGGTTATTCCTCTTTTCTTTCCTTCCCTATTCAAATCAGTCCACCATAGCCATCTCCTTCTCATTCATCTGTTTTCGCTATTATTTTTTCCTTTAAAGTTTATAAGCTTCTCTCCTTTCATTCTTTGTCTTTCATATTTATCCCATTCTCTGTTGTCCAACACTTCAACCTATTTTTCTCCTACTGTAAATGATCTTGCTCTCCTTGGTCCACTTCCCTTCTTGGTCCCCTGTGTTCATACTGTATGCATGCACAGGTTGCCTCTCACATTAGTCAGTCTCGATCTTCCCTTCCTCCTTAAATCTTCTCTAGGAGAGGCAGTAAATAAGCAGGATTAGAGAACTTTAGAAAACTGCAGACTTTTGCTATTCCTGGAAAGATTAATCTACTGTAATATTTATTGGCTGATTGCAGTTTGCTTGTAATCTTACCACAATCACAAAAGAAACTGAGCATATATATTCCATTTTAGCTGAGAAGGGGGAAGTCAAGTCCTTACGTGACTCATTTAGCAGCCACGTCACAGCTCTTATGAGGGGGTTTAGGAAACTGTCCCTCATCCACCCTATTTAAATATGGAAGTTCCGGTAGTATTTGCATATGAATGTGAATTCACTATAAAGAAGTGCTAGATCCTCCAAGATTAAAATCTGCTTTCTGAGAGTAAGTATGAGATTAAAACACAACTCTTTTCCCACCAAGATTCAAGAGCACACAGAAAAGGTGATAAAATAAACAGAATTCATTTTAATTTTGAGCAAACAATGTAAACTTTTTCTGATATTCGCTAAGCTGTAATAGGTGGGCTTTATTGAATTATGGCAAGAACTGAAAATCCAGAACACACAAAAATTGGCTATTCATTCAAACCATTGACCCTGTCTACCCCCAGAAATAAGCAAGGGTTAAAGCAAAATAAATTGGCAATTGGCAAGGATTGAAATATCTTCTTTTCCCCTTAAAAAGATAGGAAATAATAGCAACTAGCCCTGGAGTTAAATACGTTGTTAGAAGTCCTGTAGAGGGGACTGTATTTCCCAAACCCATATCCCTTTATCTGTCAGGCCCCACAATGCAGGCGTAAGATCTAGAAAGAGGGGACATCTCCCCACCCCCATACCTGAAGCAACTAGCAAACTTGTGAACACCATTAGAATAAAACAAACAAGCAGAATAATAATTCTCTAGATGAGAGAGCCTCTCCATAGCCACCTCTAGAGTGGGAGGACTCCCTCAGAATGCAGATCCACCTCTGTGCCTGCTGAAAGCAGGAGCATGGTACTTCCACAGCCAGGGACTTGGAAAGATGCAAAATGGGCTACACATGGGAAACCCAAAATACAAATAGCTTGTTCTTTACAAGCATTTGTTAGGAGTTAGGGACACAAACCTGGAGTATGTGTAACAGAGTCCTTCAGTTGCTTGGCCTTCATAGTAACCTGTTGTTTAAAAAAGAAAAAATAAACTAAAAATTGTGTTAACATTCAGGATTTTAAAGATGTTGTGAACAGCTTACCTCAAAATACTAACATTTTAACATGTACTGAATACTGCTAGGGTATCAGACTAATGCTCCTCTTATTCAGGAGGCCAGACCAGTTTTAAAAATTGTTAATAAATGATTTTTCAGGCTAAGAAGGAACTGGAATGGGGGGTGGGAGATAGAAGCCATGTCATGGCAGGGGTCTACTACAGACCACTGGATTGGGAGGAGGTGGGCAAGGCTTTTCTAGAACAAATAAAAATAGCCAGAACACAAGAGCTGGTAGCAACCGGGGGTTTTAACTACCCAGACATCTGCTGGAAAAGTAATATGGCAAAACCAGGGGAGTTGCTGGTGCCGGGGTTACTGGGCTTGAGCCCGAGTCTCAGCACCCAAGCCCTCGATTCGCTGCTGGGTATCCCATGGCAGTGGCTGCACGCAAGCCCCGAGTCCCCAAGCGCCGAGCCCTGGGTTGCCGGTGCTCCTGGGCAAAACACAAAATGGCCTGTAAGTTCCTGGAAGGTACTAGAAACAACTGGTAGTTTCAAAAGGTTGAAGTAGTACTCAGGCAGCACACATTTTAGACTTGATTCCGACTAATGGAGAAATTTATCTGAAAGTGAAAGGCAAGTTGGGTGAAAGTGATCATGCTATGACAGGCTTCATAATTCTAACGAAGGAAGGAGTGAGACAACAGAATAAAGACCATGGATTTCAGAAACCACAGACTTGACCAAACTCGGAGAACCAGTAGGCAAGACTCTACTTGAAGAAAATCTATGAGATAAAGGAGTTCAGGAGACCTGGCTTTCCTCAAAGAGACAAAATTCAAGACAAGAGAACAAACTGTCCTAATGGAAGGCAAGATAGGAAAAATAGTACAGAGCTAGTATGGCTTCCTCAGGAGCTCTTTAATGACCAAAAATGACAAAAAGGTACAACATGGACAGATTTATGAGGAGGAGGACAAAAGAAGGGCACAAATACGTAGTGACAAAATCAGAAAAGCTAAGATAAACCATGAGTTGCATCTTGCGAGGGACATAAACCGTAATAAGAAGGTTCTATAAATACATGAGGACCAAGAAAAAACTGAAGGAACATACATGTCCACTAAGCAATGCAAGACTCCTAACAACAAAGTGACATCAAAAGGCTGAGATGTTTATGCCTGTTTTGCTTCATTCTTCACTAAAATGCAGGGGTGTTGCTGCCCCAGAAAAATACCTGGGGCCCAAACTGGGCCTCCCCACCATTGCCCCACTCTCCTTCCACAGTGCCAGCCCTGATTCCCCCCTCCACCCTGTTGGCCTGGGCCAAATCCGACCCTGGCCACTGCCGACTAGCGGCTGGTAGCCTGGGCCTGGATCTGGCCTCTGCTGCTGCTGGTCAGCACTGCAAACTGGAGGCAGGGCCAGAGGCCCGCAGGGGATGCCCAGCAGCTGCAGCAATGCCCCTACTAAAGTGGTTAATTGTGACCAGGTGTTTTAGTACAATTAACATTAACAACAAAAAGAAAAACTCAAGCCAGAATATGGAACAAACAGATTAGATATGTGAGGTGTATTCAAGCCAGCAGTGCCTAACAAAGATCATCCTAGAGTTTTTAAGGAACTAGACAAAGGAACCGTGGGACTATTAGCAATTATCTCTGAGAACTCAGAGGATGGGTGAGGTCCCAAAAGACTGGAGAAGAGTTAACATCTTTCACTGAAAAAAATGGACCCAGAGAATTAGAGATCATTCGGGCTAGCTTTGATACTTGAAAAGAGACTGAAGCAAATTAGTAACTACTCAATTTGTGGGCACATTGAGAAAAATAGGATGATAAATAACCAACATGGACTAATCAAGAACAAATCATAGTGAACCAGCCAAATTTTTGTCTTTGATGGGTTATTGGCCTAGTAAGTTATTATAACTGATAGTTTAAAAATCTTACTAACTTTTCAACACTTATGTTTCTTGCTGTTAAACTTTAACATCTGGATCCAGAAAGGGGAAAAAACCCAGGAACAATAACACGATTCAAAATCCTGAATTGGATTCCCTTCAGAATGAATAGCGAGAGACTGGTACCTAAGAATGCAATTCATAAAAGCCAGTAAAAAAAAAAAACAAAAAACAAGGAGTTGTGTGGCATTTTAAGACTAACAGATTTATTTTTTGCACGAGCTTTCGTATCCCTTTTGAAATTCATAAAAGCCAGCACACTAGTCAGGGAGCTACTTAATCTAACCTAGGGGTGGCCAAACTTATGGAACTCAAGAGCCACACAAGCTGATTATTAAACCTTTGAGAGCTGAACTGAGGCATATAGCCATATACTTTTACCTACTTCAAAATTACTGAGTTTAAAATTCATTGCCTGCTTTAATTTGATCATAAAAAGAGGGCAAATATTGATTCTACTAATGTCAGACTCTAATAATTACTTAAGGTTACCATGAAAATTAGGCCTATACAGTAAAAACTTAGCTGCTGCTCGATGTAGAAGACTGCAGGCTAGTAGTGAGTTTTTTAAAATCCCGACCATGCTGCACTTCACCCCACCATCCCAACCCCCTGCTGAACTCCTCGGCTGGGACTGCTTTCCTAAACTGATTTGCTAATGTTCTTCTGGGAACCACCCTTTTTCATTCAAGAGCCGCATGTGGCTCCCGAGCCACAGTTTGGCCACGCCTGATCTGACCACTGGGAATGCAGATGACAGAAACTAAGTCTGTCCTAAATTTCTCCTGTGAAGATAGGCACTTAAGTCCTGGATGCAGGGAAACTCTCTCTCAGCTTCCAATCCTGAGTTAGGAACCCCCTTTCCTGGGGACAGGTGACCACTGAGCCCACCATCAGAACCAGAACCCATGGGTAAGATGGGCCAACCATATACCTATCTTCCCTGCATTGTGGAACACACTTGGGTTTAGGCTATGGGCATCTGGGTGCCTAGAGGGAGAACAGGGTATGCATGCCCAGGGGCATAAACTCAGGTGCCTATGGAGCTTTTATCATTAACACAAAGGCACCAAGGGCGTTTATGAGCCTACAGGATTAGGCAGCACCCACAATGCAGTTCTATGGATTGCAATAAAGCCTAGAACAGGAACTTTGCATGCTAAGTCTGGGGTTAGATGTTTCAGTACCACCTGTTGGCATAGGTACATCATCTCCCAAGAGGCAATAGCTAAAAAGAACTCTTCTGTCGACCTAGCTCTGTCTACATGGGGACTAAGTTCATTTTAGCAATGCCACTCAAGGGTGTGGATTTTTTTACACTCCTGACAGACATAATTAATCAACCTAATTTTCAAGTGTAGACCAAGCTTGGATATTTATGCATCACTGTGGAGAGAAAAAGCATAAAATGATCAAACCTTGATCTGGCATTTCTGTTATTACTAAGATAAGACAAATGAAGTTTAATAAAATAAAATAATCCACCAACCCACAAACTTTGAAGTCTTCTTTAGACATCATACAGAAGCAGAGAAGGTCATAAACTCAAATTTTAAAAAACAGTTGCAGATCATTCTTAATAGTTAATGTCAACTAATTTAGACCCCAAAATTCAAGTTTGGTATTAGAAAGTTTTACAAAACCTGATATGGTTCATGATTTTTATTCAGTTTAATGAAACAGATTTTTATAGGGAATAAAAAAAAACCAACCCAAAAAAACCTCTATTGTTTGCAATGTGGATTCTTTGCTAGTGCAGGAGAAGCCAGAAAGTGAAGTTGACTGGTTGAGTTATCCAAAACTGAATAAAATGCATAAATTTAAACAAACAGCTAATGGGGAAATACCTGTTTTGTTTTTTTCAACTTACAGTAATGTAAGGTTTCTTACTGTGTGTAAGTCATGCAGGTAAATAAGGAAGGAAGGAAGGATGTACATCTGACACAGTCATTTTAAACTTGATAATAGTCTTTTTGAATAAGCATATTTTAACTTAGTGTAAAAAATGGACCTGAAGATAGTCATGAACTGGTAAAAACAGCAGGCTATATTCTGATGCATAGCAATGCAAGACACAGTCTGGTGTTTGTGTGTGTGTGATGGTGGAGCAAAGTTGGCCTCCTAGCTTATGAGCTGATCCGGGCCTTGGAGCAGCCCTCAGCTTAATTTGAAGCAGCATAAGGAGCTGAAAAATTTAGCATTTCAACATTAGCAATGTTCAAAACTGTGAAATCATCTTTTTATACATACTTTACTATTGTAAGTACATCAATATTTGCTTCATAAAGTATTTTAAATAGCTGCATCTGACAAAGTAGGTTGGAACCTACAAAAGCTTATGCCCAAAGAAATTTATTAGTATTTAAGGTGCTACAGGACTTCTGTTGTTTTTGCTGTACACAGACTAACACCACAAGCCTTCTAGAACTATTTTAAATATAGTAATGATAATCAGTGATCGAAAGTCACAAGTCAATTACTATGAAATCCTATTATTCTCAAGACTTTCTGAATTAAAATGCTTCAGAAGGAAAAACAACTGAGCCTCTATTTGTTCTCATGAACTTCCTAATCATTGAGTGCACCAAGCCAAATGATGAAGATATTTATTCAAAACACCAGAAGATGCAGATATAGCAGTAAATATTTAAGAGACTGTTTTTGTGACGACATCCTTACTTTACATTGATACACGTTACAGCTTTCAGTATTTCGCTGTAGAGCATAACTTCTGAAATGGAAAAGACTAGGTTTGCTGCTGACTTCCTGTCAGCATCACCCCATTCTTATATAAAAATTTCTACATATTCAAGAACAAGTCTTGATTTCTCTGTCATGACTGTAAATAGACTCATTCATGGACCAAATCATAAAGGGTAGGAAGCAACATAGTGTTAAGCTGATTGCAATGCTTTCAGAGTTTTAAAACCTTACATAAGCAACCTTAATTCTGGAATTTTGTAACTTCTGAATAGTCAACTGTGCAACTCAACATTAACATACTTCTAGTGCAATACCTTTGGAGTCATCTCTCAAAAAAAAAACACCACGAAAATGGAATTCTGTCCCATGAAACCATACTGATACATAACACAGGATATCAACAGGTTTTGGACCTTCAGATCCACAGCACAGATCTCTACCACTTGAACTAACAGCGTTCCAAAGGGGTAGCCATGTTAGTCTGGTTCAGCAAAATAAGCAAGGAGTCGTATGACACTTAAAAGACTGAAATTTATTTATCACAGGAGCTTCCAAAGGAGAAAAATCTCACTTTGTCAGATGCTAACAGAGTGAGTGATAGCGTTATGCAGAATGTTATCCTCTATGTAATGAGACAAGGTGACTCTGTTAGACCAACTTCTGTTAGTGAGAAAGACTAGCTTTTGAGCTTACATAGAGCTCATCTTCAGGTCTGGGAAACGTACTCAGCATGTCACAATTAAATACAAAGTGGAACAGATTGTTTAGCATAAGTAGTTGTGACATTGGCAGACCCGGTGCAAACTTAGAGCGAGGCCGATAGGCCTCGCTGAACATTCACTCACTTGTATTTTTTTAAATATACAGTAGAGTTATAAATGTGTTTAGACTTTATGAAATTCTTGTAGGACATTGCAATAATACCAGCACCCCATGGCATAATGAAATATTTAAGTGTTTATTCTGCAACTATAAAAATATTTGCCAAGACAGTCTGGAAATAGGCATTACCAAGTGTGAAATGTGAGTTTACCACAAGTCATCCCATCTATTCCTCAACAAAAAAAAAGGCCTTTGGAGATCAAAGAAGCCATTATAGAATATCAATGGCCAAAAGACTATTGATTGGTCTCCTCATGCCCAGGAAGAGAAGACATGCACAACCCTTCATTCCATCACTCTGAGCTCTGAGTGAAGTAGACAAAATACCCTGTCAAGAAAAATTATCGATATGCTGCTTGAAATAGGAGAGAGCAATATTTCTAAGCATAAACAAGAGTCCCCAAGCTCCTTAGCTTGGATTAACCCTCAAGGACATATAGCACTTGCATCCCATAGCAACTTCTATTACCTTTTGGAATCAAAGACTATATCTCATTTGTGTGTGTATGTTTACCGGCTTTCACCTTGTAAATACTGTAACACTTATTTCTTTCTCTTACTTAACAAATCTTTAGTTAATATTATAGGGTTCACAACAACTATTGACTTTGGTTTGAGATCTGAGGTACAGTTGATCTGGGATAACTGACTAGGCCTTTGACACTTACTGGAAGTAACTTGATCATCATTCCAAAGGGGTAGCCATGTTAGTCTAGTTCAGCAAAAACAAGGAGTCCTGTGGCATTTAAAGACTAACAAATTTATCACATGAGCTTTCGTGGGAGAAAATCCAACTTCATCAGACTCTTTGAAGATGGGGGAAAATACAGAATGAAAAGAAAATAAATGAAGGAAAGTGTAAGTCATAGGATCAAGTCACACTGTAAAAGCAATTCAAAGCAGTTGTTAAGATTCAAACACTGGGGAACAGCATATAGAGGAAGATGAGGTCAAATCACCTGTTGTAATGAGAAAAAAAATCAGAAGTCTTTCTATAGTTCTGAAGAGACAGTCAAAGTTGCATATGAATTCCAACTCCACAGTTTCTCTTTGAAGCCCTGAAGGGTTGTTCATTTCTTTGAGTATGGCTATTAAAAAAATCATCAATGGAGTGATCAGGAACACTGAAGTGCTCACCTACTCATTTGTGAATGTTATGATTTCTGATGTCAGTTTTGTGCCCATTTATTCTTTTGCGCAGTCTGTCCTGTTTATCCAATACATAAGGCGGGGGCATCTTTGGCACATGATGACCTAAATGACATTGGTGGATGAACAGGTGAATGAGCCTTTGACGGAATATCTGGCTTGATTAGGTCCTGTGATGGTATCTTTTGTTCAGATATGTGGACAAAGTTGGCAGTGTGGTTTGTTGCAGGGATATGTGCCTGCTTTAGGGGTTCTGTTGTTAGGTCTGTAGCTGCTGGTAAGTGTCTTCTTAACGTTAGGGCTGTCTGTAAGCGAGGAGAGGTCTGTCCCTCAAGGCTTGAGAAAGTGAGGGATTGTTTTGTAGAACAGGCTGTAGATCCCTTTGAATGTGCTGTAGAGGTCTGACTTGAGGGTTGTAGGCAATGACTAGTGGTGTTTCATTTTCTTTCTTGGGCTTCTCCTGTAGTAGATAACTTCAGGGTACCTGCCTGGCTCTGTCAATCTGTTTCTTCACTTCTGCAAGCAGGTCCTGTTGTTTTAAGAATGCTTGATAGAGATCCTGAAGCTGTCTGTCTCCATCTGAGGGACCGGAGAAAATGCAGTTATATCTCAGGGCTTGGCTGTAAACAGTGAATTGTGCGGTGTGTTTTAGATGAAAGGTCAAGGGATGTAGCTAACTATAGTGATCAGTAGGTTTTTGGTACAGGGTGGTGTTTATGTAGTACCCCAAAGACAACTGCTACAGGAGAAGCCCAAGAAAGAAAACAACAGAATGCCTCTAATCATTACCTACAACTCCCAAGTCAGACCTCAGCACATCAAGGATCCTAAAAAAAACAGTAAAGATTCATCTTTAGAAGACCTCGACTAAAAGACGATTTTGCCTTTCCTGGAAAGACTACTGACCAATTACAGATAAATCTGGAAAAGCTATGAAAACCTGCAGAATCTAGGGGGCTTAAGGTCAATTGTGACAAAACCAAAGCCCTGAATGCCTCGTAAAAAAAGATGGAAAGGAATGTATTGGGGATAGTTCCTCCATCAGGCACACCAAGTCCTCAGGCATCTCAAACTGGCATAGCAGTATCCTCAGTGTTGATCAGTGCACTGAGTCAACAGCAACTGCAAAATCTGTAACTGTTACATTAACTTCCCTTTGTTGCTCTAGCCCATGGGTCTGCAACCTGCAGCTTGGGAGCTGCATGTGGCTCTTTGGTTGCCCTCTTGCAGCTCTGTGCCTCCCCCTAACCCCTTATCTGCCTCCGGGGGATCCTGCAGGTGGCCCACTCCTGGATCCGGGCTCTTTTCTGCTCCCATCAGGGGATCTTGGGGCAGATGCCCTGGCCCAGCTTCTAACTTGCCCCACCAGGAGGCTACAGCCATTGGAGCTCTCAAGACACTTGGCTATTGAAGGAATTTAAAAACAATTGGTTCTTACCTTTGGGTTGCTGACCCCTAATTTAGTTGTTTGTCAGTAACATTTGCACAGCCTATATTATAGATTGTAAATTGACCAATATAGAAACCACACTGGCTGTCTCCCATTTTTGGGTTGAGACAGTATTTCAGTCAGTTCACTAGTATAATTAGAACCAACTTCTCTGGGACTGACAGCAGTGTTATTTCCCTATAATTTGAGTAAATCAATCCATCTTTTTTTCCAGTCAGGATAATGTGTGTGACCAGAGTCCTCAACTTTCAAGGTAACTCTATGAAGCCAGTGAAATAGATGTAGGCCTTTCCACTCCTTAGCAGTTTTGATGAAAAATTGCCAGGACCTGGTGTTTTACCATATTTTAACTGTTTGACCACAGGTGTCACTTCCTCTAATATCACCAGGCTGTTACGTTGCTACTTCATTTAATCACTGCATCGTATAGGCTGCACCACTGGCAGGTCACAAGATACTTCTTGCCATGGAGATGACGGTGGTGTGTGAGTTTAAGGAAGATTAACTATAGTATGTGATAGCAATGTGAACATAAGGTTAAAGATGTTCCTAAGAGGTCAAAGGAGATGTGTACAATTTAGAATATGAGATTCTTTCTGTGGAGCTGGCTATCTGTATGAATGTACAGCAGGTATAGGTACCTTTAGTTTAGTGGAGGGCAAGGGAAGAGAGATGATCTGTTTTATGTTAGTATTGGGTCACTGTTATATCTTCTGTGACACAGTCCTGTTCTTAATATGATTTAAGAGAGCTCTGATTTTTTGCTTTCCCTACAGTGTGTAACATTTTTGAATATAGCTCACGCTGATGCTACAATACTGAATTTAGTACCAGACCGGAGCAATTTAAGTGTTTTCAGTTCAACATACTCTGTCTTGCTAGTCAGTATGGATAACAATTGTTGTTTAAATCTAACTTTGATTAGTCATTATACACCAGACAAACTTTTCTAACAGTGGTTTTGTGGTTATGTCACTGGAAGGGGACTCTGAAGAACTGTATTCCATTAATGACTCTGCCAAAGACTTCTTATGTGACTTGGGGCAAGTAATTCAGTCTCTCTGTGCTTCAACTCCGCATTAATAAATTCATAATTCTTTAATTGCACAGCTTTTGCAAGGATAAATCCATTCACACGTGAGACAGTCAGAACCTACAGTTTAGAGCTTGACAGTACTAAAGTATCAGAGATTACAGTAACTGTGCTTTTAAAATGTACTTGTTATATGTAATGAAACATAAAACAGTTGAAGGAAATCAGTACTTTTAAAAAATAGGTTTTCTACTGGTAAAAGCCATGAATAAGCCCATTAAATATACTTTTATTTATGGATCATTGTATGTCTAGATCTTCCCAATAATAAACTAATGAATGTAGAATAAACCTAGTTTTATCATTTGAAAAATATGCAACCCCTTTTATAATAAAGCATACAACTATAAAATCAGTATACACTTATGAGCTCAGCCTGCAGAGCTCAAGGCTTGTTAATTATTTCATCATCTTTTCTTTGACCTCTGGGGAAGCTTACAGAACTGCCCAACTCTTACCTCACACTGTCAGGCAACATGCTAATTAGTAAAGTCTGCTTAAATCTATCCACCTGTCTGTTGTTTTGCTGCCTACCAGGCCCTTTTTCCATGCAGGCAGCAAATCCCCTATCTGTCTGCTATCGCAACCTGAATGCTAGAGATTAGTGACCGCAGAAGGCAAGCAGCATCAGTTTACATCCTCTCAGGCAAGAGAATGATATTACTTCACAAGTATGAAATCTGAGATCTCTTTGCCTTTAATTTAGAAAACCTGCAGTTAATAATCACATTAAAGTGTGTTTTGCATGCCAGACAGTTTTTATTTCCTCTGTTATTTTTACGGTTTGAATGTCCTTTGTGGTTACTGAAATCATTTGCTGAAAGGCATAAATTAACATTTTAAACTTTTTATGTGTACCAAGGTAGATCTTGTGTGGTCATGTACGTTATACTTATATAATATCACATATGGATTCCTTTTCTGTGCCTTTAAATTCAACAATACTAGTTGTATCGTTTGTAATAAATCTCATTTGGCAAACTGTACAATGTTAACTTTCTAAGAATATCAGATTTGAAACCTCTTTTCCTAATTTAGAATACATTATTGGTTTTTCACAGTTTAGATAATTCACACGTACAATTTTGTCCTTTTTTTCAAGGGCAACTGTTTCCTTAAGCACTAAAGGCCAGGAATGAGACCTACGCCTGAAGCTACAAATTCAGCAAGGAAAATGGGTCAAAGACCAGATGCATGGAGGCTGACAGAAAGCACTGGTACAGGTAACCAGGTCAGCAGGCAGGAACTGTAATTAAAGTAAACTGAACCCAATTTCCCTTTCATAATCAAAACTCTTGATGAAAACAAATCTAATTAATACCACAAGACAACTGCAGAAAAAATTATTTTTAAAGCTGTATTATCTTTTCAGTTACAAATAGAGTCTTCATTACACTGATCAATCTGAGAGTTCCATCTTGGATGGAATTAAGATGATTTACAAGCCCCACTGTAAACTACTAGTTCTTAGTTTTAGATACTTGAATTGGACACAGGAATACATTGACCATGGCTCTACCTGTTTATTTTGTAGTTTTTGATACACTGGTTGAGTAAGGATAATTTTATTGGGTTATATCAGAATTGTCACAGTACTATAAAAACTTCAAAAGACCAAAGTGACAGCAGCAAGTAGTAAGTCCTCATAACAGGTCTGTCAGTGGGCAAGTTATAAAATTAAGTTAGACCAAAAAGTCTATCAAAATTGATCATAGCTGGCACTAGGTATTTTTAAAAGTAGGAGAAAAAGCAACTGTAAAGATGTCGAGTATATTTAAGAACAAATTCACTCCTAAAGCTTATGAAATAATTACTAATTATCTGCAATGATTACACAGCTTCTAATTTCATACTTGTGTCCCTCAGTTCAGAAAGTTTTTTTTTTTTTTTTTTTTTTTTTTTTTTTTTTTGCAAATACCTATCTCAGGGTTCTGCAACCTGTGGCTCCAGAGCCTCATCCAGCTCTTTGGCTGCCTCCTTGTGGCTCTGGGCTCTAAGCCTCCAACCACCACTGGAGGACGCTGTGGATGGTCTGCTTTTGGCTCCATCTCCTCTCCTCCTGCCGCCACCAGGGGATCTCCTTGCCAGGCTCCGGGCTCACCACCACCACCACCACCACCACCAAGGGAACCAGCGGGGGGGGAAGGCCCACTCCTGGTTCTGAGTTCTCCCTTCCTCTCCCACCAGGTGACCCACCAGCAGGCACCCTGGCCCAGCTTCCAGCTCCCCTCCCCACATGGCTACACCCATTGCGGCTCTTAAAACACTTGGTTATTGAAGAAGTTTCAAAAAATGTCTTCTTATCTTTTGGGTTGCCAACCTTGATCTATCTAATCAACAGATTGTAAACTGAATCAAGGTAAGAAATTCAAAACACTCCCGAGAATAAGGAATTTGTTTCTATATTTATGGCAGTAATCCTTCACTCACCTTCAGACTTTCAGGGGGAGGAGGGAGAAAAAAGGGGAGAAAGAGGCATTATCCCCAACTTTTCAGTAGCTGCCACTCCCATGTTTGCCCCTCATTGTTCCCTACTCTTTGCTCTCAACAGTGCTTCAGCTACTAGTGCAGTATTGTAGGGTTTGAAGTGTTTCTCTCAGAAGGCTGTCTTCCCCCCTTGTAGCAGGCTAATAGATTATAGCAGGATGGCAGTCTTTGCATGTGGACACAGGACTCTTCTGATGTGTCATATGATGTGGTGTGCTTTAACCCTGCATAAAGCCATAAATCCTGTTAAAGCAGAGTTCCAGTTGTATTTTAACGGCTCCTACAAGGAGATGCATTTCACAGGCAAAAGAAATTTGGGGCTGAAGCAAATGACATCCTGCCAGGAGACCCTAAGAAAAGCCAGGTTTGGTAAGAAAGCCTAGGGTTCGTCTTCACTATTAATGCTATAGGAGCACTGCAGTGCAGACATTTACTTACAGCAATGGAAGAGGTTCTTCTGTTGCTGTAATAAATTTTTATCTCCAAGAGCTGGTAGCTACATCCACAGAAGAATTCTTCCATTGACTTGAGTGGTGTCTACAACAGGGCTCAGGTCAGCTTAATTATATCGCATTGGGCATGAAATATTTTGCAGCCCTAAGCAATGTAATTAAGGCAACCAAACTTCATGAGAGAGACTTCAGTTAAGTTTTATATCCTGTTGTTGTTATCTGCCTCACCAGTGAAGCCAAACCACCGGAAAGGAGACGTTTGCACTATTAATAACTGTGTATATTCTGATTAGAGCATGATGGAAAACCCACGGGCTTACATTTCCTGTCCCTTA
Organism: Podocnemis expansa; assembly: GCA_007922195.1. Classification (NCBI taxonomy): domain Eukaryota; kingdom Metazoa; phylum Chordata; order Testudines; family Podocnemididae; genus Podocnemis; species Podocnemis expansa. The sequence continues at coordinate 42,703,017 of ML681964.1, forward strand.
GTGAGCTGGAGGAGAAAGCTCAGGTTTGACAGTGGGGATGAAGACACCCTCTGTAATAGAGTACTTTGGGTCCATGCACAGCTTAATATGCCTTCTAAGAAACTATCCAGGTCAGTAAAAGACAGAATCCTGAGTAACCTAGCTTCTCAGGTGGGACTGAAAGTCCCCAGGTGAAATACATGACCAGGAAGGGCCACGTGAGTAGATGACATGTGCAGGCTGTAAAAGAAGTAGCAGAGTTCCATACAGTGAAAGACCACAATCAGGGAAAGGTGTTCTCCTTAATGGCCATGTGGAAGGCCTGGAATAAGAGAAGTGGAATAGAACACAGACTGCTTGCAAGTCTCTTCAGAGAGGAAGCTATTGAATGCAGCAGCTGTAAATGCTGGAGTCTGAAAAAAGGCTGTAGAAGGGTCTCCATGTGGGATGATGAATGGTTGTACCAAGTTTAGGGGAAAGCTTGTAGACAGTACATAACAGAAGCCCTTCCCACAAGACCACAAGGAAACCAAACCTGAGGAGGCTCAGAATGCAAGAGTCTCAGCTAGGACTACTGGAGACATTTTTCAGAGCTGTTATGGTACCAGACCCCACAACCAGAAGGGCAAGTGTCGTTGACACTTATCAAACTAGGATGGGCCTGTTTTGAAGCTCCAGTAGTTGGTGTGTGCAATTAAACTCAAGCAGATAACCTAAGAAGGGAAAAATAAGGCACAGCACCACTGTCTGCTAGGAAAGAAGTTAATCAACTGTTATTACAGTGGTCCCCAACTTTTTCTATGCCATGGAACATCTCAATACCTTTAATTATTTTGGGGCACAGCACCATATAGTCTCCAAATGAACTTATGAATATTCATGAGCCAATCCGGAACTCTGAGAAGTTTTTTTTAGAAAATTCTGTGACATACCTGCTTAGGCCTGACGGCACGCCTGTGTGCTGTGGCACACAGCTATTATACTACCACCTCAACAGCACAGATTCATGTGACTGAACCATTTAGGATTACCCTCCCTTACCCCAAAAAGCGAGAAGGTAGAGCTTCCTCGCTGAACTCCCTCTACCCACTGTGAACAATAAAGAGAGATGTCTCCATCGCAGTGCATAAGGTGAGAGTTCAAACACATATGATCAGAGATCAAAGACAACATCTAGCAGAACCAAGGAAGAACATATTTTGCATTTCTGATATCTCTAAACTATTTAAAAAAACCTAGGCAGGCAGTTTTATTCAAAGATAACAACGAGCAAAAGCTCGCTCACTTAGGATTGACCAAAAGCATTTTACATTACATACTGTGTCAAGATGAGAATTATTAAAAAACCCAAACATACACAGATACACATACACAAACAAAAAGCCAACATATAAAAACAAACAAACAATGAAACCACAATAAGACTAAGCTAAAATAAAAGCCAGGATCTGACACGTTGACAAAAGCCAGAAATCTTAAATCAGCTTCTCTTAAATCACTTTATTCTGCTTAAGACTCATAACAGAAATGAGGACCTCAGAACAGTCTGATATTGCAAATCATACCATCACCAGAGGAATACAACATGATCTCAAAGTGTAAAGAAAAAATCCTACTGGTGCTTTTTTTTTTTTTTTTTTTAAACACAGACTGGTCTGAGAGGTTCTGGGTTTCTTCTTCAACATTGAAAATACAAAGATTTTTCTACTGATTTTGTAAAAGGACTTTTGACTAATGAGAGCCAGTGGGATGACGGCATCATAAAATCCTGACACTTGAGAAGATAGATTTCTAGTTGGACTATTTTTTAAAATCCCTAATTTTCTTAACACCTATTTTACCGAGTTCCTGACAAACACTTGAGAACAGTCCTCAAAGATTCAAAAACAGTAGCCTGCAAGCCCTACAAAGAATTCTCCAGCAAAAACAAGACTTGATACTCTTGATACTTCTAGGCAAAAAAGCAGCAAACATTTTCTAAAGAACATCAGGCTTTCTTAATATATTACACAAAAGCAAACAGGCCACACTATCCCCCCCACCCCACCCCACACACACTTTGAAGGTCACAAGTAAGACTTCTGGTTCATCTTTAGATGAGACAAACCTAAATATTCCTCTGGTCTGGCTATTGCTAAGTTAGGCTGTAAATAAAGAATCCATGTCACTTTTGACAAGACTAAGGGATAACCTAATATTCATAGTTGAATATCTACATAAATAGCAGCTCCTAACTTCAGTGTTTCTAAATACTAAAGCAGCAACAGTGGAGAAGCTAATGCACACAGGGTTTCAAGCAACTGCTGTTATTTTAAGCACCATTTCATTAAATTCTTCTCACTGCAGATCTATGCAATAGTGATAAATATATTCGTAATAGTGACTGTTAGTGCTTAGTCCATAAAGTGGAGATGCAGCGTTCAGATTTAAGCAGTTGTTTTCAAACGTAGGGTAGGGATCCAGTACTGGATCGCAGACCCTCAGGTACTGGGGTTGCGGTGCCCTCTGCTGCTGCCACCAAAAGACTGAAATGCATTGCTGAAAGATGTAGTTGTTGGGTCATGGGCATAAATGATTTTTTTCAGCTGGGTCCCAAGGGGGGGGGGGGGGGGTTTGAAAACCACTTGATTAAAGCCTAGTATAGACAAGGTTGACACAGACGTTATTGCTGGGGCCACGTTATAGAGTTTACTGAATGTCTCTTGTGGCCAGGATTACTACAGGCACTCTGCCCTTTTTGCAGGCCCATTAAGAACATCACACCTGGCTTTCACATCAAAAACATCTTCTGCCTGGGGCTGGCCTAACAACAAACAATTCCTTACAGTCTCCAAATAAAGTCCATCATGACAACTGTCCATATTTTACTTTGGTGTCTTTTCTCACAGTCAGATCTCTTCTGTCCCAGTCAGTTCTCACAGCCCCATCCTCTCAGTTCTTCCTAGCTCAACATAGCCTTCTGACACCTAGATCCCCAGACTTTATCTGGATCTCTTCACAAGAGCCTCCTTTTCCCTGAACTCCTCTCTGGCACAGCTAGGACTTCCCTGCACGAGTCCTTCACATTCTAGTTTCCGCTTCCCCCCTTTTCTGCAGCCTCCTGCTTCTCTTTATAGGGCAATCACCCTGATCTCTTCCAGGTGTGACTCATTATGTAATCAGGCCTGGCTAGCTCCAGCAGGAGCCATCCTGTAGCATACAGGCCACAAAGAAATCAGTGCAAGAGTAGGGTATTTCCAGATCCTGACTCCTCTTGTTAAAAAAAATCTCCCTCCAAATTCCTTTTTCCTTGCCAGCTCATCAAGAGTGGTTACAAGATATCTCTTCTCATATCTCACTGCATGGCTCAGGGGACAGAGGATCCAGTGGGTCAGTTTCTCTCTCTGAGGAGTCTGGACAACAGCCTTTTTTTTTTTTCTTCCTCAGCACTGGGCATGTATGGGCAACATTTTGGGGTCTCTCTCTCTCTCTCTCTCTCTCACACACACACACACACACACACACACGTACCTTTTCAGAGCAAGTTTTGCCTTATATAGATTGCTAGTGGCTGAAGACTTCAGTGATAGACCCAATAGATGCTCAAAGATAGATTCTGAATTTCTTGGTCTTTTTGTTCTCTATACAGTGCTTACCACAACAGGTTCCTTGACACCACAATAAAAATAAACAAACAACAACAACTACAACCTCAGGCAGACTCCATTAACACTTTTTGTGCAAAAATTTCTTTTCCACACATAGTACACACTAGCAAGCTGCATACAATAGAATGTATTACTTGCAACTCCTGAGTAAAATAAAGTTTTTAATGAGGCTCTCCCTGGCCAGTACTGTTAAGTATGAGACACCCCTATCTCCAAATAAAACACAACCTATTTCACCATCTGCACCATCCTGTATTACAAATTGCTTAGTCACATGTTCATCAAGAGCCCCACAATTTAACTGTAAATTATACAGGTTTATTTAATTTCTTAAAGGCACCATGATGGGGATGAAAATGTTGTTTTCAAAGGATATAAAGAGAAATAATAGTATGGTACTAAATGAGTCCTTAGAAAACCACCTTTCTATGTTTTTTCCAAAGTAAAAGTAAAAACACTTTAGAAACTGGCTTGCAGATAAACACACTAACCTTTTATGATAATTTGTGACTATTTGACTAAAACGAAGGTCTGGTTTTCAGAAAGTATCTTTGCTAAGTTTTAATGATTAAATATACAACATCAGCCCCAAAATGTGCATCAGAAGAATTAAACCTTTGAACCTTTTTCTCTTTAACCCTCCAGATACTTTGGAATAGGGTCAACTGGAAGGACTTTTGAATGGTCCTTTGCAGACACTAGTATAGAGCATGTACAAGTGATGTACTGCTGAAAAGGAGAAACCTTTTTATAGATTATTTTCAGGGTATTCAGGATAACACCACTTCAAATCCTTAAAATACAGTTCTCTTTATATATGACACTTCATGATAAAATATATATGAACAAGAATATTAATTAATTCTATACCACTGTTAATGATATTATAATCTGGAAATAGGAACAGAAATAGCATCAATACCATACCAACTGTTTTTATCGTTTTGTAGAAATATCTGTTTAATTAATGGAATCCACCTATCCAAATGCAATTAGCTGATTTGTATTTAAAAACAAAAACAAAAAAACCCCACCTGGCTTAAACAGAACCGTCAATTTTAACTGAGTCTCTCCAATGTCATTTTATAGTTAAAGGGGGCACTAGTACAAACAGTAAAACTGGCATTGTTTTTCTATTATCAGGTTACAGTAGCTCAGGTCTCTAAGCACCAGAATCCCCCATACAGCTGATCAGTTACAGCTGTTAATTGTGGAGCAAGAGACTGCTGACATCTGCTTCTTGCTTAGTTAATGGTTCACTTCCAGGTCCTAAAAGGATTGCAGCCTCTTTTAAGACAATGTTGGACCCCATCTATGTCTGCCTTCTACACTGCCTGTCTTGTTCTGGTTTGTCACTCTCCATACAAAGCAAATCTGAATGAACTCACATCTGCCACTGATCGACCCAATTCGTGAGCAATCTTTTCCCATCGACCTGGGGTCCCCCCTGGGAACTTAACCATACTTCTTGTCAGCTGGCTAAGGTCCTCTTCTGTCCATTCAGGTGCCTGCAAAACATTTGTAAAGCATTTATTTTGCTGGAAAATTTTTAAAAAAGTGTAGTTGGATATAAAATTGATTAATCAAATAACAGATGCTGTAACAAACAATGCAGTATAATATTGTTTCAATTGTTAGTTGAATGCTGTTTCTTCTACTCATAGAAAAAGAGTACATAAATAAAACTGCCAGTGAAGAAGCTTGAACCATGCATAATATTTAATATACAAGACATATACTAGTGCAGTAGACATTTAACTTATGCCACTGTGAAAAAGCAATTTAAAAAAATCAAAACACACATTAATTTTATTACTTAAAGATTAAACCACAGCCTAAGATATCAACAGTTTAGATAATATATAAAATCATATGTAAAACTGAATGGTCGATAAAGGAAGAAGAATCTTTTAAAAGTCCTGTTTATTTTTTAAAAAACCTGAAAATTCTAGATGTTATTTATAAAACTGCATCTTAAAATAGCATGGCCAATTCAGTCAGTTGTTACTGCCACTATAATGGATGTATGTTTTAACATTTTAGAATGATGCAGAAGTGAAATCTCACAATTTTACATTCTAATGAGACTTTTTTTAAAGCACCTAAATCCCTGTGGCTGTAGCACACTGCATACAAAGAGAACAGAAAGAAATTGGTGATGTTTTCAAAGAGCAACAAGACCCAATAACCAAAAAGTAAAAACAGTTCTTTTCTTTTGAATTTTCTCATTCATGATAAACAAATAAAACTGTGTTAAAAGCAAGGAAACACTGGTTCTTCAGATACAGTTGTAACATTAACTATTAAATCTTTGTGGGTTAAATGGCTTCTCCTAGAACACGAGGCTCTGCATCAACCTTCCACAGTAGTAAAAGCAGTGACTATTGAATTAAGCATCTCTAAAAAAGAAGTAGTTAACCATTTCCATTTTTTTAAAAGAATCCTTTATGACAAATACCTCTTCTAATCACCATTTCTGATAATGAACAGGCATCTATCAAGCAGTTTGCATTACAGAGCCATCAGCACAGAACAACAGTCAGAGGTGAGTGACCCCAGGGACCATCTCCACAGCTACAGCAAAGCTTCTCCCTGACACTAATCCTGCCTGTCATTCTCCCACTGTGCTCTAACCACACTGACATCCGCCTGCCGCACTGCAAGCTTAACGGGCCCTTCCTGACTTTTTACTGTCTCCCTCAATCAATGGTTCAAGAGTGCTCTTTTCACCATGTCCAAATGGCAGCTTCACTCATAATCAAAGTGCACTGCCCCTGTTAAAGGGCTTCCCGAAAGGCTCTACTATTTGCATTCATTTGCAAAGCAAACTACTTTTATTCACTTTGTTCTGCTATCAAGAATGTTCCCTGAAGCAGATAAATTGGCATAAATACAACCTGCCACTTAAGAGACAGTAAATAATAGCCAATAGTGGGGAGGATTTTATCAATTGTTCTATTTTGTATTCCCGTAATTCTTTGTTCATCAAATGCTAAAAGCCTCAAATATTCATATTTACATGGCTTTTAATAAGCCAGCATGAATTCATTATCTAACATGGTTTAAAAACATAGCTTACACCTAGTGTGTGTAAGATAAAGCACATACTTACTTCGTTATATATGTAGTGTATGCATGTTAGTGGAAAAAAATGCTAAATATATAACAGGTCTCATCACACAGTAACCTTACACTTTATTTATTGCACAAAATAAAAGCATACATATTCTGAATTAAAAACTCTAACAACATATTTCCTCAGCTTTGAGGTCCATAGAAGTGAAGTTCTTGTACACCTATAAATATTCTCACTTTGAAAATATAATTCCAGTATTATTTTATTTTCAAAATAAAGAGGATAAACAGAGAATTTAACATTTTCAGTAAGTTTTTCTAAGTTGTAGATAACTGATTGTATGCATTAGTAAATCCAATTTTGTTTCAGTAACATATGGAAGTTATGTTCTACATTGATTAGTAGCTGCACAGAATATTAACAAAATATTCAAACCATATCCAAATAATTTCACGCAAAAATCAAAGCAATATTTCTGCACTGATAGAAACCTTTTAGCAGTAACACTATCTGATGTGTTTTAGATATCTTAAACCTGTTTTTTTAAGTTCTGATTTCTGGATGTGCTGCATATTTTAATTCCCATGCGTGAAGGCTACAAAAACACACTCGTTTTCCTTAACCATCATAATCATCTTATAAAATAAAGTCAAACAAAAAGCTACTATCTCCTGATCTTTACAGAAACAAAACAACAAACTTAATAATTCTCTGTGCAGCTATGATACTGACATACTGAATGAACAACAGTATTTCAATAACATGGTAACTTATTATAACAAATTAAAAAAAATAAAATAAAAAATAAGAATGTAAAATTGATAGATCTGAAATTCTTTGATGGAGCTTTTTAGGAATCCATCATGAACCACTAGTGCTGTAAAGAGCTTTGGGGAATTTGCAATTCCAAAGCAATAGATAATTGTGTCTTTCGATGCAACATTGCCTGCTATGATCCAACTACTACAAGAAGCCATGAGGGTGGCCATGGCCATACTGTGAATGTATTCTCCCTGTTCTGATCTGGAGCCAAGTGTAACTGTGAGTCTCAAATGAATTCATAAGCATACTGCTTTGTCACTTAAAACCATGTGTGTCCAATATTACTGAAATGCTGGGCCAAAATTCATCTCTGCAGTTAAGTAATGGAAGATACCACACAGTGAGGGGACAGCTGTTGTGACTACACAAGCATTCAGATTTTGCATCAGAAAAGCCTGCTCTGGGATTAACTCTCCACGCTGCATACAAAATGAAAGTAAGCAGAGCTACAGGCTTCAGCTTTTAACATTAAATGCATTGCATTTACAAATATAAAAATTCACAGCTTTTGCTCAAATGATAGTCCTTTAAATAGTTTATTGTACAGGTCTTGTAATATCACAAACCAATTCATCTAAATTCCTCTGCAATGTCTAAAGCACAAATAAAAATGTGGTTTATTATCTTGCACCAATATTTTGTGCTTTTATCTTTAATTACTTCATACAGCTCCCTGTAGCAAATAACATTTTTTTTATAAAAACAATTCCTTCTTTAAAACAGCAACAATCTAAATTTTAGTTTCTAAGAACATATAGTAGCATTTGTTTTTAAGAAATACAATATTTAAGGTCTCTAATGCAAAAATTGTTAATATTTAGAAAAATTACACAGCTGCATATGAATTTTACTGATAGACTTGAGTATTTAAATTAGTCTTTAAGTGCCACAGGACTCCTTGCTTATCAAAGTTCCTGTGTTTACAAGCAATCCATCTTAATTTGATGATTAACAAGAAATTCAAAGGCTGAAATTCTGTCCCTGGCCTACCCCATTGTACACATAAGGGTATGTTTACATAGCAGGTCAGACATGGCTTCTAACATGTTTCAGCCCAGATCTCCCCTTATTATCCCTCAGACAGAGCCCTTGGACATAGGCATATACAGCCTCAGATTACCCTGTTAGGGCTTGTCACACGCAGAAATTACATCAGCATAGCTGTGTCTCTTGGGGTGGAAAAAATCCATGCCTCTGAGAGATGTAGTTAACCTTGAGTCAAGACGGTGCTATGATGATGGAAGAATTCATGGACTGACCAAGTTACTGCCTCTCGGTTATGTACAGCGATTGGAGACCCTCTCCTGATGCTGTAGTAAGCATTACACTGACGTGCTTTTATCAGAGCTTCCATGTGCTGCTGTAGCACTCTGGGCATATGCTAGTCTTGCTGGCTCACTTGAGGGTGTAGATACAAACGTATGTCCCACTCTAGGGTTTCTGCCCAGTCATTCTGCAGTCAGGATGTAGCTAAAACATGTGTTGAGTTAAAGTGTTTGGATAGTCTGCCAATGTAATTCCACAATTCCCAGGACATGTATGTTCCAAACCCTTTACCTCCTTCTCACCTGCCTCCACTGCGAAGGAAGCTACACACTGGGGTCTGAATACAGCCATTACTCATTAACCTTCCACTGCATGTAGACTGCTCCACCATCAGTACAACTTAATCTAGCTGATCTAAAGAGAACACATGCGCCCACCAGCCAATGATTCTGGTTAACTTGTAGTGTGAGGACTGCAGGGCTCCTTCACCCCCATCCCCCTGAAACCTACATTTAAATGATGGAATCTTGATGAGGGTGGTGGATGTTGGCACCAACCAGACCCCATTCTAATACAGGGAGGAGATCAAGCATCCTAAGTCTACCTACCTCAAGATGAAGGACAGGAATGCCAAGTATGGCAATTACTAAGAAGTATCTGATCTGGTGCTGCCACTGCCTCTAGAACCCCCAGTCCTGTTTGATCATCTCAGACCACTGGCAGAATGGACAGGCACACCACAAAAGGAGAGCTTGGCAGCAAGGGGCTAGTCATAAGAGCGGAATCCAGAACAGAACATATTGCCAGAACTGGCTGCAGACCAGGCCAAACAGCCTAATTGATCATGACATGTCCTGGGCCCAAATGAAGAATTTACTCACTGTGTGAAGTAATGATGTTTCTTCAAGATGTATGTTCCTAACGCTACTTGATAACCTGCCCTTCTCTCCTTTACTTCGGAGCTCTCATAAGCAGCTTCTACAGTAGAGAAGGAACTGAGCAGGATTCCCCCCCACAGTGCTAGATAGCCTCAAAGCAGACCACAAGAAAGGGAGAGGACATGTGCTGGCTGAATGGATGCTGCTACCTGAAATCTCTGTTTAGAGGTGCAGGGGCACAGACATCTCTACAATGGTGCACCCATAGAGTACATATCTTGAAGAACTATAGTTACTGCACAGAGTGAGAGGGTAGGAGCTTTGGAGCGCAGTCTGTTACTACAGAGAATACTGTGGAGACAAAAAGATTGCATTGGAAGCCAAATCTTCAGTGATGGCATAATACTGTGTCAAAGTGTGGGCAGAGAAGCCCAAGCTGCTGCTCTTCAGATTTTTGAGATAAGGTCATCTGCAAGGAACATGACCAAGATAGAAATTGTCCTCACGGAGAACATATAGATTCTGGATGGAGTCAACAGGTTGCGTCCTTCATAACAGTACGTAATGCAACCCAAGACCCATTTGGATCATCTTTGAACTGATGTCATGGAACCTTTGGATCTTTCTGCAAATAAAAGGAAGAATTTAAAGGACTTCCTGAAGTCCCTACTTCTGTCCAAGTAGAATGCTAATCTTTGTCTATAATCTAGCATAGGCAGGATTGCCTCTCTATTGTCACAATGTGGTGTTGGGGGAAAAACAGGAAAACTGATCTATTGATGCATACAGAAAGTGGGGGTAACTTTAGGGAGAAATCTGCAATGTGATTTCAGAGTTACTCTGTATTTAAAAAGAAAAAAAAGACTATGTATGGTGAGTGTGCCATTACGGCCACTAACTGCATGGATAATGTGTGAGATTGTGCAAGTTGCCATGTATTCAAAGAGACATCCAGTCAAAGCTTTAAGAACTAGGTTAAAATTCCCAGTTGGCATGTGTGGTCTTACATACAGGAAGAGATTCCCAATGCCTTTTCGGAATCTATGCAGAGGGTGATCTAATACCACATATCTGTCTACCTTACCGTAGAAGCCATTATAACTGTAAGATGTTCCTTCAAGGAGCTCAGTAAGAGCTTTGACCACTTAAGGTCTACAAATATAGTCTAAAATCAGAGAGAGATGGAAAACAAGGTTGGGTCTCTATGCTTAGAATTAAACCAAACTTGGAGTTATTTCCATTTTTGTAGGCAAGTTTCTCAAGTAAATGACTTTTGCCTTTGTGGCAACATATCTTTCACTTCATCAGAGCATTCTACCTCTAAGTCTTGGCACCAAGAAGGAGCTAAACCCAGAGGTGGAGGACCTGCAGGTTGGGCCAAAAGATCAGCCATCACTTTGAAAGAAGAGGAAGAGACAGGAGAACACACTATCATCTGTGCCAGGAAAGGAAACCAGACTTGTCTTGGCCAGAACAGGGCAATCAAAATAACTCTCGTTTTATCTTGTTGAATTTTCAACAGGACCCTGGATAGAAAAAGAAATGGTGGTAAGACATACAAGTCGTCCCTGTTACATGGAAGGATGATGGCATCTCCCAGTGAATGTTTCCCTAGGCCAGCTTTGAAGCAGTGAATAGGACATTTTTTATTCTGGTTAAGTAGCAAAAAGATATCTGTAGCCAGCGATCCTCAAACGGCAACTAAGTCATGAAGTAACATGAATTCAGTTCCCATTCATTGTCACGAGTGAAGTTTCAACTGAGACTATCTGTATTCCTGGTGGGTAGACTGCTGAGATGAGCATATTGTGATGGATACACCAATTCAAAAGTTTGAGTGCTTCTGTGCAGTGTCCTGGTGATTTAGATAAAGCATACATGTCATACTGTCTGTCATGACCTTGTTTCTTGATGAAAGGCAGATAGTGGGCACAGGTGTTCCTGGGCAGCCCTTCATTCCAAAAGATTTATATGGATGGTTGCTTCTGTGGAAGATCACTTGCCTTGACCTTGCAGTTGCGTAGATGAGCTCCCCCACCTCTTAGGAAGACATCTGTTGGTAGAGGCCACACTGGAGGCGATTATATGAATGGAATGTCCGCTTGGATATTGGATGGGTCTTTCCACCAATCCAGGGAGTGCTTTACTGTAGAGCTCACTAACAGCAATTCAGTTAGTCTGTGCTGTTTGTGGCATAGACAGAAGTGAGCCACTTATGAAGTCTTATGGTCGTCTGAGTGGCTCGTATGGCATCCCGAAACAACGTAACCAGACAAGCGCCTCTTCCTGGCACCGGGTAGATCACAATGCCCAGTGCTTGCAGGTGCACTGCTATGACAAAAAGAACCCTGAAGATTATCTTGGGTGCAGACAAGATGCTGAACGGGAGCATCATTTACTGATAGTGGCCTTGCCTAAAAATAAACCATTGGCCTCTCCTGTGTGATGGACACATTGAGATGTGGAAGTTTGTAGTCCAAAGACTGAAAATCAATCACCTTGATCTAGAGCTGGAATATAATGGCTGCTAGCATGAGCATCTTGAACTACTGCACCTTCATGTATTTGTTTAATGTCCTTAGATCTAAAATGGGCCTCCAACATCCCTTTGCCTTGGAGGAACTTGAAATAAGAGTAGAGCCCCTTACCCCTAAGTTGTGCTGGACTGATTCTATGGCCCCCCTACACATAACAGATAATCTACTTCATGGCAAAGTATGTTCTTGCGAGAAGGGTCCCTGAAGAGGAACAGGGAAGGAGAACGGAAATGGGAGTGGGATATGATTTGATGGCATAACCTCTGAAATAATCTCCAAGACCCATCCATCAGAGGTGATCTTTTCCCAAATGCTGTGAAAGAGGGCCAGGCAACTTCCAAAGGGGCATGACTGGTATATGTATATGGCAGCTGATGCTGCAGCCATCCAATATTGACTAAGGGGGAATGCAGTTCTTCCCAACTATCAGGTCTCTAAGGCAGTCATTTTTCAACACTTTGTGGGTTGACATACCTTTGATGGTGTGTGTGATCCTACAGGACATACCAGTTCCTTCCTCCCCAACCCCAGGCCAAATCAAGCCATTTCCCCAGCTCTACACAATATGCTTGCCATCGCGTGCTGACAGAGTGGTCAAGAACCACTGCTCTAGGGCACCGAAGCTTTTGTGGTACCATTGTCTCACTTGGTATCATGAAGGACTTTCCATGGTATGTTGCTGGTACTGATGGTTGTGAAGGAACACAGCATTGCTTGGATGGGAGCTCTGTCAAACCCAGTACCAAAGGTTTCTTGGTGCCACACATTCAGAGACGGTACAGTATTTGTCTGTCTTTTTCCTTATGGATGGTACTGCTGCCCCAGAGACTGATCCCCTGGCATCAATGGGGGTGTGGCAGAGCTCATAGCAGAGGTACCCTGATGCTTCTGGGCACACACCTCAGAATCACTGGTGCTGCTGTTATTAAGGTGGCCAGACACAGTGGGGAACTCCTCTGACTGGCCAACCGCTCAGTTTGAAGGATTGAAGTCCTTTTACCTGAGTCTAAACAGGGAACCTGCTGGTTTTTTCCACGGCGCTACTCCCTTTGAAGTTAAAGGCACTGGGGACGATTGAAAAAATGGCATCCCCAAAGGGGTAGCTGTGTTAGTCTAGTTCAGCAAAACAAATAAGGAATCCTATGGCACTTTTAAAGGCTAACAAAAGCTCATGTGATAAATTTGTTAGCCTTCAAAAGTGCCACAGGACTGTGTTTTTCTCCATAAGGAGTTTTAAATTGAGCTCTTAGTTCTTGAGAGACTTCAGCTTTATCTGATGCCAGAGTGAGCACTTCTGAGGGATACAGGACTATCCCAGGCACCAGACACAGTGAGACTGTCCAGGTAGGAAGACTCCTTGTAGGGGAGAGGCATGCCCCAGAGGGATGACGGGAGAGACGACTATCACCTTCTGACAGTAAAGAATGCAGAGGAAAGTTCTTGTTATTTCTTTTTTAAAACTGGAAGAATTTACAGTCTTCAATACTCACCTGGAAGGAGGAGTGGGGAATCCCCCCAGGCAGGGCTGGAACCAAAATTTCTTTTCTGTTCTTTTCACCCAATGTGGTAAAAAGGAAACACTAACTATTAAGGAGAGGATGAGAAACAAGAACTACTACTTACGTTTCAAAGTGTCTGGTGAAGCGGGATTCTCTCTCATGAAAGCTCATGTGATCAATAAATTTGTTAGTCTTTAAGTGCCACAGGACTCCTTGCTTGTTTTGCTGAAGTAAACTAACAGGTACTTATGGTACTTATGTTAATGATGCAGATAATGAAGAGACAACTGTTACGTGCCAAAACAAGGGAAAAGAAACTGAGTGGGGTTTGCTTGCACAGTGCTAGATAGCCTCCAGGCAGACCACAAGGAGAGAGAGCACATGGGTAGGCTGAACTGACACTGCTACTTGAAGTCTTTCATTAGAGGTGCAGGGGTGCAGATACACTTATGGGGAGCACTCACAGGGACACTACTCAGAAAAGAACCCAAAGATCTGCTAGGAATGGACATGGGGAGAAGCCTGGAGAGAAAGTAGCACCACAACAAGCTGTGGTGCCAGAGTTCAGTGAAAGTTTGTTTCATTATTTCCCTGGACCAAAAAAGTCGTTCATTGCTGATATTTGCCAATTAATTGTTTTCTTTGTATTATAGGTCGGTATGTGAAGCCTGGGAAGAATATGAATCAAAGTTGTAGATTAACATTTTATTACAAAAATCTAAATCAATATAAAACCAGCTGCAAATGAACTTCAACACTCACATTGCAACGCCCACAAAAATTCACTAGCATGTATACTAACACACCACAAAGCATCACATCACCATAGCTACCTCATTGTGTGAACCTTGGATGTGGGCACACAAGGCATCTCTGATTTTGTTTGTGCACCTAGCTCCAGAAATGTCAGATGCCATTCCTGATTACCTGTATCAGGCCTGTAAACCATCAGTGTTTTCAGTCTTCAATTTATGTGAAATGTATGCCTTTCATCCCATAGACAACCTAAGGAGGTGGTGGAATCTCCATCCGTAGAGACTTCTGAGGTGCAGTTTGTTAAAGCTTTTGGCTGGGATGATTTAGTTTCTGAAAAGAGTAGTTCTCTGCTTGTCCAAAATGGCAAATATGAAACCACTGCTCTTTCCTTGCAGTCCTGCAGCAGAAGCACTGGTCTCCATACGATGAATGTGCAGCTATGACAGCAAGTACCTTAATTGTGCCATGGCTGTAACCTCTCCAAGATCCACAGCTAACACGGCTACCCCTTTGGAATTTCACAGACACTATCTGCATCCTGCAATAACTCTGAACTGAGAGCAGGAAAGGCTCTTTCAGCAGTGCTGGATCCCTGGTCTTTCTGGCTGAGACAAATAAAAGCAGAGCGTGCGCAGAACTGGCACTGCCTGGGTTATATACATGGGTAGATTAAGAGCGCTTCTGCCCATAGGCTTGGGACAGATCGAGAAGTTCTCGCACAATACATCACAAACCTACCCTTAGTGCAGACACTGCTAGTGAGGCACTGAGAACCCTGGGATATGTTGCCAGGAATCCTAGCATCAAACACAGTGTCAATACAGAAGCAGAGTAACATGGCTACCATGTGTACAGGGTACATGTACTCTACAAAGTAGTTAGGTGAGCCTGAGTTTACAGATGAAGGAGTCTGGACCTGAGTACACCATGCAGTGTATACCTAAACTAAAGGAGAAATCATCCCACTTGAAGTCAGTGGCAGTTTGGCCACTGATCTCATTGGGGGCAGGGTTTCACAATAAGAATTTCTATTAGTTTACCTAATGAAACACATGGATAGAGGGGAAGCGGTACATGTGGTATATCTAGACTTTGTAAGGTTTTTGATATGTCAAAAAGATGCATCACCTTCTCATTAACAAACCAGGGAAGTACAACCTGGATAGAGCTGCTATAAGATGGGTGCAAAACTGGCTGGATAACTGCTCCTAGAGAGTAGTTACCAACGGTTCACAGTCATACTGGTAAGACATAATAAGCGGGATACCACAGGAATTGGTCCTGGATCCGGTTCTGTTCAATATTTTCAGTAGTAATTTAGGTTCAATTCCCAGGGGGTTGGACTCGATGATCTCACGAGGTCCCTTCCAGCCCTATGATTTGATTTGAGATGATGGTATAAAGTGTACACTTATAAAAGGTTTGCTGATGATAGCAAGCTTGGAAGGGTTGTAAGTGCTTTGGAGGACAGGATCACAATGCAAAATTATTTAGAGAAAGTGGTGAAATGGTTTGAGGTAAACAGAATGAAATTCAATAAAGACAAGTGCAAAGTACTCCACTTATGAAAGAACAATCCATTGAACACATACAAAATGGGGAATGACTGCCTAGAAAGGAGTACTGCAGAAATGGATCTGGGTGTTATAGTGGATCACAAGCTAAATACGAGTCAATAGTATAACCATGTTGCCAACCCCTCCCCCCCCCCCATACCATTCTTGGATGTATTAACAGGAGCATTATAAGACAGGCACAAGAAGCAATTCTTCTGCTCTACTCCATGCTGATAAGGTCTAAACTGGAGCACTGTCCCCAGTTCTGGGCACCACATTTCAGGAAAGATGTGGACGATTTGGATAAAGTCCAGAGAAAAGGAACACAAATGATTAAAGTTCTGGAACACTTGACTTATGAGGGAAGATTGAAAGAGCTGGGCTTATTTAGTCTAGAAAAGTGGAGACTGAGAGGGGACATGATAATAGTTTTCAAATACCTAAAAAAGTATTACGAGGAGGAGGGTAAAAAACTTCTCTCCTTAACTGCTGATGATAGGACAAGAAGCAATGGGCTTAAATTAGAGTAAGGGAGGTTTAGGTTGGACTTTAGGGAAAAAATTCCTGACTGTCAGGGTGATTAGCCACCAGAATAAGTTGCCTAGGCAGTTGTGGAATCTCCATCATTGAATGTGTTTAAGTGCAGGTTAGCCAAAACCTTTCAGGGATGGCTTGAGATGGTACTTGGTCCTGCCCTGAGTGCAGGGGACTGGAAGCGATGACTTCTCATGGCTCCTTCCAGTATCTATGATCTTCAGCCTCTGATCCTCCAACACTCATGCAATGTAAATAACTCAGCATACAAGCAGTCTTTGCATTATCACGTACATTGAGATTTGCAGGATTCTGGCCCCTAATCAACACCCATAGAACCAAATAAATTTTGCAATTCAAGGAATATTTTATTTGTGCCTATATTTGTACCCATACAAAGTAATTCTGTACTACGAGTAAGTATTTAATGCATTTATGTGTGGGAGAACAATGTATTTGCAGCTTTAGAGTAATATCTTGCATGCCTACAATGGAAAGATCTGCAGAAATCTGCTCTACCATAGCAAGGCTACTAAGCGTCTTGGCATTGTGCCCTTGCTTCTTGATGCTGATTAAAGGTGCGCACATAGTTTCCAACAGCTCACATTGATCTGCATTCCTAATCAGTTCTTCCATCTTTTATATATAAACTATTGCTCATATATTCACTATTCCTACACTTGAGTCCTCAGATTCCACCTTAAAACTCACTCCCACCATGATGCCCTAATAGTTATCAGCTCATGCTTAACTAGCTAGTCTGAAAGGAAGCTGAGGTATGATAACATATTTACTGATGTAGTTTGAAAACCTTTTTAAAACAGATGTATATAATGCAAACTGATTGTCTCCATCATCATAAATTGTAACAGGAACCATATCAATCTCTGTTTGCACAGCACTGAGCACAACACTCTGCTTTTTCAGATAGTTACCTGGAGCATATCCTCTGAGCTCTAGTATAAGATATAAAGATATTACGCAGAAGAAATTTAAGATGCAGTCAGTAGGTGACCTTAAAATGCTTTCGTTTGTTCAAAATCCCTTCATTCTGATCAAACCAAAATAAAATGCTAAGAAGCACTTCTCATGAATAAAGTGAGATGTGAATAGTTCATTTTAATTACAGTGGGTATTTCTGAGATTTATAGTGGCTGCCATCTTGATAAAATGACATGTTTGACACTGGCTTTTTGGCAGGCTTTTGGTGAAACTGTAAGTCAGCTTTAATACCAGTTTTAACAATCAGAAGATTGTTTAAATCCTTCAGCATTTAAATGAAGAGTCTAATTTACAAATATTAACATTCACTTTGATAGTTAAATCAGTTTGGAAAGTGGCATTCTAACCCTTCTGTGTTCTCTATAGTTAGTGTACCAGCTGTTTAATTTTTTTGAAAAGCTAAGATGGCTGCCATTATGAGGTTCAGAAATGCCAATTTTATTTAAAATAATTTATTTTCAAGTACATTCTAGAGGGTATACATGGCAGTGAGTGATTTTTACTTTAACATTCTCATTCCTGGATTGAGTAAAACGATCTTGAGAGCCTACCAGGTGAAAACTATTTACATATTGCAGACAGGAAAAACCCAATCACCCAGAGATTAGTTGTTATTTAGTACCACAGACTCATAGACAGAAGGGGCCATTAGGATCCTATAGCATGACCTGCACAACACAGCCCACAGAACCTCACCATCTACTCATATAATAGACCCCCAACCTACTGAGTCATTGGAAGTCTTTAAATCATAGTTTAAAGACTTCAAAGTACAAAGTACAGAAATTCCACCAGCAAGTAACCCATGCCTCATGCTAGAGAGGAGCATGCATAAGAGAAGCCACAGTCTCAGCCCAGAAGAGCTTAGTTCTCTTAAAAAATAACAGACCCATACAAGGAAGAGGGGAAGGCTAAAACACATGTAAGTAGTAGAAATCAAACTAGCAAATAGCCATGTAAGGCAGTACAATACTGATAACTTTTTAAAAAATCTCTAGGTACCCACAAATAGTTATCAGCCAGTCAGCTGTTAGTAACCATTACAGTAAATAGAACAGACACAAAGGAATTTTTTGTTAATTGATTTGAAAGCTTTCAGCATTACAGGTGCATCCTGTGACCCAGAGACCACATAATACCAACTGGCAGAGGGCACAGGGGATGCATATTATAATAAAGAGATCCCATGGATCATATATATTTGTACCAGTGCACCAAGAGGTGTATATGAAGTCTCTACAGAGAGCCAGTAGCCCACTGGGTTGACAATCACTGTGAAACACGTGTATGGATAATATGTAAGGGGGGGGGGTGTATAAAATTAGGTTCTTAAAGTCTTGGAGCTAAGGCTGGACACCTCTTAGAGTTGACTGATACATGCCAGAAAGGTGTTCATTACTGCCTGTCCAAAAGGAACCTGTTTCCCCATCCAATTATTTGTGTATTGCATGCATCACAATGGATGTCTATTTCCACACCTAGCTAGGGGCTAAATAAGAGATTACAAAATCCAAAGAAGAGGAAATCTACAGGATGTGAGAGATAGCAGGGATACCCTTTTTATAGATAAAGGCAGAGGAGTGTTCTAGCATATTTTAGAGTGCAAGGGAACACACTAGATCCTTCACCAAGGAGGCAGTCAGAGAATGTTTGTTTTTTGAAAGGGAAGAGGGGTCACAACCAGCCTGACTGTAAAGTGCTGCAAGGATTTGGGGCAAGCAATGCTCTATAAGATGAGAGTATTTTGTTTATTAAGTCTTGGCTCTAGTAAACAATGTACTTTCACTGAACATCACCACTTGGTACTTCTACTTGGTATTATTGCAATCTCTAACCTTTGTTAAATTTATTCTTGATCTCACTATAAACATATCTAAGTGCTGGATGTTGAGCGAAGAGGTGATTTGAGGTACAACTGGTAAAGCTGCGGTGTACTGCTTCTTTGGAAACACTGAATCTGGGAACACTGTGAGTGCCCAGTCAGCAGACTAAGGACTGAACACTCCATGGTGACACTTGCAAGACTTAAGGGTTGGAACATACCAGTTGCTCACCTGCAGAATGACACGAGAGTCATTGAGGCCTAGTGGGGAGTGGCCATGTTGCCAGTGTAGTAGGGCAAGAGGCCTCACAAACTTGGGTATCCGTGGGAAACACCACACAACTTGCCATGGAAATTGCAATGCAAACAAAAACATAAGGATACACAGACTGATTAAATAACTCCTGAAACACCACCACACAGATGTACTGCAAAAAGACTGATATAAGACTGTGAGGACTGGATGACTCGCAGAAAGGTAGTGATATATGCAGTCATAGATTTTAAAGACAGAAGGAGCCATTAAATCTACCAGTCTGAGCTGTATAACATAGATCACAAATTTCACTGTTACACAAGCAATAAGTCTAATAACTTGTATTCAACTAATATATATTCTCCAGAAAGATATCCAGGTCTTTATCAGAAAACATCACGATAGAATTAATCACTTTCCTTCATAGGTTGTTACAATGATTAATCAATTTCACTGTTTAAAAATTTGTGCCTCAATTTGAATTTGCGTGGTTTCAATGGCCAGTTCATGTTAAGCACCTAAAATAAAGACTGCTTTAGTATCTACAAAATAAACAAGGATTCCTGTGGCACTTTTAAAGACTAACAAATTTATTTATCACATGAGCATGTTTGTTTTGCTGAATTATACCACCATGGTTACCCCTTTGGAACTTTTGTATCTGGTGTTTCCTTCCCATGAAATTACTTATTTCCTGTAATCAACTCATCTTTTGACCTCCTTTTGATAAACTAAACAGTCAGTGCTAAATTTCATCATAAGGCATTTTCTCCACCCTGTGATTAATTTTTGTGGCTCTGCTTTGTATCTTCTCCAATTTTTCAATGTCCTTTTCAGAACGTGACCACTGGAATTGTACATCATATTCCAGGACTGATTTCACCAATGCCAAATGCAGACATAAAATCTTTTCCCTACCCCTACTTGCTATTTCCCTGTTTATGATATCCAAGGATCACCCAACTCCAGATCTTTATTAAAAAACTGTAATATTTGTGCTAAGTGGTGGCCAGAGATTATTTAGTCTCAGAATCATTTGTACTAGGTGTACAAAAACATAAAAGCACCAACACAAAAAAACACCCTCCCTGAAGATCACTGTGGGTTCAAGCACAGTGAGTTAGTTGTTTTAGGTCAGTTTCCAATCAACAGGAGTCTACATTACAAAACCCACCACAATTAGTACCCTTACTGCTATCATCAGTACAGGAACCAAGCAATTAATGGGAATGGACACTCCCTTACCATCTGGTCCTTAAAGAATGGTCCATTCAGAACAGAAATAAGGCAAACAGGTGGGACAGAATGGGGGAACCTTAAGTGCTACTTATCCATGCCGTGTGCGCTCTCGAAATGCAGAGCTTCAGGCTACAGAATTCTCAACCTAGTGTCTTTCATAAGCAATAAAAAGTAACTCAAGATTTAGATTTTAACAGAAACAATCCTGTATGAAAAAATTTAGATTCCACAGCATATGGAAATAAGTGATTTGATGTACCACTAGATGTAGAAGAGATTCCACAGATTTCCACTCCACTATTCAGGGCTGTAACTAGAAGTTTTGGCACTTGGGGCAAGCAGCCTCAGATGCCCCCCTACCCCCACTGGCTATGATCTAAGAAGGATCTGGATCTCCCCAGCTGGCCATTGGCTGAAGATGATCCAGATCCCCCCAGGCTGCCGGTGGCAGCAAAAGCTTCTCAGCTGCTGCCAGAGGCAGCAGGAAGCTTCTGCCATCCCCAGCCACCAGCAGAGAGATCCAAATCCATCCCAAGTCACCACCGGAGGGATCCAGATCCATCCTCAGCCACAGCCAGAAGCAGTGGGAAGCTTCCACCACCGCTGGCAGACCAGGGGGATCCGGGTCTGTCCCAAGCCAGGCAGTGGCAACTATGGACAAATCTGGATCCCCCTGGCCTGTTGGCAGCAGCGGAAGCTTCCCTCCAGCTGCGGCTGAGGATGAATCTGGATCTGGATCTCCCCAGTCCGCTGTCGTGGTGGCTTCTGGCAGTGAGCCCCAGCAGCGCTGGACATCCCAGGTGCAGAATTTTAAAGGGCACAGGGGATGGATCCTGCTCCCTGTGGTGCCTGGGGATGGATCTGGATCCATCCGCAGCTGCTGCTGGGAGCTGGATGTGCCCCTTGAGTCCTCTAAAATTCCACATCTGGGGCACTGCCCCATTCGCTCCAACCTAGTTACAGCCCGGCCACTACTAAAACTTACCTTGGAACAGTCCACTCAGGAGACTCACTTTCTGGACACTACAGTACAAATTAGGAATGGGACACATAAGCACCACCCTGTACTGAAAACCTGCTGATTACTATAGATACCTACATCCCTCGAGCTTGCATCAAAAACACACTATGTGATCCATTGTCTACAGCCATGCCCTAAGATATAACCACATTTGCTCTGATCCCTCAGATAGAGGTGGGCAGGATCTCTATTGACCGTTCTTAAAACAACAGGACCCAGCTGCAGAAGTGAAGAAACAGACACAGAGCCAGGCAGGTACCCTGAAGCGAACTACTACAGGAGAAGCCCAGGAAAGAAAACAATGGAATGCCTCTAGTCATCACCTACAACCCTCAAGTCAAACCTCAGCACATGCTCAGGGATTTACAGCCTATTCTACAAGACAATCCCTCACTCTCTCAAGCCTTGGGAGACAGACCTCTCCTCAGTTATTGACAGCCCCCCAACTTTAAGACGACACTTACCAGCAACTACAGACCTAACAACAAAACCATTAAAGCAGGTACATATTCCCACAACAAACTATGCTGCTAACTTTGCCCACCTATCTGTACAAAAGACACTATTACAGGACCTAATAAAACCAGCTATTCCATCAAAAGCTCATTCACCTGCTCATCTACTAATATGATTTATGTCATCATGTGCCAGAAATGCCCCTCTGCCTTATATATTGGACAAACAGGACAGTCTCTGAGCAAAAGAATAAGTGAGCACAAATCTGACTTCAGAAATCACAACATTTGAAAAGCAGTGGGTCAGCATTTCAAATCTTCCTGATCACTCCATTAACGATTTGCTTATTGTGATGCTCGGACAGATGAATGCCAGATCAAGGCTTCAAAGAGAAGCTGCTGAGATAGAATTTATTTGCAATTTTGATTGCATTGCTTCCAAACTTAAATGGGACACTGGATTTTTCTCTCATTACAACAGGTGATTTGACCGCATCTTCCTCTGTATGCTGTTCCCCAGTGTTTGAATCTTTACAACTGTTTTGGTTTGCTGTTACAGTGTGACCTGTTCCCATGACTTACACTTCTCTGCCTTTATTTCCTCCCACTCTGTAAGTTCCCCCATCTTCAAACCATCTAACGAAGTGGGATATTCTCCCATGAAGGCTCATGCAATAAATAAATTTGTTAGTCTTTAAGTGCCACAGGACTTCTTGGTTGCTTTACTGAATTAGATTAACAAAGCTACCCCTTTTGAACTTAGGTGTGGAAGATTTTTCAGAACCTTTCAGTTGTAATCCAATTGTTTTTCTGAAATCAGACATTCATCAGTCTACCTAAAGTAAATCAGCCTTAGAAAAACAGGTGTCAGCCACTAGTGCTGCTAATACCAGGATCTGGACACTGGCATTTAAAACAAAATCACCCTTCAGATCTTGTTTGAAGTACTGTCAGTCATTCCAACTGTGAGTGTAACATACAGTTGAACACCATCCTTTTCATTGGTCGTCTGACAATAATCCAAACAACTGTAACTTTTAAAATTATTTAAAAACCTTTTAAAGGCACTGAGAACTGACCAGTGCAAAATATAATATAATTCAAATAAAAAAAAATTCCTCTCTCACCCCTATGGGTGGTATGTGTCTTCCTCAACCTCGGGTCCTCTACCAGAGGCCTGGGAGTTTGAGGGTTCTGCACAGTATCTTACCTGTTCCAAGCACTGCACTCTTCTGGACAGAGAGCTCTGGTGTTGTTCCTGGGATCTGTTGGAGCCACTCTCCCAGCTTAGGAGTCACAGCCCCGAGTGCTCCTACCACCACTGGGACCACTTTGGCCTTCACTTTCCACATCCGCTCTAGTTCCTCTTTCAGGCCCTGGTACTTCTCCAGCTTCTCATACTCCTTCTTCCTGATGTTGCTGTCACTTGGCACTGCCACATCTATCACCACCGCTGTCTTCTGGTCCTTGTCTATTACCACGATGTCTGGTTGATTGGCCAGTACCTGCCTGTCTGTCTGGATCTGGAAGTCCCACAGGATCTTAGCCCTGTTATTCTCCACGACCTTGTGTGGGATCTCCCATCTGGTCTGGGGAGGGTCTAGCCCATACACTGTGCAGATGTTCCTGTACACAATGCCAGCTACTTGGTTATGCCGTTCAGTGTATGCTGTTCCTGCCTGCATCTTACATCCTGCCACTATGTGTTGGACTGTCTCTGAGGCCTCTCTGCACAGTCTGCACCTTGGGTCCTGTCTAGTGTGGTAGACCCCTGCTTCAATGGATCTGGTGCTCAGTGCCTGTTCTTGTGCTGCTATGATCAGTGCCTCAGGGCTGTCTTTTAGTCCAGCTTTTTCCAGCCACTGGTAGGATTTCCCAGTGTCAGCCACCTCAGCTATCTGTTGATGGTACATCCCATGCAGGGTCTTGTCTTGCCATGGCACTTCTTCTGCTTGATCTTCCTCCCATGTCTGCTGCTGCCTCAGGCATTCTCTCAGCAGCTCATCTTTGGGTGCCATCTTACTGATGTACTCCTGGATGCTCTGGGTTTCATCCAGGACAGTGGCTTTGACACTCACCAAACCCCGCCTGCCTTCTTTCCGGCTGGTGTACAGTCTCTGGGTGTTGGATTTGGGGTGGAAACCTCCGTACATTGTGAGGAGCTTCCGGGTCTTCACATCGGCAGCCTCCATGTCTTCCTTTGGCCAGCTCACTATACTGGCAGGGCGTACCTGTTGATGGTGTGCATCTTGTTCTTCCCATTGAGTTGGCTCTTCAAGACCTGTCTTATCCTTTGGTGATACTTGGATGTTGCTGTCTTCCTTGCCTCCTCATCGTGGTTCCCATGTGACTGTGGGATGCCAAGGTACTTGTAGCTGGTCTGTATGTCTGCTATGTGGCCTGCTGGGAGTTCCACCCCATCAGTCTTGACTACCTTCCCTCTCTTTACTACCATCCAGCCACACTTCTCCAGTCCGAAAGACATCCCAATATCTTCACTGTAGATCCGTGTCAGGTGGATTAGCAAGTCGATGTCTCGTTCAGTCTTAGCATACAGCTTGATGTCATCCATGTAGAGGAGGTGGCTAATGGTAGTTCCACTCTTGAACTTGTATCCATATCCAGTCCTTGTGATTATCTGGCTGAGGGGGTTCAAGCCAATGCAGAACAGCAGCGGGGACAGCGCATCACCTTGGTATATGCCGCACTTGATGGCCACTTGTGCAAGCTGTCTTGGGTTGACTTCCAGCGTTGTCTTCCACAGTCCCATTGAGTTCTTGAGGAAGGTCCTTAGTGTCCTGTTGACTTTGTATAGAGCCAGACATTCACAGATCCATGTGTACGGCATTGAGTCGTAGGCTTTCCTGTAGTCAATCCAGGCTGTGCTCAGATTGGTCTGTCTAGACTTTGAGTCTTGGGCGACTGCTCTATCTATGAGCAACTGGTGTTTTGAGCCTCTGGTGTTGTTCCCAATGTCCTTCTGAGCTGTGCTCAGGTACTGGCCCATGTGGTCCTGTAGCTTGGCGGCTATGATGCCTGATAGGACTTTCCATGTTGTGGGGAGGCAGGTTATTGGCCGGTAGTTGGATGGCACTGTTCCCTTGTGGGGGTCTTTCATGATCAGCACTGTCCTTCCTTGTGTTAGCCAGTCTGGGTGGGAGCCTGCTGCTAGCAGCTGGTTCATCTGTGCTGCTAGGCGTTCATGCACTGCTGTTAGTTTCTTTAGCCAGTAGATGTGGATCATGTCCGGTCCAGGTGCTGTTCAGCTCTTCATGTTCTTGACCCGCTGTTGGATGTCTGCTACTGTTATGGTGACTGGTTCCTGTTCTGGGAGATTGCTGTGGTCTGTTCTCAGGTCCTGCAGCCACTTTGCACTGGTGTTATGAGTCTTCTCTTTCTCCCATATGGTCTTCCAGTACTGTTCAGTTTCTGCTGTTGGTGGCTCTGCTGTTATTGTGTTGTTGCACCGCAGTTGGGAGTACACCTTGGATGGTTCTTTGGAGAACAAGGCATTTATCTTTTTGGCCTCTGCTTCTCTAGTGTATCTCCTTAGCCTGGTAGCCAGTGCTGTGAGCCTTTGTTTAGCAGTCTCTAGGGCTTCAGATGGAGTCAGGCCCTTGTATTTTTTCAGTAGCCGAGTCTTATCCTTAATCTCTACACTCTTCTGTAGTTCCACCAGCTGACTAACTTCTCTCCAGGCTGCCTTGATCTTGTTCTCCAGCCTCATTTTCCAGGGCGGGTATGTACTGCTGTTCTTCTTGATCGTGTAGCCAAGCATCTCCAGGATTACAGAGGCTTTAGCGTATACCAGTTTCATTGGTTTGAGTTATGGTGGTAGTAGGAATTATCATTAGGGCTCTATTGGCATCTTCTAGCATACTATCTGATGGTACTTCTCCAACAAGCCTTGGTAATCAGTCTCGAGGGTTGACTGTAGCTAGTTTATCCATGATCTTATGCCTCATATCAGCTGCTGTGCTCTGTAATGGAGGGGGTGGCAGTAAAGTTCCAGCTTCAGGTGTTGGCTGCATATCTAGTTGTTCTTCTGGGTCTTCTTCTTGAGTCCGGGATGTAATGTGGAGTTGGTCTATCTCCAGTTGTGAGAGCAGCTGCCTCTTTACTATGTTGAAGCATTGGGTAACTAGCTGTTTCTCAGTTAGTGCGGATGTAGGTCTTTTGTCCATCCATAGTTCCCTCATACGTTTCATATATCACCTCTCATTAGGTCTACTGTTGTAGTAGTATTCCATCAATTCCAGGTTCTCTTGTCTCATCCATGCATAGTTTGTTCCAGTAGCCCACTTATCATCAGATTGTCCTGGTTCCCCTACATCTGGCATGGACCCTGTTAATCCGGGCAACCTCCGAGCTGGCATGACTCTCCTAGTTCGTGTCACTCTCGTATTCAAGGTAGGCAAGTGAGGCATTAGTGGGTCTTTTGCCCAAGGACCTCTACTGGGAAGGTAGACAGGTACCCACTGGGATTTGAACCCCGGTCTCCTGTGTCAAAGGGCATCGCTCTTAACCACCATGCTATCCCCCCCCCCCCCATTTTGGGTTAGCAGAATGGAAGACACAGCCACTGATGGATGAGAACTAATTCAGAAGTTGTGAACTGAATTTGTAATTATGATACAAAAATCTATTACTAAACTTTCTCTCTGATTACACAATATACCTGGATGCTTCCAACTTCCTGAATAAAAACTGCTACGCATCTTTCACACAGTCATTGCCCCAGTATGTGATTATCTGGTTAATTTTTTTATGGTGTTCTACAAAAAATGTTACATTCTTCTTACTACAATGCATTTATCTTTGTGCCTACTTGTCTAGTTGTACGGAATGTTATAGGTATTTCCTTTCCTGGATGGCTAAACTATGAAGGTCAAGAACAAATTCTTAAAATTATCTATGACTGATTATTCAACTTACCACTGATCATTATAAATTATTTCAGTTTGTCAGCATTTATTTATATGAAAAATAAAGATAAAAGACAAAAAAGTGAAATATGTAAATACTTTTTGAGTAATATTTTTGGGATTCCAAATTCTGCACTGCTCTCCATGTAAAAGTTTTAAATTTTATCATTTGGTCAAGACACTCTGAGAAGTCTAGAAAAGCCAGGCCAGTTTGAAGAGGAAGGATGGAAAGGATAGGAACTGTGCTCTTTGCTGCTTTATATAACAAAGTCTATTTCTAAATTAGTTAAGAATAAATTTATGAAGGAGCACAAAATCACGATTATTTTATTAGAGATCAGCGTGAAGGGCATTTTTTTGAAACAAAGGAAGAACATACTTCACAAGAGGAGGCCCCAACCAAAATCAAGACTTAACTCCTATTACTCTAATGCAGTGGTTTTTAAATCCACAGAACCATGGATGTTCTCTGACTATATCCAAGATTTCCAAATGGGTCTGCACCTTCACTTGAAGTTTTTTAGGGATCCACAAATGATAGAAGTTTGAAAACCACTGGTCTAGGGCATTCTGCACATCGAAAAAAATTATGTGCAAAGTAGATATTCATTTTCAGCATGGTACTCTCAGATAAAGAAAAGGCGGGAAAGAAAAGATTACTCAAAAGTCATCATTATCAGCTGATTATGGACATAACTTCTGACTCTTGAATTAGCACCAAGTGGCTGTTTGAAACCAGAAGGTCTAGATTCTGCTACCATAAAGTTGAATCAATCCAGAAAACCACTTCCACCTTTTCAGACAAAAAGAACGAGGAGGTGGATGAACTAATTCATGCTAATACATGCAAGTTTTCTGGCCTTCCAAGAAATAAGCTGCTTTTTATAGAAGAACCTTTCCACGCAAATAAATAAATAAATAAATAATCAATCAATCAATCTCACTATTGGAGAAAGGTTATATGCTTTGTAAAACATTTTGATTTTAGTCTGCTGTATTTAGACTCCTTTCATAGCATCCTTTCGATGCCTTATGCAAGAAAAATTTGCATTTCCCATTAGTGGTTTTCAGCTACCACAGATGAAAACTGTGTTATACAGTAAGTCCTCCAAGCAATGGACAGATGCTAAACTTTGGAGCAAAACCAGAGCAGCCCAGAACAGAGCAGTGCCTTGCTGCAGATACACAGAGCAGTAGAAAATGTGTTACCTCGTTGCTGTATGTAGTTCCTTTTCATTAAAAAAAAAAAAAAAAGGTTTATCTTGACAACACTCTGCTCATCAGTAAGACATTACATGGTACCAGATAGAGATGGATGGCACAGCGCTCGGGAGGACCTAGTGACAGATCATACTGCAATGTCTGTTACAGAGCCTGTGCAACTTCAAGTAACTCTCCCACCAGCCTTGAGAATCAGGAGAAAAGCTGAATGTGCCCGTAAATGATTCCAAGAGCAATCTGAAGTCTATGTGAATGCCAGTAGGGCAAATAAACTGGAAAATTAACCAAAGATTATTTTGCTCTTAACAGCAACAGCCATAATACATTCTATACAGACGGTGGTAGGGAAAGAAAGGAAAGCTTTGCAGAAACCACTCAAATGGCTGCAGATCACTGTCCCTAGAAAGCATGATAGTTCTGAGAGATAGATGTTCAATACGGGAACACAGAATGAAAGGAAAACAACAGAGGTATTTCTTTCAGACTTAACGGTAAAGTCAATCCTGTGATTATGAAATATTTAAAAGACTGTAAATTAAAATTGTCCTGGGATGTAACAATTAAAAAAAGTACATGGAAGAGTTACTAAGAGAGATGGATCTAATAGTAGGATGGGAAATACATATATGCCAAGTAGTAAAACAAGTAGGAACACAAATAAAAAGCCTAGGGACAGGCACAGGGCATATCATTGTGAGTACTATAGCTAAACCAGCAAGGGAGAAGTTCACAGAAATTCAATTGGACAGGGATAGAAAAATGAAGAGCAGGAAACAATGCCAATGATGTGGCAATCAGCACGAGAATGGAAAATGCCAAGCATTCAGGCAAATATGTAGAAACTGTAATAAGCTCTACCATTATGCTAAAACATGCAGAGAAGGCAAGAAAATTGATACATTAAATGCAAAAATGGATTCTTCAAGCATTTATGTATTGGGGGATTCATACAGTAAAAAAAGGTAAGTGTTCTAAAATATTGTTCTCATTTTGGGTCTCCCTAAGATGTTGCAGGTGCTGTGAACTTAAGGTAAAGTAAACAGATTAAGACCAGTCTGACTCATACTATAACTCAACAACAGTTTGGTCTCTAGCTCTGCACAAAAACCCCAAACCAAACCAACTCAATCTAACCTAAATCAAAACACACAGCAAAACACACCTAGAAACTTTTTGAAAAACAGCTATTTTGAGGAGAAATGCTTATATTTCTGCAAACCTTAGTTCAAAGGACCCCAAATTTAGATCATTAACCCCACCTGAAACCTCCAGAAAAACACCAAATTCCTATGCATGTTGATTTTAGAGGACTTATAAAGGTCATCTATAGTGGCATTACTGCGCCACTAAAATAACAGAGATGCAAGGAGCACCGAAAAGTGGAAAAGTCAGAAGTCTCAAAGACTATAACAGAGAAACAACAGCAGTGTTGAGAGAGTGCAAACTGACACTTAAATGCAAAGAGAAAACAATAAAACTAGAGTTTGTGGTGGTAACAGAGGCAAGCAACCAGTCTTGGGCCTACTCATGTTCTACAAGACTTAAGAGGCTAGAAGAACTGCAAAACATGGGAACAAATGGGATCACATATAAAAGAAGAACCAGCAGATTTGGTGTGCCCCTTATTAACTGTAGGCAAAAAAGGAGGAGGACTATAGCTGTGTAGGGAGTCTAAGGAGCTGAACAGGAACATGGAAAGAGAAAACTTCTGCTTGACCACAGGAAGAGAACTGCTGTCTGAAATGGCAGGAAACGAATTCTTCAGGAAATTAGCTGCATGGGTTGGATTTTGGCAGATCCTTTCAGTTACTGAGAGTTCCAAGATCTGTACTTTCAACAAACCATTTGGCAAATACTGCTTACTAAGACTGCTTTTTTGCATATGGCTTGCCCAAGCAGTATTTCACCCTATAATGAGCTACATGCTTGGGGGTCTAGCAGGAATGAAAATGCACATTATGACGACATAATTTTAAACAGCACTGCCATTGACCACCAGGACTGACTGCATAGAACACTGGAAATTGTAAGAGCTAATAACCTTAAACTGAATATGCCAAAAGTCGGTTTTGAACAATGGAAATAACACACTTGGGAGACAGACTAACTACAAGAGAATCTGACCCAATAAATCAAAGATTCAACCAATACTGAACATGCCAAAACCTGACGATAAAAAGTGAATTCAAAAGCTGCTAGTCAAGTTGAATTATGACAGCAAATTCATATTAACTATACAGCTCTCAGAACTCACCTAAGACATCTCCTTCACAAGGGCATGGATGCCAGATCATGAAAGAGAGTTCAGTGATTTCAAGCACATTTTGCCATCCACTCCAGTGCTGCAATTTTTGGCTCTGTTATTATTGACCATGAGACTAACAGTCTGTTACAGATAAGGTATTGCCTAAAGAGGGTTTGCAATACAGCACACAGGAACAGCACAGAGCGCCCTTGCAAAAAATCTAATTGATTTTAGTTCTCTAGGTAGAGTCTCCTTCAGAAGAGTTTTGGTACTCAATCCTCGGTTGTGTCAAGTTAACACTCCTTTCCCTCAAACCAATACACAAGGCATATTCTTCTTGTACTCCCAAAGCATGCTCTCTTAAATTCTTACACTTTAACTCATGACATGTAATTTCAAATACCGGACAATTCTAAACATTAACAGATGATCAAACACTTAGTTGCAAATATAAATATAAATGACACCAATGAGGCGTAAATACAATATGCAGAAGGTCCTGGGTTCAATTCCCAGGGGGTTGGACTCGATGATCTCACGAGGTCCCTTCCAGCCCTATGATTCAATTGATTGATTGATTGATATTCACAAAGAAGAAATTAAACCAAGCATTGCTGCAGATGTAAGAGACAAACAGAGAAGCCAGAGATATGTTATTTGCCCCTCACATCCCATTAAATACCTAAAAACATTAGTAAACAATGTCAGTGACAGGCATGATGACACACTTACAACTGGAGTTCGGCAAATGCAAGAATTTGAGTTCCAGAATTTGAGTGTAGCTCACCATTTGGGTTCTATGACATAATACCAAACTGGCTGTGACAATAGAGCATGCAGGGTAACGTACAGGGAGCAAAAAGATGTTAAAAGGTATCCATCACTTAGGAGTTGTAAGAGATACAGTGGTTTCTGAGCCTGTGTAAGTTAAATCTCCTAGACAGGAGAGCTAGAGATGCCGGTAACTTGATGCAGGTAAAAGAACCTTTTTCCCCCCTTGCTTTGCATCACTTAAATCTTTGTTGTTTGTTAATTAATTTATTCTTGTTTTATTACAAAACTATCTCACTGCTGTGCATTAAAGGGAAATGAATGTTCAGTTAACAAGATGGGATGCAGTGTCTTTTTGGAGGCAACAAAATTTCCGGAAACATCCAGTAAAATGGACCGGACACTGCAGATGTCGCCCCTGGGTTCACTATACGTTACCTGCAAGGCCAAGTTTCGATTGGTGGAGTCGCAAGAAGTTTGCTGGTGAAGCCAAGTGGTATGACAGGGCACTGATACAGTCTAACTCCCAGCAAAGATCTCACACTGAGGCAAATGGATGGTAACACAGTGGCTTACAGTCCTGGATGCCCTGAAAGGAACGTCACAGTATTTCATAAGAAATAACTAGCAAAGTCCCTGACATTTCTGCAGTTGTTTGGGTAGTACACCAGCCATCAAGGACTCTGCGACCAATTTCAGACTCTACACTGAACACAAGCTAACAGCCGGCGATCTTGTCTTTGACAGGCACAAAGACCTGGTACAGAGTGTCACAAGATCTATCATAGCTAAAAAGGCAAGCGGAATACCTCAGATGAGTACAAGTATACAGAGATCTTCACTGAAATGAACAAGCAGTCCTATGGCACTTTCAAAGACTAACAAATACATTTGATGCATCAGCTTTCGAGGGCATAATCACACTTCTTCAGACACATGAAAAAAAACTACAGCATGTTCAGTACACACACACACGTAGAGAAGGGTGAGACATGAACGTCATACAACAGGAACCCCAGCGCAGGAACCTATCCTTGCAACACACCCTGTTGCCAACTCTGCTCATACATTGACTCCAGGGATACCATCACGGGCCCCAACCACAACAGCCACACCATCAGGAGCTCATTCACCTGTGCAGCCAATAATGTGGTATATGCTATCACGTGCCAACAGTGCCCCTCTGCCAGGAATATTGGGCAAACCAGACTGTCCTTGTGTAAAAGGATAAATGGACACAAAACAGATATCAAAAATGGCAACATTCACAAACCAATAGGAAAACACTTCAACCTCCATGGACACTCAGCCGCAGACTTGAAAGTTGCCATACTTCGAAACTTCAAAAAACAGACTTCAGGGTGAAACTGCAGAGTTGGAGCTAATCTGCAAGTTTGACACTATCAGGCTGTGTCTGAACAGAAACTTAGAATGGTTAGCACATTACAAAAAGTGATTCATCTGTTCACACATTCTCTCCTTTTGATCTACTGATGTGAATGGGCCCCATCTGCTCCCTGAACTGACTGTGCTAACACTTGCCCTCCTCCATTCTGGCATGTGTATATATAAACAACTCCACTGTAGTTTTCCACTTCATGCATCTGATGAAGTGCGTTGTAGCCCATGAAAGCTTATGCTTGAAGAAATCTGTTAGTGTATAAGGTGCCATAGGACTCTTGCTACATCATCATGTGCAGATTTCTGATTATTCAAGACAACAATGAGTACCTCATATTGGTTAAACAAAATATACATTACACCATGACTCAAGAGATCAATTCAATCCAAATTTCAGCTTTCACAAAACACTAACTGTTGCAAATGGAATGAAGAATTGAATTTTATATATTTGAATTTTATATTTTTGCATTTTCATTAGCAACAAACAGAAAGCCATGCTAAGACAGGTCCACTGCAATTGATATTTAATTCTTACACCTAAAAATTATTCTGTTTTTCCTAATTCCTTTCTTGCCCCGTCCCTGTGCAAAAATTAGCTACAGCTATCTTTCAGGGAAGCTATTGAGCATTACTGATTAAAATGCTGGGTTCAGAACCTTCCAATAGAATTTTAAACTGCTTACTTCCAAGAAACGTAAAAATATTAAGTAACCAAGTTTGGTGTTCTGCCAGATCCCACCCTTTATTGAGATACACACACGCTATTTTAAAAGAAAAGACAGTGTTTTCCATAAAATGATCTGAATCCCAAAGAAAAATACATAATTTAAATGTCAAGTCACAGATCACTGCATTAATAAAAAGTGCTAATGAATCAGTTTGTTTACCTCAGATACCAAAAGCTCCTTTTCTCAATACCCATGTAAGTAGCAACTAAAAATCATGAGATTTTGATTATCAACCAGCTTTCCCTTCTCCAACACTCACAGCAGCCATTGTAGGCCATCCACCATTGCACAGTTTTAGTTCATATAAATTATTTGAAGCCAATTTAAGGAAAAAACTTAATTCAAGCTACTAGCTGAGCTACTATCCCCATCTTCCCATTTACAACTACTGTTGTGAAGCTTTTGTTAAGAGACCAAATAACCATACAAGAGAAAGGGCAGTACCTGCCCTTTTGCATTAGGACAGTGGCTTTCAAACTATGGGTCAAAACCCAGCACTGGATCACAGACCCCGAGCTACTGGGTTGCAGCCTTCCCTGATGTGGGCACCAAAAGACTGGAGTGCATTGCTCAAAATGCAATTGTTGGGTAGCAGGTATAAATGATTTTTTTAAACTGGGTCCTAAGAGAAAAACACTTGAAAACCACTGCTTTAGGAGATGAAAGTTTCTTAAACCTGGACTAATTTTATAACCTCATCATGCCTTCTACCTAATGATTAAAACAAAAACCAAAAAACAACAACAACTTTAGGGGGATTTTCCTAAGGATCCAGAATACTTCTCTCCTATTATCCTACATATTCCCAATGAAAAAAATAGACTTTCACTACAGATACGTGCTCTAGGTATGCTACATGAGCTTTACTTGAGAAATTTCCAACCATCACAACCTCTAACAGAGCTCCACCATGGGCAGGAAAGATGGGTCAGCTGGTGTGAATGGGGCACAGGTTTTTTGTTTTTTTGCCTTTTTTTTTTTTTTTAAACCATCTTCCCAGAGCAGTTCTAAACACATCAGTGGTTACGATATCTATGTCCATGTACATAAGTTTTCAACCAATGCTATCTGCCTATCACCAGAAGTGCTGCAAAATTGTTAGTGCGTCAGTAGATTTCCCAAAAGACACCACTGTCAACAAGTACAGATGAGTTAATAGTTGCCAAAATACTCACTTTATGGTTTTCTTTAATAATTGAGCAGTTTCATTTTCGTTGTATTCATTTTAAATCCACCCCTTGACTGTTTTCATTAAGTTCCCTCATCTCACCCTTGAGCATCAATGAAGGCTTTTTGGTGGAAATACTTTGTCTCTGTGTGTATGTTTTATCAGTAGGTTTAACAATGCAATATTTCAATAATGTGCTTAAATACAATCAGTTGAATGGACTAGTCTATCATAGTAGTTTAAGTTACAGCACATATGGACTTAATTACACTAGAAAGGCTTATATTATATATATTTCCTCCCGCCCTCTCTCCAGTTTTTAAACTTATTCCTATAGTTCAACCAATATGCAAAGAAACAGACAAACATTTACCAAACACATTTTTTACTGGTGTTAACCAGTTGACCAACTGACCAGAGCCATTTCTCTCAACTCCAAGTCATTTTCTCTAGGTATTTATTTTACATTTCTCTCTGCTCCCTTCAAGTCTTCAACATGTAAGATCTGACTGTCAAATAAGAAAGAGCTGAAACTGTCTGAAACCACTGAAGATCTAACATTTCAATTTTGTTCATATAGCAACAGAGCTGGATGCAAATCAACCTAACTGGAAAGCCCAATAATAAAGCCTTTTAATGGGGAAAAGAATTCTGAAGATTGTTATTCAGTATAAATTCACTACAATTAACACCTTGAACAAATGAAGAAATACCATATTAATTGCAATATACATTGAAATTGCACAAAGGATTTATATAGTACACACATATATATATTTATATAGCAGTTCATTTTAAAATAGAAATATGTCTTTTTCAAACTAGGACTATAGAGATTTTCTCCTATTGCACTTAAGTCCTCTCTAACAAGAAGAAATTCAAGCATTCCTTTTAAGAGTTGTATACACCTACTTCCAGTAGAAGTATGTGTTAATGCTACTGTGTAATTTTATGAAAAAGGTAAGATGGTATTAACTATAAACATCTAGGAGCTTGACTATAAACTTTAAATGATTTCTCATCTCTGAAGAGTTTGTTCAAAGCACTGATATTGCAATTTTTACTGTTATTCAATTTTCTGATGGCTAAGGTTTTACATTTTTCACAGTGTGGCTGTACAAAGGGGGCAACAAATACATTGATTATTTATTAATATCTAGAGATTAGGAACACCTTCCTTTTTTATTTATTGCTCAGGGGCTGATTCCAAATCAGCTACTTTTAGTTCTTAGTTTTATTTTATTTTACTATCAGGGACTAATTTTTGATGGCTCTGCTGGGCTCTCTCTCTCAAGTGAAAGTATGTCTACAGTAGAGATTTTTAAATGAGCTAACTGACTGTCAATTATTATTTACTGTTTGTATTACAATTGCATCTAGGAGTCCTACTCATGGACCAGGCCCACATTGCACTAGGCACTGTACAACAAAAGACAATAACTGTCCCAAAAAATTTACAATTTAAGTAAGCATTCCAGAACACTAAAGTATAGCTGACCCTGGAATGCTTTTGCAAGAAATGGGGCAATGTGCTCTGAAAATCAAGAAGTCTGTGTTCAGCCTTATCTTCTTCACTAGGATGGACTGCCACCAACTTAACTGAGGTAGAAGTATTTACATGCATCTTACTCTAGGAAAAAGGTAATTCATCGTTAGGACAAGGTTAGCTAATATGTTATCTGAGTGGTAAACCACAAATCATTTATGTCTTAAAGATGTGTGGATAGACAGACCAGCATGTACAAGTGTGTTAACTGATCTGAATCAATTTGCAGTCAACTACCTCAAGTTAAAAATTAACGTAGACAAATCCTGAGAATCCAGAAGAGAGCAGCTCACCCACAACTGTTCCTCAGCCTTCTCATAAAAGGATGAAAAATATTTTGGTTTCTATTTCATATTCATTCTGGCTTCAGAGTGATATTTACTCTATGGAAAATAGTAGTTAAGAGTCCAGCATATGTAAAGTGAGTTTCAAACAGTTATTGTCACTAATACTTGTATTTCATCACTCGGCGATAGATATTTTCCTACCATCTATGAAGGTAGCTAACGACATTTTTCTTGGCTTTTGAACCATAGTTACGTAAAAATTTGAGAAGTTCTGTTGAATATTTACAACCATTTCTTTCATGCATTTTAGTTTGCCACTGTAGCAAGCCAAGAAAATGTAGGTAAAGCATTAATTATTGCCCTTTTTCTGGAACTTATAAATATTAGTTTCATCAAGCAAGTTGGAAGAAAAATGTTACAACTAAGTGGTTCATAAATATAGCACACATTATTTTTAAGTCTATTTAATTGAACAGAAATTAAAATGTAGTTTTCAATTGAGTATTACAGCCTAACTGGTAGCACTTAGCAGAAAGTGTTAACTCATTTATTTTTTAATTGTTCGGTGCTTCAAGGCAATTGTTTTAAACCAGAGAAATATGAAAAGCACTTCAAGTAAATTTGACTGTAGGACACTCAAGCATGTAGACCAAATAAAACTACAGGTTGAATAGGTAATTAGGTTTGGCCTGTGACACACACATTAGCCTGAAGACAATTAAACTGCATCTTGAAGCATTATATTAAGATCTTTTAAAAAACACAAAGTTATACCAACATACTTTGTTAGATTTGCAATTTAATATAACAATTTTTTCTACACAAGGAATAATACACCTTTCAGCAATGGACTGTGGATAGTAGTGTGCCTTTTTAAAATGGCCAGCAATAATACTTATTTTTAAATTTTTGGCCAAACACTTGCTCAGATTTGCAGTTAGAGAAGAGAAGGACAAAGGCATGCAGATACATTGTTTAATTATTTCAACTAAAGGATTTTTTCCCCCCCAGCAAGCCTAATGTATTTGTACCTTAGCATATTACGTAACTGTTCTCATGCAGTTATACTCCCCATAGTGGGTTTTTTTTATTTTTTAATTTCACAGTGCTCATCGGTTGACCTCAATTTAAAACTGCATGTTATTGATCCTTTAAATATGTTAACACATGGCACAGAATAATATTTCTTACACATATTTTAACAAATTTTCCCACAGCAGCGCTGGCTGATCAAGCTAATTCTGTTGCTATCACAAAGATCTCAAGGACGTCTGAGAGTGAACTAAATGGTGACTCCTTCACTACTCCCCAAAGGCGCAAGAGCTCTGGATGTGGTGGAATCAGTTGTGTTCAGTGGAGCAGGATGGGAGAATTTAGAGACTCTGGGAGAGGCTGCTGGCTCCAATTTGCTATAGAGAAAAACCTAGCAATTATAGTGGTCCCTAGCAGTCTTCCTCTTTAGTTTTAGGAGTGGGAGTAGTAAACTGAGATCTGTGACTAAGCAATCTAAACAGTCATCCCCATGCCCCACTGGAGGTGGCTTGCCAGAGTCACAGGATCTTAATTAGCCAACTATTTTATAAAGAATGCTTTTTGCCTCCAGGTGAAACTACTGGGCATATTTGGCTCACGGTAGGCGGCTATCCCACGTCACTGGTTAAGTGCAACCCTGCACTAGACCCAGTTAAATGCTGGCACGCGAGATCAATGGGTATAAACTGCCCTTCAGAAATGTGTTCAGAAATGTTAATAAAATCGCAGCCTGACACTTCAAATCCATTCCAATACCTTTCATTCACGTGCACGTCCTCCTGAAGAATATGAGCTCTACTACAGACAACTAAATTATGCTTTTGAGAGTTTGTCAGTTTAAAACTACCACCACCAAGGAGGACTCAATCAGCCTGGAAAAAATTCTGAAGATTATGATTAGTCAAATTTTCAGGAAGAAATACCAGGCTAAAACAAACTGTTGTGATAAAGTTCCAAAGGGGCAGCTGTGCTAGTCTAGTTCAGTAAAAAAACAAACACAAGGAGTCCTGTGGTACGTAAAGACTAAAACACATTTATTTATTGCATGAGCATTCGTGGGAGAAAATCCCAAAGCATTGGACAAAGTGGGATTTTCTCCCACGAAAGCTCATGCAATAAATAAATGTGTTAGTCTTTAAATGCCACAGGACTCCTTGTTCGTTTTGTTGTGACAAAAAGATTTTTACTTCTGCTTTCTTTACAAACTTTTAATCCTAAACTTTGTAATAGAAACTATTTAATTCACTATTAGTTGATGTTCACAGGGACTGCCTCGACACATATTTGTACCTTACAGGAAATGTAACAGCTGGAAGAGAAGCTTTTAGACTTACATATCAGCCCTGCACACATGCTTTTCATCTTGCACATCTCATGCTACCTCTGTGGCTAGGTTCAGTTTTGAGGAGAAATATTTGAGAAATGCTAGACTCTATACAGTAACTACAAAGATATTACAATATAACACCCCTAAGAAGAGTTGTGTATGCTCAAAAGCTTGTCTCTTTCAACAGAAGTTGGTCCCATAAAAGACATTACCTCGCTCACCTTGTTTCTGTAACATACATGACCCTTTAACAGCTTTAGAGAAGACGACAAAGATTTCACCCTAAAAAGTAGATCTGAACAAGAAGAAGGAAAACACAAAAGGCAATGTTATTTACTTATTACTTAGGCTTTGAAGACGCTTAGTGCATTTGCAAAATATCAGCAGTATTAAGAGCCCAATGAAAATAATTTGTTGAGAATGAGTAGAAAGAAAAAGTTGTTTTAGCTATCATTTTTTCTTGTCTAACAAGATTAGATTCTCTGCTGATTCCTTCCTACAAGTGAGGAGGAGAACAGAAGAAGAAACAGCAGGGAAGTGAGGATTAGATTGAAGAAAGTAAAAAGAGTTAATCTGCTGAAAACGAAGGCATATTGGAGAGATTATAAGGCGTTCGTTCCTGAACTATTTGCCTATCTGTTTGGCAGAGGCAGAAACTTCTGGAAAATGTAAATGGGAGGTGGCTCCAGCTACCTCTAGGTAACTGATGAGAGAGAATCTGACTCCTTCACAGAAGACATACCTGCCTCTTGAGAGCCAAAACTGGAAATGAAATTCCCAAACAATGTGAAAATTCTCAGGGTGACAGAACACAAAGGTGCAACAGGTACTGCCTGATATCCAGAAATTTTTTTTTGTCTATTAAGTCCTGATAGTAACATGACCTGGTCTCTCCCTCTCTAGGGTTCAAGTTTATTTAGCTCTGGCCCAAGTCCTTCTAAGTCTCTGTGGAAGAGAGAGAACACAAACATGACACGCAATTAAGTTTGATGAGAAACTATCACAGCACTTACTCTCCCAGCATCATAGTCAAGTAAAATAATCACTCGATAAATCATATTTTCTAGGATATCAATTTAGCTGAGGCACTATAGTCCAAAGGATGAAATCTGACAACATAACATCTACAGTATGCCACAGAAAATGAATAAGACATGCCAGTCTTCCTCATTATACGAAACAAGAACACAAGACTATAGATAACTTCAGAAAAGCTACTTTGAAAGAACTATATAGATTAGTAAGTCAATCACTCAAAGTTACAAAATGTCAGAATAATGTTCCCTCTGCAACCTAAAATTTGCCCCCTTTCTGTATATGCATTATAGGTCTTTAATACAGAATCACATTACTTATTTAAAAGCAGTAGTAGACTATTACCCTCTTTGTGGACAAGTCATTATAGAAGGATGAAATATTCACATTTCCTCCAATTTCACAGCTATATGTTAGGCAGTTGAGTAATACTGACATATAGGAAACCAAGATTTAATTATAGGTTCAGTGGGGGAGTATGCAATAAGTAGTTATAAACCCTTCTTCCCCCATCACTGAACTCCAACCTTACTTGGGTTTCCTTGTACACATATATCTGGAGGTTTTTAGAGGCGGGGCAGCATTCTATTCCAAAGATTTCATCTATGATCATTATGCTCCATCTCCACACAACTGCTACATGCCAGGTAGACTGAGCATGTTTCATTCCCACACATACCATGATTATGCACTACTGTATATAGCAAAAGTTGACTCATATGAGACAGGTGAAACAGACAGATACTTTTCTAACCACTTCAGAAACAGGCCAAGGAAACTGCAGTAGAAGAGAGGTAGGAAAGGAAGGATTAGATATGGAATCTTATCTCGTACACAGCAGTTGTTCAATTAATGTTTATGCAGTGCCTTTTAATATACTTGACCTGCTTCTTCTCAAACCCCATAATTTTTGGCTTAGCGATTAATACTATTAACATCACAAGCAAGGAGTCCTGTGGCACTTTTAAAGACTAACAAATTTAATGTTAAAACTAACAAAGTTCTTCAAAGAGTCTGATGAAGTAGGATTTTCTCCCATGAAAGTTCATGTGATAAAGACTAATTTATTATTTAAAGACGAATTTATTTAAAGAGAGAGTCACAGGACTCCTGGTTTGTTTTGCTGAACTAGACTACAACAGCAGCCCCTTTCAAACTATTAACACAGCTGTTATTAGGGCAAATGTATTTCTTCTGAATCTAAAATTAGGGTTATAATTTTTTTTCTTAAGGTTGTATTAATAAATGCAGTTTATCCTTTAATGAACATCTGTCACAACAATGAAGAAACCCAACTGCAGGCATTACATCAAAGGAAAATACAATAATATTGTTATAGAGAGTACACAGTTATATAAATTTAAAGGGCTACTCAGCAAATTGACAGTATCATATTCCCAACACTGCAGAATAGGTTGACATTAAGTGGTCTGATTTTTAGATGTGATGTTGAGCACCCACCGTTCCCCAAACCTTTGGATATGTGGATACAAGCTATTTTCCACACGGAAAGCCTATTAAACTGTGCAATCAAACATGCTATTTCCTTATAACTATATAACAAAACAAAAGGAAAGCTATCCAAAATTTAATTTTATTTAAGACCTTAAACTGCTTAATGCCAAACTTTTTAAAGAAGATTAGCTCTACCTTGAAAAGGAGAAGTAAAAACACATAGTTCTGTTGAATTTAACATTAAAAATCAAAGAACTAATAGTTTGCTAAAATATGATGGCTCCATAATTATTTCAACAGCCAGATAAGAAAACTACCCAAAAATTAGCCAAAAAGCATAGAAAAAAATATTCACTTACATTTGTTGGTATAATATTTAGAAAAAAACAAAAACAAACTTCACATTTTTCTAATTTGCCTTGTTCATAAAGTTGCTGACTCAAACGGTGGGACAAAGAATGCCAAACTGACAGTCCCAAAGAGTAAAATCCCTGTTTACTTACCACACAACAATATGGGCAATATGTTTCAGGGAAGCAGTCTCCCTACATAGTTGCCTCTGCCTCAGTATTATGTTAATTTCACTCTGCTGCAGGGAAGATGGTGCCATGCAGCAGAGGAACTAGGGAAGAAGTACAGACAGGTTATGTTGGCTTCCACAACTCATTAACCTCCTGCAGAAGCAACCCAGTCTCCTGGGTAAGTATGTTTAAGACTCCTGTTACTATAAGCACCAATTAAGAATAGAAACACTGTTTTATTCCCTTTTTCTAGAAAGCAAAAGCTACATTTTCAAAAGGTAGTATGTCAGATATTTCTAAGTCTAGGAGTCACCTATAGGTTGTGCATTATACAATGATTTTAAAATATTAAGACTTTCTAGGCTAGGAGCTCTGCCTCATCATGCTATTTTGTTGTGAAGTATGAATAACGAGATATAAAACTGTAAGGAGGCCTCTGTTGTAATGGGGGCTAATGCCACATTAATGTTGAACAATGTCTTTTCCAGGTAACTAGACTGCTTAGGAGATTGGTAATAGGATACTGAGCTTTTCATCTTTAGGTCACTGGATTCAGTATGGCCTAGGATCAGTAGTGACTTGAAATCATTACCATGTGATGGGAGTTTGGAGCTTAGGTGAAATGTGTTTGTAGTCATAGACTAGGTCGTAGTGGACCACATCCTAATTGACACTAATGGGTATTTTTGTTGGCAGTTTAAAGAAAGATGCCTTAGATTGAATGGGCATGTAGATTGAATTACCTTCCCAATCCAAGGCAATCCCTCTGAATCAGGGTTGAGGGACAGTGGCAGGTCACCATGGGGAAGCTTGCCCATGATTTTACCTGTCCCAGGAATAAAGAAGATTTCATTCCAGTACTGTCAACTCAGCATAACTGAAATGTACATAAAAAGGACAGACTTGTTTTCAAATACCATATTGTGTTTCTGCACGGTACATTTTCCTTTAAAAGTAATTCCAGGTTAGTTTGCCTTACATGGTATATTAGTGCAGAACAAATTAAAAAAAACCAGCTCATTTATATAAACATCCTGTTTATACAATACCCTAATCCAGCTAAAAGAGAAATGGCTCATTCAAGGAATTAAGATTTTTTTTACAACCTGGAAACTGTATTCAGGTAATCCATAACAAGATGTCTGATTAGAACAAACAGCATATTATTTGCTACTAAAGAAAAGGCACTCTCAGATTTCACAGCAGCACAGATGTGGTAAGATTCAAGGCAGAAGTAGTAACTCATCCTGCAGTAATGATGGTTCTTTGAGATGTGTCCCCCTATGGGTGCTCCACTGTAGGCACAACTGTGTCCCCACACTGTTCATCAGGAGAACTGCAGTAGCAGTCAGTCCTGTTTGCAGATGCAGTGTTCCCCGCCTGCCATTAGGCTACCCAGTGGGTGCAGGCACTACCTTTATAGTTCTTTCTCTACCACAGTGTCAGCTACTAGAACTCAAAAGAAAGGAGGATGATGGCGGGCCATCGAGCACCCATAGGGATACACATCTTGAAGAAGGAACATTACTGCCTAGGACAAGAAACTTCCTCTTTGGGTAGCGTTCCAATGAGTGCTCCACTGCAGGTGACTCCTGAGCAGTACCTGGAAGCCAGGACTCTGGAGTCAAATCTGATACAGATAGTACTGCAGCACCAAATCTGGCATCTGTAGCCACACCCCACACAATGGATACACAGATCTGACCATACAGTGAGTGCCATGTGCACCAGGATTGGTACTAATGTAGTCTTTCCTGAGGCAAATCCTGTACGACTTTCACATGCCTTCAGTACCGATATTTCTTTGCCTGAGCCCAGTGGGTCTTTGGAAAGACTGATTTGGTCTGCCAGTTCAGCACCACCTGTGCCCAAGGGACCAGTATTAACAGATTTCACCACTATCCACCTTTGAAATAGAGGGCTGTAGTAAAAGTTGTCACTGCAACTCCGGGGGTTGAAGGGCTAACTCCATCAGCAGGAGTTTAAGCCTTAATTCTCTCTCTCTCCTAGACCTGTCTGTTAGTTGTTGGCATCAGCCAGTCCTCTATGGACTGTGCTTTTCTCTCAGGCAGAAAATGCAGTGCAAGTGCCTGTCAATCATTAGGAGGGCCTTCTTATAAATAAGGCACCTTTTGAAGCCTGAAGAGCCAGGCATACCCTGGTCCGGGGGATCCCTCTCTCTTCCCAAAGTTGGCAAAAAGCAAAGCCTTCCTTCCTTTTCTTTCTCGATACATGAACGGAAAGCTCTGAGCTCTGTCTCTAGCCAGAAGTAGTTCAGCAGGAACTGAGGAAGGAACGCCTGCATACGTTGGCTAGCCTCATGGCAGATGGGGGGAGTCCATTTGTGGAGGGGATGGACTTCTGCCACAGTTCTCTGATCAGCAGCACGGGGCTGCAGACACACAGAGTGGAGCATGACTGACAATTATAAAATGTGCAAGATTATAAAAAGACTAAGATTTAATCATCAGTATCCACTTTAAAACATGAAACTAATTTAGTATTCATACTGTGTTTATGCCCCAATGTTACACAAAAAATAGCTAATTAAACCTCAACTATATGAAGAATTGTGTTCCACTGCAAGCTATCAAATAAAGGTTCATTACTAAAATGTTTCATTTCTCAGCTATTGATAACTCTTCCATGAAATACAGCAGTCTGGTAACTAAGGCTGAGAAAACTAAAACATACCACTTTAATCAAAAGGACTACACTACCCAAATGAAACTACAGATTATAGTTCAATAACTGGAAAAGGCAACCAGTGTCTCAATCCCTTCACACAGTAGTCAACTCTGCATAACTATATTGAAATCAAAATATGAACTAAATAAAAGGATTTAAAATATTTCTTATGGCTGGGATGGATTCTGAATTGAAGTGAGATAAAGA
Organism: Podocnemis expansa; assembly: GCA_007922195.1. NCBI lineage: Eukaryota > Metazoa > Chordata > Testudines > Podocnemididae > Podocnemis > Podocnemis expansa. Next base: position 42,747,922 of record ML681964.1, read on the forward strand.
AACTGCATGTTATATAAGCTCTTCAGCAGTGGGGGATGATTTAAATCAGTGGTTTCCAACCTTTATGGCTTGAGGTCCACAAATATTTATACAACTCTGAAGGGCTACCATTCTATCAACTCATAAAACATGTATTGATGACATACACCATTAAGGACTACAAATCTCTACCTATCTAAGGTAAACTTTTTGATGCTACAGTGCTCATTTTTACATTCACTATTTTACACCTACAAATTACTCAATATGTTACACAACTTCAAACATGGCAGGTCTTTGCTGGTTCACCAGCAGTGACCTCTACTCCACCGCAGGAAAAAAAAAAAAAAAAAAAAAAAAAGTCAGCAAGGATGCTGCCTCCTCACTGATCTCCTGTCACGCTAGTTGCATCAGGGAAACCGCAGGTGCCCTGTATGCTTCAACTAGGTCCCTAAGCAGTGGCTCCCTTCTGAAGTCAGGACGACAGGAAATCAGTGTCCCCTTCCATCTGGCTCCAGCAGAGACCCTTGTACTTATGGGCCCAGGAGGAGCACTTCCCCATACACCTTGCAACAGCCAGGAGGAGGGCAGAGCTGATTTCCTGCCTCCTTGATTGCAACAAGGAGCCTGTGCTGGTTTTGTAGCCCCATAGCAACACACACTGCCTGAGTCCTTGGTTCGCAGCTCCCTTCTGTAGCCACCAGGAGGGAAGCCGTGGGCTACTTTTGACCCCCAGGTCACAGGTTGGGAACTATTGATTTAAATGGCTTTTACTGCCCTTTCTTTAGCAAACTTGAGCCAGGTGGTCCTACTATGTTAAATACCCACCATTTTGGCTTAGAGGTGTAGTAACAGCTGTGTTTTTAATTTCCCTTGATATACAAAGTGGACCCCCATCAGCCACAGGCTATGTTAAAAATGTTTAAGATGGCTTGCTTTCATGGTGGTCCACAAAAGCTTTTGATGATGATGCAGTAGTCCACAAAAAGGAAATGGTTGGGAAGTGCTGATTTAGTCCAGTGCAGGGGCCATGTGGGCCACTTTTGGGCAAAGAAAGGGTTACTCACCAGCTTCAAGCAGCAGCAACAGCAGTCCTGGGGCTGCTTTCCAAAGGAGGCATGGCAGCTGTGCCTTCTATTGGAGCAGGGGCCCCCCTAAGGAGCAAGTCTATATTGAATCCCTCCCTGCCCAGTGTGGGGAGGCTGAGGGCTTCATGGAGAGGCTGCAGGGACCTGAAACAGTATAGCCTTGGTTACACCTCGCTCCCCTCACCTGCTTAGGGAAGTTGCAGAGCATTACATGGTGCTACTACAGTGGCTGAGAGTGATCCTGGTGGGCCTGAGTTCGCTCCCCTGACCCCTAACTCCTCCAACTGCAGAAGGACTAGTGTTCAAGTGCTGCTTGCTGCAGTGGCTGGGAAAGGCCTGAGCTCTCTCTGCATTCCTGGGCTTGCCCTCGTGGAGACAGCTCAAGGGAAACTGTTGTCTCCACTCCTACCATCTGCAGGGGGGAGAGGCTGGAGATCATGTGGTGCTTGTGTGATCACTGGGAAGGGCTCTTTGTCCCTCAGTGGCTCTGCCAGGACTCTCTCTTTTGCCTTGACCCTTCCCCCAGTGTAGGAGGAGAGGAGGCAGGTGCACACTGCTCCTTGGATATGTCCATACACACTGTTTAAATCAAAATAAGGCTGGTTATTTTGATTTAAAAAAAATGGCAGGTCCATACAACATTCCCTTATTTCAAAATGAGGAGCTTCCTCATTTCGATATAAGGAAAGTCATATTGATATAATAAAACCTAGTATTATAGTGATATGATGGTTAAATCAAAACTGTTCTTTCAAAATAACAGTGCGGACATGTTATTTCGATTTAACTGCTAAATCGATTTAACACTTTTTGCCGTTCTCCTTCCCAGGTGCTTTCCTTTTTCTATATGTTGGGTGGGGCACAGCCCTTCTAGGGGGCCATGTTGCTGCTACTTCCATGGTGCCTCTCTCCTAAATCAAAATAGCAAGTCCTGTCCATGAACATGCTATTTTGATTTGAGTTTCTAGTGCAGACCTGTTAAATCGATTTAATGATTTTTATATCGATTTTATTAAACCAACCTAAGTTAAATTGATTTAGCTGTGTAAGTGTGGACATAGTCCTTGTATCTGACTTGCGCTGCCTCCCTCAACTATGGCTTCTGGTAAGGTGAGGCAAAAGGTGTGTGGGGCCTTGGCTAGTGGTACAATCAGCAAGCAGCAGGTGGCAACTTCAGGGGCTCTCTCTTTTGCCCCATATCCCCCACCCCTCTGACAAGGCAGCAGGAGTCAGGGTATACATAAGAGGGTGCCCTATTGCAGGCCTGGGAGAGAGCCAGCCGCGCCCTAATCGAGGTGCAGAGTCATGGGCAAGAATGCATTTGATAGCTTTTCTGGGGAGTTGGGGGGCTCGGAAGCACAGCCTCCATGGCCTTACTAAGAATGGAGATGAGATGAAGTTCAATGGCCTATGAGAGGCACAAAAGAATGAGAAGAGGAGAACAGCTGGGCAGAAGCCAGGACCTCAGCTGAGGTAGTTCACTTTCCAGAGGGTGGTGAGTCAGAGGAATGCACTCCTCTGACAATGGGGTCCTCAGCCCTCATACCATAGGTCCATGGGATGGATTCAGGCTCTGAGTTTAAGGATTTTGAGGGTCCAAGGTGCACTGGTTGATCACAAGATGTCTATGAACTGTCAATGTGATGTGGCAGTGAAAAGTTAATGAGGTACTAGGCAATGTTCCCTCTAAGGCCCTAAGGCAGCTGAGCAACTTGTGTTGCTCACTGCCCCCACCACGCGGGCCTGATCCTGCCCCCCACTCTCCCAGTCACACCCCCAGTCAGCCCAATCCTGACCCCCCACCCCCTCCAACCCTCTGCCCCCTTTCACTGCTAGCTGCCACTGCCCTGTCCCCAATCACCCCCCACCCTCTTATCTGGCCATCTGAGCAGTGCAGCCTGGCCACTGGCCGCTCCTCCACTGAGCATGCATAGAGGTTCTGCACATGCTCAGTGAGAGCTTACTCTGAGTGGGAGTTTTAAAAACCTCCCAGCTCAGAGCAGCTCTCAGACAGCCAGAAGACTTTTGTCTTCCAGCTGGGCTTGGACTGCAGCTGCCGGCTGTGCGTGGCCAATAGCGTTCCCTGCACCATGCAGCAGCGGGGGCTGCGTGGCCATGCAGCTTAGAGAGAACATTGGTACTAGGATGTATCAGGAGAGGCATTTCCAATTGAGATTGTGAGGTGTTAGTACTATTATACAAGGTGCTGGTGAGCCCTCACCTCGAATACTGTGTGCAGTTCTGGTCCCCCATGTTTAAGATAGATTCAAATTGGAACAGGGTGCAAAGAAGGATGATCAAAGGAATGGGAAACCTCTCTTACGAGAGTTCCAAAGGGCAGCTTTACACTTCTGTGGCACACTTCCCAGCATTTATTCTCCTACTATTCCGTAAGTCCCCTATCTTCAAGTGTCTGACGAAGTGGGATTTTTCTCCCACGCAAGCTCATGTGATAGATTAATTTGTTAGTCTTTAAAAATGCCACAGGGCTTCTTGATTGTTTTGCTGTCTCATGAGAGGAGACTCAAAAGGCTTCACTTGTTTAGTCTAACCAAAAGACGACTGATGGGAGATATGACTGTTCCTTCTAAATGTATCAGAGGTATTCATACCAGGGAGGGAGAGGAATTAAGTTCAGCACTAACAATGATACAAGAACAAATGGACAAACCGGCCATATGGAAGTTTAGACTTGAAATGGATGAAGATTGCTAACCATCAGAGGAGTGAAGTTCTGCAACTGTTTTCCAGAAGGATCAGTGGGGGGCAAAAAACCTAGCTGTCTGGCATCAAGTATGACCTTGATAAGTTTATGGAGTGTATGGTATGATGGGACAGCCTAAGTTGCCAGTTAACTGATTCTTTGATGACTAGCAGTAAGCATGGTCAATGGTCTGTGATAGGATGTTAGATGTTGTAGGTTCTGAGTTATTACTTAGCATTCTTTCTTGAGCTTCTGGTTGAGTCTTGCCCACTTGCTCAGAGTTTAGCTGACGGCTGTGTTTGAGGTCAGGAAGGAATCTCCCCCAAGGCAGATTGGCAAAAATCTTGGGCTGAGGGGTGCCTTCCATTGCAGCATGAGGCATGGATCATTTGCTGATGAATTCTCTGTAACTTCAAGCCTTTAAACCATGATTTGAGGACTTCACTAATTCATTTGTAGGTTGAGGGTCTATTGCAGGTGTGAGTAGGTGAGGTTTTGTGGCCTGCATGGTGCAGGAGGTCAGACTAGATAATCCTACTGGTCCCTTCTGTCCTTAAAAGTCTATGAATCTTCCTCAGTGCTGTCCTGAACCTTCCTACAAGAGATCCATTGTATGGATTCAGTCTCTTGGATTTAAGGACAGTGAGGATCCATGCCTCAGTGAGGTGGCTGAGGATGATGAGTAGTGGGTGAGTGGGTCTGGGCTTCACACACAATGTACCAAGTGTCCAGCCAGCACTTTCATGATGTGGTGGTGGGTTCTCCAGTGGTCTAGAGATACTGACTGAGGAACTGCAAACCTCAGCACTCAGGCAAGGATGGCAGCCCACATCGCTTCTTCTTTGGAAGCCTCCTCTCAAGGGATATGGGGTGCCTGGTACAATCACTGGCACTGATGGACTATAAGTTAGGCAGCCTGCATGAGAAGAGTGGGCCCCTCTCAAAGAGGGGCTGACAAGTTTGGTTTGAGACTGGTATTCTGCAAAGGAACATGGAGCAATTACAGTGCTCTTCTTTGCAAGGTAGCATCGTTTCTAATGAAACACAGGCAGCAGACACAGCCTCAAAAACTTATGTGGGATCTGATAGCTCAGAATCATCTGTCTAAAGTAGTTAAGGGAAGGGCTGGAAAGGGGAACTGGTGAATTTATTTACCAAGCTGTTCAGAGAAGAGCGGACAGTGTTACAGTGTGAGGCAGGAGGGGTGTTAAATTTCATTGGAGAAAATAAAAGATGAGGACAAACCCTGTAAAATTAAGGTAGCTCAACTTCTTGAAATGGTCAGTAGCCTTTCACACTGTGTGAGTATAATTTATGAGAGGAGTTGAGAGGTGCATTTCCTTTCTCCAGTATGAGGATTTAATAAGGGCTTATGCTATGTGTGGTGAGGGCTTACTGAATAAGGGCTTAAGCTATGTATGGTGAGGTAGCTTGGGTAAGACATGACAAATCTAGAGGGTGGCAAAGATAAAATAAACCAGGAAGTTGGCTGGAGGTGTAACAACTCCTTATCACCTTGCTCAGCTAGTATTCATAGGCAGTGAGTTGCCTTGTTTTCAAAGCCTTGTTTTCAAAATATCCCTAAAAAAGCCAATGTGTACTTTGCATTAATGATGGGAAATATCTTCATACTCAAGAGATAAAAGCAAAGATGAGCAGACGTTCTCTCCAGAATGTCTTGTTTTCTTCCCTCCATCCCTGCCCGCCCTGAGGTGGAACGGGGTGTATAATCTTCCATTCCTTGCTGTTGTTTGTATTTGTACTGTAGCATACCAGTCAAAATATAGTTTATAGCTATGCTCAGCACATAGTTAGCTTTAGAAATTATATAACCTCTGACTATTTATATATAAGCCAGACCCATAAATTAGATTACTGCTAGCAAGAGACAGTGCCATCTTATGTATGTGATGACACACATGAAGAATCACTGAAGCATAATGTTTAGATGCTGAAGAGACTTGCAATTTTGGAATGATAAAAGAGAAATTAAGTCTATATAATTTAAATTAAATAATTCTGACAGAACTATCATTCTTCATTGTGCTATGATCCACAGATTTTTTTTTATTTTTTTTTTTTTTAAATAATGGGTATTTCACCCTAGCTGCAGTTTGGGGGCAAAAACAGAGGTGTCAGTCACTGACATCAAGGAAATGCCACAACCCCCTGAAGTTTTTGCCAGGTTTGTCCTGCCTCCACAATGACAGGCAGGCTCAGCCAGACCTTCGACTGCAGAACTTTTGTAAGGAAAATTCACCGCTTGACTTCAAATTTCTTATTAACAGTTCAGCTGAGTAATGTATGACTGCTAGTCATGTCTCAGGGTTGACCTTTCATTTTGGGCAGACCTTCTCATCAGCATTACTTTCCCTTTGGAGGCAGAGAAGGGAAGTAAGAAATATTTTTTAAAATGTCCTAAAATTCCATAGGTCTGCTTATCTCCTGCTTTTGTACGTTTCTCTTCCTAAAGTGCTCCCAGCCTTCTCTCTGGAAGTCAGTGCTCAAACATTTTGAAGTGCCTTCTTTTTATGTAGACTGATTAGGTGACCCAAAAAAGGACCAGAACTCGTACTACATAACAGGTAACTGGTCACATGCTTCACATAGTAAATCCCAGATATTGGCTACTCAGAATACTCATTACAAAACATTTAATATAGGCCCAAAAGCATTTTTAAAGGCTGTTAGTCAATCACTACTGTATTCCCCTGAGGGGATGCACATATGCCCAGAGCTGGAGCTTTTCAAAGAAGTGGAGTCTGTCAGTCCATGTATGTACTCTTGTACAGCCTCACAGTTTCACTTGAGGCAATAAAGGGAGGGATGGACCAACTACACCTTCATTTTTTTCTCACCACCACAAGGTCCACGTCAGAGGTTCTGCTATTCTCTTGACCTAGGTGATGCACGTTCCAAACTTTATGTACAAAAATAAAAAAAAAGTTTTCTATACAGTTTTTGTTGGTTTCGTAGCTGTCTTTAGTGCTTGTAATCGTTTCTTGGGATTAAGGACTTTGGGATGCTGCTATGGCAGTTTCCTGCCAACCCAACTCCCTACCTCCCAGCATCTGGTCTGCGTACTGAATTATGCCAAAAACACCAGGATTCAAGATCTGTGCTTCCTGCCTTTGTTTGGTTTTGATCAGCAATGAACACCAACACTGCCTGTATTGCTTGGGGGAAGCCCACACTGCACCCAGGTGCAGTTTCTGCTTTTCCTTCCCTGGGAATGTTGGACCCTCTGTGCTATGCACCTCCCATAGGTCATCATAGGGTCTCAGTCAGATCATAGCCAAGGTACCTCCCTTGTCCCTTGAGCAATCCATGAGTCACCTCCTACCACAGAACCCCAGTCCAGTACTATGTACCCCATGCCAGGAGCCTGGCCTACCTGTGAGTCACATAAGCTTGGCAGTGTCTTCCTCCAGGTCCAAGAAAGATGTTACATTGTTCATGAGCTCCAGCCAGGGATGCACAGTGCATGCAGACACCCACAAGAATGATAAGAAGTTGTATCGCTCACAGATCCACCACTGCTGAGATTGCTGAGCAGCATGCCTCTCCTACATTGGTTCTGATGACAACCTGTGAATCGGTCCAAAGGCAAGTTCCCTTATTTAATCCTGTTCCATCCCTGGGCCATGACTCTAGGAGACTTGTATTTGCTCCTAGACCTCACAAATGATTTTCCCAAAAATGGGCGAGGTCTCCACATGGTCTTGTCTACCTGCCTGCTAAGAAGGTCCTTCTCTTACATAAGAACCACTGCCCTCTGGTAATGCTCTTGAAATACATCTCATTCTGTTGGCTCCATCTGCACCTCCATTTGTATGGGGCTACTGATTCTTTGAGTCAAAAGATAGATAAGGGTGGTCCACTGCTTCTGTTGCAAAGGCATAACCATGTGAAGGTTTAACAGCAATACACTCCATTGCTTCAGCTCAAGAAACTTTACCACCTGATTTCATGAACATCACTGCAGCAGCATCAGGATCAATCAAGTTGGCCACATTGGAGCCCAATATCTGCTTTCAGAACCCTCCTAATTTGCCCTTAAGGAGTTTCCCATTTCACCATCCCACCACTGAGAAGACATTCAGAATCAGGACTGGATGGTACACCAGTTAGCCCAGCGCTAATGATACCATTGGCTATGGAGAGGCTTCCCTCATGATTTCCGGATGCAGTTGCGAGCTATGGGTACCCACATGGCCTCACAGCATGCCAACATCTTTCGCCGACCTAAAACATCACTTCCTCCAATCTGAATCCATGGGAAAACGATCCCTGGAAGAATTCCACTGGGACTTCAACAATTTCCATCCCACTATCAACTTCAGCCTGGACCAGTCCACACAAGAAATCCACTTCTTGGACACTACAATATGAATAAGGGATGGACACATTAACACCATCCTATACCAAAAACCAACTAACTACAACATCTATATGTCTCCAGCTTCCTCCTGGGACACACCACACAATCCATCATCTATAGCCAACCCCTAAGGTACAACCAGATCTGCTCTGATCCCTCAGACAGAGGCAAACACCTACAAGATCTATATCAAGCATTCCTAAAACTACAGTACCCACTTGAGGAAGTGAAAAAACAGACTGACAGAGCCAGATGGGTACCCAGGAGCCATCTACTACAGGACAGACCTGACAAAGAAAACAACAGAACACCACACGCCATCACCTACTGCCCCCAGTTAACATCTCTTAAAGTCATCATCAAAGATCTACAACCTATCCTGGAAGATGATCCCATACTCTACCAAGCCTTTGGAGGCAGGCCTATTCTTGCTTACGGACAGCCCTCCAACCTGAAGGAAATACTTACCAGCAACCAAACATGATACAACAAGAACACTAATCCAGGAACCTGCAACAAACCCCATTGCCAACTCTGCCCACAAATCAACTCCACTGATACCACCACAGGTCTCAACCACATCAGCCACACCATCAGGGGCTCATTTACCTCTGCATCCACTGATGTGGTATATGCCCTCATGTGCTAGCAATGCCACTGTGCCATTGACCAACCCAGACTGTCCTTGTGCAAAAGGATAAATGGACACAAATAGGACATCAAAAATGGCAACATCCATAAACCCAGTAGGAGAACACTTCAATCTCCTTGGAAACTCAATAGCAGACTTTAAAGTTGCTATATTTCAAACAAACAAAAAAAAGCACTTCAGAATGACTTCAGCATGAGACTGTAGAGCTGGAGCTGATTTGCAAGCTTGACACAATCAGAGTGGGTCTGAATATGGACTTGGAATGGTTAGCACATTACAAAAAGTTCACACATTCTCTCCCTTTAATTAAGTGGTGTGAAGAGGCCCCATCTGCCCTCTGAATTGACTTTGCTAATGTTTGCCTTCCTCCATCCTGGCATGTGTATATATACACATGCACCTCTCAACTGTAGTTTCCACTTCATGCATCTGACAAAGTGGGTTGCAACCCACAAAAGCTTATGTCTGAATAAATCTGTAAGTTTATAAGGTGCCACAGGATCCTTGTTTTTGCTGTACACAGACTAACATGGGTACCCCTCTGGAAATTTTCACAGGCAGTAAGAACTAAGGGAATGCAGGAACAGCTGGGCCCTTTATACTGCTGCCAGCAGCTACAGAGGGTGATCATGCAGTCTTGACAGGTCTCACTGAGGAAAAATTTCTGCCAAATGTGTGCAACAGGGTGCACACACGACAAGAGCAGAATGCACTTATGCAATCGCTGAACAAAGAACTTTTAAATTAATTTACAAATATAAAGAGAAATTTTAACTTGCCTTTTTTTTGCATGTTCTGTTCTTATTCTCTAACCAATCATCCATCTGTTCCTCAATCTCTTCAATAGAAGCTCCATGATCATATGATGGTACATATGCACTGGATTCTGAAGCAGTATATACGGGAAATTCAGACTTTGGTCTCTTGACTTTAGGTTTTTTCTCCTCTACAAAATAAAGAGAAATCATCTATTACCAGTGTTGCCCAGGAACATGATTTAAAGATGTTCTTAGTGGCTCCATGAATAATGAGTTGAGATTTTTCAGTTAAAAAGGGGCTTCAATTTCTTTATTAGGAAGGAAGGAAGACAAAATGTTTGTCAAAACTAAACCTGCACAGCATAATGTTTTATTTTTCTGCAAAGTTACAAGTAAATACACACTGGGCCGGATCCTCAAACCCACTTTGAACTGGAGCTGGAAAGTTGTTCTAACGGGTAGATGGAACTTCCCCCAGTGGTGTAGTCAGCACTATGACATCCAATACCTGTGTAGAGGACATGTCAAGGCAGGACCAGATTTCCTCAAGAGCAGATGAGGCAGAAAGGTGGCTCAAAAATCACTTTTGTCATCCCCCTTCCTCAAAATGGGCTGAACAAATTGCACCTTTTTGAGGTCCTGTCTAGCTACCCCCCAACTCCTTTCTTCTTATTTACATCTTATCTTTACTTTAACGTTTGGAACTTTAGGCAAATGTGGATCTCAGGCTTGATTTTCAGTGGCGCTAAGCACCTTCAGATTCAGTTGGATTTCAACTGGAATTACGTGCTTATCTCTGAAAACCAGACCCCTAAAATATTCCAAAACCAGATCCTTACGATTTTGCATTTCAGGAACACCTGTGGTGTGAAATCCCCAAAACAGGAGAGAAACTAACCAGCATTTACTGCCAGGGTTTGCTCAAAATAAGTAAGTTGAGTTCCCAAATGAGAAAATGGACAGCTGACTAGACCTGGGGGACCTAAGGCTACTCAGTCAGGTGACCACTGAGCAAGAGTTATAAATCACCTGTCTGACGTCAGCGTTCACACCAAGGAACTATCTATGGTTACAGGAACATCCTCTATCACAGGAGTGATCTACAGGTATGCTATTGGATCAATGAAAAATCACCTTTAAGTTTACAAATAAAGTTGCACTTTGGAATTGTGTTGTATCTTTCTTCTGGTATCCTTGTAACAAGTTAGGTTGCTGCGAAAACCACAAATTAAAATATTAAAACGTTTACATATTTTACAGCTCTGTAAATAAATATTATAGCTATGTACGATTACATATATAGTAGAAAAGCTTTCTATTAACTAAATTTTTACTAACATCTACTTTATGGATGCTTTAATAATGATATTTTATACTTATACATGAAGTGAGATGACAAAAGGTTTATGAGACGTGCTACAGGAACCATGCACTGGTGTCAATGGAATAAGCTAAAATTCTGCAGAAATTTCCCTGATATGATATAGATAATATTTACTTATCAAGAAATTACCTTTTCACACTTTGTATCTTCTCTAGCACCATGTTAATGAGACCACCATGCTGTATTCTCTCCTATTTGCAAGTTATATGGAATTCCCCCCTGCACTGGTTCTAGTTCAATCCCTCAGAGAATATTGCACAATTTCAGCAGTAAAGCAGATAGACATGAGGGTAAATTAGCAATTAGATCATGAAAAACAGGCCGCATAAAACAGCTATTGCTAATCTGCATGAGATGCATTTACTCAATTAGGTGGATGGAAATGTTATTATGAACTCAGTATTCTACTGATGGTCTTTAAAATTAACAAGGAAAGAGGAAACAAATGCATATTTGGGGATTTTCGTTCTTTATATACTAATTCTGAAATATACAGTGCAGACCATCACAACAAAACAAAAACAAATTTAAAGTGTTTTTTTGGATACTACCATTGGAGAATTCTCACCACATAACATATTCTGATTTCAGTAACACTGTAATGTTACGTGACTATACCCTTGAATGTTCTAAACCTTGAAATTTTTATTATTATTATTATTATTGATGGACACCACTTTGTTAACCAATAGTAGCACTGTTCAATATCACTCACCCAGTTAAGGATGTTTTATCAAATTCCACTACAAACTCCACTAATCAGAGTTTCCTAATTAATATCCTTGCCTCTCCCTTTGCTCCAAATGCACTAGAGAAAATGTTGATAAAAAGTTTATTTCCCTACTTTTAAAGCAATATAAATGTAAGATCACTAATCATTACAATTTTAATGGCTTCATAGTTAAATTTGCACTTCTGTCACCATAAGCTTACCCTTTTGAATAAGATATGAAATTGACATGCTTGCGACATTCAGATGAAACAATATGACTAGACATTCTCATATCATAAATTGCCTGATAACACTGATTATAAAGTTCATGTTGTTATACTATAAATTTGCTAAAGTAAAAAGCTGGCTAGTTCTGTGGCTGGTACCTGCTATCTGCTGAAATGTAGAATGATCTTTGCACTGAAGGCTTTGGGAAAAACAGTGAGTCATCTCTGATGATTCTACAAAACCCTGGGATCCTGGACAAATGGGATTGTATGCTAAATTTTCAAAAAGGGCTTTCCGTTCATATTTTATACATATAATTAAAATCATCTGCAATATCACTATTAAAATATGCATGCTAATTATTTATTGCTTATACATTGTATTCAAAGGGCAGATATATTCAGTAACCTAAGGTCCCAATGTCAACAGTCACAATCCTGCAGCTGAAGTTTGCCTCCATGTTTTGTAGGTGCAAATAACTGTGGGTGTTTTATGGAACACAAAAGTCGACTGATATGTATATAAGCACTATAAAATGTATCTGCAATTGTATGCAAACAAAAATAAACAAAGGCTCACCATTAGACAATTTCTAAAAGCAACATACCTCCGAAGTCTTTTGAATTTCTTTGCCTTTACTGTTAAATATTTCTTTCAATGTACATTTCATATTAGATATAATCTTTATAATAAACTTATAAAATTTTATCAAATTCAGAAGTATTTCTGGTATGACAAAGACTTTGCCAATAGTTATTCGTGTACTTATAAAACAAATATTTGATTCTGTCTAATCACAGTTACGTTTATACATGAACTTAATGGTATCCATTTGAAATGAGAGCACAAGTTAAAGATAAATCATTCAAAAGTTGTATCATAGAAGTCTCTTTCACTAGACAGACAGCAATAAAATCTTGAAAAACAAAATTTCAGAACACTAAGGAATATTTTCCTATTCATCTTCTATACTAGGTATGTCACAACAAAGTACATTGATTGTGTATCAAGACAGTATTAAAAACTCACTCTGAAGTGTTTCAAGTTCGGCTCTAGCCAAGGCATCTTCTTGCTCCTTCATTTTTGTTTCTTTATATTCTACATATAATTGTCTGGCATCCTTTAAGAAAATGTTGCAATGACATTAGCATTCTTTATATAAATAGCTTGTTGCAATGGCACTGTTCTAAATTATTTCACTTTATTTTAACTCTTTAAAAAGCAGCTGAAATATATTTACTCACTCGAGAGAGAGCAATTTTCAAGTTACAGGAGTGACTTGAACATAGAATTCCTGTGTTGAATAAGTCTCTCTTAAATAATGCTGAGGTAAAGTTTACTATTTACATACTACTTAGAAGAGGACAAAGGGAAAAATAACCCTTCAAAAGGGTATTTCAATGGCCCCGTACATGAGAAGTCAATGCATTTCTTTAAGAAGCCATTTTGTTAAGTCCAACAATCTGGAAGTTTAGGCAGGAAGACAGACAGACAGACAGACAGACACGAAAATACAATCTGTAATTTAGGATAGCATTTCTTTGTCTACTGCAGTACACTGGACACCTTGCTGTAAAGATATTTATGATGACAGCAAATGCGATATCCAAAATTTAAACCCTTAAATAAATCCTACTTTAAAAATGTGAGAAAACATCAATGGTTATACATAAACATCAAACGGTAAACTTTTATGATTTTAACTAGAAACCAGATTTATCAGATTTACATTAACTCATAGCACCTGTCACAAACATAACTTTTACAAGATGGCTGCAGTCAGAAATATCCTCAGGAATAATAATCTTCAAATAGACTTAAATTAATTCATGGGGAGACAGGCTCTCTATTTGAGCTTTTAGATTTCTGGGTTGACAAAAGAGTTTTCCTGCACTGGTGGCTAGTTTTTGAAACGAAAAGTGCACTTCTATTTATGCACTAAATAAATCTGTATTCAACCAGTAACAATGACTAAAAGACAGAAGTGCTGAAATAAAAGTTGTTGAAGATGCATTTACTAACTTTTAGATGTGCACAACATTCCTTCTATCACCTCAAAATTAGTAGCATTAAGTAAACTTAATTTTGCCTTGGTTATTGCCTAAAATAACTATTATACCTTTGTTATCAACACATTAGTACCAAAATAAACCAATTATTTCTTCCTTTATATATTAACAATCCGTTTGTAAACAGTCTCACTGATTTTGGCAATTTTTGTACCAGGAAATCTGTTTTAAAATAATTTTTTAAAGTTTATTTTAATTGTGACTGCACAGACTTAACCAAAAATAAGCTATTTCATTAGTCATGGAATAAAGACTACTTTAACAAAACACAGTATTAAAAGGCAGTCATTTTTTTGGTTGCATCCTATCTTGTTTGGCTGTTGGCAGCTATAGAAAAAAATATCGTCCACCCCACAGATGCTACATGCAATCAATTATTATTATATGCATAGTGTTAGCACCTACAGGCCCCAAACCATCAATCAACCTTACACACTGTACACACATATAATGAAAAGATAGTCCACATCCAGAGTTTATAATATATATATATATATATATATATTATACACACACACACACACACACACACACACACACCCCAAAATACAAAAACCTTATTACGCTTGTGCTTAATAACTTTATGCACTTGTGAGTAATTCCCATTAAAGGCAACAGGACTCAGAGGGCTAGATTTTCATCTGCATTAGACACTTTTGTTTTGGGGAATCCAGCCTTTTCTGCATGTGAGAGCTGCTGTGAACTAAGGGGGAATGCCACCTCTAACTGTTTTCTGCCAGAAAAACTATGACCCTGTGCAGCAGGTATACTCCCCACCTGATATTTCTTAACAATTTTCCATCCAATTTGCATTATTTAGACACTGTACTAAAGAATGTGTTCTGAAGTACACAATTAAAGCACATTTTTAAATCTTCACAGAATAAAGGCTTATACATGTGATACAAGATGGCTATCATTTACAAAAGACATTTTGAACAAGCAATTACACTGCAAGCTCTTGTAAAAGAACTTCCCATTTTCCAAACCAAATTGAAAAAAATAAGTACACAGTTATCTCTTCAGTTAAAACTGAAACTTGAATCCTTACTTACACACAAGAAGTTTTCACTGGATTAAGAGAATTATTTGTACCTTTAACCAGACTAATCACCAGAACACAACCATTAATCTTCCTCAGCTACCCTGCATGCATTTTGGAGAAATTCAGATAAAGCTGAAAATATAGGACTTCGAAATATAGATATCCCAAGGATGCTTTTGTTTAAAGCTGTATTTTTAAGAGGATACATTCACCCAGCATTTATGATTTAACCCATTTGACACTGAAAACCAATATTTGATGCTAAAGTCTGGTGCAAAATCCATTATTGCTTGTGGGACCCCCAGACAGCAGGCACTAGGGGGTAACTGTCAATCTCTCTGGTGTGTCAATCATGGAACAATTGGAACAGCAGCTCAGATGAAAATGAGAGACAAGAGCAGAAAAACAAAGAAAACTAGTCAGAAGCAGATAAAGCAACAGCAATACTAAATTTGATGTATCTGTAGGAAGTGAGCAATCAAAGCAGTTAAAACACTGCTCAGGTTAAAAGATCAAACAAGTTCTGGGGACTGTATATATAGATTATTAAATACAAATAATTTTGTGTGATCAGAGTATCAGCCTTAAGATGAAGAAAAACCACTACGGTAACATTTTATGAAAAACAAACAAAATGCACAGATCTATGAAAGAGACAGAAATTAGAACAGTAACATGTCTGAAGTATTTATAGAGCTAATTCTGCTCTTAAAACACAAGCATTTGATTGTACAGGTTCAATGGGAGCTAAAAAGATACCTCTGAGAGCAGAATTTGATTATATAGATTATGAATTGTATAGATATTTGACCCAAAAAAGTCACAATGAAATTGAAAATGAAACCGAAAAAAATGTAGATTGATAGAAGAGTTTAGAAACAGGAAGACGCACTTAGACATTTATTTTTAAATGGATTACAGATTATACCAAATAATTTACTTAAACCAGTGACTTTTTCTATAATTTCATAATCCTATGAAACACTTATGTTTGAATAAGAGCTCTCTCTCTCTCACCAACATATTTTTGCAGCTACCAAATTCTGCAGTCAACTTACGGCAAAATTCCTTCCATTGCAGCTGAAATGGCACTTTCATTATAAACTCTCATTCATGTTGAACCCCAAAATATCTTGGAAGGCTAAGGTCCTGAACTTTATTACAATATCATTTTCACGCAAAACTGATGGTGACTATTCTAGGAAATTTTGAAAATATAAATATAAAAAATAGTTTCCTGACTACCCAATTTGTGTCAAATTTCTATGCATATTTTTGGCTAGACACCTTTTTTTTATTCCAATAGTTCAAAATATAGGCTACATCTACATTTCATACTTAATCCTCAGAAAGAATTAAAGAGTAGCCCAAGCAACAAAATTTGGATCTGGACTGAAACTGAAATTTCCAAAGAAACACAAGCAGTCTGAAGATGTTCTGCCTAAAGGAAACAGTTTGGGTACACCATAATAAGAACAAGTGTTCTCCTCCTGTTTGAAGGACTTTGCTTGAAGAATAGAGAAGAACAGCAAGATAGTTGAAGAAAGTGTAATATATCACTATGCACCAAAAAGCCATGATGTGTAAGCTCACAGCTACACTGTGTTTGTGTTTATACACATGTACAGTTTTACAGATATATACATCACTACTTTCATTTGATTGTCTCATCTTTCAAACAAGTGTATTAAAGAAAAGTTCCTAGACCATTAATCTGTCAAGTTTCTGATTTAAAAATCCAAGAAACTTCATGATGAAAATATGTTAATGAAACATACTAGTCAACATTTTATCACACAGAAACACACACATATGAAGTTTAGGTTTTCACAGGTCTATCATACTATGCACTATAGCCAGCCATCAGTAAATTTATAGATCATGTGAATGGAATACCCTTTACAAAATTTGCTTGGTGCTATGGTGCCAGGTGCTATTAAAGCTATCAATAATAAAGAAAGAAAAAACAAAAAAGTTCAATTAAAGATTTTTTTTTAAATACCAAAAAAGGAAATACCGTTTTGTTTACAGTGGAGTTTTTCTAATGCTGGGATTGATATACAGAATCAGGGATTTTAATCAGTTGCTTTGGTCAGCCTTTGCTATTCTGGTTCTCTTCACCTAGCCTGCACTGATCTCCCCTCATTTCCCTCACAAAGGGTAAGCCTACACTTAGAATTGAATTTGAATTGATGACAATCAATTTGAATTCAATTAAGTGCATGGCCACACACACTTTCATCAATTTGAACCAGGGAAGTCCTTAGTTCGAATTAATGAAAGCTGACTTTGAATTGGTCAAACCTAGTTTGACTTCAAAGTCGTGGTCAATTCGAACTCAGTAGTTCGAATTGAGGCAGTGTGGCCATGCCAATTTGAACTCACTGTTAGTTCAAGTTGACATGGGTTGACTTTCCTTCCAGGATGCATAGCACCCTGGAAGACCGGCCCTCCAGTATCTGGAGCCAGCAGCCCCAAAGGTGCCTCCACCACCCTCCAGCCAGATCGGGCTGGGGGGCAATTAGGCTCCTGTCCCATGGCTGGGGTAGAAACCCCTGGGTGTCAATTCAGTCCCGCTTGCCAGAGCAGGGAAGGGATCCCTGTGCGGGGCTGCAGCCCTGCTTCTGCAGAGGGGAGAAGTGGTCCCCGCGCGGGACTCCCTGAGCTGGGGAAGGAACCTCCACGAGCGGCTGCAACTGCACTGGCTGTGCCAGGCGATGGGATCCCCATGCCAGGCTACAGCCACGCTCCCCAGGTGCGGGGACGGGACCCCCACCCCGGGCTGGAGCCCAACTGGCTGCGCACAGGGGTGCTGGAGCCACATGCGAGGGTCCCTGCCCTCAGCCTGGGAAGCATGTCTCCAGCCCAGAGTGGGGATCCCTTCCCCACACCAGGAAGCTGGGCTTGGGCAATTCCTTCTTCCCCTGCCAGACTCTAGCCTTCTGAGCCTGGCACGGGGAAAAGCATCCCCTGCCCAGCTCTAGCTGCACCACGGCTAGAGCTAGGCAGGGGATGCTTTTTCCTGTGCTGGGCTCAGAGTGCTGGAGCCTGACAGGGAATTGGGTGGTGGCATGCCCCTTCTTGAGGGCCATGTTGCCACACCTCCAGGGGTGCCCCTCCTCCAACTCGAATTAGCAAGTCCAGTCTATGGACATGCTCGTGTGAATTAGAGTTTCTAGTGTGGCCATGTTAATTGAAATTGCCTGAATTCAAACCAATATTTATTAGTTCAAACAGATTAGTTCAAATTCAGTTGATTAGAATTAACATTAAGCATAGACATAGCCAAAGAGGATGGACCATAGAAAACACCACAAAGGCTAGAAAAGGAGAAACTTGCCTCATGGAACCAGGTCTGCTCCCCAGCAAGTTCCATGATAAAATGAGACTCTCACTTGTTCCGGCCCCACGTAGGTGGGCACAGCCCTTTCTTTAATTTTAAAGGATGATTTGTTTGAAAATACTGGCAAGTTCAGCACTCCGCCACTCCTAAAGACTGGCAAGCCAACTACATATAGGTCACTACACCATTAAACTGTGTTTTCTGCACATCAGTGTCGTTGTTAACCAAATACACAAATGGAAAAGGAAGTGTAATACTGATGTATGACATCTAAAATGGTCATCTCCATTTTTTCATGGCTAGAGTTTAATAGTAATATTCTTATGTAGAAGGTATGAGAGTTATAGCAATCACAGAAACAATCTTAAGTAGGTAGTAATTATTCTGTGTGAGAATATAAAGAAAGCAGCAAGCCAGAGCTATTAGAACCACCACCATTCTTGTACAATTAACAATGCCGACCATTATGTGGCAAAAATATTCTTTCATTGCATTAAATAATCCTGGTAAGTGTGTTGTCAAGGTAACACCCAAGATGTCAAAAATTTAGAGCAGTGGTTCTCAACCAGGGATATCCCCACAGGTCTTCCAGGGGGTAAAATCAACTTGTCTAGATATCTGTCTAGATTTACAAAATGATACATAATAAAAAGCACTAATGAAGTCAATACAAATTAAAATTTCAGACAATGACTTGTTCATACTACTGTATATACTATACACTGAAATGCGTAATATTTACATTCCAATTGATTCATTATAAAACTATATGACAAAAATGAGAAAGTAAGCAAAATTTTCAGTAACAGTTGTGACATTTTCGCATTTTTCTGTCAGATTTTGTAAGTAGTTTTCAAGTGAGGTGAAACTTGGGATATACAAGACAAATAGGACCCCTGAAAGAGGTACAATAGTCTGGAAGCCACTGATTTAGAGTTACTACTTCAGTGCTTAATCTAAAAGCAAAAACAAGAGTCCTGTGGCACCTTATAGACTAACAGATTTTTTCAAAGAAATCTGTTAGTCTATAAGGTGCCACAGGACTCTCGCTGTTTTTGCTGTGCACAGACTAACACGGCTACCCCTTGAAAGATCTAAAAGCAGAAAGTGAGTTAACTCAGGTCAGGCCTACACCATACATCACTTGGATGTGAAAAATCCACCCTGAGAAACAGTTATACTGACCCTACCCTTGGTCTAGACAGCACTACATCAATGGTAAGGCTTCACTCATTAACACTGATGGCAGTTCTCCCAGTGGCATAGTAGCATCTTCACTAGAGTAGTAAAGATGACGGAATGGATGTTTTAACCTTCAGGCTACACAAAACTGAAGACATGCCTCTTCTTTTTAATAAATTTGTTTCCTTCTGTAACTTTATACCACCTCCAATTTCCTTCTGCTCCCTCCCACAGTACAAGTCATTTATTTCCTCTAGCGGATGCCAAAAGATGCGACTCAGAACAGGCCAAATGATTCTTGCCTACCTTCCACCATCCCTGGTTTACCCCAAAACAATTCTATTGGTAGCCAGCTTCTGAGCAGTTTAGACTTCAGTTAGCATTTTTGTCAGTAAAACTTGTGTTTCACAGACAAAACTGCTAAGCTGGACAGTGCTATGTTGGCAGGCTACTGTTGCTTCTTGGGGATGATTTAATTATGCCAGTGGGAGAGCTCTCTTCCATTTGGACAGAGTGACTACATGGGCAGCCTTGCAATGGCACATCTGTTAGTCTCAAAGTGCCACACGACTCCTTGTTGTCTTTTTTTTTTTGCTGGACTAGACTAACACGGCTATCCCTTTGGAAATTGACAACTTCAACAGGTACAGCTGCGTGGACATGGCCTTGTTCTTCACTTTGATCTTTAGCTGCAACCCAGCCTCCCACAGCTGGTTCCACTAACAGGATGAAACTGGTTTTGTGAAGGCCCAGATTAACTATCATGCCTTCAAACACACTTGCAGAAGGCCTCTGAAAACCAAAACCAAATGAGGGCAAGCACTGAGAACCCACGTGCCACATCACATCATCATTCACTCAAATTTTGTCTAGCCGCTGAACCTCTGTCCTGAAAAAGAGGCATCTTAGCCAAACCTGAGAGGCATGGGGCTGTAAAAGCACAAAGCAGGCACTGGAAGTGCACAGAACTGTGGACCTGGGACTGGGAGGAGCCATGCTACACTGGGACAAGAGCAAAATACAGAGCAGGGGGCCACCAGTGAGAAGCCAAGAATATCCCACTGGTGAGGATAAGGAGCTAGTGGAAAGTTATTAGTAAGCTATGAGTTGCATGGGAAGTGTTTGGGGGCTGCAGAGTGAGAGGCTGAGAGAAAACAGATGATGCTTGATGTCAATGAGGTTGGGAGCTATGGCTGGTAAGGCTGAGTTGATGGGGTTTGCAGTGCGAGATGCATGTCAAGACTTCTAGGACATGAATGGGGTATACATGGAGGCTGGTGGTGAGTTGATGGAATACATGTGGTGTGGGAGGGCCATTCAGGGGCCAGTGTGAGTGACTCATTGGACAGAGATGATTTAGATAAGACAGAGGCTCCCTAATTTCCACAGTGCACGCAGCCAAAAATTCATTAGTCTGGGCTTGGTTCCAGGTAGGTAAATGAGCACCCATTCCACATGCCCTGCCCTGTCTAGCAGAAACTGGAAACTCTTCTCCCTGGTAAGTATAGTGATTCAATACTTGCCATCCTAAAGTTCTGGATAACAAGGTAGCTCCCAGTTGTAATTCCCCTGGGAATTAAGCAGTATTGTAAGGGTTAAGTCTTGTGTTTGAAAGTTTCCTCAATAAATGCCACTCTTTTATGTATGTTATTTATATATTATACCAAATGTATCACACTAAAACATGATATAAAATGTAAAACATTAAACACAAAACACAAAGAAAAGATTATCCAACAAGCTATTAATGGAAATATGCAATGAAGCTCATACCAGTATTCTTCAATAATGGGAAAATCTCATTTTCTTAGCAAGAGTCCATTTCTGAAGGAATCAGAAATGCTTCCTGATCACTACAGCAAGGCCAACAGTGGTATGACAATATAATTAACAAACATGTTTTGTAGGACCATGTTGCCATAAAGTTAGTACAAAATGAAAATAGAACCATTAACTTTTAATCTTCCTCTACAAGTAATATGGAAGAAGGGCAAAGAATACTTACTAAAAAAGCAAAGTAGCTTAATACAGAATATCTTTATCATCATTCTAAAGCACCAATGAGAATAGAGAGTAGTTAATGAGGGCCTTTAAGAAAGTAAAACAGCTTCCTTATATTGTATGTCCTCACCCACAGACAGAAGCCTTCAGTAAACTTTTTGTTAAAACCAGTCTACTCTCAGATAAATCTGCTTTTGTACCCCTCATAGATGAATTAAGATCTGTAACTAATCCAAGTCTCTGACTTACACCCTTGCTTTGAACTTAGGTACTCACATACTATTAAGGTGCTTCATTCCTTTGGGTACAGGCTTAACTTTTCAATCCTTGTTATGTTTGGAAGTGCTTAGGGGGTGTGTGTGTGTGTGTTGTTTCTGTTTATTTTCAAGAGAAAAAATATGCCAACCACAGTCTTCCCTCAGGTCACTTATGTGCAAGAGTAAACAAAAACTGACCCAATAACTACATGTATCCTATTAATGTGTCTCCTACTAAACCATTTATTTTATGTTCTATCCTGTTCCTACTGTACAAATAGCACATTTTATTACAGTATAAATTATACTGAACAAGACAAGTTAATCCTTCAATGTTTCACACTACATTTACAAATAAGCAATACCCAGATTTGATTTAGACTATAAGCTTTGTTATATCACTTCTTTCAATAACCTCCTTTTGTAAACCAATTTTTTTCCTACTTTCCCCTTCCCGAATTTAACTAGCTTCATAGGCACAATATGAAAATCCATCTTGATCCTCTTCTTCCTCTCAAATCATGCTTTCCAAATAATGAAAAATAAAAAAGATTCCTTATCTAATTCAGTTTTGAAAATTCTACATTTTTCCTCATACACCCCTTTTCCATTTTTCTTTTAACTTCATGATGCAAAAAGCAGAGCATGATAAAATGATACAGGCCATTCCGAGGACATGCAAACAAAGCATTTTTCTTAAGTAAAGGCCCACCTTAATTATTTTAAGTGCCTCCCTCTCCAATTTGATATGGCAAAGGGGGGTAAATAGGACAAGGTGATGAAGACACTCCGTTGGATAAATGAGAATTATACATGTTTAGCATCTTTGCAATCTAAATCATCTAAATGGGTAGAACTGTGGCTAGTAGGACTTCAACCTGGTGTATCATCTCAAATATTTTTGAAAGTAAACACTACAGATTAAAATAGTTTTGCAACTTTAATTAAAACCCTCCTATATTTTTTGTTTTTTTAAATACTCTTGAGAGGATGAAGCTGTCCACTGTCAAGCAAAAAGTGATTTTGTTTTTTACAGTTAGAGGAAAATCTGGTTGTCAGGTTCCAAAATGTGAGGCTTATTTGTGAAAAGAGTGAGTGGCATGGGCAACTTTTGCCACTAACACATTGCCGCAGCTTTCTCTCCACCACATAGTTAATTCAAATGGGAATGGAACTCAAACTTAGTCGATAAATATTATTAATTATAGAGTACTACTGGTCAAGTTTGAGAGTCATTTGCTGGGTAATAAAATTATATGATCGAAAAAAGAAATGAGCACGAACAGTAGACATCTTTTTTTTTTTTTTTTTTAAAAGCACAGTCTAATGCTGGAACACAGCATCATAATCAAACTCACATTCTTCTCTCTGCCCAGCCTGACAAGTATTGGGCTTGCACCTGGGAAAAGAATCTGGGAAACTGTAATTTATCAAAAACCAAGCAAAACGCAGTCATAATGTAAGGAACAGAAGAAAAAGTACACAAAAATTTTGTAAAAACCTGAACTGCACAGCCTCCGCAATTTTAACCACGTTCTGCAGTGTTTTGCAAATTCTAAGATTTCAATAGAAAATAGTTGTCTACTTGTGAAGAAAATAATCAACATGATAGGACATCATGCTGTCCAGTTAACCAATATGGGAAACTATCAACAAATAGCAACAGCAATTTATTTATTCACCTTTTCCCAAACCTGTTCACCAAAATGAGGACTTAACTTCAAAGCCCAGTTACTCCCAGGAAATGACATTACTAAGGGTAAGTGTAAACTGATGGCGGCAAAACCGCTGCCATGAGCGCAATCTTCTGGGTGCAATGAGTGGTTTCTGCAGACCCGCTCAGTCATTCCAGAAATCACCAGACCAACTCCAGCCCTGGAGCTGTAAGCAGAGCACCACAGCACCCACACTGCTACCCCCGACAGCTGCACTGTCCCCTGTTGGGCCCTACCCAGGCCAATTGGCCTCAGGCCCTACACCCCCCTGGGGATGGCCCTGTGTATACTGATGGATTAGTAAGTCGTTGGGTAATACACAAGACATTTTATGTACCTTGCGTATCTCCCGTTGACTGCTGCCAAAAAGTGCGGCTAGTGTAGACTAGGGCTAAGTATGGTCATTATTGTATATAAAATAAGATAATTAACTAAAAGAAAAAGCTACTTAAGCACGATAGTAAGACTATACCATTACTTTTTTTTTTTTTTTTAAAATAAGGACATATAGAATATAAAATATCTACAACTAACTTTAAAAAGAGAAATTATCCTTGAAAAAGTTACATAAAACTGGACTCCGGCAGATTTGTGTTTACTGTCTCTGTGACCTTCGTATTAAGTTTACTCTGCTAAGAGATCAAACAATTTATTGTTTTGTTTTCCTGTTTATTTAATATGCCAATATCAGTGAAGTCAACTGGGTGGAAGCAAAACCTGGGTATCATTCTCATGGAAACAGTTCCAGGCAGGGCAGATTAAGGCAGGGGCTTTAGGGGTTGCAGCTCCTGGCCCCAGCCTAAGGGGGCCCTGCAGCCCACCAAGAATCCAGCCTGGCCAGCCAGAATGGCAAGCTGCTGCTGTTAACCTTCGGGCTGCCTGCCTAACCCCTCAGGCTGGCTAGTCTGCTCACCAGCCAGCCCAGAGGAGGAGCAGGAGTACCATGGCCTTTAACCTGCCCTGCCCCATGCAGCTGTGCTGATCAGCATCAGCACCAGCTGGAACTAATCTCCACTCACCCCCCAACTCCCTCCACAATGCTGGACAGGGCCCTGAAGCTCCTGACCCCACCCTCCAGCATGGGTGATAGGGGAGAGGAATGAAGGGGTTCCCACAAGAATGGGCAGCCCCCCCTTACCTGTCACCTCCACCTTGACCCAGCCCTGGTTCCAGCAGCAGCGCCTTAATTAATATTTCTGTTGATGATGGACAAGTCAAAAAGCTAACTCAGTTTTCCTCCTGATTTATGGCAACTCTTATCATACTAATAAGAGAAGCTAATAATTAATAAATAAAATGCAACCACTTTTTTTTAATCATTAAGCAGATTGACCAAAATACAAGAGGAAAAAAAATCTGATATATGAGAGAATAATTCTCTCTACGTGGATAATTTTCTGACAATAATGACATTAACTTGAACAAGCTGCATATTTTGTGCATCTTACAATATTCCTTTAATAAATAAGTCAATTAGAAAATAGAAGAAAATACTGTATGCAGACAGCCTGACCAACTTTAAATTCTTATGCCAATGTTAATTTTTGCTTTTCCTGACTTCTCCCCTCCTCTAAAGTACTAAATGTACGACCTTAAGCTTCCATTGACAGGTTTTTGAATACAAATGAAAATTTTCAAAACCTCAAGTCATTAGAAAAATGTTAGTGGATTAATCTGAGGAAAAGGTGTGTAGCAGTTGCCAATGAAAAGGGTAAAACTAAAAGTACTCAATTAAAAATAGAAACTCCTCACTTTATTTCTCTATTTCCTATTAAATTTGAACTGGATATTATACAATATATTATATAAATACTATATATTTTATAAATTTAAGATATAAATAAATGTTATCATTTACAGCTTATTTTACCACACTGCTTTTCCTCCTAAAATACACGTTATTTTCACTCTCTTCTACTTGTTTCTGAACATCTTGCCTATTTTTAAAGCAAAAGTGCAAATTAATGAAAGAATGACAATTAGAATTGTATGGTACATTAAACAAAATATTCCTTTTACACATACATTTTCACATTTAGATAACTTTTAAAACTACAATAGCCTTAAAATAATTTATCTGGAGAAGAAAAGTGCTTCCAAAGACAGAAAAATCATATGAACAAAACAGTGAAACCAGCAAGAGTCCCATAAAAAAAAAAAAAAAAAAAAAAAAAAATCTAGGGTGCAAATTGTATTTTTACCTGCAACAGTTGAGGTAATGCTTTTACAGTAAGACAGAACCAAATTCCCAATTTGCATGGAAGCAAGTCACGCCACTGTGGTTTTTCCAGTAATCTACAGCAAAATAAAATTTTAAACATTAAAAATGTATTTTCATTCTTATTGTATAATATAACTGTTTACAAAGACAGAAAGCTCTTCTACAGTGTCAAACTAAAAATGTAAAATGTCAAAATGCTTAATCCATTGTGAAAGTACATAAACATTAACACAAGATACTCATTATGCATACTGAATCCATTAAAAATGTAACAAACCAAAACTAGATTTAAATAATGCGCTTCTATTATTCTAATATTTTTAATCGTCTTTAACAAGGGCTTGTACTTACACAATATAAATTCCTAAGCCTTAAGTGATCACTTCAGCTAAAAAAGACTATCGCCGAAGTGTTCATAAGCGCTGACAACTGGATATGAAGACGGTAGCATAAATAAACCAATACATAAAAATTAACGTCATTTGCAGTTCACTGAAGCATTACTCACTGATGTCATTAGAATAGAAGACAGGCAAAATAGTCTCTGATCTCCATCCTGCATTGATCCAGTTCATGCCCCTGCTGTGTGAACTATTTAAACCCTTTATTTCTTTCTATGAATCAATAGAAGAAATGGTGGTATCTTTGGAGTATACTGGATGTCACTACTTCCCTATGTTTCTTAACTAAATAGCAGTGTCAGAATCCTTTACTAATGCTTTAGTTTCTACGTGAATTAAACAATAGTAGATGTTGAAAAACCTCCAAAATTGCAGCACTAACCAGAGCAATACGTTAAAGACTCAGTAAGTGACTGTTAATTTACACTTGTCATCTTAATTTAAATCTTCAGTGTACTAAGATTTTTGTAAAAATTTTATTATAAACTAGAAGCACCCTTTTGCAAATAAACTACACTTTATACAAGCCTTGCTTTACAACTTCTGTTGATCTTCCACATAACCACATTTCATATTACAAACCCACAAAAATGCCTCCCTGAATATTTATAAATAGCAATCACAGTGCACATTCCCAGCCTTGCTACTTTCTCATAAATTTAAAAGATTGTCTTTTGGTGTGGACAAGCCACACACAAGCCTATAGGCTGAGGGTGTAAAATATTTGATCATTTTCTTCAATAAGTGAAGCAGAGCTATGGCAACATCAATTAAATATGAAAATACACTAAGTAGTCCCACCTTTCATTTTTGTCAGCAGCGCCAAGTTTGACTTCATCAGTACTCCTGCCTCCTGTCTTTTTCTTCTTGTCTCTCTTTTTTTTGCTAAGCAGTTCATCCTTTATGTAGAAAGAATTATGCTTACAATTAACATTAACATGTACTCTACAAATGTTACTGGAACTCTTCTGTGAAGGATAAACATTAGAGTAGCATTTATGCAAATATATCTAGGGTCCTACATGATTAAGTAAAATCATCTATCTTTAACAATAACAGTTGCCATGGCATCCAGTCCTTAAACACACATGAAGTCCAGCTCTGTCAGTCATGTGTATCGCCATAGCAATCAAAGTTTTCTAAGAAGAGAAAGCATTCAACTTGCCTCCTTTCTTATTCATCAACTTTAATAATGTAGCTTGGAAAATAAAAAAGACTAAATAGATGCTAATATGTGAATACTGTCAAATTTATATTTGTTTTTTTAACAGTATAAATAAAAAAAAAAAATCTATTGCTTCCTAGTAGTCTAGAAAAGAAAATCATGCTTTAGCTTTGACTACTTATCTAATCGGCCCAAGAACATTTATCAGGTTTTATTTTAGCAAAATCCCTCCAATAAAGAACACAGGAAAAGCCAAACTACATATAAATTCTGAACATCAAAATCAGACACCCCCAACACTTCTGAAGACCAAAAAGCATGACCATAGAAGGATGTTTCTGCTTCAACAGATGCTAGAAAGAGAGACTGTTGGCTCTCTTTCTGCTGGTAACTAGGAAAAAACCCTCTTGTTCACTAATTGTCACCAGCATTTGTAAAAGAAAAATGTTAATTGTTGCAGTCACATAAAAATTTTATTTTGATATTTTGAATAGAGAACATATCAAATGTATAATTCGTTAATAAAATCTTTGCTACTTAAAAACAATTAAGACCAGTAACAAAAATCCCTATTATTTAGAAACTTTTGCGAGAATTTTCAATAAACCAATTATTGTAAATGCATTTGATTTACTACCAATACTTACCAGCTGTTTTTCCAGGTAGATTGACCAAACCACAGCGTAATGACCCACTGTGAGAATAATGAACAAGAGTAATGCCAGCTCAGCATTGCTCATTTTTCTCACCCGCCTATAGTAGAATACAGGCTGTCGCCAATCTGGTAGTCCATTGATCAGAATATCATCATACCTACAGTAGCAAATATAACAGGCTTTCATGGAGAGTTTAAAATGAAATAAACCAAACCACTTCATGTTAAACATATAATATCAATCAGATAGCCTCTCTGAAATACCAGCAATGACCTGGTAGTGGACAGAATTCAGAGTAGCCTGCTGTTTTTGCAGAAAAAGGTGGTAAACTTTACTGTTTCTACAGCACCCCGAACTGATTCACTTATGAAATGGGACTTGCTGTAGAATGAGGCATATGTTCTATATGCCAGTCAATTGTTGGTCAGGTCCCCAGAATGTAAGTGAACAAGAAAATAAATAAGTGAAAGGTGAGATCCACAAGGAGCAAAGTTTTAATAACTAATTAAAAACATAAATAATGAGGTAAAATATTTTTGCTCTTGATTTGCTTTATGTTCTTATATTCATTGCCACTACAGAGTAATAAAATATTGCACAAACATTTTAATAAACCTTCTAGTTAGGTATGCCACCTAATTAAACTCTTGCTTCTGATGCTAGAAATAAAGGTTCAGAGGATCCATGCAACTTCATTTATTTCTAAAGACTACAATTGACAAATTAGCCTGTTTACATTACACTACTTGATTTATTTTTAGCCTATTCTCTTTTATTAAAATAACTATGTCCTTGCAGAAGAATAAAAAGTCACTATATTTTTCCACACTCACTCCTTGAAGTATTTTAACATAAGTCGTCTTTGCTTGTTAATTTATTTAATGCACTTCAAGATTGGTTTTCATAAAACCATACAGAAGTTAAATTTAAGTTACCTAACCAAACAACATTAAAAGGAAAATCGTAGCGCAAAAAGCTATAATATAAAAACTTGAAATGGTCACATTCAACTACTGTATGTTCAAGATACACAACCTGTTAATCCTAAATTGAACACAACTCATTACATATTCTAATCACACCATTTCTAGAATTAAATCTGCACTGAAAGGCCTAATTTGGTGCAACACATTGACCAAAATATTTTAATTAAAAATATTCTGAGTTAGTCGCAGGCCTAATTACAGGAATAGAAATAGGGCCTATATTGTCATGCAGGTCAGTAGAACTCAGTAGTAGGTTTTTCTCAAGTAAATTGACCGATCCAGGAATAATAGCGCAGCTGCTAAACTGCCAGTCTTGACATGTAAATCAATTTAAATGCAACAACTGCAGTAGCTACTTTGATAGTTATTAAATTGATACCTTGGAGATGTACTAAGAAATTAAAAAAAAACCCAAGATTTATTGCTGGCAACTTCATTTTTTTTATTTTTTTAGTGGAAAAACACTGGTTTTAAGTGGAAATATATTTAATTCAACAAATCTAGAAAATTTGACATCTGATAAATGACCATTTTGTCCAAGGCAGACGACATTATTAGTTATTTACTAGGCAAAAGGTTTAAAGCACAAAATTCTGCTGACTTCTATGCTTGCATACTAAATAAGATATACACTATGAAACTATCTTCATATACATTTTCATAATTCTAAAGATTAATATCAAGAAAATGCAAATTCTGATTTGAGGATAACTAATTCCTTCCCAATAAATCAGTATAAGAGGCAATAACCTATCTGTACAATGTGGAAAAAATAAGAGCTACTCAGCAGTTAGTTTAAGAAATGACATTTTAAGCTTAAACTACTCAAGGAAGGAAAACTACATATTTTAGGAGTGAACCAAGCAAACACAGTCACTAACATTTCTTTAATTTAAAAATCACAATGCATTGTAGGTCTGTTAACTAGTTTGGCACTGAAATACAAGAAAAATATTTTGGAAGCAAATGATTATATTCAGCTAATAAATACAGTGGGTAATGTGACTTCCAAAAAAAAAAGTTGCTAATAAAATGTTATGTTCACTAGTACCATGAATTTAAAGCTTCCAAAGACATATTGGGCCACGGGGAAAGAAAAATTTGTCTTTTCCTATACTACTATATATTTATATTTTCTCTTCCTGGTACAGTAGGATAAATTAGTCACTAGAATTAAGTTATTTACTGTTGGGGAATAAACAAATAATTTATGATAAAATAATGTTAAATATTTTCTAATACCAATATGCATGTCAACAATGCAGTCTTATCTTCACAATACATAAATTTTAGTTAGTACACAGGCAAATTTAAGACAGAATTTTATAAATAAAACATTCTAAACAGTACATGGTATTTACTAGGCTACGTCTAGTGCTCTGAACAACAGTCTCCAAGGATTATGTCTTAGAATCAATGCTCTATTGATTTTACTATCAATGAACATTATGGCTCACCCGGCTGGCCATTTTAAAGGAAGATAGCTTCTATTATAACCTACTTTTTAAGAACATATACTGTTGAAAGATAAATCACTGCCTTCTATACTAATTAAGCACTGTATTTAAAAAAATAAGGCTATCATGATGATTTTCAGGGTTACAAGTGAACAATGATCTCTGAGTTACTCAGAAGTCTCCCATAATTTTAAATCATTTTCCATGTTGTTTAATTAAGAAGCATCCAAATTACTCAGTAAAGTACTTGTTTACAAAAAACAATATTAGCTACTAATAATAGAACAAAATAGTCAAAGCATATTCACAGAGGAGAATTATATTCAAAATGGAATCATAAAGCATCCTTCCTTTAACAACCTATTTTAAACTACCACAACTATCCCTAATCTCTCCTTCCCAAGCAATTTCATCTTGTCTCTCCTCACTATTTTTCTTGTCCTCACGGTATGCAAGTACACACACGCAATCTGTATACGGCATATGAGTGTGCCTGACAGTTCTGTCTGCTTTGTAATAATCAGCAACTAGTGGGAAATAAATAATACCCGGAAGTAACAGTCACAGCACAAGAAAGTCAATTTAATAATAAAAGTAAAACTTATAATAAAAATACTAATTTAAAATTTAGGACACTCCTTAATAACAACCAGTCATAAAAACAATTTCATTTACTTATAAGGATACATGTTGTAGTTTTTAGAACTCTACAGAACTTACTAGAGAGCAAGAAAAATCAATTAATTTTCATAGCTAATTTCAACATTATGCTATAATTAATCTATTTTACAGTCATGCATAATGTTTACCATTTTTCTTAAGCCTAGGAAACTTCAGATTTCACACATTACTTGAGATTTGATGTAGTCTTAAAAAGGAGGACAGTAAACAAGTTTGAAGAAATGAGATCCTATTTTAAAATCTAAATCTTAGAAAAAGTACCACTAAGGTTCTTCCAATAAATTATCAAAGGCAACATGTAATGCAAATATGGTTAAGAACACTTTATACTTTCCATATAATGTGTGTAAAGACAATCAGCTACAAAAAAAAAAAAAAAGCAAAGGTATGCTTGTTACATTTGGAAGGATGCGTATTTTGATTCAAATACTAAAGCTTATGAAAATGAAAATCAATGTTACAGAAATCGGGGATTATAAACCAAAAACTAGTTAAAAAGCACTACTGTATAAATTTATTGTTAAAACATTTGCTTATATGTAGCAAATGGATAAGTCGGTGCAAAAGTATGCAATTTTCATTTAGAAATTAAAACCAAAGTAATGCACTATTAGAGAGTTTAGCCAGTAGTTTTACCTAATAAAAAATTATACTGAGTGAAATTCACTCCAGCACAGAAAGCCTATGGAAGATCCTATCCAGTTCATACTACTTATACAGGGATTAATTTACATAAAAGACTGTTTACTGTACCATGGTGGCAGCATGTACATAGAGTAATATTTTAATGAATATTATATGCATATCTAAATTATTATTATTAAAAGAAAAAAGATGTCAGAATCTCAAAGTAGTATATTCTATTGCCAGTTGTGGGCCTTTCTAGAAAGAGAAATTTTAACGTATTGTAGGAAATTGCCACTACCAAATGGCAATGCTGTAAGGCATAGGTATACTCCAAGATGAAAGAGAATAAAAATATAAATTATGCTTTGCTCCATGTGTTACAATAAAACAAACTTTTTTTTTTTTTAAACATGCTAAAAAGTTACTCTGCTGACTTCCTGGGAAGGTAGCCATTGTTTCTGCAAACACACGATCACTGTCTCAGACATGCAGGAAGACAAGATGCAAAGGCTGTGGTTTAATTAGGCCACAACTTCATTAACTTAACCCATGTGGCACATACCTGGTAGTAACTCATGCAACGGAAGTCATCATTGTTCTCTTAATTGTTTCCACTAGTATAAAGGCTGTCATCTGCCCCCACCCACACCTGGTCCTAGCCCACTGCTGGGATCCAACAACCCTCCTCTCCCATGAAGCTTAAAGGGGGCTGACTCACTGTACCAGGCATTAGAAGCCCCACACCTGTTCCCTAGTTAGTTTAGAGGATACTTCCCATACATGCATTACCACTTTTGATTTATCAGGGAACCAGACTTCATAAGAAACAAAACACCTGTACCAGCCACATGCCTCCTGCTATGCCGTGCAGCTTGACCTGCACCTCCTAGCCTGTCTGACCGAGTCCTATGCTGCTATGGGGAAGCAAAAATCTATGCCACCTGTCAGTTTGACACTGACTGAATTGAAAAATTTCTCTCCAGCCTCTCAAAATGCAACTAGCACAATGCCGACAGCAGAAAACACCCAGTCCTACACTAACCCTAGGACTAGGATGGAGATGCAGACAGGAAGGTGGCTTACCTGAGTACCACTTATTATGAAATGCCTTGCATTTTCCCTTTCTGCTCCCCCCCTGCCCTGTTCCAGGATCTTAAAAGTTATAGGGGGTACATGTGTTACCTAGTCTCAGGCGTGACACTTTAGAGCAGTGGTTTTCAAACCTTTTTTCTCAGTACCCAGTTGGAAAAAAAAAAAAATCACTTAAGCCTGTGGCCCAACAATTACATCTTTGAGTAATGCATTTCAGTCTTTTGCTGGCAACAGCAGCAGGTGCTGCAGCCCAGCACCTAAGGGTTTGCGACCCAGTCCTGGGTCCCAACCCAACCTTTGAAAATCACTGCTTTAGAGGACTGGTTCATAGCAAGTTTAGCTGAGACTTACATCAACGAAAAGGTAGTTACCATGAGTTTGCTGCGCCTTAAAAGGTATGAAAACTACCTCTACTTATGTATGTTTCTGTCAGTTCAGTTTTTCACCTCAGTCCCCAATCCAAATGGTGAAGGATTTTTGATTGGACAACTCAATCTTACACTAAAGATTACATACCACATTCAGAAACCTCTTTTCAGCTGAGCACCACTCTTTTACCTACAGCATCATGGAAGTGAATCATTAGAAGTGTAGGACTTGAAGGGACCTCAAGACATCTTCTAGTCCAGTCCCCTGCACTCAAGACAGGACCAAGCACTATCTAGACCAGGTGTGGCCAAACTGTGGCTCAGGAGCCACATGTAGCTCTTGAATGAAAAATTGTGGCTCCCAGAAAAAAGTCAGCAAATCAATTTAGGAAAGCAGACCCAGCATAGGAGTTCAGGAGCGCGTTGGAACGGTGTGGAGAAGCTTGGCATGGTCAGGGATGGTGGGGAGAAATGCAGCATGGTCAGGATTTTAAAAAAAAAAAAACTCGCCACTAGCCTGCAGTCTTCTGTATCAAGCAGCAGCTAAGTTTTTACTGTATAGGCCTAATTTTCATGGCAACCTTAATTAATTGTTAGCATCTGACATTAGTAGGATCAATATTTGTCCTCTTTTTACAACAAAATCAAAGTGTGCAATGAATTTTAAACTTAGCAATTTTGGAGTAGGTAAAAATATATGGTTATATGCCTCAGCGTGGCTCTTGAAGGTTTAACACTGAACTTGTGTGGCTCTTGAGAGTTCCATAAGTTTGGCCACCCCTAATTCTAGACCATCCTTGACAGGTATTTGTCTAACCAGCTCTTAAAAATCTCTAATGATATATAGTTATGAATGCCTGGTCATTCAAAGATGAACTCTGGGAGACCAAAACAAGAGGAAGGCCATGTCTATAAGAGAAAATTATCCGTAATAAATCAACTTAAGCTAAACTGATACCAAGCACTCTTAAAATGAAATTTAAAAAGTTTCATATGATGGGGTAGCATCAATTTAACAATATCAATTTCTAAAACAGTTTATATAAACAGGTACAATTCTCACATAGGTACGGTCTAAGTACATAGTAATGATAAACTACTGAATTACAGTTAGAAGTACAGCAAGACCATGGTATAAAAGATTCAGGGAAACTCCTAAGGAATTTCAAGTTAAGTTTCATAATAAACCCCCTCCACACTAAACTATCATGAAACAGAAAGTGTGTTTAACTGACATTACCCATAAAAGTAAGAAGATATAAGATTTCATATTTCATTTCAACTCATATTTTTTAACCATTTTAAACACAATATTAACCCCCCCACACACACACACACGCGCACGCTGTTAAACTTCCGAACTTTTCCTTGATCTATGACTCCAAACTGAAATTCCACAGAGGGAGGTGGAGCAGAAAACACTTGCAGAACCTACAAAACTCCCTTGAACACGTTTCCACGACTCATTCAAAGTAGAGGATTAACAGACAGAAGACATGGATTCCTGCCAATACTTCTACAGAGCCAAAAGCCTTCAAGAGAAGGCCCTGAGAATCCCTGTTTATAGAACTGTGAACTGAAAGATTCTTTACTGGGACTTCTGTGCTAGAAACATTACTCTTTCTTTAGCTAAATTAACCTGGTAATCATTAGTTCAAGTGGATATCCTAAACCAGATTAAATACACACACACACACACACACACACACACACACCAGTACAGTCCTCTGGAAGTCGGGCCAAACACAAGTTACTGCCCATTAAGTCGATCTTTCAGGTACTCTTGGAACACCACATAACTCTTCCAGGGCAACAGAGAGATATTTAAATTACATGCCAGGACAATGGTCTACCACTTAAAAACCCTTAGACTTAAAAAATTATATGTTTACAATATTATAAATCATATTTTTTTTCAAAATTAAAACAGCAAAACACATGAAGGTAGAAAAATTTAGGAAAAGAGTACCTATACATCATGTGAAAGGTCTTACTTACGGAGTAAAAAGGAACTAACAACTAGGCAAAACGGATTATAATTCTCAATTCGTATGCCTAAAATTCTAAACTCGCCAAATTACGGCTGTCTGCCCAGATAAATGGGCATAAATACAGAACTACAAATAGCTATCTTTTAGCAATTGTTTTAACAGAGGAAATTGCATTCTAACTACAACCTATTTAAAAAATGTTCAGAAACAAAGAGTAATCAGTTTACCTAACTAAAATGTGACACAAAATGATATACATTATATTTATTTTAATCAACAGCTACATAAATATTCAAGCCCCACTTTGTTCAAAGATTTAAAGCCTTTAACTTTACTCTCTCTGAGTAGTTCCACAGAAGTCAGTGGGATTATTGAAAGTCCATAAAGTTAAGCATGTCATTAAAATTAAGCATCTGCATAAATTTTTGTAGGGTTGGCTCCCAGGAGAGGCCTATTTAAAAATATGCAAGAGGTACTCACCTCTTCCTTCTCTCTTCATCCTTTAAAACTTCATAGATAGCCACCAACTAAAATAAAAGCACTGTTTTTATTAACAAAGTGACTTTGAAAAGGAAACAGCAAAAACATTATGCACACAGTGTGTGGTTAGATGTTCCAATCATGCAAATTTTAAAAACAATTTTTTCTTCCCAAATAGTGTTTCATTCTGAGGTGATATTTATCTCAAACATATGTTAAAAAAAAAAAAAAAATTCCATCAGAGATGTGATTTTTGAGTTGATAATGTCCCTTCAGGAGGTCCACAAGTACTCCAGTTTTAATACCACACAGAAAGAAGCCTTCATTTAATGATGTGTACTCAATTGGTAAAGCTGAATGATGACAGGCACACCCTATTACCCCGTTAAACATCAAGATTCAAATGGGAAAAAGAGCAAGATATGAGATTATTATTTTACTGTTATCTGCTGTATAAATTTAATGATTTATAATGAAGACTGATACAATCTCTCAACTTCTATTAAAAGGCAAAGTGTATGCTTAAAGACTCTTATTAGAAGTTAATTTGTATGTTTTATACAGACAAAATATAGTAAAGCATTTGTTTCCAGTAACCAGCATACATCTAGATATTTTAAAGTATTTATAAAACAAATGTGTTCAAATCCTAGTCTGAGTTACTGAACAAAGTACATAATATTTTAAATGACATTTGTCCCACACTACATCCAACTAACAGAAATAATTTTGCTGTTTTAAGAACTAATAATTTCAAAATATTGTATTTATTACTGATGTTAATAAGTAAATAGGTCATTAAAAAATCTGATTTTATTCCACTCCAAAGAGTATATTATAGCACATGCCACTTACTTGTCTAAACTGTGTTTCTGCATTTTCATCTTTGTTCTTGTCTGGGTGTAAAGTTAGCGAAAGCTTGCGATATGCTTTCCTAATGTCTGCAGAAGAAGCATCCTGCAAAAACACAAAGCAAACTTTGTCAGAAACCAATTCCCAGAACCTTGTTAAGATCTGAGAAGACAGCCAACCAAGTGCAGGACCTGAGGCAATGTAATTTGAGCAATCAGTCTTAACAGCCAGACTATGCAGCTAGCCTGCCCCACATGACCGAACAATCATTCACTCTAATTCAGTTCTCGTCTTAACTTCTTTCATTACTACACATTCATTACAAGAAGTTAGCATTCGCCAAAACTTTTCAAACACTTGCTTTATTAAAATTAACTAGTAAAACTTTAGCACTAATTCAGAGAACAAAAGGACAATTTAAAAAGAATACATCTGTGCATCTTCAAGAAAGTCACTGTTCTTTCACATTATTAAGTTAAATTTCTGAATCTCAGGCCTTGACATATGTTGTCCCTTAATATTTACTGCTAATTCTCTGCTTACAGCATTTTCATGCAAACTCAATTCCAGCATGTCTAAAGAACTATAATTTTCTGAAGAAGTAGACTCAGTTTGTTTTTAAATTGAAACTACCATCACAATACTCAACATAGAATTTGGAAAAAGAAGATAAAACAAATCTTTATGCTCAATTTGTCTTTTTCTTCTCAGGTTTGTGAATGACAGGCTATAAAACAAAATATCAAAATACCTGCACATATACAATGCATTACTGTGTATCTGCTTAAAATAACTAAATTACTGTTTAGTAGACCTCATGAAGGATGATACCAATCACACAGAACAGAGGGATTTTATGCAATTATATGTATTGTTTACTTAAAAAAAACCCACATCAAAGTTATCATGCTATTAACCAGGCATTTGTATTTAATGGGAAACATCTCCACAGCAATACATCAGGATGGAATGGCCAAATCTAAAAGTCTAAACCTAAGAGCACCCAAGACTCCTCAGTTGTCAAAACATTCTGAGGTAGAACTAAAGTCTCATGAAATTTAAGATTTCTGTTTTAGGATTTATTTTCTAAGATATATTTTAAGATTACTATCATCAGGGACTGATTAAAAACAGATAAGCACACAAATAGATCCCTACAACTAAACAACACTGTAATTAATCTGCCAAACTTTCCACTACAGACCAATATTTTCATTACAAGTTTTTCAGGTTTATAGCACCAAGCTACAACTCATTTAAAACTGTTAGCCCAGAAGTGAGTATTTTTGTAACATATTTAGAGAGACAAGTGTCTAGGAGCTAAGGAAGAGTTTAGTTATGGAATGGTAACATTATTTTAAGACATAATTTTGTTGTCCTGCAACTCAAACACAGAACTCTAGAAGCTACTTTCCACTAGATAGCAATTCTTTTGATTACTGAAAGGAAAATTGAAAGTGTTTTCCTGAAATAAAACACCTCCTTGCATATACACAGTATTTCATCTTGTTTTATTTTCAGCTAACACTTCTAAGAGTTGCACAGCCAAAACCAGAATTCCATATGGTAACTAATCATTTCCTTCAACCTTCCTTCAGTGAGGAGAGTGCAAGCCTTTCCATACAGCCATGTTTTCAGATTGTATTTTTCTTTTTAGAAATGGAGGGAAAAGGAAGTAAAAGTGCCTAATGTCAGCATTCCAAGTCTATTAAACTGCACATAGAACAGTTTAGTTTTCAAACTGAAAATTTAACAGGGGTATATAAGAAACTGAAAAGAAAAAACAAAAAGAAAAAGCAAACAAGGAGCCCTTGCTTGTTTTGCTGAACTAGACTAACACAGTTACCCCTTTGGAATTTGAGAAAAGAAAATATTCAACAAAATACTACTTTTAAAAAATTAGGCTTAGACAATGACAAGATCAAAGAACAGTGCTTCCGGATTGTAAGGCCTGCAATTTAGCCTGGTACCCTGTCCCTCCCTACTTTATCTACTGATTTACTTCATCTACATTAACATTTTTAATTAAATTCTATTTTAAGGACCTTTAGCTGAGCACTGCTTTGCTAAAAGGCAGACCAGAACATGTTAAAGAGTTGTCAGAAGAAAACAGTCAGACTAAACTCATTCAGATACAGAAGCAGACTAATTAAGAAATGTGCAGTGTTTCATTGTTAGAGGGAAAAAGTTAAAATGAACTACCCCACTCCCAAAATAAAGCCTCTTATCTGTATAAGATTGTAGGGCTACGTCTTGTCCTCTCTCATGTTACAGTAACATGTTCTGAGAGTTCTCAAGTTAGAACTCTTCTACTCCCCTAATTTCTGTTCTTTAGAATTAAACAGAAAAACGAAAAACAGTAAATGGCAACAGTTAAACAAGTTCATTCTTAAATCTAAGTAAAACTGTGGAGTAATATAAACAGAAAGTTGAGTATGAGACAGAAGTTGACTTATTTACACACAAATACACACTAACATAGATACAGGAAGTAATTTACAAACTCTTATTTAATGCCAACTGTTGTTCCAATTAGACATCTCACCAATGGACTAGGCTTGTCCTCATTGCAAAATATTATGGTATTCAAATACAGTATATACTTGCCTATAAGGCAACCCACGGCTATTAATCCTAGAAACCCAAAACAACCTCATGACCCGCATATAAGCCAAGGTTCAAAATCAGGGCCAACTCTCCCCCCTCCTTAACCCCCCACCCTGTCACCAGCTTCTCATGCTGCCCCAATCCCCTCCCTACGCCCCCCACCCTGCCCAGATAGGGCTCCCTTACCTGGTGTCTCCAGCAACCACACCACACGCTGGAGCTCCTGCACCTTGAGCATTAAGATGCCTTAACACTTGGAAACGTGGAAGGATCCAACTATCATATATACCCATGCATAAGCCGAGTGCCTTTTTCAAAGGAGATTTCAAGCAAGAAAATTCTCAGCTTATATGCAAATATATACAATAGTTGAAGAGACTAGTTAGCAGATGACAATGCTGATCATGGCTTTGCACTTGGTTAAACTAGGACAAACAGCATCCAGCATATCAGCTAACTATGATTAAATCATGGGGGGGGGGGGGACAGTAGACCAGGGATAAGCCACATTCAACATCATGCCATGATTAGCTGACAAGGATGAATGTAAATTGTCCTGGTTTATAGCAATGTACTCGTCAGTATATCAGCTAACTCAACTTGTATAAATAATACTTTTAGAACACAATGAAATTATGTATTGAAGACAAGAAGTTTGAGACCTTGTTCACCAAAAAGATAGCTTTTAGCTAATGATGAGCACACAGAAAAGTTTCCAGCTCATAGAAGATTAGGGTTGGAAGGGACCTGAGCAGGTCATCTAATCCAGTCCTCTGCTCAAAGCTGGACCAATCCCAACTGAATCATCCCTGCTAAGACTTTGTAAAGTCAGGCCTTCAAAACCTCTAAGGAAGTTTAGATGCCATCACCTCCATAGGTATCCCGTTCAAGTGCTTCACAACCTTCTTAGTGAATTTATTTTTCTTAATATCCAACCTAGACTTTCCCCATTGCAACTTGAGACCATTGATCCTTGTTCTATTATCTGCCACCATGGAGAACTGCCCAGCCCCATCTTCTTTGGAACCTCCTTCAGGTAACTGAGGGAGTATTTGATAGCAGCCTTCACTCACCTCTTCTGCAGGGTAAATAAGCCCAGTTCCTTCAGCCTGTCCTCATAAGTCTTGTGCTCTCCACAGGACTCTACAATTTCCCCTATTCTTTCTGTAGTGGGGGCCCAAAACTGGACACACCAGTGCTGAATAGAGGGGGAATAATCACATCACCCGATCTGCTAGCAATGCTTCTATGAATGCAGCCCAACATGCGATTAGTTGTGCTGGCAACAGCGACACACTGTTGACTCATATCCAGCTCCTTTCCAAAGTAAGACACAAGGCCCTTTTCTGCAGAACTGCTACTTAGCCAGTCACTCACCAGTCTATAGAAGTGCATGGGATTCTTCTGTCCCAAGTGCAGGACTCTGCACTTGTCCTTGCTGAATCTCATCAGATTTCTTTTGGCCCAATCCTCCAATTTGTCTAGGTTACTCAATATCCTATCCCCGCCCTCCAGCACATCCACCATTCCCCCAGCTAGTATCATTTGTGAACTTGCTTAGGGTGCAATCTGCCCCATCATACGGATCATTAATGAAGATGTTGAACAAAACCCACTGCAGGACCAACCCCTGCAGCACTCTACTTATTACTGGCTGCAAGCTAGACAGAGTTGTTGATCACTACGATGATCTAATCAGCTTTCTATCTGTTTTATAATCCATTCACCCAACCCATACTCCTTTAACTTGCTGATAAGAACAATGTGAGAAACTATCTAAAGCTTTGTTAGTATCATAGTATATATCACATTCACTGCTTTCCTCACATTCACAGAGCCAGTTATCTCATCATAAAAGGCTGGCGGGTCAGGTATGACTGAATCCACGCTAACTGTTCCTGACTACCTTCCTCTCTTCCAAGTGTTTCATAATGGATTCTTTGAGGACCCGATCCATGATTTTTGAAGGAATCAGGTGAGCCTGACTGGTCTGTTTGTCCTCAGAACCTCCTCCTTCCCTTTTTAAAAGATGGGCACTATGTTTGTCCTTTTCCTATTATCTAGGACCTCTCCTGATCTCCATGAATTTTTAAAGATAATGGCCAATGGCTTTGCAGTAATATCAGTCAACTCCCTTCACACCCTTCAATGCACTGTATCCAGCCCCATGGACTTGCAAATGTACTGCTTTCTAAAGTAATTTTGAATTTGCTCTTGTACCACTGAGGTACAAGGAGGGGTTACCTCCTCCCCATGCTATGCTGCCCAGGGCAGCAGTCTGGGAGTTGTCTTTGTCTGTGAGTACTTTAGCTTTTTCCACATCATCTATCACTAAGTTGCCTTCCCCATTCAGTAATGGGCCCACACTTTCCCCGACAACCTTCTTGTTGCTAACATACCCATAGAAAACCTTCTTGTGGCCCTTACCTCCCTTGCTAGCTGCAAT
This sequence comes from Podocnemis expansa, assembly GCA_007922195.1. NCBI lineage: Eukaryota > Metazoa > Chordata > Testudines > Podocnemididae > Podocnemis > Podocnemis expansa. Next base: position 42,789,450 of record ML681964.1, read on the forward strand.
TGCAATAGTGCTTTGGCCTTCTTGATTTCATCCCTGAATGCTCGAGCAATATTTGTATACCTCTCCTTAACCATCTGTTCAAGCTTCCACTTCTTGCATGTTTCCTTTTTGTGTTTAAGATCACCAAAGGGTTCCATGTTAAGTCGAGCTGGTCACTTGCCATATTATTGTTTTTTCTGCACACTGGGATGGTTTATTCATACGCCATCAGTAAGGTTTCTTGAAAATAAAGCCAGATGTTTCTAGGTTCTGTCTTTAGTGGCCTTACAAGTATAACTGAACAACTACTGATTACTAAGGCATGAGCCTTTTGCCACTGTGTAGCACCTTGGGTCTTCATCCTCAGCATAGTGTGATACAAGTAACAACTACACCAACTGTTCTGAAACAATTACAGAAAGTCGCCTCCCTTCCCACGGTTCCCAAAAGTCCTGTTTGGCTTTGGTTAACCACCCTAAGCAAGCATCCTGCTATTTCTAATCATTGGGGAGTAAAGTTCTGGAATAGCCTTCAAAGGGGAGGGCTAGATGAAAGAGACCTAGCTGGCTTCAGTACTAAGCTTGATACGTTTATGGAAGGCATGGTATGATGGGACACCTTAATTTGGCAATTGACTGATCTTTGACTACTAGTGGTAAATGCACCCAATGGACTGTAATGGGACATTAGATGGGTTGGGTTCTGAGTTACCACAGAGAATTCTTCTGTGTGTCTGGCTGGTAAGTCTTGCCCATGTGTTCAGCGTTTAACTGCTAGCCGTATTTCAGGTCAGGAAGGGATCTTCCCCCAGGGCAGATTGGCAGAAGCTCTGGGGTTTTTTTGGCTTCCTCTGCAGCATGGAACACAGGTCACTTGCTGGTGGATTCCCTGTACCTTGGAATCTTTAAATCATTAACTGAGGACATCGTTAACTCCATCTCAGGTTAGGAATCTATTACAGGGGTGGGTGGGTGAAGTTCTGTGGCATGTGTTGTGCAGGTGGTCATAATGATCCCTTCTAACCTCATAGTTTACGAGCCTATAAATGCAATGCTGGGCAACGTCTTGAACCATGGGAGCCGGAGGCAGCTACTATACTTTCGTATTTAGATCCCAGTAGGATGATCTAATGGGAGTGGTCCTGCTTTTTTTGGCAGGGGGTTGGACTAGATGACCTCGTGGGGTCCCTTCCAACCCTGTGATTCTATGATCTCTACCAGCTGCTTCAACAGCTTTTCATTTAACCGCTCTACTTACTTCTAGCTGCCCCTCAGCCTCAGTTCCTCTAATCTTCAATGAGACTCCAGTGGAAGCTGAGTAACAGTCAGTACTGAGAGTGTACTTAAGACTCCATTCTTTATCCAGACAAAAAGAAACTACAGGTGGGTCCCAAGACAGTCATTTGAAGACAGAAGGAAGAAAGAGCTACCACATTTATCTATTTATTCAATTTATTTATAGTGGTGGCCCTGGTGACTTCAAGGAGGGGTTCATTCATATTTTGGTAAAACTGGGTTCTCTCTCTTGCTTCTAAGTAAATGATCACAATTACCTACACTGCACATGTCCAATACCAGAGAAGTTTGGTAGTGTTCCTGGCACACCATTTCATGTTGGCAACTATGCTTTGTCACTGACTAAACCAGTGCAGTCCATTATGTTATCTTCCTCATTCAATTATAAAGTCACAAGCACAGCACTAGTTCAGCCTAACTTCAAATGACTAATAATCCTATAATGAAATACTTTGTGCTTCAGAGCTAACACTGTACTACGTCGAATCCTGCCTCGGCGAGGGCGGCGCTGATCAGAACCCAGGTCTTCCAAATTCTGCATTTTACAGGAGTTAACAGAGGCAATAGCCACCACTACTACCATCGCCTAATCCCTGGTGCTTTTGGTGAGCTAATCAGTAAAGCCCTGCACGGATACAAATATGTGGATCCATAGCCAATCTGCATCCGCAAGAAATGGTCTGCAGATATCATATCCACCTATTTGCAGGGCTCTAGCTCCGTGCAGATAAAATTATGTGGACCTCTATCCAATCTGCATCTACAAGAAATGGTCTGCGGATATCCATGGATATAATGCAGACATCTGTGAATTTGCAGTGTTCTGCTTACCAGTAGAACACATTACCAGAAGCCCATTAGGGCTTGGCTGTCAGATAGGCATGTAGGTATCACAACTGTGGCAGTTGTACACCTGCTCAGTAGCAGAAACGTAAGAAACTTAAAAAGGAGGAATTTAGAGGCCTACTGGATGAGATGGAAGCTAAAACAGGATTTGAAGATCTCACTGGTACTGAAATATTTGAGTAATGAGCTTGAAGTGGCATTTAGGTATCTAATTTCTTTTGTAGGTCTAGCCCTAGTTGACTATTCAACTTCCCCACCATTCCTTCAAGCTACTGTACATTGCCTTTAGCATATACTTAGGAAATTCCTTTTTAGAGACTTTGCTAATAAATTTACTTTAAGAAGAATAGCTAACAATGTTCCCTGTAATCTGCGCGCGTGCGCCTGCGCACAGCAGGAATCACTCAATGGCGCAGCAATCACTGCCAGCAGCGCCAGCAGCCATGGACCCTAGCCAGCTGGAAGACACGGTCTTCCAGCTGGCAGAAAGCTGCGTCAGCCTACTGCAGTTTGAAATTTCCCACCCTCATCATGCTGGGGCCGGCAGCAGCCTGTGGCCAGGGAGCGGCTCCAGAGGCCAGGCAAGGAGGAAGAGGGGGCTATCAGGGGGTCAGAGTGGGGCAAAGGCACCAGGACTTTGGGAAATGGGTGGGGAAGCAGCCCGAGCAGGGATTGGCCAGAGAAACCGGCAGATGGGCAGGGAAGGCTTTTGGCCAGGGGTTGCTTAAACTACCCCTGCTGCAAGGGTTAGAATGTAATTGCTGGTCTCTGAGCCCTCCAGCACAGGTCCCGCCCCACACGGGAGAACCCGCCAATAAATCCCCCAGACACACCAATCCAACCCCAGACAGACAGACACCCCCCCCCCACCCACACAGAGCCAACCCCAGACAGACAAAGACAGACACACAGACACACACACACACAACCATTGATGCAAGCACTAAGCGATGTCAGCATAGCAACTCAGCTTGCACCCAGCATGTCATATAACAAACAAGGAGTCCTGTGGCACTTAAAAGACTAACAATTATATTTATTGCATGAGCTTTTGTGGGAGAAAATACCACATCATCAGACTTGCATCCTAAGTTCCTCCATCTTCAAAGCATCAGATGAACTGAATTTTCTCCCACAAAGGCTCATGCAATAAATATAACCGTTAGTCTTTAAGCACCACAGGATCCTTCTTTGTTTTACTGAACTAAACTAACACAGCTGCCCCTTTGGATCTTGAAAGGATGTTTTATTCCACCTAACAAAGTTTTTTAAACTTCTTCATTCCTGAAATAGATGAACACCATAGTGTGAATACACAGAATACGTTGCACTCAAGTTCATGTGAATGCATCTTTGTTTTTTTCATGATAGACTGTTTAGTGTTATGTGTAAACATTTTGGTTCATAACTTCAGGAAGTGCAACAATTTTCTCTGTGTAGGGTTGTAAGCAGAATCCATTGCAATAAAGTAGCAGCAACATAGCAGAAAAACATATCTGGAAATTCTGTTCTTTCAGTCTATTTTTCTCTTGCTATTCACAACATTGTATAATTGTACCCCTCCTTTTTGACTATTCTATTATGGGCTTTCTCAGAAAAAGAAGGGAAACTACTTGCTCCAGTAAATGGCAGCCTGAATTTCCAAACTCTGCTAAACTGGTCATATGGGCAACAAAATTAATAACTATACAGTAGAGACAGGGATATCAATAAGTTCTCTGTTAATAAAACGCTCTACAATTTCAGGAAGGGTTAAATCATAGGATCAGGAGGAATTCTTAATTAAGTAGTATGTTTAATTGAGGATTACTGTCTGGTTCTGACTAACCTGCGTGCTAGTTTTTATTTGGCTAATGTTTGACATAGTGCAGGGGTCTCAAACTCAAATCACCATGATGGCTGCATGAGGGCCTTACACTAGCCTGAGGGCTGCACCACTGAAACCTTTTCATACAGCAATATCGCAAATCCTGGTAACAATGGTCATTGCGGGCCACAGGAAATAGCTTTAGGGGCTGCATGTGGCCAGTGGGCTGCGTGTTTGAGACCCGTGACATAGTGTGACAAGAACCCAAGCACTAAATCTGCCTCTCAGGCTTCCAGTGAATTTGGAGGGTAGAAAAGAAAGATATTTCTAATCTAATTCTATTTTCTTGCTTTTTGCTTATTTACAGTCAATGTTTCCTCTAAGTTGATGATACAGCTGAGCAAGCTGTTGGATGCACTGGGGGAGCTGGCAGGCAATAGGGAAGGGGCCCAGTGGAAGTTGGGGAGCCAGCAGGGAACTTGCTCAGCTGCATCCAGAACTTGATCAGCTGCATCATCAACTTAGAGGGAACACTGATTGCTAACACTATATCATACAATATCATCTCATTTCCAGCAAATCTCCTCAACATAAACTTATTTTAAAATATCTTCATTGTTATCACAGACCCAAGACAACTGTTAGTGAAAGCAATATAGATCAGATATTGCCACAAGCATTAGAGATTGGGGGTGGCCAAACTTATGGAACTCAAGAGCCACACAAGTTGTTTATTAAACCTTCAAGAGCTGCACTGAGGCACATAGCCATATACTAAAAGCCCTGCAAATCCACAGATATCCAAAAGATATATGATCTATATCCGCATCCATGGATACAAAACGGATATCTGTTGACCATTTCTTGCGGATGCAGATCAGATGCAGATCCACATATCATCTACACAGAGCTAGAGCCCTGCAAATATGCGGATATCCGCATTATATCCACATCCGCAGATACAACACGGATATCCGCGGACCACTTCTTGTGGATGCAGGTCGGATATGGATCCACTTATTTGTATCCATGCAGGGCTCTACATACACTTTTACATACTAAATTGATTTGCTGAAAGTTCTTCTGCGAGCCGCACTTTTTCATTCAAGAGCCACGCGTGGCTCCTGAGCTGCAGTTTGGCCACACCTCCTTTAGATTAAGTCACAAAGTGTGTGTGTGGGGGGGGGGGAATCAATATCTACAGTGTGCAATTATCAATATATAAAATTCAAATCCTAAATTGTTTCCTTGACTGTCATGCAGTAATATAATGAGGTTTGGTTACTTACTACAATTAAGAAACTGCTTCTAAAAGAAAAATTGTTCAATAAATCTCAAGTTTTAATACAACTACTGAAATCCACAAATAGGTGTCATTATAATCGTTAGCAACCAAAACACAGCATAGTAGAGGAACAAATGCACCACTGGATGACAAAGTCTTGGGTTCTAATCCAGACTGCTACTGACTTGCTTTTTCATTGCATGTCTTACCACTCAGTAAAAACAGGATAAAATTGGCATACCTATTTCATTGTGGTACTAAGAGAACAACCTGGTCACTGCTTGTGTAGTATGTACAATAAATAAAAGATTAAGCATTATTAAGATTTTTAAGTCTAAAAAACTAAAATAAACTGCCATTCAGCTTTCTACAAATATTGTTAGTAATATTTTATGCCACAGAGTATCTGATAATTGCAGGTTGGCCCCAGCCAAAAAGATCAGAATACTGTGAGAAAGAGTCTTTAGTCTATCCAGCTACACATTTAGCCCAGCAGAAGAGTCTGTCCTGTCTTGGTGATTATCCTTCTGTCCCACCACTCACATACACATAATATGATGCAATTCTGCAGTAATATGAAAGCCTACTTTTGCCATCTCTGACCAAAGGAATGTTTCCAACACACTACTGAACAGCACACTAACCCACAGATACCCTCCTAACAGCACTACAGAAAGAAAAATTCTATGTGGACTCCTCCTGATGGTCAGAACAACAGACTGAATTTCTACACAGATTGTTTCTGCCGATGTGCATAGGCTGAAATTGCAGACAAACAACATCCCTTGCACCATAACCTCAGCCATGGAGAATGCAACACCATCCACAGCCTCAGAAACAACTCTGATATTACTATCAAAGAGGCTGAAAAAGGAGGTGCTGTAAGTCATCAAGAATAAAAATCAGATAAATTAGAAGTTAATGGACAATTCTGCAGCACCACATTCTATAAGCCACTATTCTGATCCCACTGAGGAAAGCCAAAAGAAACACCACCATCTACTCAGGAAACTCCCCCAAGCAGCACAGGAGCAAATCTACACAGACACACCTCTAGAGACCTGACCAGAGGTATTCCATCTCCCACCCAAGATCCATAAACCTGGACATCCAAGGCACATCTCAGGCACTGGCCTTCTTACAAAAGGACTGTCCAGCTATATGGACTCTTCTAAGGCTCTATACTACCAGCACTCCTAGTTACCTTCGAGACACCACTGACTTCTTGAGAAAGCTACAATCCACTGGTGATCTGCCTGAAAATACCATCCTGGCCACCATGGACACAGAAGCTCTTTATACCAATATCCCACAGAAACCCCAACTGTAAGCAATCAGAAACAGTATCCCAGATGATGTTACAGCACACCTAGTGGCCAAACTTAGTGTCTTTGTCCTCGCCCACAACCATTTGAGGTTTGGATGGGATTTACACCTTCAAGTCAGCGGCACTGCTATGGGTACCTACATGGCCCCGCAACACCATCATTTTAATGTCTGACATAGAACAACTCTTCCTCAGCTCTCTTCCCCAGGTGCCACTCCTCTACTTAGACTGCACTGATGACCTTTGCATCATCTGGACACACAGAAAAGAGGCCCTTGAGGTATTCCACCAATATATCAACAATTTTCACCCTACCATCAACCTCACTCTGGCACTGTTTCCTGGACGCTACTGTACTAATAAGTGCTAGCCACAAACAACACTTTAGTGGTCAGTAGATTTCCAATATACCTACCTACATGACTCCAGCTTTCATCCAGGATAAATCACACAATCCACTGTCTACAACAGCCAAACCCTGAGATACAATCGCATTTACTCCGATCCCTCAGACATACACCTTCGGGATCTCTATCAAGTATTCTTAACATTACAATACTCACCTGAGGAAGTGAAGAAACAGATTAACGGAGCCAGATGGGTACCCAGAAGCCACCTGCTAGAGGAAAGGCCCAACAAGAAAAACAGAATGTCACTGGTCATCACCTACAACCCCCAAATAAAGCCGCTCCAGCACATCATTTAGGATCTCCAACATATCCTGGAAGATAATCCCTCACTCTCTCAAGCCTTGGGAGACAGGCCAGTCCTCACTTACAGACAGCCCCCCAACCTTACACGAATACTCATCAGCAACTACACACCATACAGCAGAAACACTAACCCAGGAACCTATACCTTCAACAGACGCTGTTGCCAAATCTGCCCGCATATCTGTTCACAATCATAGGACTAACCAAATCAGCCACCCCAACAGGAGCTCATTTACTTGCACAGCTACCAATATGATATATGCCATCACATGCCAATAATACCCCTCTGCCTTGTACACTGGTCAAACTAGCCTGTCGCTGTGCAAAAGAATAAAAATGGACACAAAACAGACATCAGGAATATTAACATTCAAAAACAAGGAGGGGAACATTTCAACCACCCTGGACATTCTTTAACAAACATAAAAGTTACAGTACTTCAAAAAACAAACAAATGAACAAACAAAATTCTTCAAAACCAGACTTCAGTGTGAAACTATAGAGCTGGAATTCAGGTGCAAATCTGACACCAGCACCTTGGGTCTGAGCAGAGACTTTGAATGTTTAACTGGTAGTTTGCCCTTTTTTAAGATTAACACCTTCTCACCTGTTGTTCTGTAAAGACAACAGGGAGACTTTTTGAATCAAAACAACTTGTTTGATTTGCTAAGCAAGACTACAAAATTACCTCGTAACTTAACCTTCTCAGCGCGCGCGCGCACGCACGCACACCCCTCCCCAACATACTGCAGTTTCCATTTCACGCATCTGATGAAGTAGGGATTATACCCAAAAAAATTTAAATGATAAATAAATGTATTAGTCTTTAAAAGTGCCATATAAGACTCCTTTGTTTTCCTGAAATTTTCTGATGTGGCTGTTGCTTTGGAACCTTCCTCCCATTGCCTTTCCTTGAATTTATCACAAGCAGGATGGTGATTTGTGCCAAGAAAATGTAAATGATAATAGTGAAATAATTAGGAATCACTATGAATGATAATGGAAATAATTTAAGAATATCATTTTAGATGTTCAAAAAGCCACAATCCCACAATTGATAAAGAAAGTCATGTTTGTTAAATAAACGATCTTCTTTAGAGTAGAAGTAAAGGGAGGTACAAAGATAAAAAATATTACAAATGGAAAGAGATGTTGATAGCAATGAATATAAATCAGAAGTCTGAAACAGTATAAAGCTGACACAAGAAGCAAAAGAACAAAAAGGACAAATTAATGGCCAGCAGAGCTAAGGATAATAAGGAGCTTTTTAAATAGATCAGGAGCAAAAAGAATCTTGACTATGGTATTGGTTCCCTACTAGAGGGAAATGATAGAATTATCAATAATAATGAAGGGAAAGGCAGAAGCACTCAACAAATATGTTCGTGCCCGATGTACTAATAGGGGGGCCGCTTGCCCGGACACCCCATTTGCCACCAAGTGCACACCAAAAAACCCCTTATGGACAGCGTAAGAGGCTCTGGCCTGGAATCTGGGAGGCTACAGACTAGCATAACTCAAAGGCACTAACTTCGTGGGAACCAAAACCCACCTAGGAATTTATGGCCACCTGGAAATTTGGGTCCCACCTAGGAATTTATGATCCACCTAGGAATCTGGACCCACCTGGGAATTTAAAACCTAATTGGAAAATTACTCTCTCAATCGTGGGAACACAAACCCCCACCAGTGTGGGAACCAGAAAAACACTGAGCTAAAAATCCTATAAAAAAGGGGATGCCAAATGGCAAAAGTTATGGAGGTTCACGTGTTACCTGCCAGAACTGATCACTCTGACAGTTGGGTCTCCCGAGGAAAGCTAGCTCGTGTCGTGTCTCTTACCATGCCTCTTGTGTTCATGCTGCTGGTCAGTGGAGCCTGGGTTATGGTACGTATATAGGAATCCCCTACAAGTACATTGCAGTTCGTTTTACCTTGCCATTTTGTCTTGTTGGGAATACCTAGCAGTTTTACTTTGTTGCAAATACCTTACAGTTTTATCTTGCAGTTTTGCTTTGCTGTTTTACTGTGTTACTTATATAGATTTGCGGTTTTGCTTTACAGTCTTGTTGTGTCACTTATATAGACTTGTAGTTTTTGCTTTATCGTTTTACTGTATTACTGATATAGATTTGCTACCTCAGTTGGTCTTGTAAGGTTGCTGTTTTAGTTGTTAATTGCTACCTCAAGTGTCACTGTGATTACCCGTTGAAAAATTTTCCCCGTTGTTGCTCTAAATAAACGAACCCATTTCTCAGTTAGAACTACTGAGTCCGGTGTCTCCTTCTCCCATCGCGGTTGGGAACCAACAAAATATAGCTGGTCTGCATTTGGGGAAAAGAGATGCTATAGTCTAATCACATGATGACAATACTACTTTTTCCAATAGTATTTCTGGAATATGTTAAACAGAAGCTACTAAAGTGAGATTACTTGCATCCCAAGTGTTTAAGGAAGAGGCTGAGGAGCTTGCTAAACCATTAATACTGATTTTCAATAAGCCTTGGAGCCCTGAGTAAGTTCCAGAAGACTGGTTGAAATGTTGTACCAAGGGTAAATGGGATGTTCTGGATACTTTTCAGCTTGCCAGCCTGACTTTGATTCTGGAAAAGATAATGATGCAGCAGTTATGGGACTCAATTAAAAAGAACCAAAGGAGGATAATGTAATTAATGCTAATCAACATGGATTTAAGGAAAATAGATCATATGGAACAAATGTGCTTTTTTTTTTTGTGAAATTAGATATCTGGTCAACAAAGGTAGAGTCGACATACTATAGTTAGCCTTCTGTAAAGCATTTGACTTTACATTGCACAATATTATAAAATTAACATGGCACAAATTAAATGGATTAAATACAGATAAAAACAGATAGCTCTCAAAGCGTAAAAGAAAATAAGGATCACCATCAAGTAGGTGCATTTCCAATACAGTCCCAAGGGAATCAGTTCTCAGTACTACAATAGTTAACATTTTGTCAATGACTTGGAAGAAAACAAAAAATCATCACTGATGAAGTTTGCAGATGAACCAAAAACTGAGGGGTAGTAAATATGGAAGACGACAGGTCACTAATTAAGACCTGTTTGGATCACTTGGTAGACTCGGTGCAAACAAGTAATAAGTGTTTTAATAAGGTTAAATAAAAACATACACTTCTATGACCAGAGAATTTAGGCCATATTTACTGGATACAGACTCTGTCCTAGGAAACTGACTCTGAAAAAGGTTTTGGGATCATGGTTGATAATCAGCTCACCACAAGCAGGGCCATCCGTAGGGGGCACAGGGCCCTGGGCCAATTGGCCTCTGCAGGGCCTCCCCACCCTCCCATGCTCGGATGATGGGGTGGGGGGCAGCTGGCGCAGGAGTTGGGGTAGGCTCCACTCTTCCACCCCATCTCTGGGGTGGCCCTCCTCCCCTAGCAATGAACAGCCAGCCCAGGGGAGGGATGGGAGAGCACAGCTTGACCCCTGGGCTGGCCCACTCTGCCCGTGCGCCGGCTGTTCCCTGTCTGCAGGGGGTGGAGGGCACGCAAGCTGTCCAAAAGTGGAAGCCGGGTTCCGCGCTGCCTCCTGCCCCTGCCCCTGCCCCATTGCCTTCGGCGTGGCATGGGGGATGGGGTGGGCAGCAGTGTGGGTCCTGCACTGCCCTGCTCATGGTAGGACAGTGTGGAGCCCACAGAACTGCGAGGCCTAGAGTGATTGTTTCTCTTGCCCCCCTGCAGGACAGCCCTGACCACAAGCTCCCAATGTGATGCTGTTCTCAAGAGTGCTAATACAATCCTTGTATGCCCAAACAGGAAACCTCAAGTAAAAGGAGAAAGGTTAGTTTACGTCTGTATTTGCCACTGGTAAGACTGCAGCTGAAATGGTGCCTAGTTCTGGTGCCCAAAATTCAAGAAGGATATTGAGGAGGTTTAGAGATAAGCCCCAAGAATGATAAAGGATTAAAAAACATGCCTTACAGCAAAAGACCTCAATCTATTCAGCTTAATAAAGAGAAAGCTAAGGGGTGGTGATCACAGTCTAAGTATTTACATAGGGAATACATACAGTATTCAATAGCAGGCTCTTCAACCTAGCAAAAACAGGTACAACAGAGTCAGCAACCTTTGTCAGCCCCCATGCCAGTTCCACCCCCAACCCTAAGCAGGTGCCAGGGGCAGGACCAGCATGGAACATGTGATGGCTCCTTTTCCCTGCTGGCACTGCCCCCATCACCCTCATCCAGATGGGAAGCAGGGACAGGAGCTGTGACACATGCACAGCTCTCGTGGGGCCAGCAGGGGGGAAGCAGCCACATGCCCGCAAGGCCAGGAGTCCTCCATGCCACTGTGAATAGGTGCGTGCGTCAGCTTTGGAATGCATGCTAGGGGTTGCCTACCCCTGACATAGTCCAATGGCTGGAATTTGAAGCTAGACAAAGTCAGACTGGAAATAAGGTAATCAACCACTGGAGCAATTCACCAGCAGTTGTGGTGGATTCTCTATCACTGACAATTTTTAAATCAAAACTAGATATTTTTCCAAAATGATCTGCTCTAGGAATTATGTTGGTGAAGTTCTATGCCCTGTGTTATACAGGTGACTGGAATAGATTAACAATGGTCCCTTCTGGCCTTTGAATCTATTAAATGCAATTTCTTCATTGCATACGAGTTTCTTACTGTGAAACAGGTATATTCTATAATCTAATGCATTAACTCCTTGTAAAAGGTTGCAAGTCATCCGCCCCATTTCTGATCCCTCAGATCCTGTTCCCATGCTGTCCAGGACTTCAGAGGACTCATCACTAGTTACTGCTGTCACCCGTGCTCTTTATTTACAATGTTTGTTCTCACGGCCCATCTTCCCAGCAGTTCCCAATACAGGCCAACTCAAGCCCAATAGCCTGGGCTTGCTCAGGGCCTGCAGAGGCACAGGGTTGTCCACCCCCACTGCAAACAGACTGCTGGTTTGCCTATGCCACCTCCCCCTCCCCAGCCAGGTCTCTATATACCTTGCTGGGCTCAGCCCTAATCAGTTAGACACCTGCTCTAGCCCTTTGAGCCAGAGTTAACAGAGGGACTGAAGCATTTATCGTCTCTGCCGTTCTACACTCCCTATTAGACAAAAACAAGTTATATCAGTATGTTATTAAAAACACTTAAAAGCATAAAATATCATGACCATAGCCCCCCACCACATATTTTAATGTTACAGGAGTTATACTTGACCACTAAATTTTACAGATTATACTTATGTGTTGTGATAAAGGCAGGCCAGAGGGCTACCAAAGGGTAATTGGATACTGAGAGGTGGACGGGCGCAAACCCGCCCACTGCTAAAACCCTTCCCTCAGCTTAAGGCGAGGTAGCCCTAGGCCCGGGAGCAGCTGAATTCAGGGGACAACCAATGAAGATCAGGGATGGGTGTGCAGGTCAAAGGTTCAAAATTAGAGTGTCAGAGGGGGACACCGAGCAGAGAACCCCAGACAGTGCCCACTGCTCCCGGACTACCAAAGGGTAATTGAGGGCAGATATGTTAGCCCAAGAATGGTGAAAGCCCTTTTCCCTGCTGGTAGGGACACCTGACTGCAGCCTGATCAGAGATAGCTGAGGCTCAGCAAAGGCTGCTCCAGCCCTATTTAAAAGCCCCATCTGTGTTAGGAGGGAAGAGACAAGTTACCAGGAGCTTGCAGGAAGGAAAAAGACTCTCCCAAGGCCAGAGGACAGTGTTCCTTCCCAGGAGGAGAGTAGTGGAGCAAACTCAAGACACCAGCCTGAGAGGAGGCCTAAGGCTGCTCTGACCCAACCACCACACCACCCCGGTTGCAGCCCAAGTGAAGAAACCAGAATCAGGTACTGCCTGCAGCCAGGGCCTCACCCACCTGCTGACTCACCTGCTCTATGGGACAGAGGGTGCTACACCAGCCAGACCACAGCTGCCTGGAGCACTGTGGCCAAGAGACAGAGGGTGGGAGTAGAAAAAGACTCACTCAAGGTGGGGTGAATTTACCCCAGGCCTGTTTCTCCAGAGGAAGAAGACTTAAGCCAGCAAAGCCAAGGAGGAACTTTGTCACAGTATAAATACCCAGACAGATCTCTCAGCTGTCTACTAATTTTAATTTTATACTGTCAGTGCTGAAGCCTAAAATTTTACTTTTTTGGGTAAAGGGCTTAACCTTAGTCTTTGATGGTAATCATAGGTGTCACAACGACCAAACAACTTTGGTAACTAACAGGTGGATGTGCTCTGTGTCAGCAAGTTGCAGAAATAAAAATCCATTGCCCTCATCACTTGTGCAGACTGAATGCAGTGTGGCCCCTTACAGCTACTACTCCAACCAACAGGCTAAAAGAACTGTAAAAATTCCACAACTCTTTCAATACAGGTCCTGGGCACTGAATTAATAGAGTTGTGGAACTGGTATTCTTTTCTCCTCAACCCCTTTGGGTACTAGCACAATGTGTTTTCATAAGCTCCTTTCTCCAACACATGAGTGTTCAAAACTCATCTCCCTACACTGCTGCTCTGACCATTTCTTTCCTCTACTGATCCCACACAATCTTAACAGGAGAACCTACTTGACAGCCTTGCACTGGGCTTTAATAATTTATCCCTTATTCTCTTCTGTTTAAGAAATGTATTTATTTTTAAAAAAAATTAAATATCCCACCAGCATCCTTGCATTTCAGGACATTCACATTCTTTGCATGTTCAGAAACATGAAGCATTTTTTTCACTAATTTTGTTAGAAGAAAATCGCATCTTTGCCCACAACAATCGCCCAGTGACTGCAGAAGGAAAACCAGTAGCAGTGCAAAGCAGCACCATGTACTTTCCTTAGAGTAAATAACAAGGTCCTGGATCCAGAGCACAATGCTGGCAAGAGTAAGAAAATTGGAGATATTAAGATAAGTACAGAAAAGGGAGAGAGACAAGACATACGGAGATGACAAACAAAATGGTGTAGGGTGAGTGGGGAGAAGATGACAGCAATTTAGTGGGAAGCACCCATTTTGACTCCACGTGCCAGCAAGGGACACAACAGAAAGAGCATACTAAGTCACATTACTCTCTGCTATCTCTCTGAGGTTCAGTGAAGGAGCAGTGTATGTTTAGTTGCCATCAGGTACTGTATTACTAACATGAGAGCTTATGGAATAAAGGACATGGTCAATTCTGAAAAGAGAATCCCAGCAATAATTCCCTGTTACTTGCAAGAGGGTACACATACGGTCTATCTGAAAGCAAATGCAATGGAGAAAGGCAGTTCTTTGAAATGTGTTGCTCATGTCCATTCCAAATCAGGTGTGTACTAGTATTGATGTGGACAGGCTGGTGCTATCAGGATAACTGCAGCTCTGTCCTGCCTGATCTTTAGTAGTCCCATGTCTATCAGTGGAGTTGACAGAAAATCACAGAACAGCTGGACTGCATGGAATCAGAAAGGCATCCACTAGTGAATCAGGGCTGTGGCTCTAAAAATGAGCAAAAGATCTTGAATGTCCTGTTGACCCCTGAGGCAAACAGGCCTATCACATCAGACAATCAACCATTCATGAGTGAGGAAAGAACTGCTGAGGCTGTTTGCTAAAGCATTCTGGCATTCCAGAAGCTATGAGGTTGCTAGGTGTACTGACCTGGCAAAGTCCCGCAGACTGAGGGCTTCCCAGCCCATGGGAGAGGACTAAATTCTACCCTGTTTGTTTATATAAAAACATTGGAGTCGTATTGCCTGTCAAGACTGACCTTTTACCCTTCGAAACAAACAAGGAGTCTGGTGGTACTTTTAAAGACTAACAAATTTATTTATCGTAGTGCCACCAGACTTGTTTTTTTCGCTGGACTAGACTCACACAGCTGCCCCTTTGGAACTCTCTCCTTCAAGTGGCCCTGAAAGTTCTGGCATGAATTCTTTCACATTGATACGAGATGGCATATCTGCCATGGTACATATGCTCTATGTCCTGATTTTACACAAGTGAGCTCCCCCCATCCCACATCCTGCTTAGGATTGCCTGCTGGTTTGAAATCCTGATTTGGAGCCCTCCTGTAGAGCAATGTTCCCTCTAAGGTGCTCTGGCGCGCTGTGGCGCAGCCCGCCACAGCTGCCAGCGCAGCCCGCCACAGCTGCCAGCGCAGCCCGCCACAGCTGCTAGCGCAGCGAAAGCTGCCGGCAGCACACTGGCGGCAGCCTCCACAGAACTCCTCTGGGGCTGGGAGTTTTGAAAACTCCCGCCCAGAGAAGCTCCAACGGAGCATGCCCAGAAAATCTGGGCATGCTCCGTAGAGCTCCTCTGGCCCGGGAGTTATGGCTGGGCCCTCTGGCTCCAGTCCAGCTCCAAGGTAAGGGGGGGGGGGGG